>CM065589.1:357688113-358888113 GCA_033119425.1 Bufotes viridis
TGCGCCGCCTGGCTGGTGTACTTTGTAATTACTCCCCTACCTTCTCGATCACCTCATAGGGGCCCTGCCACCTAGCTAGGAATTTGCTGTCAGGGTGGGTACCAGAACCAATACTCGATCTCCCGGATTGAAGCCCGTACCCGTGCCTGACGATTGTACACCCTACTCTGGGCTTGTTGCGCTGCCTCCATATGCTCCCGGACCAGCGGCAGCACCCTTTCTATCCGTTCCTGCATCTGGGTGACATACTCAATGACACTTTTGTGGGGGACAGGCTGTTGTTCCCATGCTTCCTTGGCGATATCCAACAGGCCCGAGGGTGTCTGCCATAAAGCAGTTCGAAGGCGAGAGCCCAGTAGAGGCCTGGGGTACCTCTCGCACTGCGAAGCATGAGATAGGGCAGAAGCAGGTCCCAGTCCTTCCCATCTCTAGACACCACCCTCTTTAACATATTTTTAGAGTTTGGTTAAACCTCTCAACAAGACCGTCTGTTTGCGGATGGTAAGCGGACGTCCGTAACTGCTTTATACGCAACAATTTACACAGTTCCTTCATTACTTTGGACATAAAGGGGTCCCTTGGTCTGTCAGAACCTCTTTTGGCAGGCCCACACGGAAAACATCTCCATTAACTCTTTGGCAATGAGCTTAGCTGAGGTATGTCGCAGAGGCACCGCCTCCGGATACCGAGTGGCATAGTCGAGAACTACCAGAATGTGTTGGTGGCCCCTGGCAGACTTTGGTACAGGCCCAATTAAATCCATAGCGATTCGCTCAAGCGGTACTTCAATAATTGGCAGAGGTACCAGAGGACTACGGAAATGAGGCTGGGGGCTAGTTATCTGACAGGTTGGACAGGACTTACAATAATTTTCTACCTCCTTGAACACACTGGGCCAATAAAACCGCTGCAGAATGCGGTCCTGGGTTTTCTGCCACCCCAGGTGTCCCCCAAGAACATGTTGGTGGGCAAGCTCCATGACAAGCTTGCGATACGCTGTGGGCACCACCAACTGTTCAACAGGTTCACCTCAGTTTGGTTCACCCGATACAACATATCCTGTAGAACAATAAATCGTGGGAACATTAATTCAGCCCCTGGTTTCTGGGGTTTACCATCAATTTCCAGCACATTCTCCCAGGCCCTGGTTGGGGTTTGGTCCCGGTGTTGTGCGGTCCCAAAATTTTCCCGGAGACATTGAGGTCTGCCAACTCAGGTCCGGTGGCAAGTCCTCCGTGTCTCCCACCATTACACTCAGTGGGGTTGTCTCCCCCACTACCGCTGCAGCAGTGGTCACCCCTACCGCTGGCCCTTCAGACTCGGGCTCCCAGGGTTCTGGCCTTCCAGTGGTATCAGGCCACTCTGCTAGGGTTACCCCTGTCTCAGGGCTATTAGACACTTTCACCTCAGGCCACAGTGACGGAAAACCAGGAAGTCTCTCCCAATTATCAGTTCATAGGGTAGCTTTGTGGAGATCGCCACTTCACAAGTCCAGGTGCCGGCCGCCGTGGACAGAGACATTACAGCAGTGGGATAGTCCTTTAAGTCTCCGTGAATGCACACCACACCAACTTTCCGGCCCGTATACTGGGTGGGCTGTACCAGGGCAGCACTTACCAGGGTTACCAGGCTCCCTGAGTCCAACAGCGCCACTGCCAGGTTATCCCGACTTGCACCTGGCACAGATGACGATTGTCTATTGTCTCGGGGTGCCGGTCGCACACAGTCTCCGGGCGTACATGGAAGCCCGGTACCCATAATTAATCTCCATGGGTTCTCCCCACTGTGGACAGTCGGCCCTTACGTGGCCAGGCTCGTGACACCGCCAGCAGACTATCGGGGCCGGGTCTGCAGGGGTACACCCGAGCAGGTTTCTCGGGTACCAGTCGTCGGGACTGGATGGGAGTCCTCCGGGGTTTGACCGGCCCCTCCCAACAACACCCCCTTCAAGTTTTGGGTGGCCTCATAGCGCTCCACCAGGTCGACCATTTCTAGAGCATTGGTGGGTGACACCTGGCCGATCCAGTGCTGAAGGGGGTAAGGCAAGACCCTCCAGAACATGTCAGCCAGCAGACGGTCCAACATAGCAGTCGGGCTTAGAATGTCAGGCTGCAGCCATTTTGCAACCTGTGCAGCAACTCATAGTACTGCGGCCTGGCGGGTTCAGCCGCTTTAAAGTCCCACTGGTGGACCCGCTGAGCCCGGACCAACACGTTTACCCCCAATCTGGCCAGGATCTCCCCCTTCACCGTGGGATAGTCAGCAGCCTGGTCATCTGCTAAATCAAAAAAACTTGCTGGGGTCCGGATGCCAGGAGCGGACAACCACCTCGGCCCACTGGTCACGGGGTAACTTTTCCCTCACGGCGACCTTCTCAAAAACCGCCAGGTATGTCTCAACGTCGTCTGCGGGGGTCATTTTGGGATCGCCGCACGGACCGCTTTCCGGGCATCATGGACGTGGTGGGACGCTCCTGCCGCCTGTAACGCCATCACATGTTGTAGCAGTAGCTGGTTGGTCTCCCGCTGCTGCACGTTAGCCTCTATGAGAGCCTTCACAGCAGCCTCCATGTTGCCAAAGATTCCTGCTTGCAACTTTGCTGGCTTAATATATATCATGCACTCGGGTTTAGCAAAAACTCGGCGTTCACGCCAGCCTCACTGCGCATGCCCGCATCCGACACCAAATGTGGGAGTCGCTCTGGTAGATAGCGAGTGCGGTGCAGTACCGAGGCAAAACAAGGAGTCCAGAATGTGCAATAAACAGTGTTTTATTCACACTGACACAAAAATAAGCGATGTGTTCGACCCAGAGCACGATAGTTGCGGCTCACCGTTACAAGAGCAGAGAGAGTAAGTGCAGTGAAATGGCCGTCAGCACCCGGCGATGAAAAATGTAATGCATTTCTGCTATATTTTTAAATTGCAATAGCGTTACAGGATTTATGGGAATGGCGCAATCATTAGACAAATACAAGCATCTGTATGGGTTAACCACCTCGGCCCCTAAGCTTAAACACCCTTAATGACCAGGCCACTTTTACAATTCTGCACTACACTACTTTCACCGTTTATTGCTCCGTCATGCAACTTACCACCCAAATGAATTTTACCTCCTTTTCTTCTCACTAATAGAGCTTTCATTTGGTGCTATTTCATTGCTGCTGACATTTTTACTTTTTGCTATTAATCAAAAATGACCGAAATTTTGCAAAAAAATGACATTTTCACTTTCTGTTGTAAATTTTTTTAAAAAAACTACATTTCTATATAAATTTTTCTCTAAATTTATTGTTCTACATGTCTTTGATAAAAAAAATCCAATAAGTGTATATTTATTGGTTTGGGTAAAAGTTATAAGCGTTTACAAACTATGGTGCAAAAAAGTGAATTTCGGCATTTTGAAGCAGCTCTGACTTTCTGAGCGCCTGTCATGTTTCTTCAGGTGCTAGAATGTCAGGAAAGTATAAATACCCCCAAATCACACCATTTTAGATAGAAGACACCCCAAAGTATTCACGGAGGGGCTTGGTGAGTTCATGTATCATTTCATTTTTCACAAGTTAGCGGAAAATGACACTTTCTGAGAAAAAAAAAAAAAAAAAAGTTTCAATTTCTGATAACTTCTGGCAAAAAAAAAAAAATCTCAGACGGACTCACTATGCCCCTCAGTGAATACCTTGGGGTGTCTACTTTCCGAAATGGGGTCATTTGTGGGGTGTGTTTACTGTTCTGGCATTTTGGGGCGGGGCTAAATTGTGAGCCGCCATGTAAAACCTAAAGGTACTCATTGGAATTTGGGCCCCTTTGCGCACCCAGGCTGCAAAAAGTGTCACTCATGTGGTATCGCCGTACTCAGGAGAAGTAGGGCAATGTGTTTTAGGGGTGTATTTTTACATACACCCATGTTGAGTGAGAAATATCTCTGTAAATTGTCAACTTTGTATAAAATTTTTAAAAGTTGTCGTTTACAGAGATATTTTCACACAAAGTAATAGTATATATAAAAATGCACCCCAAAACATTGCCTACTCTCTAATCTGAGCATACCTGTGTCTGCACTTCTGCAGCCTGGTGGCTCATAATGTGTACCTTTGAGTTTCTGAGGGCATTTTACGCATTTAGATTCAGACTTCTTCTCACGCTTTAGGGGCCCCTAAAATGCCAGGACAGTATAAATACCCACATGTGACCCCATTTTGGAAAGAAGCACCCCAAGGTATTCTGTGAGGGTATGGTGAGTTCATGTAAAATTTTATTTTTGTCTAGAAGTTAAGCTATCATGTGTATAGAGGTAGAAGAGCTGAGTGTGCTGGGGACACTGACATGTGTATGGATGTAGAATAGTGTTGAGCTCGAATATTCAAATAGCGAATTTTTATCGCGAATATCGGCACTTCGCTAATTCACGAAAAGTAGTTCTTACCTGTCCTGAGGATTCCTGGCTTCCTGGCTGCTCCAGTCAGTGCCCGTTGCCGCTTCTGCCGACTTCAGGTGCTTATGGAGCGTCCCTATCACCATAGGAATGTCTCCAGATACTAAAATGCACTGTTGGATTTGAGAATTACGTTGAAATCGCAATGCGATTAATTCAAGTTATATTAATTGCATTACGATTTCAATTAGCACTGCTATAATATATTCCATATTCAGTTAACCGTCTAATTCTAGCAAGCTGACCCATTATAAAACCCAGCTCTAAGTTGAAATCGGATTGCAATGTGATTAATATAACTTGAAGTAATCACATTGCGATTTCTACTTAGCACTGCTGCTATATTCCATATTCGTTAATTCTAGCCTAATATGTAAGATAGCAGTGCTAAGTTGTAATCGCAATGCGATTGATATAACTTGAATTAATCGCATTGCGATTTCAACAGACATGGTTTACTATGGTTTCTAAAACGAAGATGGAGAATACTTCGTTATCTTCGTTTTGAGGAATATGACGAATACATTCGTCATATTCAGCTAATTCTACCAAGCCAACCATAGTAAACCAGGTCTAAGTAGAAATCGCAATGCGACTAATTCAAGTTATATTAATCGCATTGCGATTTCAATGTAATTCTCAAATCCGACAGTACATTTTAGTATGTAGGCGTTCTTGGCTTGGTAGAATTAGCGAATATGAAGAATGTATTCGGTCATATTCCTCAAAACGAAGATAACGAAGTATTCTCCATCTTCGCTTTAGCTACCTATTCGCCAACTTCGCAACTCTAGCAATCAAATAGGAAGGTTGACTATAGGAGACAGCTGTGTTTAATTCGCCATGCGTTATAATATTATTGTAGCAGTGCTGAGTGTTAGCTGGGGCAGCTATCACATGCAAAGGTGTAGCAGAACTGAGTGTGATTGGGCAGCTGTCATATACAGAGATATAGTAGAGCTGAGTAAGTGCTGGGACAGCTATCATGTGTATGGATATAGCAGTGCTGGAGTGTGCTGGGGTAGCTGTCATGTGGCCTATAGATGTGTATAGGGGCCGCTGTATGGTGGATTTGGTGATCTCTGTAATGGAGACACCCCTTTGCTTGGTTTTCCTTCCTTTGAGGGATATCTGGCTTTCATTGTGTTTGTAGGATTTTTTCTGAAATACAGACTAAATTGTGTGTCATAGCTAAATATGGATTCAGAGCAGGGGTATTGGGGCTTGTTCAATGACTTATTGTGCTCAGTTGCTCGTGAATACAGCGATGTGTCGAAGCCCAGCACACGAGCACCCGCTAGTTGCGATACTGCGTTACAGAGCAGAAGTAAGTGCAGTGAAATGGCCGTCAGCACCCGGCGATGAAATAATAATGCATTTCTGCTATATTTTTAAATTGCAATAGCGTTACAGGGTTTAGTGCGAATGGCGCAGTATTCGAGACAAATACAAGCACTGATTGTATTAACCGCTTCAGCCCCCCTAAGCTTAAACACCCTTAATGACCAGGCCACTTTTTACAATTCTGCACTACACTACTTTCACCGTTTATTGCTCCGTCATGCAACTTACCACCCAAATGAATTTTACCTCCTTTTCTTCTCACTAATAGAGCTTTCATTTGGTGCTATTTCATTGCTGCTGACATTTTTACTTTTTGCTATTAATCAAAAATGACCGAAATTTTGCAAAAAAATGACATTTTCACTTTCTGTTGTAAATTTTTTTAAAAAAACTACATTTCTATATAAATTTTTCTCTAAATTTATTGTTCTACATGTCTTTGATAAAAAAAATCCAATAAGTGTATATTTATTGGTTTGGGTAAAAGTTATAGCGTTTACAAACTATGGTGCAAAAAAGTGAATTTCGGCATTTTGAAGCAGCTCTGACTTTCTGAGCGCCTGTCATGTTTCTTCAGGTGCTAGAATGTCAGGAAAGTATAAATACCCCCAAATCACACCATTTTAGATAGAAGACACCCCAAAGTATTCACGGAGGGGCTTGGTGAGTTCATGTATCATTTCATTTTTTTCACAAGTTAGCGGAAAATGACACTTTCTGAGAAAAAAAAAAAAAAAAAAAGTTTCAATTTCTGATAACTTCTGGCAAAAAAAAAAAAAATCTCAGACGGACTCACTATGCCCCTCAGTGAATACCTTGGGGTGTCTACTTTCCGAAATGGGGTCATTTGTGGGGTGTGTTTACTGTTCTGGCATTTTGGGCGGGGCTAAATTGTGAGCCGCCATGTAAAACCTAAAGGTACTCATTGGAATTTGGGCCCCTTGCGCACCCAGGCTGCAAAAAGTGTCACTCATGTGGTATCGCCGTACTCAGGAGAAGTAGGGCAATGTGTTTTGGGGTGTATTTTTACATACACCCATGTTGGATGAGAGAAATATCTCTGTAAATTGTCAACTTTGTATAAAATTTTTTAAAAGTTGTCGTTTACAGAGATATTTTTCACACAAAGTATGGGTATATATAAAAATACACCCCAAAACACTGACCTACTCTCTGATCTGCGATCCATGTGTGCCACTTTTGCAGCTATGAGCAAAGACCTAAACTAATGATTACCTTTAGAGATTTCATAGGGCATTTTTACGCATTTGGATTCAGACTTCTTCTCACGCTTTAGGGCCCCTAAAATGCCAGGGCAGTAAAAATACCCCACATGTGACCCCATTTTGGAAAGAAGACACCCCAAGGTATTCTGTGAGGGTATGGTGAGTTCATGTAAAATTTTATTTTTGTCACAAGTTAGTGGAATATGAGACTTTGTAAAAAAAAAAAAAAAAAAAAAAACAATTTCCGCTGACTTGTGCCAAAAAATAAAAATTCTGTGGACTCACCATGCCCCTCACAGAATACCTAGGGTGTCTTCTTTCCAAAATGGGGTCACATGTGGGGTATTTATACTCACCTGGCATTTTAGGGGCCCCTAAAGTGTGAGAATCCAAATGCGTAAAAATGTCCTGTGAAATCCTAAAGGTACTCATTGGTTTTAGGGCCCCTTTGCGCACCCAGGCTGCAAAAAGTGGCACTCATGTGGTATCGCCGTACTCAGGAGAAGTAGGGCAATGTGGTTTTAGGGTGTATTTTTACATATACCCATGCTGCGTGTGAGAAATATCGCTGTAAGCGACAACTTTTTAAATTTTTTTATTCAAAGTTGTCAATTTACAGAGATATTTCTCTCACCAATAATGGGTATATGTAAATACACCCTAAGCACATGCCCTACTTCTCTGATGCTGCGATACCACATGTGTGACTTTTTGCAGCCAAATGCAAGGGGCCCTAATTCAATGAGTACCTTTAGGAGGGCATTTTTACGCATTTTTCTTCTCACGCTTTAGGGTCCCTAAAATGCCAGGACAGTATAAATACCCACATGTGACCCCATTTTGGAAAGAAGACACCCCAAGGTATTCCATGAGGGGCATGGCGAGTTCATAGAAGATTTTTTTGGCACAAGTTAGTGGAAATTGATTTTTATTGTTTTCTCACAAAGTCTCCCTTTCCGCTAACTTTTGACAAAAAGTTTAATTTTCATGGACTCATTATGCCCCTCAGCGAATACCTTGGGGTGTCTTCTTTCCAAAATGGGGTCACATGTGGGGTATTTATACTGCCCTGGCATTTTAGGGGCCCTAAAGCGTGAGAAGAAAAATGCGTAAAAATGCCCTCCTAAAAGGTACTCGTTGGAATTTGGGCCCCTTTGCGCATCTTGGCTGCAAAAAGTGTCACTCATGTGGTATCGCCGTACTCAGGAGAAGTAGGGCAATGTGTTTTAGGGTGTATTTTTATACATACATAAGGCAAGGACGATTCTTTGTTCTGTGTGGTGGCGGTGGATATGTGTGGGATGGCATGAGGAAATTCAGTTACACGTGCTCATCACAGGTGTTAAATTCCTCGGATATCCATGCCTCATTCATTTTTAGAAATGTGAGGTAGTCCACACTGCCGTGAGCAAGGCCAGTGCGCTTATCGGTCACGACCCCCCACCCCCGGCAGTGCTGAACTTCGTTTCGGACAGGACACTTAACGAGGGGCATGCCAAGAGTTCCATGGCAAATTGTTCCAGCTCTGGCCACAGGTCAAGCCTGCACACCCAGTAGTCCAGGGATTCCTCGTCCACCTCGGCTGTTAACCCAATGTAGTTGGACACCTGTTGGTCTAGGCCAGTGGTCGGCAAGCCGCGGCTCGCGAGCCACATGCGGCTCTTTACACACTTTAATGCGGCTCTTCTGTGTGCCAGGCGCCCACTCCCCTCCCTCCTCTCGGGCGGCCGCCCCAAAAGTCAGGACTCTGCAGCTAGCCTCTGTCAGTGCGCGCCCTGTGTGCAGCCCCGGCGGCCGGCTCCACACAGCTCCAGTCGGGTCATGTGGTATAGGGGGCGTGGCTTTCTGTGTAGCGCCGCGGCGGCAAGGCAACATCCTCTCTCTGTCTGCCGCCCTCAGAAGAAGACTGTGCCTCCCAAATCAGCAGCGTGTCATCCGGTAGGTGTAGCAATGGCCTGGCCTGCCTGCCTCTGGGAACTCAATTTCTGTGACAGAAAAAGGAAAGGTTGGGGGAAATGGAGGGGGAGGGGATGAATATGAACTATATGCCTCTGGAACTTGGAAATGAGAGATGTGGGCAGGGCCAGGGAGAGACAAATGAAAGGGGTGACTGATGGCCATCATGGAGGGGGATGATTATGAATTATGTACTCATATGAGAGATGTGAACTGTGAACAGGGCAAAAGAAAGGGGTGATTGATGGCCATCATGGGAGGGGGTGGTGATTATGAATTATGTACTCATATGAGAGATGTGAACTGTGAACAGGGCAAAAAGAAAGGGGTGACTGATGGCCATCATGGGAGGGGGTGGTGATTATGAATTAAGTGTGCCTAACTATGGAAATGAGAGATGTGAACAGGGCAGGGTAAAAAAAAGGTGTGATGGCCATCATGGAGGGGGAAATGTGACATGAGGGGGAGAAATGTGACATAAGGGGAGAAATGTGACATGAGGGGGTGAAATGTGACACGAGGGGCAGAAATGTGACACGAGGGGTGAAATGTGACATGAGGGGGTGAAATGTGACACGAGGGGCAGAAATGTGACACGAGGGCAGAAATGTGACACGAGGGTGAAATGTGACATGAGGGGGTGAAATGTGACACGAGTGGCAGAAATGTGACACGAGGGGCAGAAATGTGACACGAGGGGTGAAATGTGACATGAGGGGTGAAATGTGACATGAGGGGGTGAAATGTGACACGAGGGGCAGAAATGTGACACGAGGGGGTAAATGTGACATGAGGGGGTGAAATGTGACACGAGGGGCAGAAATGTGACACGAGGGGTGAAATGTGACATGAGGGGGTGAAATGTGACACGAGGGGTGAAATGTGACACGAGGGGTGAAATGTGACATGAGGGGTGAAATGTGACACGAGGGGCAGAAATGTGACACGAGGGGGTGAAATGTGACATGAGGGGGTGAAATGTGACACGAGTGGCAGAAATGTGACACGAGGGGCAGAAATGTGACACGAGGGGCAGAAATGTGACATGAGGGGGTGAAATGTGACACGAGGGGCAGAAATGTGACACGAGGGGGTGAAATGTGACACGAGGGGCAGAAATGTGACACGAGGGGGTGAAATGTGACACGAGTGGCAGAAATGTGACACGAGTGGCAGAAATGTGACACGAGGGGCAGAAATGTGACATGAGGGGGTGAAATGTGACACGAGGGGCAGAAATGTGACATGGAGGGGCAGAAATGTGACATTATGGGATTGACATAAAAAGGTTGATGTGAAAAGGGGTGTGTGGACACATCATAGCAAAATAAGTTAGTGGCCAGGTTCTGAGGTCAATATATAACAGTACCAGTGAGGACTATTTGTGGCTCTCAAAATAAATTTCAATCGTGGTTTTGGCGAGATTTGGCTCAGTTGAAAAAAAAGGTTGCCCACCACTGGTCTAGGCATTGCCTGAGGCTGGGTCCGGAGTACGACGGCTGTCGATGGGTTGGATGCAAGAATGATCTGATATCTGAAGTGACCAACACATCTTCAGACCACCCTCTTCTTGCAGGCGCGGTAGGATTGGTACCCACCCCTGTTTCACTGTGGGTGGAAATTCATCTGCCAGTGCCCGCAACAGCAGAATGCAGCATCTGTCGCAGCAAGGCCTGGAAATGCTGCATGGCAATATATGTAATATGAACAGACAACATGAAACTACAAATTAACAATAAATAAATACACACGACCCGAGAGGTAAAAGCCATAACTTATTTATTAAAACCACTTTCATAAATTCTAATTCCAAAACATCCATATGAGCCAAGTCATAAACTCAGGCTCAAACACCATAACCTCTCCGGACCGCCGTGCAGGATCGCTTCTGCGGGCGGCCGGGCTCTTCTGATCCGACGCATCTACGCATCATCTCGCGAGACGCGAGATTCGCGTCGATGCGCCTGCGCAGATCGCGCACGGCAAAAGGCGCAGGGCCAGTTGGTCATCAGCCTGCCAGCCAATCGGCAGTGCTGGCGGGCTGATGACTTTTAAAAACGAATGAGAAGCCATTTAACCCATCATATTTGTAAATATGATGGATTAAATGAGCTTCTGTCCCTCTCCTGGGTCCAACCGACGAAAAGGACCCAGGAGAGGGCACACCTTACTGTGAGTACACCCAAGCACCACACACTAGCCCCTGATCAGCCCCCCATCACCCAAATTAACCCCTTGATCACCCCTTTCATCACCTGTCAATTATCTAGTGAAAGGGAAAAAGTGATCAGTGTAAACTGTCACTTTTTTTTTTTCACTAGGATTGACTTTTAGGTTTAGATTACTTTAGGCCCCTTTGGTAGGTAGTTAGCGTTAGCGCCCAGCCCACCGCACCGCAGTCACTGGTTCGCTGATTAGCGTAGCGCTAATCAGCTTTTGTACTTTTATAGTATCTGTAAGTGATCAGAACTGATCACGGTCAGATATATAATAGTACTAGTGTCACCTTAGTTCGCCCTCCACCCCAAACGCAGTGTTTGCCCGATCAGGCCTGGATCGGTCGCCCACACCTGCGTTCACCCACGCCCACCCCGCCGCAGTGACAAAAATTTTTTTTTTTGTAATCACTGCACAATCCCTTCACAAGCGCTGCGGCGATAAAAAATCAGTTTTGATCTTTTTATCAATCGCAGCGGCTTCTGTACTTCGCTACCCTCTCAATTGTAAGACAGGCTTGCTTTTTTTCTTGGGTAGTCTCAGGGAATACCCCTAAATTTAGACGCCCAAATGTCAAACAAGGGGTATTCCTCTGAAGAGGCCTACAGGATTCTGACCCAGTCGGATGAGGAATGGGAACCCTCATCTGACGAATCTAGCGGGTCAGAATACGAACCTGTAGAGAGCAGTGGCAGTCTGACCCAAAGTTCGGACGAGGAGGTTGAGGTCCCTGATAGAACCAGGCGTACCCGGCCCCGTGTTGCTAGACCGCAGGTTGCGCAGGATCCGCTTCAAGGGCAGCAGAGTGGGCCTGGCGCTGCCGGATTACGTGGTGAGGCATACACCAGCAGCGCAGCCCGTCCTGGACCTTCTACCAGCACTGCCGTACAACATGGTGAAGTGGCGAGCACCAGAAGGGCAGTAGAAGCTGGTACGGTGGCACGTGCAGTAGTTTTCCCGTCGCAGCCACCGCGCAGACAGGCCCGTAGAGTCCCTGAGGTGCTGGCAAACCCTGATTGGCAGCCCCCAACTTCAGCCGCACCATTAGTTCCCCCTTTCACTGCCCAGTCAGGAGTTCGGGTGGAAACAGCTCAGATAGGATCGGCGCTGGGGTTTTTTGAGCTGTTTTTCACTGCGGAGCTCTATGACCTAGTCGTGGCAGAAACAAACAGATATGCCACTCAATTTATCGCCGACAACCCGGGAAGCTCTTATGCCCAGCCTTTCCGGTGGAAACCAGTCCAAGTTTCCGAATTTAGAACTTTTCTGGGCCTTCTCCTCAGCATGGGCATTACAAAAAACATGAATTGCGGTCATATTGGTCCACGAACCCAATTCATCACATGCCCATGTACTCTGCTGCCATGTCCAGGACACGTTTTGAGACCATCCTGTGTTTCCTGCACTTTAGTGACAACACCACCTCCCGTCCCAGAGGCCACCCAGCTTTTGACCGGCTCCATAAAATTCGGCCCCTCATAGACCATTTCAACCAGAAATTTGCAGATTTGTACACCCCTGCACAAAACATCTGCGTAGACGAGTCCCTTGTACATTTTACCGGGCGCCTTGGCTTCAAGCAGTACATCCCAAGCAAGCGCGCCCGGTATGGGGTCAAATTGTATAAGCTCTGTGAAAGGGCCACAGGCTATACGCACAAATTTCGGATCTATGAGGGAAAAGATCAGACCCTGGAGCCGGTCGGTTGCCCTGACTACCTGGGGAGCAGTGGGAAGATAGTCTGGGACTTGGTGTCACCCTTATTCGGCAAGGGGTACCATCTTTATGTGGACAACTTTTACACAAGTGTGGCCCTCTTCAGGCATTTGTTCCTAGAACAGATTGGCTGCTGCGGCACCGTGCGACCTAGTCGCCGGGGCTTCCCCAACGGCTCATTACCACCAGACTTGCAAGGGGGCAGAGGGCTGCATTGTGTAACGAAGAACTGCTCGCGGTGAAATGGAGAGACAAGCGTGACGTTTACATGCTCTCCTCCATTCACGCAGACACGACAGTCCAAATTGAACGGGCAACCAGTGTCGTTGAAAAGCCCCTCTCAGTCCACGACTATAACCTCCACATGGGAGGGGTGGACTTCAACGACCAGATGTTGGCCCCTTATTTGATTTCCCGAAAGACCAGACGCTGGTATAAGAAGGTGTCTGTATATCTAATTCAATTGGCTCTATATAACAGTTACGTTCTCTACAGTAAGGCTGGGAGAACAGGATCCTTCCTCAAATTCCAGGAAGAGATCATCGAGAACCTCCTGTATCCAGGAGGTTCCGTGGCCCCAACCACCAGTGTAGTTAGCCGTCTACACGAGCGGCACTTCCCCAGCGTTGTGCCTGGTACCTCAACCCAACCGCCACCCCGAAAAGATGTTGTGTCTGTAGCAGGAGTGGAATAAGGCGTGACACCCGTTATTTCTGTCCTGACTGTCCTGACCACCCTGCCCTATGCCTTGAGAGTGTTTCCGGAAGTACCACACTCAGGTACACTTAGGGACCTAGGGACAGCACTACACAGGTAGGTTTTTTCCACTCAGGCTCTAGGGTCTCTCAGGACACTAGGTTTTGAGAGACCCTAACACATAGGGAACGGTGCTGGTGTGCTACAGCAGAAGTGTGAAGCGGTAGAAACCTCTCCTTTCACTTGGGATAACGTGTATAATGTACTTCGCACCATCTCTGTGTGATTTACACTTTACACATTGTCCCATGGGAAAGGAGAGGTTTCTGCTAGGAAAATAAAGAGTGAGATGGTAAAAAAATAAATTAAACAGGTAGCAAGAAAAAAAAATCTTGAGTTAGTTCAGGTTTTTATGTTCATGTTTTACAATGTTCTGGTTTTATAAAGTTTGCAACGTTCAAGTTATGTGCCTGCTGCCTGTTTTTCTTCTTTTTTTTTTTCCCCCATAACCACCCTTTATTTTCCAGGTAGACCAACGGACCAACCGACGAAAACGCCGCAGCACTGATGTGAATTCTGAGAGAAGCATTGCGCTGCTGTCAGAAGACACGTGAAGTCGGTGTATGCGGCGCTGCAAGACGAGATTTCTCCTCTGCAGGACAGGTACGTTTGCCCTGGCATATGAGCTGAGGAGAGGTGTTGGAGTTCATATGCTTTGGCAAACACTTTGTATCAAAAATCTGGCAAAGATGTCTTCCTCCACACCGATCGATTGATCGATGTGAATGGAGAAATCACGTTTGCCAGGACATAGGAGCTGAGTGGGTATGGATGTTTGGGCGGAGCTCCTATGTCCTGGCAATCGCCAGGCTTCTCTTTTTTCTTGCATATTTTTGGGCAGAGATTTTTTCATCCACATCGATCGATGCGAATGAGGAAATCTGTGCCGTTCGTTTTTCTTTCAGCCCAGAGGCTGAACGGGAAAAAAATCTCATTACCCGTATGCTCCATATAAGGAGAATCGCAGAAACTCCTAATGCTGGCCATACATGTAATGATTGCGGAGACCCTCAAATGCCAGGGCAGTACAAAAACCTCACATGTGACCCCATTTCGGAAAGAAGACACCCCAAGGTATTCGCTGAGGGGCATATTGAGTCCATGAAAGATTGAACTTTTTGTCACAAGTTAGCGGAAAGGGAGACTTTGTGGAAAAAAACAAAAAAAAATCAAATTCCGCTAACTTGTGCAAAAAAAAAAAGATCTCAGTACTCAGGAGAAGTAGGGCAATGTGTTTTGGGGTGTATTTTTACATATACCCATGCTGGGTGAGAGAAATATCTCTGTAAATGACAACTTTTTAAAAAAATGTTATACAAAGTTGTCATTTACAGAGATATTTTTCACACCCAGTAGGGGTATATGTAAAAATACACCCCAAAACTCATTGCTCTACCTCTCCTGAGTACGGCGATACCCCATGTGTGCCACTTTTTTGCAGCCAAGATGCGCGAAGGGGCCCTAAATCCAATGAGTACCTTTAGGATTTCACAGGACATTTTTTACGCATTTGGATTCCAAACTGCTTCTGACGTTTAGGGGCCCCTAAAATGCCAGGGCAGTAAAAATACCACACAAGTGACCCCATTTCGGAAAGAAGACACCCCAAGGTATTCTGTGAGGGGTATGGTGAGTTCATGTAAAATTGTATTTTTGGCACAAGTTAGTGGAATATGAGACTTTGTAAAAAAAAATAATAATAAATTTCCACTAACTTGTGACAAAAAGAAAAACTTCCATGAACTCACTATGCCCCATCAGTGAATACCTTAGGGTGTCTACTTTCGGAAATGGGGTCATTTATGGGGTGTTTCTACTGTCTGGGCATTGTAGTACCTCAGGAAACAGGACAGGTGCTCAGAAAATCAAAGTGCGGAAATTCACTTTTTGCACCATAGTTTGTAAACGCTATAACTTTTACCCAAACCAATAAATATACACTTATTGCATTTTTTTTATCAAAGACATGTAGAACAATAAATTTAGAGAAACATTTTTAAAGAAATGTAGTTTTATTTGATAAATTTTCCAACATAAAGTGAAAAATATCATTTTTTTGCAAAAATTTCATCAAAAAAGTAAAATATCAAAAAAGTAAAAATGTCAGTAAGAAAGAAATAGCACCAAATGAAAGCTCTATTAGTGAGAAGAAAAGGAGGTAAAATTCATTTGGGTGGTGTGGTAAGGTGCAGGGTGCCGTCGTGGATGGCAGGTATGTGTCACCGAGGTTCATAGCCTCGGTGAGGTAAGAGCCCGTTTTGTTGATGTCAGCAGCAGCTAGTGCTACTGACAGAGTTTAAATAGCATGGCTGCAAAGCCGATCCGGGCCGGCTCTTACCGGGAGCAGCTAAAGTGTAGGGTGGGTGGCTGCTCCCACGACCCAGTCCTGGTTTTGGGCTGGGTTTAAAAGCTCAGCCAGCTCAGCAGCTGGAGGCTGTGATTATCCTGGAGCTGCTAACAGGGCTGAGGAGTTCTCTGTCCTGGAGGAAAGAGCTCAGCAAGGAGGTGTTTTGTTCCTGGCTACCTGAAGCTGGATTCTCCTGCGGCTGGGCCGACAGCGTGGTGCGAACCTGCACCTACACCTCCCAGGTGACTGAACCTGTGTTGGCCTGTTTTGCTTTGCCTCCTTGTGTCTGGCCTGTGTGAATTACCACCAAGAGACTGTTTTTGTTTATTGTTGTGTCAGTGTGAATAAAACACTGTTTGTTGCACAATCCTGGACTCCTTGTTTTGCCTCGGTACTGCACCCGCACCGCTGTCTACCAGAGCGACTCCCACATTTGGTGGAGGATGCGGGCATTCGCAGTGAGGCTGGCGTGAACGCCGAACTTTGTTTTTTGTGCGGAGCAAAAGTGAATGTCCTATATTAGGCCGGCAAAGTTGCAGCCTGTGATCTCTGGCAACATGGAGGCTGCTGTGAAGGCTCTCGTAGAAGCTAACGTGCAGCAGCGGGAGACCAACCAGTTACTGCTACAACATGTGATGGCATTACAGGCGGCAGGAGCGTCCCACCACGTCCATGACGCCCGGAAAGTGGTCCGTGCGGCGATCCCAAAGATGACCCCCGCAGACGACGTGGAGACATACCTAGCGGTTTTTGAGAAGGTCGCCGTGAGGGAAAAGTTACCCCGTGACCAGTGGGCCGAGGTGGTTGCTCCGTTCCTGGCATCCGGACACCAGCAAGTTTTTTTTGATTTGGCAGACGACCAGGCTGCTGACTATTCCACGGTGAAGGGGGAGATCCTGGCCAGACTGGGGGTAAACGTGTTGGTCCGGGCTCAGCGTGTCCACCAGTGGGACTTTAACGTGGCTGAACCCGCCAGGCCGCAGTACTATGAGTTGCTGCACAGGTTGTAAAAATGGCTGCAGCCTGAGGTTCTAAGTCCGACTGCTATGCTGGACCGGCTGCTGGCTGACATGTTTTGGAGGGCCTTGCCTTACCCCCTTCAACACTGGATCGGCCAGGTATCCCCCACCAATGCCCTTGAGATGGTCGACCTGGTGGAGCGATATGAGGCCACCAGAAACCTGCAGGGGGGTTCTTTTGGGAGGGGGCCAGTCAAACCCCGGAAATCTCCACCCCAGTCCCGGCGGCCGGCCAAACCCGCCCGGGATGTACCTCTTGCAGATCCGTCCCCAGTGGTCTGCTGGCAGTGTCGGGAGCCTGGACACATAAGGGCCAACTGTCCACAGTGGGGGAACCCATGGAGACTAATTATGGGTACCGGGCTTCCATGTATGCCCGGAGACTGTGTGCGACCGGCATCCCCGGGACAATAGACAATCGTCATCTGTGCCAGGTGCAAGTCGGGGATAACCTGGCAGTGGCGCTGTTGGACTCAGGGAGCCTGGTAACCCTGGTAAGTTCTGCCCTGGTACAGCCCACCCAGTATACGGGCCGGACAGTGGGTGTGGTGTGCATACACGGAGACTTAAAGGACTATCCCACTGCTGTAATGTCTCTGTCCACGGTGGTCGGCACCTGGACTTGTGAAGTGGCGATCTCCACAAAGCTGCCCTATGAACTAATAATTGGGAGAGACTTCCCTGGTTTTCCGTCACTGTGGCCTGAGATGAAAGTGACTAATAGCCCTGAGACAGGGTAACCCTAGCAGAGTGGCCTGATACCACTGGAAGGCCAGAACCCTGGGAGCCCGAGTCTGAAGGGCCAGCGGTAGGGGTGACCACTGCTGCAGCGGTAGTGGGGAGACAACCCCACTGAGTGTAATGGTGGGAGACACGGAGGACTTGCCACCGGGACCTGAGTTGGCAGACCTCAATGTCTCCGGGAAAATTTTGGGACCGCACAACACGGGACCAAACCCTAACCAGGGCCTGGGAGAATGTGCTGGAAATTGATGGTAAACCCCAGAAACCAGGGGCTGAATTAATGTTCCCACGATTTATTGTTCTGCAGGATATGTTGTATCGGGTGAACCAAATCCGAGGTGAACCTGTTGAACAGTTGGTGGTGCCCACAGCGTATCGCAAGCTTGTCATGGAGCTTGCCCACCAACATGTTCTTGGGGGACACCTGGGGTGGCAGAAAACCCAGGACCGCATACTGCAGCGGTTTTATTGGCCCAGTGTGTTCAAGGAAGTAGAAAATTATTGTAAGTCCTGTCCAACCTGTCAGGTAACTAGCCCCCAGCCACATTTCCGTAGTCCTCTGGTACCTCTGCCAATTATTGAAGTACCGTTTGAGCGAATTGCTATGGATTTAATTGGGCCTGTACCAAAGTCTGCTAGGGGCCACCAACACATTCTGGTAGTTCTCGACTATGCCACTCGGTATCCGGAGGCGGTGCCTCTGCGACATACCTCAGCTAAGCTCATTGCCAAAGAGTTAATGGAGATGTTTTCCCGTGTGGGCCTGCCAAAAGAGGTTCTGACAGACCAAGGGACCCCTTTTATGTCCAAAGTAATGAAGGAACTGTGTAAATTGTTGCGTATAAAGCAGTTACGGACGTCCGTTTACCATCCGCAAACAGACGGTCTTGTTGAGAGGTTTAACCAAACTCTAAAAAATATGTTAAAAGGGTGGTGTCTAGAGATGGGAAGGACTGGGACCTGCTTCTGCCCTATCTCATGTTCGCAGTGCGAGAGGTACCCCAGGCCTCTACTGGGTTCTCGCCCTTCGAACTGCTTTATGGCAGACACCCTCGGGGCCTGTTGGATATCGCCAAGGAAGCATGGGAACAACAGCCTGTCCCCCACAAAAGTGTCATTGAGTATGTCACCCAGATGCAGGAACGGATAGAAAGGGTGTTGCCGTTGGTCCGGGAGCATATGGAGGCAGCGCAACAAGCCCAGAGTAGGGTGTATAATCGTCAGGCTCGGGTACGGGGCTTCAATCCGGGAGATCGAGTGTTGGTTCTGGTACCCACCCTTGACAGCAAATTCCTAGCTAGGTGGCAGGGCCCCTATGAGGTGGTCGAGAAGGTAGGGAAGTAAATTACAAAGTACACCAGCCAGGGCGGCGCAAGCCGAGCAGGTGTACCATGTGAATTTGCTAAAGCCGTGGAAAGATAGGGACACGGCCGACGACCACAGCCCCGGCCAGGGCTTCTAGGTGAAAAGGGTCCAGCCCCACAGTTCGAGGCCTGTGAAGCCGTAACCACGGTAAAAATTGCAGACAGCCTGTCTTCCACACAAGTTCAGGAAGTCAGGAGTTCCTCAGTCGGAACACGGATGTGTTCTCGGACCTCCCTGGCCGCACGTCTCTCATCCGACATGACATCGTCACTGAGCCTCAGGCCAAGGTCCGGTTAAAACCATACCGGGTACCCGAGGCTCGGCGGCGGGCCATCGCGGAGGAAGTGCAGTTAATGTTGAAGCTCGATGTCATTGAGGAGTCGAAAAGTGAGTGGGCCAGTCCCATAGTCCTAATACCCAAGCCGGATGGGACGTTGCGGTTCTGCAACGACTTTCGCAAGTTAAATGAAGTATCCAAGTTTGACGCGTATCCCATGCCCCGAGTAGACGAGCTTGTTGAAAATTTAGGACAAGCCCGTTATTTTTCTGTGCTGGACCTCACTAAAGGGTACTGGCAGGTACCCTTAACGGAGGCGGCTAAGGAAAAACCGCGTTTGTTACCCCGCAGGGCCTGTATCACTACAAGGTGTTACCCTTTGGCCTGCATGGCGCCCCGCCACCTTCCAGAGGCTAATGGACATAGTGCTGCGACCACATCGTCGGTGCGCCTCGGCCTACTTAGATGATGTAGTCATCCACAGCACCGACTGGGAAAGCCATTTACCCAAGGTGCAGGCGGTAGTGGATGCCCTGAGGAAAGCTGGACTAACCGCCAATCCAAAAAGTGTGCGATTGGGTTGGAAGAGACCAAATATCTGGGATATGTAATTGGGCGGGGAGTCATCAAACCTCAGGTAACTAAGGTAGAGGCCATTCGTAGCTGGCCCCGACCGGTCACCACCAGGCAGGTAAAGTCGTTCCTGGGGATTGTAGGATACTACATGAGGTTTGTGCCCCACTTTGCCACAATAGCAGCGCCATTGACAGACCTGTTGAAGGGGCGAAAGTCTGGGAGGGTTAGCTGGAGTGAGAAGGCGGAGGAGGCTTTCTCCGCGTTGAAGTCGGCCCTGTGTGGGTCCCCGGTTTTGGTGACACCCGACTTCAACAAGGAGTTTGTCGTACAGACCGACGCCTCGGAGGTAGGCCTCGGTGCGGTACTGTCGCAGGAGGTCAACGGGGAAGAACATCCCGTTGTCTTCCTGAGCCGTAAGCTCAGTCCCGCCGAGTCCAGATATAGTATAGTGGAGAGGGAGTGCCTGGCTACAAGTGGGCACTCGAATCTCTCCGCTACTACCTGTTAGGAGGAGGTTCCGTCTGGTGACCGACCATTCCCCCTCAAATGGATGAGTCAGGCCAAGGAGAGGAATGCTCGGGTCACCAGGTGGTTCCTATCCCTTCAAAATTTCAAGTTCTCCGTGGAACATAGGGCAGGTCGCTTGCAGGGAAATGCAGATGCCCTTTCCGCGTCCACTGCCTCACATGTGTCCACCCCTCAGGGCTGAACAAAGGGGGTGTGGTAAGGTGCAGGGTGCCGTCGTGGATGGCAGGTATGTGTCACCGAGGTTCATAGCCTCGGTGAGGTAAGAGCCCGTTTTTGTTGATGTCAGCAGCAGCTAGTGCTACTGACAGAGTTTAAATAGCATGGCTGCAAAGCCGATCCGGGCCGGCTCTTACCGGGAGCAGCTAAAGTGTAGGGTGGGTGGCTGCTCCCCACGACCCAGTCCTGGTTTTGGGCTGGGTTTAAAAGCTCAGCCAGCTCAGCAGCTGGAGGCTGTGATTATCCTGGAGCTGCTAACAGGGCTGAGGAGTTCTCTGTCCTGGAGGAAAGAGCTCAGCAAGGAGGTGTTTTGTTCCTGGCTACCTGAAGCTGGATTCTCCTGCGGCTGGGCCGACAGCGTGGTGCGAACCTGCACCTACACCTCCCAGGTGACTGAACCTGTGTTGGCCTGTTTTGCTTTGCCTCCTTGTGTCTGGCCTGTGTGAATTACCACCAAGAGACTGTTTTTGTTTATTGTTGTGTCAGTGTGAATAAAACACTGTTTGTTGCACAATTCTGGACTCCTTGTTTTGCCTCGGTACTGCACCCGCACCGCTATCTACCAGAGCGACTCCCCACAGTGGTAAGTTGTATGACGGAGCAATAAACGGTGAAAGTAGTGTAGTGCAGAATTGTAAAAGTGGCCTGGTCATTAAGGGGTTTAAGCTAGGGGGCTGAGGTGCTTAAAGGGGTTGTCCGGGATCAAACTTATTTTTTTAAAGTAGCTTACTCACCTTTAGTAGCCAAGAGTATGTTCCCAAGATGGTTTTAGGTAGCTTTTACACTGGAGCATGGCTCCTACAGTCCCCAACAGACTGTTTACATATCTGTTTATGTGTGCCATCACTTCCTGCTGCAAAGCATTATGGGTCCCAGTGCAGCTCAGCAGCAGATGGTTTCTACAGTGTAAGATCACCTCCCTGCCCCGCCCCCTCATACATATTCCTCCTTGTAAATCTCCTGTGCTCAGTGTTTGCAGAGCAGAGAGGCAGACAGTGAATAAAAATACATTTCTACATTCATCATTACAATAACCAATTTAGGGTACTTTCACACCTCTGCGGCAGGACGGATCCGGATCCGTCCTGCCGTAAGTGGCCGATGCACTGGCGTGCTGCCGCTCCGTCCCTATTGACTATAATGGGGCGGGCGGAGCTACGGCACAGCACAGCAGTGCGTTGGCAGAGATCGCCGGACTAAAGTCCTGCATGTCCGACTTTTCAGTCCGGCCATCTTTGCCGTGCGCAGCCGTGCTGTGCCATAGCTCCGCCCCGCCCCATTATAGTCAATAGGGACGGAGCGGCAGCACGCCAGTGCGTGGCAGAGATCGCCGGACTAAAGTCCTGCATGTCCGACTTTTCAGTCAGGCCATCTTTGCCGTGCGCAGCCGTGCTGTGCCATAGCTCCGCCCCTGCCCCATTATAGTCAATAGGGACGGAGCGGCAGCACGCCAGTGCACGGCCGAGATCGCCGGACTAAAGTCCTGCATGTCCGACTTTTCAGTCCGGCCATCTTTGCCGTCGCGCAGCCGTGCTGTGCCATAGCTCCGCCCCCGCCCCATTATAGTCAATAGGACGGAGCGGCAGCACGCCAGTGCACGGCCGGAGATCGCCGGACTAAAGTCCTGCATGTCCGACTTTTCAGTCCGGCGATCTTTGCCGTGCGCAGCCGTGCTGTGCCGGAGCTCCGTCCCCCGCCCCATTATAGTCAATAGTGACGGAGCGGCAGCACGCCAGTGCGCGGCAGAGATCGCCGGACTAAAGTCCTGCATGTCCGACTTTTCAGTCCGGCGATCTTTGCCGTGCACAGCCGTGCTGTGCCGTAGCTCCGTCCCCCGCCCCATTATAGTCAATAGGGACGGAGCGGCAGCACGCCAGTGCACGGCCGGAGATCGCCGGACTAAAGTCCTGCATGTCCGACTTTTCAGTCCGGCGATCTTTGCCGTGCGCAGCCGTGCTGTGCCGTAGCTCCGTCCCCCGCCCCATTATAGTCAATAGGGACGGAGCGGCAGCACGCCAGTGCACGGCCACTTGCGGCAGGATGGATCCGGCAGGCTGAATAGCGTGCCGGATCCGTCCTGCCACAAGTGTGAAAGTACCCTTATAGTAATCTCTCCAAGCAATGATAAAGTTGTTTTACAATGTCCCCAATTTTGCTCTGCTACACAGATAAGGCTACTTTCACACTTGCATTTGGTGTGGATCCATCATGGACGGATCCGCATCTATAACACAAACATCTGCATCTGCTCAGAATGGATCCGTTTGTATTATCTGTAACATAGCCAATACGGATCAGTCTCGAACACCATTGAAAGTCAATGGGGGACGGATCCGTTTTCTATTGTGCCATATCGTGTCAGTGAAAATGGATCCGTCCCCATTGACTTACATTGTGTGCCAGGACGGATCCGTTTAGCTCAGTTTCGTCATGTGGACACCAAAACACTATAAAGGGCCACGCTCCCACGTCTGTCCATAAACATTTCTGACAGCATCACAGTATAAGGGCCCCGCTCCCACATCCATAAACATCGCTAACAGCATCACACTATAAGGGCCACGCTCCCACATCTGTCCATAAACATCGCTGACAGCATCACAGGATAAGGGCCACGCTCCCACATCCATAAACATCACTGACAGCATCAAAGCATCACCCTATAAGGGCCACGCTCCCACGTCTATCCATAAAGATTGCTGACAGCATCACACTACAAGGGCCACGCTCCCACGTCTATCCATAAACATCGCTGACAGCATCAAAGCATCACAGTATAAGGGACACGCTCCCACGTCTATCCATAAACATCGCTGACAGCATCAAAGCATCACAGTATAAGGGACACGCTCCCACGTCTATCCATAAAGATCGCTGACAGCATCACACTACAAGGGCCACGCTCCCACGTCTATATATAAACATCGCTGACAGCATCAAAGCATCACAGTATAAGGGACACGCTCCCACGTCTATCCATAAACATCGCTGACAGTATCACACTATAAGGGCCACACTCCCACATCCATAAAGATCGCTGACAGCATCACACTATAAGGGCCACGCTCCCACATCCATAAACATCGCTGAAAGCATCACACTATAAGGGCCAAGCTCCCATGTCTATCCATAAACATCGCTGACAGCATCAAAGCATCACAGTATAAGTGCCACGCTCCCACATCCATAAATATCACTGACAGCATCAAAGCATCACACTATAAGGGCTACGCTCCCACGTCTATCCATAAAGATCGCTGATAGCATTACACTACAAAGGCCACGCTCCCACGTCTATCCATAAACATCGCTGACAGCATCAAAGCATCACACTATAAGAGACACGCTCCCACGTCTATCCATAAAGATCGCTGACAGCATCACACTACAAGGGCCACGCTCCCACATCCATAAACATCGCTGAAAGCATCACACTATAAGGGCCACGCTCCCATGTCTATCCATAAACATCGCTGACAGCATCAAAGCATCACACTATAAGGGCCACGCTCCCACATCCATAAACATCACTGACAGCATCAAAGAATCACACTATAAGGGCCACGCTCCCACGTCTATCCATAAAGATCGCTGACAGCATCACACTACAAGGGCCACGCTCCCACATCCATAAACATCGCTGACAGCATCAAAGCATCACAGTATAAGGGACACGCTCCCATGTCTATCCATAAACATCGCTGACAGCATCAAAGCATCACAGTATAAGGGACACGCTCCCACGTCTATCCATAAAGATCGCTGACAGCATCACACTACAAGGGCCACGCTCCCACGCTATCCATAAACATCGCTGACAGCATCAAAGCATCACACTATAAGGGCCACGCTCCCACGTCTATCCATAAACATCGCTGACAGCATCAAAGCATCACAGTATAAGGGACACGCTCCCACGTCTATCCATAAACATCGCTGACAGCATCACACTATAAGGGCCACGCTCCCATCTATCCATAAACATCGCTGACAGCATCAAGCATCATAGTTAAGGGCCACGCTCCCACGTCTATCCATAAACATCGCTGACAGCATCACACTATAAGGGCCATGCTCCCACGTCTATCCATAACGATCGCTGACAGCATCACACTACAAGGGCCACGCTCCCACGTCTATCCATAAACATCGCTGACAGCATCAAAGCATCACAGTATAAGGGTCACGCTCCCACGTCTATCCATAAACATCGCTGACAGCATCACATCACATATAAGGGCCACGCTCCCACATCCATAAACATCGCTGACAGCATCAAAGCATCACACTATAAGGGCCACGCTCCCACATCCATAAACATCGCTGAAAGCATCACACTATAAGGGCCACGCTCCCACGTCTATCCATAAACATCGCTGACAGCATCAAAGCATCACAGTATAAGGGACACGCTCCCATGTCTATCCATAAACATCGCTGACAGCATCAAAGCATCACACTATAAGGGACACGCTCCCACGTCTATCCATAAACATCGCTGACAGCATCACACTACAAGGGCCACGCTCCCATGTCTATCCATAAACATCGCTGACAGCATCAAAGCATCACACTATAAGGGACACGCTCCCACGTCTATCCATAA
Source organism: Bufotes viridis (assembly GCA_033119425.1). Classification (NCBI taxonomy): domain Eukaryota; kingdom Metazoa; phylum Chordata; class Amphibia; order Anura; family Bufonidae; genus Bufotes; species Bufotes viridis. The sequence continues at coordinate 357,713,441 of CM065589.1, forward strand.
ACATCGCTGACAATAATAGCATTTTTTAAAGCAAAAAATTGTTTTAGTGTCTCGATAGTCTGAAAGCCCTAGCATTTTTATTTTTTGACTGATTGTCTTAGTAAGGGTCTCATTTTTTGCGGGATGAGGTGATGGTTTGATTGATACTATTTTTGGGGGCATCCGCCTTTTTGATCGCTTGGTGTTGCACTTTATGTGATGTTAGGTGCCAAAATATGGCTTTCTTGGTACTGTTTTTATTTTTATTTTTTTCACGGTGTTCATCTGAGGGGTTAGGTCATGTGATATTTTTAGAGCCGCTTGTCACGGACGTGGCGATACCTAATATGTCTACTTTTACAATTTTTTTAACTTTATCACAATAATAGCATTTTTTTGCCAAAAAATTATGCTTTAGTGTCTTCATGTTCTAAGAGCAATATTTTTAAATTTTTAAAGGAATTTTCAGGGGCTCTTTTTTTGCAGGATGGGGTGACGGTTTTATTGGTACCATTTTGTAGGACATACGCCTTTTTGATCGCTTGGTGTTAATACGGTCCAGTTATTACGGACGTGGCAATACATAATATGTGTAGTTTTTTGATTTATTTAAGGCCTCATGCACACGGCCGTTGTTGTGGTCCGCGTCCAAGCTGCATATTTTGCGGCTCGGGTGCGGACCCATTCACTTCAATTGGGCCGCAAAAGATGCGGACAGCACTCCGTGTGCTGTCCGCATCTGTTGCTCTGTTCTGTGGCCCCGCAAAAAAAAATAGAGCATGTCCGTTTTCCCCGTGGAGCAGCTTCCGTGTTTTGCGGATCCCCAGTTTGCGGACCGCAAAACACCAACGGTCGTGTGCATGTAGCCTAATGGCGTAAAATAAATGAATATGAGAAAAGAGAATTTTTATAACATTTTTAGATACATTTTTCAAATTTTTTATTTTTTTATTTTTTACTTTCACCTTTTTTATTTATCAAGACCCATCTGGATCATGAAGATCCAGTGGGCCTAATCACTATACAGTGCATTGAAATAGTCATCTATTGTAATGCACTGTATGCTGCACTTACACTAAGGCTGATCAAACCTCAGGGTCTGATCAGCCTTAGATACATGGCAACCAGGACGCCTTTGTAAGGCGTCCGGTTGCCATGGCAACTCAGGCCGTTGCGAATGTCCGGATGGAAGAGAGAGGAGCTCCCTCTCAACCCCGTGGATGCAGCGGGCTGCTGCTGACCGCGGCATCTATGGGGTTAAACACTCCAGATCGGTGCCAGCACCGATTTGGGGCGTTGGAGATGAGTGTTAGCTGTAATTTACAGCTAACACTCTCTGCAGATGTCAGCGGCATAATGGCAGCAGGAGCGGAGGGGGCACATAGAAGGAGGCCATTTATTTTATACAGGGAACTGGGGGCACTTACATGAGTGGGGATTTATTTTAGAACCAGCACTGGGGCACATATGAGGGGGCCTATTATTTTATAAGGGGAACTGGGGGCACTTACTGCCAGGCAGCGATATCCACTCTGAGTGGAGATCGCAGCCTGAAAACAACTTTTTACTAGTACTAAGCTCCAATTGGTTGGTCTACATAGACCAACCAATTGGAGTGAGCGTGGGCAAGGGACTGCTCTGATTGGTCCCTTGTCTGCACCCGGTGACGTCACTGGGCTGAGGGGGCGGAGCTTAGCGGGATCTCGGCCAGGCTAGTTCCCGCCCCTCCAACACTCTTGCATAATCAGCTAGTCTGCCAGTGACGTCACCGGGCTCCCTGAGCAGCGGAAGAGGAAGCTTTCCTCCTCTGCAAGGGACCCGGTACGTCACTGAGAGAATGAAAACCTTCACTTCCGGCAAAGAAGTTATTAGAGTAAAAGGGGTCATCAGAAGTAAGTTCATCAGGTAGGATATGGGTGGTGTTGATGTGTGTGACACTGCAGTACTATAGGACAAAGGTCCCAAATCCCGGACAACCCCTTTAACTGCACATCAAAGTCCATCCCCTGATGGGATGACTATACCACGATCACCCTACCCACAGCTAATTCTATCATAGCCTGCAGGTCCAAATTAAAAATGTTGTAACCGACATCCGACAAATGGACACCATCACGAAAATGTAGGCCTGCCTCACCACTCTCCAGGTCGCAGTGCCTAATAGGAAAACCAGCCACAAAGCACATAAACTGGGACATGGTACGTCTAATACACTTCCTCACCTTGTCTTTGAACTTCTGGACTGGAGACACCACCCAACATCTTTTAGAAATTATTTCAGAGAAAATTTACCTGGTATCAGGGAAAAAACATCTGAGATCCATCATGGATTTCTTCATGTCGAAGATCAACCGCATTGTCTCTCTGCGCCCAATGTCATTACCTCCCAAATGAATTATAATCATATCAGGACAAGGGAGATTGTCATACAACTGCAGAACCAATTCCCGCAAACCTGACCATTGAAGCCCTCGGACTCCAGCCCAATGGATCTTCACAGCCTCCTGTGTTACCGATAAGTTCAGTCCATAGCAAAGCTCTGCGGCCCTCCTACTCGCCCAGTGGACATAGGAATGACCCAGAATCCAAGCGGACAGTCCTGCAACAGCTAACAAAAAACAATGAATCAATAAGTAAATGAGGCCTCACATACAGCTGGTATCTTCTTGACGACCATCTACCGAGGAGGAGGAGGAAGAGGTCGCCAACGCAGCTGTGTCATGGCCAGCTCCTCAGACAGCAGTGTTAGCATGGCCGAGCTGTGGAAAAGTTTTGTCACCGCACCACAGCAAACTGCACCACCAGCTGATAGGGATCGTGTTAGCAAGAGGCAGCATTTCAACAACATGGTGGAACACTGCCCCATTCAACTTCTGGGTCTCCAAATTGTCCACATGGCCAGAGCTTGCCCTTTATGCCTTGGAGGTGCTGGCCTGCCCTGCGGCCAGTGTATTGTCTGAACGTGTATTTAGCATGGCAGGGGCCGTCATTACAGACAAAGGCAGCTGCCTGTCCACAGCCAACGTGGACAAGCTCACGTTCATTAAAATGAACCAGGCATGGATCCCACAGGACTTGGCCGTACATTGTTTAGAATAAACATTTATAACTGCCTCGCCCTCAACCATACATTCTTGTACTCCAGGGCACTTCTTTATTAAATCCTCTTTTTTAATTGTACCATTATTTTGGGGGCAACCCAAAGTTGAATGAACCTCTCCTCTGTCTGGGTGTCAGGGGCCTAAAATTCTGTTAATCACCTGCTGCTTTGGCGGGTGGCATCAAGCTTGATTTTCTGCTCTGGGACCTCTCTCCTCTGTCTGGCTGCTGGGGCCTAAATAAATAACTGAAAGTGGCCTTTTCCATTGCTGGGTGACATGAAGCCTGATTTTCTGCTATGGGACCCCTCTCCTCTGTCTGGGTGCCAGGGGCCTACATTTCATATAATCAGCTGTTGCTTTGGTGGGTGACATTAACCTCTTTTTACTGTCAAATGACCGCCCCATTGTCTGGTTGTCAGGGGCCTATATTTTGTTTAATCGCTTGCTGCATTGGTGGGAGACATTAAACTCTTTATACTGTCAAATGACCTCTACATTGTCTGGTTGTCAGGAGCCTATATTTCGTTTAATTACTTGTTGCATTGGTGGAAGACGTTAAACTCTTTTTACTGTCAAATAACCTCTCCTCTTTCTGGGTGTCAGGTGCCTACATAAATGATAATGGCCTGCTCTATTGCAGGTTGACCTGAGGCCTGTGTTGCTGTTACGGGACCGCTCTCCTCTTTGCGGGTGCCATGGTCCTGAATTAGTGAATGAGGCCTATGGCACTACTGTGTGAAATCAATTTATTCCCAAAAGTATTAGACTCAATATCAGAACAACATATTGACCAAATTAGTTGATACCAGTCAGAAATAAACTACAAAGTGATAGATAAGTCATGCAATTTTATTAATCAATATAGAAAACATGATTGGTACAAAGATTAAAAGCAAGTAAAAATAAACACACAAAGTGCGATACACTACAAATAACCATCAAAGTAAGTACAGCTGATGGAAACTGGTATGGGACATACATCACAAGGGTAACATCTATAAGTAAATGCCACAAAGTCAATGAACAGACTATGTATAAAGGTTAAGACCATTCATGTCACAGCCAGTTCATGTACATATATATAGGAGATGTAACTCCTAAGATAGAAAGGCGTGTCTGGTCCTAAATAAAGATGTCATAAATAGACATAAAGGCATACGCACTAAGTAAATAGCATGATTATAGTACCCACCAGAGGTAAATAGCAGCGGTGTCGCCAAAGAACGCGCCCCGACGTGCGTTTCACCATCAGCTTTCTCAAGGGGCCCCAGACAGGCCTTGTGGCATTTACTTATAGATGTTACCCTTGTGATATATGTTCCATACTAGTTTCCATCAGCTGTACTTACTTTGATGGTTATTTGTGGTGTATCGCACTTTGTGTGTTTATTTTTACTTGCTTTTATTCTTTGTACCAATCATGTTTTCTATATTGATTAATAAAATTGCATGAATTATCTCTCACTTTGTAGTTTATTTCTGACTGGTATCAACTAATTTGGTCAATACTGTGTGAAATCAATACTGTTTTGGCATGATTGTAACTCTCCTCTTTATGGGTGACATGGGTCTAAATCTGTAAATGAGGCCTGTGGCATTGCTGGGTGAAATCAATACTGTCTTGGTGTGATTTTAATTCTCCTCTTTGTGGGTCCCGTGGGCCTGAATGTTTGAATGAGGCCTGTGTCCCTGCAGGCAGACATGATTCCTTCTTGGCTGTGATGACAACTTCAACTCCCATGTATGGTTGCCATTGGCCTGAGTCTGTGCATGAGGCATATGACACTGCCGGCAGGCATTAATCCATTTTGGCTGTGATGACAACTTCTCCAACCCCCATGTATGGTTGTTTTGGGCCTGAAGCTGTGAATGAGGCCTGTGGCACTGCAGGCTGACATGAATCCTTTATGGCTGTGATGAGAACTTCAACTCCCATAGCATTCCCACCTGACGCCACCCCAACCTCCTATTCCACCTCCTCCTCCAAGTTGCCAATTGATATTGGTTAACTTTTATTTATTTTATTTTTATTTTAAGTCTTTTCCTATCCACATTTGTTTGCAGGGGATTTACCTACATTTTGATGCCTTTTGCAGACCTCTGGCCCTTTCCAGGGCTATCTTACAGCCATTTTAGTGCCCAAAGTTCGGGTCCCCATTGACTTCAATGGGGTTTGGGTTCGGGTCAAGTTCGGGTCGAGTTCTGATCCCGAACCCGAACATTTTCGTGAAGTTCAGCCGAACTTCTCGGACCCGAACATCCAGGTGTCCGCTCAACTCTAGTCTAGTTTCTTTGATCGGGGTCACTTTTTATGGAGTTTCTACTCTAGGGGTACATCAGGGGTTCTTCAAATGGGACATGATGTAAAAAAAGGCCATCAAAATTTGCCTCGAGAAACCATATCGTGCTCCTTTCCTTCTGCCCCCTGCCGTTTGGTCATACAGCAGTTTACTACCACATATGGGGTGTTTCTATAAACTAGAGAATCAGGGCAATATATATTGAGTCTTGTTTGGCTGTTAACCTTTGCTTTGTTACTGGTAGTAACTAGATGAGCGAGCTGTCAGCATTTAAAAACTCGCAGTCCGTTGTTCGGGCGTTGGCGGCGGTCAATTGCGCATCCGTTATGGATTCTCACAATAGGCGCATATGGAATCCATAAGGGCTGACCGTCCACCAGCTCCGAACTGTAGGCAGCTGAAGTGAGCCGTGGCGTGATCAGCGCTCAGCTGTCGCCGTGATCCAGTGCAGGCGTGAGCTCACGCCCGCGCACTGATCCCGTGACTGAGTGCCTACGCCGCGGCACTGGCTCCCAGACGTTGCCGCCAGTTGGCTTGGTGAGCAGCCGCCACTTATGGGATTCCATATGCGCGCAATTGCGGAATCCATAACGGGATGCGCAATTAACCACCACCCGAACCCCGGACAACGGACTTTTTTTAAATGTTCGCTCATCTCTAGTAGTAATGGATTAAAATGGAAAATTTGCCAAAAAATAGCTGTTTTGGCACCATTTTTATTTTATTTTTTTGACTGTGTTCATCTGAGTGGTTAGGTCATGGGGTATTTTTATAGAGCAGATTCTTACGGACGCGGCAATACCTAATATGTCTATTTATTTATTTATTTTTTTCTGGGCGATTGTCTGTGGCTAAATATAATTAAAATTGGGGAAGGGGATTTTAAATTTAGTACTCTATGGAAGTGTGGTACTCCCTGAAGCAACCGTCAATGCAGAGCCCCGGATGATCGTGGCACGTGTCACACTGAGTGGTGGTGTCCTTCCGTATCCCCGTCCTATGACACACTCTGCACTTTTTTTTGGGACCGTCCTTTCTTTCCAGTATGGGGGACCACACCTGGAATGTGTTGGCCAGGGACGATCCGGGCGCTCCAGTTCCCGAGGTACTCCGGCCTGCTCTTTCCTGGTCAGAAAAGATCAGGTCCTTAAGGACTGCCTCATAGAACTGCTGGAATTTCCCTGTGTTACCAGCGCTCCAGAACAGCACAAAAGAGTTGCACAAGGCAACCTGTACCAAGTAGAACGCAACTTTTTGTACCATGCCCGGGTTTTTCGCATGGAGTTATATGGCTTGAGGACTTGGATCAGAGAGATCAACTCCTCCCATATACCGATTGTAGTCGACTATACAATCGGGCTTGATGACCGTTGCCGTGGTACCTCGCACAGGGACGGGGGATGCCGTTACCGTGAATTGTGGACAGTACAAGGATATCCCTCTTGTTCTTATATCTGACCAGCAACAGGTTTCCACTGGTAAGGGCACGGTTCTCACCCCTGGGGATAGGTACCCCTGGTGGAGGCAGCATTGATTTTTCCGGACGTGAATCTGGTTGCGAGGGACTGGAACAAGGAGATACTAGTATAAAAGTTATCCACATACAGGTGGTAACCCTTATCTAGCAGTGGGTGCATAAGGTCCCACACAAGTTTCCCGCTGATACCCAGAGTGGGGGAACAATCAATACGAGAATTTCACCCTTGTATACACGAAACATGTAAGTGTACCCTGAGGTACTCACAAAGTTTGTACAGCTTCACGCCATGCCTCGCCCGCTTAGAGGGAACATACTGGTGGAAAATGAGTCTCCCTTGAAAGCAATGAGAGACTCATGAACATCGACCTCCCTTCCAGGTACATAGGCCTCCAAAAATTTGGCCCCGAAGTGATCGATGACCGGCCTGATTTTGTACAGACGGTCATAGGCAGGATCACCTTGGGGGGACATGCTGCATTATCTGCATAATGCAGGCATTTCGAATGGCCTCAAAATGGGAACGTGTCATGGCCATACAGTAGAGTGAGGTCTGGTAGAGAACGTCCCCACTCCAGTACAGTCTGACACTGGGTTTTTGACTAGGCCCATGTGCACCACGAGGCCCCAAAACGTCCTCATCTCGGCTGCACTGATCGGAGTCCAGATACCGGGCCTAGCCAAAAAGGAGCCCGGGTGTTGAGCAGTGAACTGTTGGGCGTACAAGTTCGTTTGCTCCACCATCAGATTCACAAAGTGGTCACTGAAAAAAAAAACTAAAATAGTCATATTCAGTGAAGCCCACTGTGCGAATCTGGATTCCAGGTTGGCCAACAAAGTCAGGAATCATGGGCTCAAAATCCTCTGGAGTACACCAGACAAGTTCACCGGTTGGTGGCTCATGTGGACTTATCTAGTGGGCCGCAAAACTAGTACGAGCCCCAGGGCGTCTCCGCCTCCTTGGGGGCTCATCATCATCACTAGATGAGGAGGAGGACGCGGATGACAAGAGGAAAGTGGGGTCATCCTTGTCCTCACTGGAGCAGCTGGGTGTATGCCTCCTCGGCCGAGAATGTCCGGCGGGCCATAGGGGAGTGTGTGTGCGTGTGTGGCAAACTTTATTTAGTGTGCGTGTGTGTGGGGGGACGGGTGTTCGCGTTCATTTACCCCTAAACCTAACAGAATTTTTATTTTTTTTTATTAAATCCCTACCCTACCCCCCCAAAAAAATGGATTCAAACTCACTGATCAGCGGTCCGAAGCTGATCAGCGGTGGGGTGGGTAATGCGCTAACAGTGGCCGGACGCTAAGAGTGCATGCACAAAGAAAGAAAAGCGCTTGCGCCCAAAAATGTATGTGTGTGGGGGGAGAAGCTGCAGCACCCTCTGGGGTCTAGGATGACACAGCTGAAAAAACTTATTTTTCCTTAAGCTAAGCCTCAGTCTCCCTGCCTAATCTAAGCTTTCCCTAAACCTGTCCCTAGTACCTCTTTAGTGCCAGATGGCACTATGGTGGCTCACTGGGGGGTGCTGGCTCAGAGCTGGACAGATGGGCTGCTCTCTTTCCTGGGTCCAAAGAAGCAGTGTGGAGGAAGAGAGCAGAGCTGTGGGGAGTTAACCCCTGCCCGCCCGTCCAGCCAATAGGATGCAATCCTGAGAAGTGATGTCATCATCACCTCTCAGGATCTAAGGATGGTGGTTGGTGGTGTATTATCACACCACCGATCACCATCCTATTCCGGGTTATCGAGTCACGAGAGACCCGAATAACCCGGAAATGCAACAAACCGCAGGTCTTAATTGACCTGCAGTTTGCTGCGATCGCCGATACGGGGGTGTCACAGGACCCCCCTCGGCATTGTCACAGAGTGGCTGCTGTCACAGAGTGGCTGCTGAATGATTTCAGCAGGCACTCTGTTCCGATCACCGCCTGCAGAGCGATTTTTTCTAGTAAATCACCCCCAAACTATACTTCATAGTAGCACTGAGATACATGGTAAAAGCCTGTTACCACCTGTATGTATATTCTACAAGTATTATGTACAGCATAGTACTGTATAGGTTTATATCATATGTTATTTTCTATGAAGAATTTGAAAAACAAGGCAACAAGGCCCCAGAGTTTTTTTTTTCTCCCAGGTTGTGAGCTGAGCGCTGCGATTGGCCAGAGCTACAGCCTGGGATACGCCTACTATAACCAAGTGTACTAGGCTCCGCCTAGTATAACCAAGTCCCAGAAGATACTGGAGCCTATACCGGGCGAACGGAGCGGCACCCAGGGATAATAGTAAGTGCAGGGAGATCCGTGGGCTTCGCTCTACATGTCAGTATAGTTAGTACACATTTATTACCCTGATGAAAGGTCCTTTTTAAGCTGTTTACCTTCTGCGATCTGATGAGTGCAAGTATGATCAGCTTAGAATAACCGTTGACAGAGTCAGGTTAAATCCATAGTCCATTTTTGATGGAAATCATTAGTTAACGTAACTTTTGAAAAAAGTCAATGGAACCAGGGATTCCAAACCAGTCTCCCAAGCTGGTACTTGCCCAGCCTTAAGCTTTTTACCTTCTGCGATCTGACGAGTGCAGGTATGATCAGCTTAGAATAACCGTTGACAGAGTCAGCTTCAAACCATAGTCCATTTTTGATGGAAATCATTAGTTAACGTAACTTTTGAAAAATGTCAATGGAACCAGGGTTTCCCAACCAGTCTCCCAAGCTGGTACTTGCCCAGCCTTAAGCTGTTTACCTTCTGCGATCTGACGAGTGCAGGTATGATCAGCTTAGAATAACCGTTGACTGAGTCTGCTGCAAGCCATTGTCCTTTATTGATTGAAATCATTCGTACTAGTGTTGAGCGAACAGTTCGAGAATCGTTCGGGTCCGTACCGAATTTTGGGGTGTCCAGTGACATGGACCGAACCCGGACATTTTCAAAAAGTTCGGGTTCGGGTCCGGTGTTCGTCGATTACTTCCCGCTTTCTGAAGGGCTGCACAGCAGCCAATCAGCTAGCGTTTTACTTCTTGCCCTAAGAGCCCATCACAGCCATGCCTACTAATGGCATGGCTGTGATTGGCCAAGTGCAGCATGTGACCCAGACTCTATTTAAGCTGGAGTCACGTAGCGCCGCACGTCACACTGCTCTGACTAGTGTAGGGAGAGGACGCAGCTTCTGTGAGGGCGAGATAGGCAGGGATAAAGAAGTGAATGATCTACCTTTCTACACCTGTGCATCAGAACAACTCAGCTGAGCTGTTCACTGAAAGTCACTATTTTGTTGAGACTGGCCAGAGCGATTTTTACTGGCACATGTAACTGGGCTGACCGGCGGTGGCCATTTTGGGACTTGTGGTGCGCCAGCACAAGCTGCCACAGAGTCTAAACCAAAGCTCCAAAGAAGTGAAAAATCTACACCTGTGAATCAGAACAACAGCGATTCAGCTGCTCAGTCAAAGTCAATTTTTTTTCTGGCTGGGCAGACCGTTTTCTGGCACATGTAACTGGGCTGATAGGCGGCGGCCATTTTGGGACTTGTGGTGCTACAGCAAAAGCTGCCACAACGTCCATTAATCTCATGTAATAGTCGATTTTTTCATAGATATACTACATCAGGGGTTTGGCTTTGCTTGTGTCACCCATACTAACTGCAAAGATATTTAATATATCAGTGGTGAAACTGAAAGTAACCCACTTGGATAGCAAATCCCATGAATGGGCTGTTCCAGCTAGGCTAGCCAGTGCCACTACAGCCAAGTCCAATACTATCAGCCAGAAGTATTTTTTTTTTTTATGTGCCAGAAATATAAATTAAAAAAAGTTTTCACCGTAATAATAAAATTATTCTGGTGTTAGACCAGAAGAAGCACTCCTGTTGTAATTAATACTGTAAAAAGGCTTAGGCAATATTTCTCCCAGTGTGGGAAATTTATCTAGCAAAACTAGCATTTTAAAAATTCCGGTGTTCTGAAATACCAGCAGTCCTCTTGTAATTAATACCGCAAAAAGGCATTATATGGTCCAGTGTTGTAATTTTGGTGAAAAAAGGCTAATTTAATCAATCTGGTGTTAGTTACACCAGAAACAGTAGGCCTCACGTTTTTACTCCTGTAAAAAGGAATTAATACCGGAAAAAGGCATTACATTGTCCAGTGTTGTAATTTTGGTGAAAAAAAGGCCAATTTAATCAATCTGGTGTTAGTTAGACCAGAAACAGTAGGCCGCACGTTTTTACTCCTGTAAAAAGGAATTATATCTTCCAGTGTGGGAATTTATGTACACAAACTAGCATTTTAAAAATTCTGGTGTCCAATTAGCAGCAGTCTTCTTGTAATTAATACCGGAAAAAGGCATTACATTGTCCAGTGTTGTATTTTTGGTGAAAAAAAGGCCAATTTAATTAATCTGGTGTTAGTTACACCAGAAACAGTAGGCCTGTTACTCCTGTAAAAAGGAATTAATACCGGAAAAAGGCATTACATTGTCCAGTGTTGTAATTTTGGTGAAAAAAAGGCCAATTTAATCAATCTGGTGTTAGTTACTCCAGAAACAGTAGGCCGCACGTTTTTACTCCTGTAAAAAGGAATTATATCTCCCCGTGTGGGAATCTATGTACCAAAACTAGCATATTAAAAATTCTGGTGTCCAATTTGCAGCATTTTTCTTGTAATTAATACCGGAAAAAGGAATTATATCTTCCAGTGTGGGAATTTATGTACACAAACTAGCATTTTAAAAATTCTGGTGTCCAATTAGCAGCAGTCTTCTTGTAATTAATACCGGAAAAAGGAATTATATCTTCCAGTGAGGGAATTTTGGGGCTAAAAAATAATATATTTTATTGTGGTGCAAGTTGAATCGCAACAATGAGGAAACATTCTATTAAGGGACGAGGACGCGGTCGTGGTGGTGTCCGTGGAGCCTCTGTTGCTGGCAGAGGACGTGGCTGTTCGGCCTCAGGCGCACAAAGTAGTGAACCAACTCCCTCAAGTAGCCGGCAGAATTTACAGCGATATTTGGTGGGGCCCAATGCCGTTATGAGGATGGTAAGGCCTGAGCAGGTACAGGCATTAGTCGATTGGGTGGCCGACAGTGCTTCCAATACGTTCACCACATTGTCTTCCGCCCAGTCTTCTGCGGAAAGCGCACAGGTGGCACCTGAAAACCAAGCCCATCAGTCTGTCACATCACCCCCATGCATATCAGGGAAACTGTCTGAGCCTCAAGTTATGCAGCAGTCTCTTATTCTGTTTGAAGACTCTGCTCCCACGGTTTTCCAGGGGCGTCCACCTAGCCCTTCCCCAGCGGTGGAAGACATTCCATGCACTGATGCACAACCACTTATGTATCCAGATGATGAGGACATGGGAATACCACCACAGCAGAGTGACCGAGTCTCTGATGATGACGAAACACTGGTGCCCACTGCCGCGTCTTATTGCAGTGTGCAGACTGAACAGGAGGAGGTCAGGGAGGAAGACTGGGTGGAAGACGATGCAGAGGACGATGAGGTCTTAGACCCCTCATGGACTGAAGGTCGTGCCGCTGACTTGAATAGTTCAGAGGAAGAGGCAGTGGTGAGACCTGAGACAACAGCGAAGCCAAAGAGGGAGCAGGGGGCAAAAGCAGAACAGCCGCCGTCCAGAGAGTTCGCCTGCTATTGGCCAGCGCCAACAGGGACCCAGCACCCCAAAGGCATCTTCAAGGAGTTCCCTAGCATGGCACTTCTTCAAACAATGTGCTGACGACAAGACCAGAGTGGTTTGCACGCTGTGCCATCAGACACTGAGGCGAGGCATTAACGTTCTTAACCTGAGCACCACCTGCATGATCAGGCATCTACATGCAAAGCATGAACTGCAGTGGAGTACACACCTTAAAAACAAGGAACCCGCTCAGGCTCCCCCTGCTCCCTCTACCGCTGCTGCCTCGGCCTCCGCCTCGAGAGGAATGTTGCCACCTGCCGAGCAGCAAACAGAGGATGTGCCACCGACACCACCACCACCACCGCCACCGTCACCTAGCGTCTCCACTATTTCACACAGCAGCGTTCAGCTCTCCACCTCTCAAACCTTTGAGAGGAAGCGCAAATTCCCACCTAGTCACCCTCGAGCCCTTGGCCTGAATGCCAGCATTTGACGCACATCCCTTGCCTGGCGCATGTGCTGAATTTGGTGGTGCAAAAGTTCATTCACAACTACCCAGACATGTCAAAGCTGCTGCATAAAGTGCGGGCCGTCTGTGCTGGAGAGACTGTGCGAGCAGCAGCAGGCCATAGTGGAGTTTCAGCTGCAGCACGCACCGGTCAGTCGCACTGCGGAACAGCACCACTTCACCACCAATGATTGGTCCTCCATGCGAGACCTGTGTGCCCTGTTGCGCTGTTTAGAGTACGCCACCAACATGGCCAGTGGCGATGCCACTGTTATCAGCGTGACGATACCAATTCTATGTCTCCTAGAGAAAACGCTTAGGGCGATGATGGAAGAGGAGGTGGGCCAGGGCCAGGAGGAGGAGGAGGAGGATGACGGGTCGTTTTTAGCACTTTCAGGCCAGTCTGTTAGAAGTGGCTCAGAGGGAGGTTTTTTGCAACAGTAGAGGGCAGGTACAAATGTGGCCAGCCAGGGACCACTACTGGAGGACGAGGAGGATGAGGAGGAGGTGGAGGAGGATGAGGATGAAGCAGGTTCACAGCGGGGTGGCACCCAGCACAGCGCAGGCACATCCCTGGTGCGTGGCTGGGGGGATACAGAGGATGATGACGATACGCCTCCCACAGAGGACAGCTTGTCCTTACCTCTGGGGAGCCTGGCACACATGAGCGATTACATGCTGCAGTGCCTGCGCAACGACAGCAGAGTTGCCCACATTTTAACGTGTGCTGACTACTGGGTGGCCACCCTGCTGGATCCACGGTACAAAGACAATGTGCCCACTTTACTTCCTGCACTGGAGCGTGATAGGAAGATGCGCGAGTACAAGCGCACGCTGGTAGACACGCTCATGAGAGCATTCCCAACTGTCACAGGGGAACAGGTGGAAGGCCAAGGCCAAGGCAGAGGAGGAACTAGAGGTCGCCCACGCAGCAGTGTCACGGCCAGCTCCTCTGAGGGCAGGGTTAGCATGGCAGAAATGTGGAAAAGTTTTGTCTCCACGCCACAGCTAACTGCCCCACCACCCGATACGGAACGTGTTAGCAGCAGGCAACATTTCACTAACATGGTTGAACAGTACGTCTGCACACAACTCCACGTACTGACGGATGGTTCGGCCCCATTCAACTTCTGGGTTTCCAAATTGTCCACGTGGCCAGAATTAGCATGTTATGCCTTGGAGGTGCTGGCCTGCCCGGCGGCCAGCGTTTTATCTGGACGTGTATTCAGCACGGCAGGGGGCGTCATTACTGACAAACGCAGCCGCCTGTCCGCAGCCAACGTGGACAAGCTGACGTTTATAAAAATGAACCAGGCATGGATCTCACAAGACCTGACCCTCCCTTGTGAAGAGTAGTCCTTAATAACTGCCTTAAACCATGTTGTCTTGTACTCCTGGCCACTTCTTCATTGAAAAATCAATTTTTGAAATTAAGTAGGATCTTGGGGTGCAACCCAGAGTTGAATGAACCTTCCCTCTGTCTGGGTGCCGGGGCCAAAGTACATGAAAGTGTCCTTCTCCTGTGCTGGGTGATATGAATGTTATACTTGTGCTGTCTGACATGTCTCCTTTGTGTGGGTGCAGGGGGCCAAAGTCACTGAAAGCGGCCTTCTCCTGTGGTGGCTGATATAAATGCCTGATTCTCTGCGGTGGGACCTCTCTCCTCCGTGTGGCTGCAGGGGTTAAGGTCTCTAAAAGTGCCCTTCTCCTGTGGTGGTTGATGTAAAACTGATGCTTGTGCTATCTGACCTGTCTCCTCTGTGTCGGTGCTAAGGCCTAAGTCACTGAAAGCGGCCTTCTCCTGTGCTGGCTGATATAAATGCCTGAATCTCTGCTGTGGGACCTCTCTCCTCCGTGTGGCTGCAGGGGTCAAGGTCTCTAAAAGTACCTTCTCATGTGGTGGTTGATGTAAAACTGATGCTTGTGCTATATGACCTGTCTCCTCTGTGTCGGTGCTAAGGCCTAAGTCACTGAAAGCGGCCTTCTCCTGTGCTGGCTGATATAAATGCCTGAATCTCTGCTGTGGGACCTCTCTCCTCCGTGTGGCTGCAGGGGTCAAGGTCTCTAAAAGTACCTTCTCATGTGGTGGTTGATGTAAAACTGATGCTTGTGCTATATGAGCTGTCTCCTCTGTGTCGGTGCTAAGGCCTAAGTCACTGAAAGCGGCCTTCTCCTGTGCTGGCTGATATAAATGCCTGAATCTCTGCTGTGGGACCTCTCTCCTCCATGTGGCTGCAGGGGTCAAGGTCTCTAAAAGTGGCCTTCTCCTGTGGTGGTTGATGTAAAACTGATGCTTGTGCTATCTGACCTGTCTCCTCTGTCTCGTTGCTAAGGCCTAACTCACTGAAAGTGGCCTTGTCATGTGCTGGGTGATATAAATGTGATACAAGTGCCATCTGACATGGTTGAAGCTATCAAATTAACTAAAGGTGGCCGACTCCTGTAGTGGGTGATCAGTAAAACAGATGCTTGTGCTATCTGACCTGTCTCCTCTGTCTCCTTGCTAAGGCCTAACTCACTGGAAGTGGCCTTGTCATGTGCTGGGTGATATAAATGTTATACTTGTGCCATCTGACATGGTTGCCGGGGTCCCATTAAATGATGGCCTACTCCTGTGGTGGGTGATCTAAATGCCTGATTCTCTGCTGTTAAAACCTCTCTCCTCCGTCTGGGTGCAGGGGTCAAAGTCTCTAAAAGTGGCCTTCTCTTGTGCTGGGTGATGTAAAACTGATGCTTGTGCCATCTGACATGGTTGCCGGGGTCCCATTAAATGGTGGCCTACTCCTGTGGTGGGTGATCTAAATGCCTGATTCTCTGCTGTGAAACCTCTCTCCTCCGTCTGGGTGCAGGGGTCAAAGTCTCTAAAAGTGGCCTTCTCTTGTGCTGGGTGATGTAAAACTGATGCTTGTACCATCTGACATGGTTGCCGGGGTCCCATTAAATGATGGCCTACTCCTGTGGTGGGTGATCTAAATGCCTGATTCTCTGCTGTGAAAACCTCTCTCCTCCGTCTGGGTGCAGGGGTCAAAGTCTCTAAAAGTGGCCTTCTCTTGTGCTGGATGATGTAAAACTGATGCTTGTACCATCTGACATGGTTGCCGGGGTCCCATTAAATGATGGCCTACTCCTGTGGTGGGTGATCTAAATGCCTGATTCTCTGCTGTGAAACCTCTCTCCTCCGTCTGAGTGCAGGGGTCAAAGTCTCTCAAAGTCGCCTTCTCCTGTGCTGGGTGATGTAAAACTGATGCTTGTGCCATCTGACATGGTTGCCGGGGTCCCATTAAATGGTGGCCTACTCCTGTGGTGGGTGATCTAAATGCCTGATTCTCTGCTGTGAAACCTCTCTCCTCCGTCTGGGTGCTGTGAAACCTCTCTCCTCCGTCTGGGTGCAGGGGTCAAAGTCTCTAAAAGTGGCCTTCTCTTGTGCTGGGTGATGTAAAACTGATGCTTGTACCATCTGACATGGGTGCAGGGGTCAAATTAACTAAATGGTGGCCTACTCCTGTGGTGGGTGATATGATGCCTGAATATGTGCTGTGGGACCTCTCTCCTCTTTCTGGGTGCAGGGGTCAAAGTAACTAAAAGTGGCCTGCTCCTGTGCTGGATGGTATAAATGTAATGCTTGTGGTATCTGACATGTCTCCTCTGTCTGGGTGCTAAGGCCTAAGTCACTGAAAGTGGCCTTCTCCTGTGGTGGTTGATATGATGCCAGATTCTCTGCTGTGGGACCTCTCTCCTTTGTCTGGGTGCTGGGGTCGAAATAATAGTAAGTGACCTTCTCCATTGGTGGGTGATTTGAAGCCTGATTCTGTGCTATGGGACCTAACTCCAATTAATATTGGTTAATTTTTATTTATTTTATGTTAAATAGTGTTGAGCGAACAGTTCGAGAATAGTTCGGGTTCGTACCGAATTTTGGGGTGTCCGTGACACGGACCCGAACCCGAACATTTTCGTAAAAGTTCGGGTTCGGAGTTCGGCATGTTCTCTCGGCGCATTTTGAAAGTACTATATAGCAGAATAGTACAGGCTTAAAGCTGAAATCGCATTGCGATTACAACTTTGAGCTACCGATCACCATGGGAACGCCTCCTCCAGTAGAATGTACTGTTGGATGTTTGAATTACGTTGAAATCGCAATGCGATTCTTATATATTTGCTTAATCGCATTGCGATTTCAACTTCTCAAATCCGACAGTACATTCTAGCATTGTTCCCATGGTGATGTAGACGCTCCATTAGCACGGGATCCGGCTGAAGCAGAAATCGCAATGCGATTCTTAGAACTCAAATAAATCGCATCACACTACACGTTCTAATTGCATTCGATTTTAACTTTACTGTTTGGTTTTGTATCGCGATAATACAAAATTTGAATAATCGTGTGCGTGCTGTTCTAGCACGCAGTGCTATTCGTATCCCACTCTTAAGTTCTAATCGCATTCGATGTTAAATTATGCATTTTTTTTTTTGCCAGGCATCAGCAGTAAGTTAAAATAGAATGCGATGCCTGGCAAAAAAGCATAAGTTAAAATCGAATGCGATTAGAACTTAAGAGTGGGATACGAATAGCACTAGTGTTGTTGAGCGCACATTTCGAGAATAGTTCCGGTCCGTACAGAATTTTGGGGTGTTCGTGACACGACCCGAACCCGAACATTTTCATAAAAATTCGGGTTCGGTTTTGTAGTTCGTCATTTTTGTGGCGCATTTTGAAAGGCTGCAAAGCAGCCAATCAACATGCATCATACTACTTGCCCTAAGATGCCATCGCAGCCATGCCTACTATTGGCAAGGCTGTGATTGGCCAAGTGCAGCATGTGACTCAGCCTCTTTATAAGCTTGTGCGCACGTCGGGACGTGCTCACTCCCGATGTGAATAGAACAGGGATAGATGCAGCTGCTGTGAGGGCGAGATAGGCAGGGAATAATCAAGGAAAAAAACCTGAGAAGAAGTGAAAGATCTACACCAGTGAATCAAAACAACTCAGCTGAGCTGTTCACTGAAAGTTTATTTTTTTACACTGGCCAGATCGATTTTTACCGGCACATGTAACTGGGCTGACCGGCGGTGGCCATTTTGGGACCTGTGGTGCGCCAGCTCAAGCTGCCACAGAGTCCAAAGAAAAGCTCCAAAGAATTGAAAAATCTACTCCTGTGACACAGAACAACAGCGATTCAGCTGCTCAGTCAAAGTCAATTTTTTTCTGGCTGGGCAGACCATTTTCTGGCACATGTTACTGGGCTGATAGGCGGCGGCCATTTTGGGACTTGTGGTGCGCCAGCAAAAGCTGCCACAGCGTCCATTAATCTCATGTAATAGTCGATTTTTTCATAGATATACTACATCAGGGGTTTGGCTGTGCTTGTGTCACCCCTACTAACTGCCAATATATTTAATATATCAGTGGTGAAACTGAAAGTAACCCACTTGGATAGCAAATCCCATGAATGTGCTGTTCCAGCTAGGCTAGCCAGTGTCACTACAGCCAGGTCTAATACTGTCAGCCAGAAATTATTATTATTATTTTTTTTTTTTGCCAGAAATATAAATTAAAAAAATCTTTCCCTGTAACAAACATAATTCTGGTGTTAGACCAGAATAAGCACTCCTTCAGTAAATAATACTGTAAAAAGGTTTAGGCAATAATTCTCCCAGTGTGGGAAATTTATGTACCAAAACGAGGATTTTAAAAATTCCGGTGTTCTGAAATACCAGCAGTCCTCTTGTAATTAATACCAGAAAAAGGCATTATAGTGTCCAGTGTTGTCATTTTGGTTCAAAAAAGGGCAATTTAATCAATCTGGTGTTGGTGACACCCGAAATAGTAGGCCGCACGTTGTTACTCCTTTGAAAAGGAAATAGTTCTCCCACTGTGGGAATTCATTTAACATAAGTAGCATTTAAAAAATTCTGGTGTCCAATTTGCAGCAGTCTTCTTGTAATTAATACCAGAAAAAGGCATTATAGTGTCCAGTGTTGTCATTTTGGTTCCAAAAAGGCCAATTTAATCAATCTGGTGTTGGTGACACCCGAAATAGTAGGCCGCACGTTGTTACTCCTTTGAAAAGAAAATAGTTCTCCCACTGTGGGAATTCATTTAACATAAGTAGCATTTAAAAAATTCTGGTGTCCAATTTGCAGCAGTCCTCTTGTAATTAATACCAGAAAAAGGCATTATAGTGTCCAGTGTTGTCATTTTGGTTCATAAAAGGGCAATTTAATCAATCTGGTGTTGGTGACACCCGAAATAGTAGGCCGCACGTTGTTACTCCTTTGAAAAGGAAATAGTTCTCCCACTGTGGGAATTCATTTAACATAAGTAGCATTTAAAAAATTCTGGTGTCCAATTTGCAGCAGTCCTCTTGTAATTAATACCAGAAAAAGGCATTATAGTGTCCAGTGTTGTCATTTTGGTTCCAAAAAGGCCAATTTAATCAATATGGTGTTGGTGACACCCGAAATAGTAGGCCGCACATTGTTACTCCTTTGAAAAGGAAATAGTTCTCCCAATGTGGGAATTCATTTAACATAAGTAGCATTTAAAAAATTCTGGTGTCCAATTTGCAGCAGTCCTCTTGTAATTAATACCAGAAAAAGGCATTATAATGTCCACTGTTGTCATTTTGGTTCCAAAAAGGCCAATTTAATCAATCTGGTAAAATTAATATATTTTATTGTGGTGCGAGTTGAATCGCAACAATGAGGAAACATTCTATTAAGGGACGGGGACGCGGTCGTGGTGGTGTCCATGGAGCCTCTGTTGCTGGTAGTGGACGTGGACGTTCGCCCTCAGGTGAACAAAGTAGTGAACCAACTCCCTCAAGTAGCCGGCAGAATTTACAGCGATATTTGTTGGGGCCCAATGCCGTTATGAGGATGGTAAGGGCTGAGCATGTACAGGCAGTAGTCGATTGGGTGGCCGACAGTGCTTCCAGCACGTTCACCACATTGTCTTCCACCCAGTCTTCTGCGGAAAGCGCACAGGTGGCACCTGAAAACCAAGCCCATCAGTCTGTCACATCACCCCCATGCATATCAGGGAAACTGTCCGAGCCTCAAGTTATGCAGCAGTCTCTTCTTCTGTTTGAAGACTCTGCTGGCAGGGGTTCCCAGGGCCGTCCACCTAGCCCTTCCCTAGCGGTGGAAGACATACCATGCACTGACGCACAACCACTTATGTATCCAGATGATGACGACATGGGAATACCACCACAGCAGAGTCACCAAGGCTCTGATGATGACGAAACACAGGTGCCCACTGCCGCGTCTTATTGCATTGTGCAGACTGAACAGGAGGAGGTCAGGGAGGAAGACTGGGTGGAAGACGATGCAGAGGACGATGAGGTCTTAGACCCCACATGGACTGAAGGTCGTGCCGCTGACTTAAATAGTTCAGAGGAAGAGGCAGTGGTGAGACCGAGACAACAGCGAAGCCAAAGAGGGAGCAGGGGGCAAAAGCAGAACACCCGCCGTCCCGAGAGTTCGCCTGCTATTGGCCAGCGCCAACAGGGACCCAGCACCCCAAAGGCATCTTCAAGGAGTTCTCTGGCATGGCACTTCTTCAAACAATGTGCTGAGGACAAGACCAGAGTGGTTTGCACGCTGTGCCATCAGACCCTGAGGCGAGGCATTAACGTTCTTAACCTGAGCACCACCTGCATGATCAGGCATCTACATGCAAAGCATGAACTGCAGTGGAGTGCACACCTCAAAAACAAGGAACACGCTCAGGCTCCCCCTGCTACCTCTACCGCTGCTGCCTCGGCTTCTGCCTCGAGAGGAATGTTGCCACCTGCTGAGCAGCAAACAGAGGATGTGCCACCGACACCACCACCACCACCGCCACCGTCACCTAGCGTCTCCACTATTTCACACAGCAGCGTTCAGCTCTCCATCTCTCAAACCTTTGAGAGGAAGTGCAAATTAACAGATACGTGGTCCAGTAAGCACGGCCAAGGACGCTATATCTCACTAACTGCACACTGGGTGAATGTAGTGGCGGCTGGGCCCCAGGCGGAGAGTTCCTTGGCGCACGTCCTTCCGCCACCTAGGATCGCAGGGCATCATTCTCTGCCTCCTGTAGCCTCCTCCTCCTACTCGGCTTCCTCCTCCACTGCTTCCACCAGCTCCTCCTGTCAGCCACACACCTTCACCACCAACTTCAGTACAGCCCGGGGTAAACGTCAGCAGGCCATTCTGAAACTCATATGTTTGGGGGACAGGCCCCACACCGCGCAGGAGTTGTGGCGGGGTATTGAACAACAGACCGACCAGTGGTTGCTGCCGGTGGGCCTCAAGCCAGGCCTGGTGGTATGCGATAATGGGCGAAATCTCGTGGCAGCTCTGGGACTAGCCTGTTTGACGCACATCCCTTGCCTGGCGCATGTGCTGAATTTGGTGGTGCAGAGGTTCATTCACCACTACCCCAACATGTCTGAGCTGCTGCATAAAGTGCGGGCCGTCTGTGCGCGCTTCCGGCGTTCACATCCTGCCGCTGCTCGCCTGTCTGCGCTACAGCGGAACTTCGGCCTTCCCGCTCACCGCCTCATATGCGACGTGCCCACCCGGTGGAACTCCACCTTGCACATGCTGGAGAGACTGTGCGAGCAGCAGCAGGCCATAGTGGAGTTTCAGCTGCAGCACGCTCGCGTCAGTCGTACTGCGGAACAGCACCACTTCACCACCATTGATTGAGGCTCCATGCGAGACCTGTGTGCCCTGCTGCACTGCTTTGAGTACTCCACCAAAATGGCCAGTGGCGATGACACTGTTATCAGCGTTACAATACCAATTCTATGTCTCCTAGAGAAAACGCTTAGGGCAATGATGGAAGAGGAGGTGGCCCAGGTGGAGGAGGAGGAGGAGGGCTCGTTTCTAAGACTTTTAGGCCAGTCTGTTAGAAGTAGCTCAGAGGGAGGTTTTTTGAAGCAGCAGAGGGCAGGTTCACAAGTCGCCAGCCAAGGCACTCTAATGGAGGACGAGGAGGATGAGGAGGAGGTGGAGGAGGATGGGGATGAAGCAGGTTCTCAGCAGGGTGGCAGCCCACACAGCTCAGGCCCATCACTAGTGCGTGGCTGGGGGGATACGGTAGACGATGACGATACGCCTCCCACAGAGGACAGCTTGTCCTTACCTCTGGGGAGCCTGGTACACATGAGCGATTACATGCTGCAGTGCCTGCGCAACGACAGCAGAGTTGCCCACATTTTAACGTGTGCTGACTACTGGGTGGCCACCCTGCTGGATCCCCGGTACAAAGACAATGTGCCCACTTTACTTCCTGCACTGGAGCGTGATAGGAAGATGCGCGAGTACAAGCGCACGCTGGTAGACACGCTCATGAGAGCATTCCCAACTGTCACAGGGGAACAGGTGGAAGGTCAAGGCCAAGGCAGAGGAGGAGCTAGAGGTCGCCCACGCAGCAGTGTCACGGCCAGCTCCTCTGAGGGCAGGGTTAGCATGGCAGAAATGTGGACAAGTTTTGTCTCCACGCCACAGCTAACTGCCCCACCACCTGATATGGAACGTGTTAGCAGGAGGCAGCATTTCACTAACATGGTTGAACAGTATGTCTGCACACCCCTCCACGTACTGATGGACGGTTCGGCCCGATTCAACTTCTGGGTTTCAAAATTGTCCACGTGGCCAGAGTTAGCATGTTATGCCTTGAAGGTGCTTTCCTGCCCGGCGGCCAGCGTTTTATCAGAACGCGTATTCAGCATGGCGGGGGGCGTCATTACTGACAAGCGCAGCCGCCTGTCCACAGCCAATGTGTGGACAAGCTGATGTTCATAAAGATGAACCAGGCATGGATCCCACAGGACCTGTCCCTCCTTTGTGCAGAGTAGTCCTTAATAACTGCCTAAAACATGTCTTGTTGTACTACGGGCCACTTCTTTATTTAATACAAATTTTATGTAACCCACAGTTGAATGAAACTCTCCTCTGTCTGGGCGCCGGGGCCTAACTAGATGAAAGTGGCCTGTTAAACTATCGGGTGACATGAAGCCATAACCTCTGCCATGCTACCTCTGTCCTCTGTCTGGGTGCTGAGGCCTAAGTCAAATAAAGCGGTCTTCTGCTGTGCTGGGGGATATGAAGCTAATCTCTGACCTCTCTCCTCTGTCTGGGTCCAAAGGCCTAAGTCACTGAAAGAGGCCTTCTCCTGTGGTGTGTGATATGATGCCTGAATTTGTGCTGTGGGACCTCTCTCCTCTTCCTGGGTTCAGGGGTCAAAGTATCTAAAAGTGTCCTTCTCTTGCGGTGGTTGATATGATGCCTGAATATGTGCTGTGGGGCCTCTCTCCTCTGTCTGGGTGAAGGGGTCAAAGTAACTTTATGGTGGCTTCTCCTGTGGTGGTTGATATTATGCCTGATTCTCTGCTGTGGGACCTCTCTCCTCTTCCTGGGTGCAGGGGTCAAAGTATCTAAAAGTGTCCTTCTCTTGCGGTGGTTGATATGATGCCTGAATATGTGCTGTGTGGCCTCTCTCCTCTGTCTGGGTGAAGGGGTCAAAGTAACTAAATGGTGGCCTACTCCTGTGGTGGTTGATATGATGCCAGATTCTCTGCTGTGGGACCTCTCTCCTTTGTCTGGGTGCTGGGGTCGAAATAATAGTAATAATTTTTATTTATTTTATGTTAACTCATCATTTCCCTATCTACATTTGTTTGCAGGGGATTTACCTACATTTTGCTGCCTTTTGCAGCCCTCTAGCCCTTTCCGGGTGTGTTTTACAGCCTTACCAGAAACCTTACCAGATCTAGCACATAAACCAGTTGAACTTGAAACCCTTGAAAGATTACAGTAATGAAAAATAATTATTAATATGGGCAACACTATCTGTACCCTTTGTTTCCAATCAAACAAAACGCAATAAATTTGATTTAACATTATAGTTTTATAAAATAATCTTTAAAAAAATAGAATTATTTTTTAACATAAATATATAAATAACCAAAAAAATTAAGGTAATTTTTTAATTTTTCTCTGCTCCTCCAGCAGATCATCGATGTCCTTAAGATGAGCCTCCTCCATGGCTCGCATTTGGTGGGAGAACTGCATCTTGAGCTGCCTCATCTTCCTGGTTTGCTGCTCCCTGAACTGCTGCATTCGCAGCTGGTGCTTCCTTCGCATTGTTTTTATTTTTTTTTAACATGATATTGTCAGCTGTAAAATAAATGAAATAAAATTTGGAAATGTACATTAAAATACAATCATTAATTGTTATATAAAGCAGATGATATTTTTTTTTTGAAATCTGTTTTATATTGGTTTAGGTAGGATTAATAATAGTTCCTTTTAGTTTTGGGTTATTGACTTAGTAGTTACGTTAATGGTTTTGATGTTGATCAATTACTTTTTAGTGTTTATTTTTTATATTACTGTTATGTGTTGTACTTTATTTGTTGCCTGTTTTATTATATTTTCTTCATTTAAAAAAATAATATAGTTTGTTAAAATATATTCTTACAAAAATTTATATATTGCATGCTTGTTATATCGTACTTCCAAAAATGGATGTGTCAGTTAGATACGTTATGGAAATCAGTACTCCCACCCGTAGCATTAGCTTTCTGGGACACTGAATAAATAAAAATATCCACATCATCCATTTACCTTCTTGTCGGGGGGTAGTGACCATCTTCTCTTCTGCCTCCTCAGAGTCATCACCCTCCTCCACTGCAGCAGGTGGGCTATGGGCCCGATAGCCTGATGGCCCTGCCTCTTCCTGCTCGTCCGAGTGGTCTGTCTCCACCTCCACCGCCTTCTTCTTTTTAGAGAGCTTGGCTCTCACTTTGGGAAGCGGAGCATCTGTAATGATGATGTTGATGATGACCAAATTTTTTAAAAATGCCAAGATAAACAAGTAACGCCAAATTACAGTTAAAGGTACACAAATTAATCTATGGTAGTGTCTGGATGGCATAATAATTAACTACACCTATCTTTCTTCTCCTTTTGGCTTAGATCAAGTGTAGTATCATCAGTGTCTGCCTTGACCTGCCGGCCCAGGACCCTGTGGGTACCCCCTGCACTCTGCCTTTGAGCATCGTTGATTAAGTTCAGCTTCAACTCACTGCTGCTATTGGGTGTTGGGCCACTCCCCAGGGAACAAGAGTGATTTGAGTCTATGACTTCATTTGGGCATGTGGCCTAATTGTCCTGATCGATGCTTGTTGTCTACACTCGTCCAGACGTGCGAGGAGTTTGGACAAGCTTCAGGGCCAAAGTCAACTGTGTAAAGTCAAAAACATATGTGGCCCAGAAAGAGGTCTCATATTGCCACCTTTAGCACCCTTTCCCATCAGTTCAACACCACTGTACTAAGTGATTTATTGTAAAGGGTTAACATACTTATTTCTCTCACCAACATATTGTTATCTATCTGCTCAGTTATGCAAATAAGGATTGTACCTGGAAAAGATTTTTCTCTGATCTTAGTGATCAGATCCATCCTGTGGCGCTTCAGATCTGACCACTTTTTTAGAATCGCATCCTTCCGATGAGTGCACCCATGCTTCTGCCACAGCTGGAAAGCAATTCTCCGCACTATGGCCTGCTTTTCGCCCCTTGACCTTCTGCGGTCGTACCCCTTTTCCAACATTTCCTGCAAGATAACAATTAAATCATGTAATCCCACAGTTCTAAAATACAATTATTAGTTATAATAGTCATAAGAACCATCAAAAATAACATTTAATATCAAAACAGTCAAAGAGTAGAACATCGCCATCCCTTTAAAAGTGACTTGAACATTGCCGCCCCTTTAAAAGTGACTTGAACACTGCAGCCCCTTTAAAAGTGACTTGAACATTGCCATCCATTTAAAAGTGACTTGAACATTGCGATCCCTTTAAAAGTGACTTGAATATTGCCGCCCCTTTAAAAGTGACTTGAACATCGCCATCCCTTTAAAAGTGACTTGAACATTGCGATCCCTTTAAAAGTGACTTGAACATTGCGATCCCTTTAAAAGTGACTTGAACATCGCCATCCCTTTAAAAGTGACTTGAACATTGCCACCCCTTTAACAGTGTCTTTCACTAATCACTCATGTAGTTGTGCAGTCTGCTAAAGCCTGTGATGAGTTTATGTCACCAAGCAGTAGGACATGTGACAGTGTAAGGCAGTTATGAGATCAGTGAAGGCCTGCAGGCTTCTTGGCTAATAAAAATCATTAATAAGTTTAAATAACATTACTGCATTACACACTAACTAAGTTCAATTACTTACAGTTATTAAGAAATCCAGCTGTTCTTTAGAGAAATTACTTTTCGCCATAATCGCTGGGACAGTCACCAATCTCCACTCTCGTCTCTCTCGATCCGATCCGAGGTAACGCACACACGTACAGACGCACGTACACGATTCTTGAATAGTTGTATTATCGCGATAATAAAACTAACAGTGTAAAGTTGACTGTATTGCTCTAAGTTATATTCGCGTACGAATGTAACTTCTATTACAACACACCAATACTAAAACTGACTAAGAGACAGCTTTAAGTTCTATTCGAACGCGATTGCAACTTTGGAACTTAAAGTGGTGTACGATTTTAAAAGTTGAGTACTAAAAGTTGGAATCGCAATGCGATTCTTATGTATTTGTTAATCGCATTGCGATTACAACTTTGAGCTTCCGATCACCATGGGAACGCCTCCTCCAGTAGAATGTACTGTCGGATGTGAGAATTAAGTTGAAATCGCAATGCGATTCTTATATATCTGCTTAATTGCATTGCCGTTTCAACTTAGCATTGCTAAATAATTCCATCCATATTCGTTAACTTACTGACTCAGTAAGTTAGCGATATGGATGGAATTATTTAGCAATGCTAAGTTGAAATCGCAATGCGATTAAGCAAATATATAAGAATCGCATTGCGATTTCAACTTAATTCTCAGATCCGACAGTACATTCTACTGGAGGAGGCGTTCCCATGGTGATCGTTAGCTCAAAGTTGTAATCGCAATGCGTTTAATGCGGTATATTATCCCTCTGGGTGTCTTTTATAG
The DNA here is from genome assembly GCA_033119425.1 of Bufotes viridis. NCBI lineage: Eukaryota > Metazoa > Chordata > Amphibia > Anura > Bufonidae > Bufotes > Bufotes viridis. The sequence continues at coordinate 357,740,471 of CM065589.1, forward strand.
CCTTTTTAGTGCCCAAAAGTTCGGGTCCCCATTGACTTCTATGGGGTTCGGGTTCGGGATGAAGTTCGGGTCGAGTTCGGGCCGAACTCGCCGAACCCGAACTTCCAGGTGTTCGCTCAAGTCATCATTTACCTATCTACATTTGTTTGCAGGGGATTTACCTACATTTTGCTGCCTTTTGCAGCCCTCTAGCCCTTTCCGGGAGTCTTTTACAGCCTTTTTAGCGCCCAAAATTTCGGGTCCCCATTGACTTCTATGGGGTTCGGTTCCGGGATGAAGTTCGGGTTGAGTTCGGATCACGAACCCGGACATTTTCCGGAAGTTCGGCCGTACCTCTCGAACCCGAACATCCAGGTGTTCGCTCAACTCTAATTCGTACCCTTAACTTGGGAAAAAAGTCAGCGGAACCAAGGATTCCCAACCAGTCTCCCAAGCTGGTACTTGCCCAGCCTTAAGCTGTTTACCTTCAGCGATTTGAGGAGTGCAGGTATGACCAGCTTAGAATAATCGTTGATTGAGTCTGCTGCAAGCCATTGTCCTTTTTTGATGGAAATCATTCGTACCCATAACTTGGGAAAAAAGTTAACTGAACCAGGGATTCCCAACCAGTCTCCCAAGCTGGTACTTGCCCAGCCTTAAGCTGTTTACCTTCTGCGATCTGACGAGTGCAGGTATGATAAGCTTAGAATAACCGTTGACTGAGTCAGTTTCAATCCATAGTCCATTTTTGATGGAAATCATTAGTTAACGTAACTTTTGAAAAAAGTCAACGGAACCAAGGATTCCCAACTGGGACTTGCCCAGCCTTAAGCTGTTTACCTTCTGCGATCTCACGAGTGCAGGTATGATCAGCTTAGAATAACCGTTGACTGAGTCAGCTGCAAGCCATTGTCCTTTATTGATTGAAATCATTCGTACCCTTAACTTGGGAAAAAAGTCAGCGGAACCAGGGATTCCAAACCAGTCTCTCAAGCTGGTACTTGCCCAGCCTTAAGCTTTTTACCTTTTGCGATCTGACGAGTGCAGGTATGATCAGCTTAGAATAACCATTGACAGAGTCAGGTTCAATCCATAGTCCATTTTTGATGGAAATCATTAGTTAACGTAACTTTTGAAAAAAGTCAACGGAACCAAGGATTCCCAACCAGTCTCCCAAGCTGGTACTTGCCCAGCCTTAAGCTGTTTACCTTCTGCGATCTGACGAGTGCAGATATGATCAGCTTAGAATAACCGTTGACAGAGTCTGCTGCAAGCCATTGTCCTCTTTTGATGGAAATCATTTGTACCCTTAACTTGGGAAAAACGTCAACGGAACCAGGGATTCCAAACCAGTTTCCCAAGCTGGTACTTTCCCAGCCTTAGGCTGCTTACCTTCTGCGATCTGACGAGTGCAGGTATGATCAGCTTAGAATAATCATTGACAGAGTCAGTAACAATCCATAGTCCATTTTTAATGGAAATCATTAGTTAACGTAAATTTTGAAAAAAGTCAATGGAACCAGGGATTCCCAAACAGTTTCCCAAGCTGGTACTTGCCCAGCCTTAAGCTTTTTACCTTCTGAGATCTGACGAGTGCAGGGATGATAAGCTTAGTAAAACTGTTCATAGAGTCTGCTGCAAGCCATTGTCCATTTTAGATGGAAATCATTAGTACCCTTAACTTGGGAAAAAAGTCAACAGAACCAGGGATTCCCAACCAGTCTCCCAAGCTGGTACTTGACCAAACGTTTGCTGTTTACCTGCTGCGATCTTACGAGTGCAGGTACAGTATGATCAGCTTAGAATAACCGTTGACTCAGTCTGGTGCAAGCCATTGTACTTTTTTGATGGAAATCATTCGTACCCTTAACTTGGGAAAAAAGTCAACAGAACCAGGGATCCCCAACCAATCTCCCAAGCTGGTACTTGCCCAGCCTTAAGCTGTTTACCTTCTGCAATCTGACGAGTGCAGGTATGATCAGCTTAGAATATCCGTTGACAGAGTCTGCTGCAAGCCATTGTTCTCTTTTGATGGAAATCATTTGTACCCTTAACTTGGGAAAAACGTCAACCGAACGAGGGATTCCCAACCAGTCTCCCAAGCTGATACTTGCCCAGCCTTAAGCTGTTTACCTTCTGCGATCTGATGAGTGCAAGTATGATCAGCTTAGAATAACCGTTTACAGTGTCTGCTGCAAGCCATTGTCCTCTTTTTATGGAAATCATTTGTACCCTTAACTTGGGAAAAACGTCAACGGAACCAGGGATTCCAAACCAGTTTCCCAAGCTGGTACTTGCCCAGCCTTAAGCTGCTTACCTTCTGCGATCTGACGAGTGCAGGTATGATCAGCTTAGAATAACCTTTGATAGAGTCAGTAACAATCCATAGTCTATTTTTAATGGAAATCATTAGTTAACGTAACTTTTGAAAAAGTCAACAGAACCAGGGATTCCCAAACAGTTTCCCAAGCTGGTACTTGCCCAGCCTTAAGCTTTTTACCTTCTGAGATCTGACGAGTGCAGGGATGATCAGCTTAGAATAACCGTTTACAGTGTCTTTTGCAAGCCATTGTCCTCTTTTGATGGAAAACATTAGTACCCTTTACTTGGGAAAAAAGTCAACTGAGCCAGGGATTCCCAACCAGTCTTCCGAGCTGTTTACCTTCTGCGATCTGACGAGTGCAGGTATGATCAGCTTAGAATAACCGTTGACAGAGTCAGTTTCAATCGATAGTCCATTTTTGATGGAAATCATTAGTTAGCGTAACTTTTTAAAAAAGTCAACGGAACCAGGGATTCCCAACCTTAAGCTGTTTACCTTCTGCGATCTGACGAGTGCAGATATGATCAGCTTAGAATAACCGTTGACAGAGTCTGCTGCAAGCCATTGTCCTCTTTTGATGGAAATCATTAGTACCCTTAATTTGGGAAAAAACGTCAACGGAACCAGGGATTCCCAACCAGTTTCCCAAGCTGGTACTTGCCCAGCCTTAAGCAGCTTACCTTCTGCGATCTGACAAGTGCAGGTATGATCAGCTTAGAATAACCGTTGATAGAGTCAGTAACAATCCATATTCCATTTTTAATGGAAATCATTAGTTAACGTAACTTTTGAAAAAAGTCAAAGGAACTAGGAATTCCCAACCTGGTACTTGCCCAGCCTTAAGCTATTTACCTTCTGCAATCTGATGAGTGCAGGTATGATCAGATTAGAATAACCGTTAACTGAGTCTGCTGTAAGCCATTGTCCTTTTTTGATGGAAATCATTAGTACCCTTAACTTGGGAAAAAAGTCAACGGAGCCAGGGATTCCCAACCAGTCTTCCAAGCTGGTACTTGCCCAGCCTTAAGCTGTATACCTTCTGCGATCTGACGAGTGCAGGTATGATCAGCTTAGAATAACCATTGACAGAGTCAGTTTCAATCGATAGTCCATTTTTGATGGAAATCATTAGCGTAACTTTTTAAAAAAGTCAACGGAACCAGGGATTCCCAACCTGGTACTTGCCCAGCCTTAAGCTGTTTACCTTCTGCGATCTGACGAGTGCAGATATGATCAGCTTAGAATAATCATTGACAGAGTCAGTAACAATCCATAGTCCATTTTTAATGGAAATCATTAGTTAACGTAAATTTTGAAAAAAGTCAATGGAACCAGGGATTCCCAAACAGTTTCCCAAGCTGGTACTTGCCCAGCCTTAAGCTTTTTACCTTCTGAGATCTGACGAGTGCAGGGATGAAAGCTTAGTAAAACTGTTGATAGAGTCTGATGCAAGCCATTGTCCTTTTTAGATGGAAATCATTAGTACCCTTAACTTGGGAAAAAAGTCAACAGAACCAGGGATTCCCAACCAGTCTCCCAAGCTGGTACTTGACCAAACATTTGCTGTTTACCTGCTGCGATCTTACGAGTGCAGGTACAGTATGATCAGCTTAGAATAACCGTTGACAGAGTCTGCTGCAAGCCATTGTCCTCTTTTGATGGAAATCATTTGTACCCTTAACTTGGGAAAAACGTCAACGGAACCAGGGATTCCCAACCAGTTTCCCAAGCTGGTACTTGCCCAGCCTTAAGCTGCTTACCTTCTGCGATCTGACGAGTGCAGGTATGATCAGCTTAGAATAACCGTTGACAGAGTCCGTAACAATCCATAGTCCATTTTTAATGGAAATCATTAGTTAACTTAACTTTTGAAAAAAGTCAAAGGAACTAGGAATTCCCAACCTGGTACTTGCCCAGCCTTAAGCTATTTACCTTCTGCAATCTGATGAGTGCAGGTATGATCAGCTTAGAATAACCGTTAACTGAGTCTGCTGCAAGCCATTGTCCTTTTTTGATGGAAATCATTCGTACCCTTAACTTGGGAAAAACGTCAACGGAACCAGGGATTCCCAACCAGTTTCCCAAGCTGGTACTTGCCCAGCCTTAAGCTGCTTACCTTCTGACGAGTGCAGGTATGATCAGCTTAGAATAACCTTTGATAGAGTCAGTAACAATCCATAGTCCATTTTTAATGGAAATTATTAGTTAACGTAACTTTTGAAAAAAGTCAACAGAACCAGGGATTCCCAACCAAACTACCAAGCTGGTACTTGCCCAGCCTTAAGCTGTTTACCTTCTGTGAGCTGACGAGTGCAATTATGATCAGCTTAGAATAATCATTGACAGAGTCAGGTTCAATCCATTGTCCATTTTTGATGGAAATCATTAGTTAACGTAAATTTTGAAAAAAGTCAATGGAACCAGGGATTCCCAAACAGTTTCTCAAGCTGGTACTTGCCCAGCCTTAAGCTTTTTACCTTCTGAGATCTGACGAGTGCAGGGATGATAAGCTTAGTAAAACTGTTGATAGAGTCTGCTGCAAGCCATTGTCCTTTTTAGATGGAAATCATTAGTACCCTTAACTTGGGAAAAAAGTCAACGGAGCAAAGGATTCCCAACCAGTCTTCCAAGCTGGTACTTGCCCAGCCTTAAGCTGTTTACCTTCTGCGATCTGACGAGTGCAGGTATGATCATCTTAGAATAACCGTTGACAGAGTCAGTTTCAATCGATAGTCCATTTTTGATGGAAATCATTTGTACCCTTAACTTGGGAAAAAAGTCAACGGAACCAGGGATTCCCAACCTGGTACTTGCCCAGCCTTAAGCTGTTTACCTTCTGCGATCTGACGAGTGCAGATATGATCAGCTTAGAATAACCGTTGACAGAGTCTGCTGCAAGCCATTGTCCTCTTTTGATGGAAATCATTTGTACCCTTAACTTGGGAAAAACGTCAACGGAACCAGGGATTCCAAACCAGTTTCCCAAGCTGGTACTTGCCCAGCCTTAAGCTGCTTACTTTCTGCGATCTGACAAGTGCAGGTATGATCAGCTTAGAATAATCATTGACAGAGTCAGTTTCAATCCATAGTCCATTTTTAATGGAAATCATTAGTTAACGTAAATTTTGAAAAAGTAAATGGAACCAGGGATTCCCAAACAGTTTCCCAAGCTGGTACTTGCCCAGCCTTAAGCTTTTTACCTTCTGAGATCTGACGAGTGCAGGGATGAAAGCTTAGTAAAACTGTTGATAGAGTCTGATGCAAGCCATTGTCCTTTTTAGATGGAAATCATTAGTACCCTTAACTTGGGAAAAAAGTCAACAGAACCAGGGATTCCCAACCAGTCTCCCAAGCTGGTACTTGACCAAACATTTGCTGTTTACCTGCTGCGATCTTACGAGTGCAGGTACAGTATGATCAGCTTAGAATAACCGTTGACTCAGTCTGGTGCAAGACCTTGTCCTTTTTTGATGGAAATCATTCGTACCCTTAACTTGGGAAAAACGTCAACCGAACGAGGGATCCCCAACCAGTCTCCCAAGCTGGTACTTGCCCAGCCTTAAGCTGTTTACCTTCTGCAATCTGACGAGTGCAGGTATGATCAGCTTAGAATATCCGTTGACAGAGTCTGCTGCAAGCCATTGTCCTCTTTTGATGGAAATCATTTGTACCCTTAACTTGGGAAAAACGTCAACCGAACGAGGGATTCCCAACCAGTCTCCCAAGCTGATACTTGCCCAGCCTTAAGCTGTTTACCTTCTGCGATCTGATGAGTGCAAGTATGATCAGCTTAGAATAACCGTTGACAGTGTCTGCTGCAAGCCATTGTCCTCTTTTGATGGAAATCATTAGTACCCTTAACTTGGGAAAAAAGTCATCGGAGCTAGGGATTCCCAACCAGTCTTCCAAGCTGGTACCTGCCCAGCCTTAAGCTGTTTACCTTCTGCGATCTGATGAGTGCAGGTATGATCAGCTTAGAATAACCGTTGACAGAGTCAGTTTCAATCGATAGTCCATTTTTGATGGAAATCATTAGTTAGCGTAACTTTTTAAAAAGTCAACGGAACCAGGAATTCCCAACCTGGTACTTGCCCAGCCTTAAGCTGTTTACATTCTGCGATCTGACGAGTGCAGATATGATCAGCTTAGAATAACCGTTGACAGAGTCTGCTGCAAGCCATTGTCCTCTTTTGATGGAAATCATTTGTACCCTTAACTTGGGAAAAACGTCAACGGAACCAGGGATTCCAAACCAGTTTCCCAAGCTGGTACTTGCCCAGCCTTAAGCTGCTTACTTTCTGCGATCTGACGAGTGCAGGTATGATCAGCTTAGAATAATCATTGACAGAGTCAGTAACAATCCATAGTCCATTTTTAATGGAAATCATTAGTTAACGTAAATTTTGTAAAAAGTCAATGGAACAAGGGATTCCCAAACAGTTTCCCAAGCTGGTACTTGCCCAGCCTTAAGCTTTTTACCTTCTGAGATCTGACGAGTGCAGGGATGATAAGCTTAGTAAAACTGTTGATAGAGTCTGCTGCAAGCCATTGTCCTTTTTAGATGGAAATCATTAGTACCCTTAACTTGGGAAAAAAGTCAACAGAACCAGGGATTCCCAACCAGTCTCCCAAGCTGGTACTTGACCAAACATTTGCTGTTTACCTGCTGCGATCTTACGAGTGCAGGTACAGTATGATCAGCTTAGAATAACCGTTGACTCAGTCTGGTGCAAGCCCTTGTCCTTTTTTGATGGAAATCATTCGTACCCATAACTTGGGAAAAAGGTCAACCGAACGAGGGATCCCCAACCAGTCTCCCAAGCTGGTACTTGCCCAGCCTTAAGCTGTTTACCTTCTGCAATCTGACGAGTGCAGGTATGATCAGCTTAGAATATCCGTTGACAGAGTCTGCTGCAAGCCATTGTCCTCTTTTGATGGAAATCATTTGTACCCTTAACTTGGGAAAAACGTCAACCGAACGAGGGATTCCCAACCAGTCTCCCAAGCTGATACTTGCCCAGCCTTAAGCTGTTTACCTTCTGCGATCTGATGAGTGCAAGTATGATCAGCTTAGAATAACCGTTGACAGTGTCTGCTGCAAGCCATTGTCCTCTTTTGATGGAAATCATTAGTACCCTTAACTTGGGAAAAAAGTCATCGGAGCTAGGGATTCCCAACCAGTCTTCCAAGCTGGTACTTGCCCAGCCTTAAGCTGTTTACCTTCTGCGATCTGACGAGTGCAGGTATGATCAGCTTAGAATAACCGTTGACAGAGTCAGTTTCAATCGATAGTCCATTTTTGATGGAAATCATTAGTTAGCGTAACTTTTTAAAAAAGTCAATGGAACCAGGGATTCCCTACCAGTTTCCCAAGCTGGTACTTACCCAGCCTTAAGCTGCTTACCTTCTGCAATCTGACGAGTGCAGGTATGATCAGCTTAGACTAACCGATGACAGAGTCAGTAACAATCCATAGTCCATTTTTAATGGAAATCATTAGTTAACGTAACTTTTGAAAAAAGTCAAAGGAACTAGGAATTCCCAACCTGGTACTTGCCCAGCCTTAAGCTATTTACCTTCTGCAATCTGATGAGTGCAGGTATGATCAGCTTAGAATAACCGTTAACTAAGTCTGCTGCAAGCCATTGTCCTATTTCGATGGAAATCATTCGTACCCTTAACTTGGGAAAAACGCCAACGGAACCAGGGATTCCCAACCAGTTTCCCAAGCTGGTACTTGCCCAGTCTTAAGCTGCTTACCTTCTGCGTTCTGACGAGTGCAGGTATGATCAGCTTAGAATAACCTTTGATAGAGTCAGTAACAATCCATAGTCCATTTTTAATGGAAATCATTAGTTAACGTAACTTTTGAAAAAAGTCAACGGAACCAGGGATTCCCAACCAGTCTCCCAAGCTGGTACTTGCCCAGCTTTAAGTTGTTTACCTTCTGCGATCTGATGAGTGCAGGTATGATCAGCTTAGAATAACCGTTAACTGAGTCTGCTGCAAGCCATTGTCCTTTTTTGATGGAAATCATTTGTACCCTTAACTTGGGAAAAACGTCAACAGAACGAGGGATTCCCAACCAGTCTCCCAAGCTGATACTTGCCCAACCTTAAGCTGTTTACCTTCTGCGATCTGATGATTGAAAGTATGATCAACTTAGAATAACTGTTGACAGAGTCTGCTGCAAGCCAGTATCCTTTTTTGATGGAAATCATTAGTACCCTTAACTTGGGAAAAAAGTTAACGGAACCAGGGATTCCCAACCAGTCTCCTAAGCTGGTACTTGCCCAGCCTTAAGCTGTTTACCTTCTGCGATCTGACGAGTGCAGGTATGATCAGCCTAAAATAACCGTTAAAAGAGTCTGCTGCAAGCCATTGTCCTCTTTTGATGGAAATCATTTGTACCCTTAACTTGGGAAAAAAGTCAACGGAACCAGGGATTCCCAACCAGTTTCCCAAGCTGGTACTTGCCCAGCCTTAAGCTGCTTACCTTCTGCGATTTGACGAGTGCAGGTATGATCAGCTTAGAATAACCGTTGATAGAGTCAGTAACAATCCATAGTCCATTTTTAATGGAAATCATTAGTTAACGTAACTTTTGAAAAAAGTCAACGGAACTAGGAATTCCCAACCAGTCTCCCAAGCTGGTACTTGCCCAGCCTTAAGCTATTTACCTTCTGCGACCTGACGAGTGCAGGTATGATCACCTTAGAATAACCGTTGACTGAGTCTGCCGCAAGCCATTGTCCTTTTTTGATGGAAATCATTAGTACCCTTAACTTGTGAAAAAAGACAACGGAACCAGGGATTCCCAACCTAGTACTTGCCCAGCCTTAAGCTGTTTACCTTCTGCGATCTGACGAGTGCAGGTATGATCAGCTTAGAATAACCGTTGACAAAGTCTGCTGCAAGCCAGTATCCTTTTTTGATGGAAATCATTAGTACCCTTAACTTGGGAAAAAAGTTAACGGAACCAGGGATTCCCAACCAGTCTCCTAAGCTGGTACTTGCCCAACCTTAAGCTGCTTACCTTCTGCGATCTGACGAGTGCAGGTATGATCAGCTTAGAATAACCGTTGACAGAGTCTGCTGCAAGCCATCGTCCTCTTTTGATGGAAATCATTTGTACCCTTAACTTGGGAAAAACATCAACGGAAACAGGGATTCCCAACCAGTTTCCTAAGCTGGTACTTGCCCAGCCTTAAGCTGCTTACCTTCTGCGATCTGACGAGTGCAGGTATGATCAGCTTAGAATAACCGTTGATTGAGTCAATAACAATCCATAGTCCATTTTTAATGGAAATCATTAGTTAACGTAACGTTTGAAAAAAGTCAACGGAACTAGGAATTCCCAACCAGTCTCCCAAGCTTGTACTTGCCCAGCCTTAAGCTTTTTACCTTCTGCGACCTGACGAGTGCAGTTATGATCAGCTTAGAATAACCGTTGACTGAGTCTGCTGCAAGCCACTGTCCTTTTTTGATGTAAATCATTCGTACTCTTAACTTGTGAAGAAAGTTAACGGAACCAGGGATTCCCAACCAGTCTCCCAAGCTGGTACTTGCCCAGCCTTTAACTGTTTACTTTCTGTGATCTGACGAGTGCAGGTATGATCAGCTTAGAATAACAGTTGACAGAGTCAGTTTCAATCCATAGTCCATTTTTGATGAAAATCATTAGTTAAGTAACTTTTGAAAAAAGTCAACGGAACCAGGGATTCCCAACCAGTTTCCCAAGCTGGTACTTGCCCAGCCTTAAGCTGTTTACCTTCTGCGATCTGACGAGTGCAGGTATGATCAGCTTAGACTAACCGTTGACAAAGTTAGCTTCGATCCATTGTCCTTTTTTGATGGAAATCATTAGTACCCTTAACTTGGGAAAAATGTCACCTGAACCATGGATTCCCAACCATTCTCCCAAGTTGGTACTTGACCAACCTTTAGCTGTTTACCTCCTGCGATCTGATGAGTGCAGGTATGATCAGCTTAGACTAACCGTTGACGCAGTTAGCTTCAATCCATTGTCCTTTTTTTGATTGAAATCATTCGTACCCTTAACTTGGGAAAAATGTCACCTGAACCATGGATTTCCAACCAGTCTCCCAAGCTGGTACTTGACCAACCTTTAGCTGTTTATCTTCTGCAAGCTGACGAGTGCAGGTATGATCAGCTTAGAACAATAACTGACAGAGTCAGTTTCAATCCATAGTCATTTTTTTAATGGAAATCATTAGTTAACTTAACTTTTGAAAAAAGTTAATGGAACCAGGGATTCCCAACCAGTCTCCCTAGCTGGTACTTGCCCAGCCTTAAGCTGTTTACCTTCTGCGATCTGACAAGTGCAGGTACGATCAGCTTAGAATAACCATTGACAAAGTTAGCTTCAATCCATTGTCCTTTTTTGATGGAAATCATAAGTACTAGTATTGAGCGAACAGTTAGAGCATAGTTCGGGTTCGTTCCAAATTTTAGGGTGTCCGGGACACGTACCCGAACCCGGACATTTTCAAAAAAGTTCGGGTTCGGGTTCGTTGTTCGGCGATTACTTCCCGCTTTCTGAAGGGCTGCACAGCAGCCAATCAGCTAGCGTTTTACCTCTTGCCCTAAGAGCCTATCACAGCCATGCCTACTAATGGCATGGCTGTGATTGGCCAAGTGTAGCATGTGACCCAGCCTCTATTTAAGCTGGAGTCACATAGGCCTGCACGTCACACTGCTCTGATTAGTGTAGGGAGAGGACGCAGCTTCTGTGAGGGCGAGATTAGGCAGGGAAAAGTCAGCAACAGCACCTAATGAACGTATCGATCTACAGCTGTGAATGATTGAACATTTGCTAGTTACTTGCTCACTGGTTTTTAGGCTGCACAGAGCGTTTTTCTGTCACTTATTTTCTGGGGTGATCGGCGGCCATTTTGTAACTTGTGGTGCACCAGAACAAGCTGCCACCAAGTCCATCAATCCATCAATACTATTTTTTTTTTTGCTATATCCTACATCAGGGGCTTGGCTGTGCTAATTGTCACCCCTAGAAACTCAGGATAGCAATTTCTATATTTTATTAAGGGGTTAAATACAATTGCCCAAATACCAATCCCCTAAATCTGGTGTTCCAGCTTTGGCTAGCCAAGTATAATACTGTCTGCTGTCTGGCAAAGGATAGATTATTTTCTGTGGTGAAATTCAATTGCCAAAATAGCAATACCATGAATCAGTGGTTTGAGCTGTGGCTGGCAAAGTTTCATAGTGTTCTGCAAAGGATATATTTTGTTCTCGGGTGAAATTCAATTGCCGAAATAGCAATACCATAAATCAGTGGTTTGAGCTGTGGCTGGCCAAGTTTCATAGTGTCCTGCAAAGGATATATTTTGTTGTGGGGTGAAATTCAATTGCCAAAATAGCAATACCCTGAATCTGGTGTCCCAGCTGTTGCAGGCCAAGTTTCATAGTGTCCGCAAAAACATATATTTTGTTCTGGGCTGAAATTCAATTGCCAAAATAGCAATACCATAAATCAGTGGTTTCAGCTGTGGCTGGCCGAGATTCATAGTGTCCGCAAAAACATTTATTTTGTTGTGGGGTGAAATTCAATTGCCAAAATAGCAATACCCTGAATCTGATGATCGAGCTGTTGCAGGCCAAGTTTCATAGTGTCCGCAAAAACATATATTTTGTTCTGGGGTGAAATTCAATTGCCAAAATAGCAATACCATAAACCAGTGGTTTCAGCTATGGCTGGCCAAGATTCATAGTGTCCGCAAAAACATATATTTTGTTCTGGGGTGAAATTCAATTGCCAAAATAGCAATACCATAAATCAGTGGTTTCAGCTGTGGCTGGCCAAGATTCATAGTGTCTGCAAAAACATATATTTTGTTCTGGGGTGAAATTCCATTGCCAAAATAGCAATACCATAAATCAGTGGTTTCAGCAGTGGCTGGCCAAGTTTCATAGTGTCCTGCAAATTATATATTTTGTTCTGGGGTGAAATTCAATTGCCAAAATAGCAATACCATAAATCAGTGGTTTCAGCTGTGGCTGGCCAAGTTTCATAGTGTCCGCAAAAACATATATTTTGTTCTTGGGTGAAATTCAATTGCCAAAATAGCAATACCCTGAATCTGGTGTTCCCGCTGTTGCAGGCCTAGTTTAAATCTGTCCGTAACAGGGTTTATTTTGTTCTAGGGTGAAATTCAATAAATAGGCAGATAGTGTTAGGTGCCTGTAAAAAAAGGCCTGAATTTGAAATCAATATATTGGGCCAAATATTTTATTTCTTATTGTGGTGCTTGGTGAACGGTAACAATGAGAAAAACATCTAGTAAGGGACGCGGACGCGGTCGTGGTGGTGTTAGTGTACCCTCTTGTGCTGGGAGAGGACGTGGCCATTCTGCCACAGCCACACGTCCTAGTGAACCAACTACCTCAGGTTCCAGTACCCGCCAGAATTTACAGCAATATTTGGTGGGGCCCAATGCCGTTCTGAGGATGGTAAGGCCTGAGCAGGTACAGGCGCTAGTCAATTGGGTGGCCGACAGTGGATCCAGCATGTTCACAACTTTCTCTCCCACCCAGTCTGCTGCAGAAAGTGCACAGGTGGCACCTGAAAACCAAGCCCATCAGTCTGTCACATCACCCCCATGCATATCAAGGAAACTGTCTGAGCCTCAAGTTATGCAGCAGTCTCTTATGCTGTTTGAAGACTCTGCTGGCAGGGTTTCCCAAGGGAATCCACCTAGCCCTTCCCCAGTGGTGGAAGACTTAGAAGCACAACTACTGATGTTTCCTGATGCTGAGGACATGTGAATACCACCTCATCAGAGTCCGCACGTCTCTGATGATGACGAAACACAGGTGCCAACTGCTGCGTCTTTCTGCAGTGTGCAGACCGAATAGGAGGTCAGGGAGGAAGACTGTGTGGAAGACGATGCAGGGGACGATGAGGTCCTAGACCCTACATGGAATGAAGGTCGTGCCACTGACTTTCATAGTTCAGAGGAAGAGGCAGTGGTGAGACTGAGCCAACAGCGTAGCAAAAGAGGGAGCAGGGGGCAAAAGCAGAACAGCCGCCTCCAAGAGAGTTCGCCTGCTACTGGCCACCGCCACCAGGGACCGAGCACCCCAAAGGCAGCTTCAAGAAGTTCCCTGGCATGGCACTTCTTTAAACAATGTGCTGACGACATGACCCGAGTGGTTTGCACGCTGTGCCATCAGAGCCTGAAGCGAGGCATTAACGTTCAGAACCTTAGCACAACCTGCATGACCAGGCATCTACATGCAAAGTATGAACTGCAGTGGAGTAAACACCTTAAAAGCAAGGAACTCACTCTGGCTCCCCCTGCTCCCTCTTCTGCTGCTGCCTCGGCCTCTTCCTCCGCCTCGGGAGGAATGTTGACACCTGCCACTCACCAAACAGAGGATGTGCCACCGACAACACCACCTGCGTCACCAAGCATCTCCACCATGTCACACGGTAGCGTTCAGCTCTCCATCTCACAAATCTTGGAGAGAAAGCGTAAATTCCCACCTAGCCATCCTCGAGCCCTGGGCCTGAATGCTAGCATTTCTAAACTACTGGCCTTTGAAATGCTGTCATTCAGGCTGGTGGACACAGACAGCTTCAAACAGCTGATGTCCATGGCTGTGCCACAGTATGTTGTTCCCAGCCGCCACTACTTCTCCAAGACAGCCGTGCCTTCCCTGCACAACCAAGTATCCAATAAAATCAAGTGTGCACTGCGCAACGCCATCTGTGGCAAGGTCCACCTAACCACAGATACGTGGACCAGTAAGCACGGCCAGGGACGCTATATCTTCCTAACTGCACACTGGGTAAATGTAGTGGCGGCTGGGCCGCAGGCGGAGAGTTCCTTGGCGCACGATCTTCCGCCGCCAAGGATCGCAGGGCATCATTCTTTGCCTCCTGTAGCCTCCTCCTCCTACTCGGCTTACACCTCCTCTGCTTCCACCAGCTCATCCAGTCAGCCACACACCTTCACCACCAACTTCAGCACAGCCCGGGTAAACGTCAGCAGGCCATTCTGAAACTCATATGCTTGGGGGACAGGCCCCACACCGGGCAGGAGTTGTGGCGGGGTATTGAACAACAGACCAACGAGTGGTTTCTGCCGGTGGGCCTCAAGCCCGGCCTGGTGGTGTGCGATAATGGGCGAAATCTCGTCGCAGCTCTGGGACTAGCCGGTTTGACGCACATCCCTTGCCTGGCGCATGTGCTGAATTTGGTGGTGCAGAAGTTCATTCACAACTACCCCGACATGTCAGAGCTCCTGCATAAAGTGCGGGCCGTCTGTGCGCGCTTCCGACGTTCACATCCTCCCTTGTTTGCCTGTCTGTGCTACAGCGGAACTTCGGCCTTCCCGCTCACCGCCTCATATGCGACGTGCCCACCAGGTGGAACTCCACCTTGCACATGCTGGAGAGACTGTGCGAGCAGCAGCAGGCCATAGTGGAGTTTCAGCTGCAGCACGCACACGTCAGTCACTCTGCGGAACAGCACCACTTCACCACCAATGATTGGGCCTCCATGCGAGACCTGTGTGCCCTGTTGCACTGTTTCGAGTACTCCACCAACTTGGCCAGTGGTGATGACACCGTTATCAGCGTTACAATAACACTTCTATGTCTCCTTGAGAAAACGCTTAGGGCGATGATGGAAGAGGAGGTAGCCCAGGAGGAGGAGGAGGAGGAGGATGAGTGGTCATTTTTAGCACTTTCAGGCCAGTTAGAAGTGGCTCAGAGGGAGGTTTTTTGGAACAGCAGAGGCCAGGTACAAATGTGGCCAGCCAGGGCCCACTACTGGAGGACGAGGAGGATGAGGAGGAGGTGGAGGAGGATGAGGATGAAGCAGGTTCACAGCGGGGTGGCACCCGACCAAGCTCAGGCCCATCACTGGTGCGTGGCTGGGGGGATACGGAGGACGATGACGATACGCCTCCCACAGAGGACAGCATATCCTTACCTCTGGGGAGCCTGGCACACATGAGCGACTACATGCTGCAGTGCCTGCGCAACGACAGCAGAGTTGCCCACATTTTAAGGTGTGCGGACTACTGGGTTACCACCCTGCAGGATCCCCGGTAGAAAGACAATGTGCCCACCTTACTTCCTGCACTGGAGCGTGATAGGAAGATGCGCGAGTACAAGTGCACGCTGGTAGACACGCTCATGAGAGCATTCCCAAATGTCACAGGGAACAGGTGGAAGCCCAAGGCGAAGGCAGAAGAGGAGCAAGAGGTCGCCAACGCAGCTGTGTCACGGCCAGCTCCTCTGAGGACAGGGTTAGCATGGCAGAAATGTGGAAAAGTTTTGTCTCCACGCCACAGCTAACTGCACCACCACCTGATACGGAATGTGTTAGCCGTAGGCAGCATTTCACCAACATGGTTAAACAATACGTCTGCACACCCCTCCACGTACTGACTGATGGTAGGCCCCATTCAACTTCTGGGTCTCCAAATTGTCCACGTGGCCAGAGTTAGCACTTTATGCATTGTTGGTGCTGGCCTGCCCGGCGGCCAGCGTTCTGTCTGAACGTGTATTCAGCACGGCAGGGAGCATCATTACTGACAAACGCAGCCGCCTGTCCACAGCCAACGTGGACGAGCTGATGTTCATAAAAATGAACCAGGCATGGATCCCACAGGACCTGTGCCTCCCTTGTGCAGAATAGACATTTATAACTGCCTCCCCCTCAACCATGTATTCTTCTACTCCGGGACACTTCTTTATTGAATCCTCATTTTTTTTTAACTTTACCATGATCTTGCGGTGCAACCCAAAGTTGAATGAACCTCTCCTCTGTCTGGGTGGTGGGGCCGAAATAACTGAAAGTGGCCTTCTCCGGTGGTGGTTGATATGACGCATGATTCCTTGCTGTGGGACCTCTCTCCTCTGTCTGGGTGCTGGGTCCGAAATAACTGAAAGTGGCCTTCTCTATTAACGGTACACACTCAGATTGGGTCACGGTCACTAGTGGGGTACCTCAGGGTTCAGTATTGGGCCCTATTCTCTTCAATATATTTATTAATGATCTTGTAGAAGGCTTGCACAGTAATATATCAATTTTTGCAGATGACACTAAACTGTGTAAAGTAATTAACACTAAAGAGGACTGTTTTCTGCTACAGAGGGATCTGGATAGATTGGGGGCTTGGGCAGAGAAATGGCAGATGAGGTTTAACACTGACAAATGTAAAGTTATGCACATGGGAAGGAATAATGCAAGTCACCCGTACATACTAAATGGTAAAACACTCAGTAACACTGACATTGAAAAGGATCTAGGAATTTTAATAAATAACAAACTAAGCTGTAAAAACCAGTGTCAGGCAGCTGCTGCTAAGGCCAATAAGATAATGGGTTGCATCAAAAGGGGCATAGATGCCCGTGATGAAAATATAGTCTTACCACTTTATAAATCACTAGTCAGACCACACATGGAGTACTGTGTACAGTTCTGGGCTCCCGTGATCAAGGCAGACATAGCAGAGCTAGAGAGGGTTCAGAGGAGGGCAACTAAAGTAATAACTGGAATGGGGCAACTACAGTACCCTGAAAGGGTATCAAAATTAGGGTTATTCACTCTAGAAAAAGACGACTGAGGGAGATCTAATAACTATGTATAAATATATCAGGGGTCAGTACAAAGATCTCTCCCATCATCTATTTATCCCCAGGACTGTGACTGTGACGAGGGGACATCCTCTGCGTCTGGAGGAAAGAAGGTTCGTACACAAACATAGAAAAGGGTTCTTCACGGTAAGAGCAGTAAGACTATGGAACTCTCTGCCTGAGGAGGTGGTGATGGTGAGTACAATAAAGGAATTCAAGAGGGGCCTGGATGTATTTCTGGAGCGTAATAATATTTCAGGCTATAACTACTAAAGATGGGTCGTTGATCCAGGGAGTTATTCTGACTGCCTGATTGGAGTCGGGAAGGAATTTTTTCCCCTTAAGTGGGGAAAATTGGCTCTACCTCACAGGGGTTTTTTGCCTTCCTCTGGATCAACTTGCAGGAAACAGGTCGAACTGGATGGACAAATGTCTTTTTTCGGCCTTATATACTATGTTACTATGTTACTATGTTTCTCCAGTGGTGGGTGATATGACGCATGATTCCTTGCTGTGGGACCTCTCTCCTCTGTCTGGGTGCTGGGCCGAAATAACTGAAAGTGGCCTTCTCTAGTGGTGGGTGATATGACGCATGATTCCTTGCTGTGGGACCTCTCTCCTCTGTCTGGGTGCTGGGGCCGAAATAACTGAAAGTGGCCTTCTCCGGTGGTGGATGATATGACGCATGATTCCTTGCTGTGGGACCTCTCTCCTCTGTCTGGGTGCTGGGCCGAAATAACTAAAAGTGGCCTTCTCTAGTGGTGGGTGATATGACGCATGATTCCTTGCCGTGGGACCTCTCTCCTCTGTCTGGGTGCTGGGGCCGAAATAACTGAAAGTGGCCTTCTCCAGTGGTGGGTGATATGACGCATGATTCCTTGCTGTGGGACCTCTCTCCTCGGTCTGGGTGCTGGGCCGAAATAACTGAAAGTGGCCTTCTCCAGTGGTGGGTGATATGACGCATGATTCCTTGCTGTGGGACCTGTATCCTCGCTCTGGGTGCTGGGCTGAAATAACTGAAAGTGGCTTTCTCCAGTGGTTGGTGATATGACGCATGATTCCTTGCTGTGGGACCTCTCTCCTCTGTCTGGGTGCTGAGCTGAAATAACTGAAAGTGGCCTTCTCCAGTGGTGGGTGATATGACCCATGATTCCTTGCTGTGGGACCTCTCTCCTCTGTCTGGGTGCTGGGTCCGAAATAACTAAAAGTGGCCTTCTCCAGTCGTGGGTGATATGACGCATGATTCCTTGCTGTGGGACCTCTCTCCTCTGTTTGGGTGCTGGGGCCGAAATAACTTAAAGTGGCCTTCTCCAGTGGTGGGTGATATGACGCATGATTCCTTGTTGTGGGACCTCTGTCTGGGTGCTGGGGCCAAAATAACTGAAAGTGGCCTTCTCCAGTGGTGGGTGATATGATGCATGATTCCTTGCTGTGGGACCTCTCTCCTCTGTCTGGGTGCTGGGGCCAAAATAACTGAAAGTGGCCTTCTCCAGTGTTGGGTGATATGACGCATGATTCCTTGCAGTGGGACCTCTCTCCAATTGATATTGGTAAAATTTTATTTATTTTAATTCATTTCCCTATCCACATTTGTTTGCAGGGGATTTACCTACATTTTGCTGCCTTTGGCAGCCCTCTAGCCCGTTCCTGGACTATTTTACAGCCTTGTTAGTGCCTAAAAGTTCGGGTCCCCGTTCACTTCAATGGGGTTCGTGTTCAGGATAAAGTTCGGATCCCGAACTCGAACATTTTCGGGAAGTTCGGTCGAACTTCCCGGTGTTCGCTCATCTCTATTCCCAACCAGTCTCCCAAGCTGGTACTTGCCCAGCCTTAAGCTGTTTACCTTCTGCGATCTGACGAGTGCAGGTATGATCCCCTTAGAATAACCGTTGACAGAGTCAGCTTCAAACCATAGTCCATTTTTGATGGAAATCATTAGTACCCTAACTTGGGAAAAAAGTCAACGGAACCATGGATTCCCAACCAGTCTCCCAAGCTGGTATTTGACCAACCTTTAGGTGTTTACCTGTTGTGATCTAAAGAGTACAAGAATGATCAGCTTAGAGTAACCAGTGACAGTCAGTTTCAATCCATTGTCCTTTTTTGATGGAAATCATTAGTTACCTTAACTTTTGAAAAAAGTCAACGGAACCAGGGATTCCCAACAAGTCTCCCAAGTTGGTTTTTGCCCAGCCTTAAGCTGTTTACCTTCTGCGATCTAACTAGTGCAGGTATGATCAGCTTAGAATAACCGTTGACAGAGTCTGCTGCAAGCCATTTCCCTTTTTTGATGGAAATCATTAGTACCCTTAATTTGGGAAAAATGTTACTAGAACCATGGATTCCTAACCAGTCTCCCAAGCTGGTACTTGACCAACCTTTAGTTGTTTACCTGTTGCGATCTGAAGAGTACAAGAATGATCAACTTAGAGTAACCAGTGACAGAGTCAGTTTCAATCCAATGTCCTTTTTTGATGTAAATCATTAGTTACCTTAACTTTTGAAAACAGTAGACGAAACCAGGGATTCCAAACCAGTCTCCAAAGCTGGTACTTGCCCAGCCTTAAGCTTTTTACCTTCTGCGATCTGACGAGTGCAGGTATGATCAGCTTAGAATAACCGTTGACAAAGTTAGTTTCAATCCATTGTCCTTTTTTGATGGAAATCATTAGTACCCTTAACTTGGGAAAAAAGTCAACGGAACCAGGGATTCCCAAACAGTCTCCCAAGCTGGTACTTGACCAGCTTTAAGCTGTTTACCTTCTGCGATCTGATGAGTGTAGGTATGATAAGCTTTGGATAACAGTTGACATAGTCTGTTGCAAGCCATTGTCCTTTTTTGATGGAAATCATTAGTACCCTTAACTTGGGAAAAAAGTCAACGGAACCAGGGATTCTCAACCAGTCTCCCAAGCTGGTACTTGCCCAGCCTTAAGCTGTTTACCTTCTGCGATCTGACGAGTGTAGGTATGATCAGCTTAGAATAACTGTTGACAAAGTTAGCATCAATCCATTGTCCTTTTTTGATGGAAATCATTAGTACCCTTAACTTGGGAAAAACGTCAACGGAACCAGGGATTCCCAAGCTTGTACTTGCCCAGCCTTAAGCTGTGTACCTTCTGCGATCTGACGAGTGCAGGTATGATCAGCTTAGAATAACCGTTGACGTAGTTCGCTTCAATCCATCGTTTTTTGATGGAAATCATTAGTATCCTTAATTTGGGAAAAAAGTCAACAGAACCAGGGATTCCCAACCAGTCTCCCAAGCTCGTACTTTCCCAGCCTTAAGCTGTTCACCTTCTGCAAGCTGACAAGTGCAGGTATGATCAGGTTAGAATAACCGTTGACACAGTCTGGTGCAAGCCATTGTCCTTTTTGATGGAAATCATTAGTACCCTTAACTTGGGAAAGAAGTCAACAGAACCATGGATTCCCAACCAGTCTCCCAAGCTGGTATTTGACCAACCTTTAGGTGTTTACCTGTTGCGATCTGAATAGTACAAGAATGATCAGCTTAGAGCAGGCATGTCCAAACTCCGGCCCTCCAGATGTTGCAAAACTACAACTCCCATCATTCCTGGACAACCTATAGCGATCAACCTACAGAAGAGCATGATGGGAGTTGTAGTTCTGCAACACCTGGAGGGCCAGAGTTTGGACATGCCTGGCTTAGAGTAACCAGTGACAGAGTCAGTTTCAATCCATTGTCCTTTTTTGATGGAAATCATTAGTTACCTTAACTTTTGAAAAAAGTAGGCGAAACCCAGCCTTAAACTGTTTACCTTCTGCGATCTGACGAGTGCAGGCATGATCAGCTTAGAATAACCGTTGACACAGTCTGGTGCAAGCCATTGTCCTTTTTTGATGGAAATCATTAGTACCCCTAACTTGGGAAAAAAGTCATTGGAACCAGGGATTCCCAACCAGTCCCCCAAGCTGGTACTTGACCAGCTTTAAGCTGTTTACCTTCTGCGATCTGATGAGTGCAGGTATGATAAGCTTTGTGTAACCGTTGACAGAGTCTGCTGCAAGCCATTGTCCTTTTTTGATGGAAATCATTAGTACCCTAAACTTGTAAAAAAGTCAACAGATCTCAGGATTCCCATCCAGTCTCCCAAGCTGGTACTTGACCAGCCTTAAACTGTTTACCTTCTGCAACCTGACAAGTGCAGGTATGATCAACTTAGAATAACCATTGACAGAGTCAGCTTCAATCCATTGTCCTTTTTTGATCGAAATCATTAGTAACCTTAACTTGGGAAAAAAAGTCAACGGAACCAGGGATTCCCTCTGGCCACTTTATGGTCTCCTTATGCTTCTTTCGCTTCACAACTCTGTCGTCTCCTCATGCTGCTGCCACATGACTACTCTGTGGTCTCCTCATGCTGCTGCCACCTTAACACTATGTCACTGGGCCACTTTATGGTATCCTCATTCTGCTGCTACATAACTACTCTGTGTTCTTCTCATGCTGCTGCCACTTCAGCATTATGTCACTGGGCCACTTTATAGTCTCCTCATGCTGCTTTCACTTTTCCACTCTGTGGTCTCCTCATGCATCTGCAAGATCACTACTCTGTGGTCTCCTCATCCTGCTGCTTCCTTAACACTATGTCACTGGGCCACTTTATGGTCTCCTCATGCTGCTGACACTTCACCACTCTGTGGTCTCCTCATTTTGCTGCCAAATCACTACTCTGTGGTCTCCTCATGCTGCTGCCACCTTAACACTATGTCACTGGGCCACTTTAGGGTCTCCTAATGCTGCTGACACGTCACCACTCTATGGTCTCCTCATGCTGCTGCCACATTAACACTATGTCACTGGGCCACTTTGTGGTCTCCTCGTGTTGCTGCCACATCACCACTCTGTGGTCTCCTCATGCTGCTGCCACATCACCACTCTGTGGTCTTCTAATGTTGCTGCCACATAACCACTCTGTGGTCTCTTCATGCTGCTGCCAACTCTCCACTATGTCACTGGGCCACTCTGTGGTCTCCTCGTGCTGCTTTCACTTCTCCACTCTGTGGTCTCCTCACGCTGCTGCCACATCACTACTCTGTGGTCTCCTCATGCTGCTTCTACCTCAACACTATGTCACTGGGCTACTTTGTGGTCTCCTCATGTTGCTGCCTCGTCACTACTCTGTGGTGTTCTCATGCTGTCCCAACACTATATCACTGGGCCAGTTTATGGTCTCCTCATGCTGCTGACACTTCACCACTCTGTGGTCTTCTCATGCCCCTGCCACCTCAACACTTTATCACTGGGAAACTTTATGGTCTCCTCATGCTGCTGACACTTCACCACTCTGTGGTCTCTTCATGCTGCTGACACCTCCCCACGATGTCACTGGGCCACTCTGTGGTCCCCTCATGCTGCTTCTACCTCAGCACTATGTCACTTGGCCACTTTGTGGTCTCCTCATGCTGCTGCTGCTTCACCATTCTATGGTCTCCTCATGCTGCTGCAAGATCACTACTCTGTGGTCTCTTCATGCTCTCCACTTAGAAGAGGAAGCAATAGAGCAAGATTGCTCAAAAAGAGGGAGGCCTACTGGATCCACACATTGGATACTCTTGAACCCAAAGGTCTCAATAGGGAATATGAGATCCAGGGCCTTCTGTGATCAATACATGGTTAATCAAAAACATGTAACCTGAAATTACCAACATAAACAAAGTACTGTATTCTATAATGTACTGTGTAATGTACTCCTCTCTCACTATTCCGTAATCAGTTCTGATCACATTCTAATACTCTCCTTCTGTGTCTAACCTTTCCTCTCCTTCCGTATACATCCATTCTATTACTTGATCTGTACTCGTATAAGTGTATATATCGATATACACATATATTTAACCCATAATCTTACTAATGGTGATACATATATTCTTCTTTCCACAGATAGCCTAGTCTTTATAGCCTGGTGCCGAGTATATTATCCTTTAGACGGTAATTGGTATACATAATAGTCGTATAATAGCTATAAGCTTTCTATCTGGTCATAGATAATTGTCGTTTACACTATATCATATTTTGACAGCTCCTACCATTTCACATCCACTTCTAATGCCTACTAAACCACTGCTCATGTGCCCTGAAATATGAATATTAATGCCATCACAACTGGCCCTATTTAGGCTTTACATATATGCGCATCACACATGCACTTTAGTTCCAATATCACTATCACTTCATTGCGCATACGCTTAAACACTGCCACTAAGATCGCAACTGGCCCTACTTAGACTCTAAATATATTAACAATATGTGCATTGCGCATGTGCCCAAAAGACCGCAACTAACCCTACTCGCGAAATTACTACACAAAGAGGCTTGACACATATTAACAATATACGCATCGCGCATGCCCTCCAATACCGGCGCTAAGATCGCCATTGCCCGTACTTCCGAGTGAGGTTTGAGACGCATTAGCAATATGCGCATGTGCTGGCCTTTCCATGTGACACCGAGGCTTGGCACGCAATCCGATCTTTGTGGGCATGCGCAGCATGTTGCGCATTTCCGGTCCACATATGTTAAAAAGACACGAACAGCCGTGCTCCTTAGGCGTCTTCATATCTACATAGTGTGGGAAGGTGCAGGGTGCCGTCGTGGATGGCAGGTATGTGTCACCGAGGTTCATAGCCTCGGTGAGGTAAGAGCCGTTTTTGTTGATGTCAGCAGCAGCTAGTGCTACTGACATAGTTTTAAATAGCATGGCTGCAAAGCCGATCCGGGCCGGCTCTTACCGGGAGCAGCTAAAGTGTAGGGTGGGTGGCTGCTCCCCACGACCCAGTCCTGGTTTTGGGCTGGGTTTAAAAACTCAGCCAGCACCAGCAGCTGGGGGCTGTGATTGTCCTGGAGCTGCTAACAGTGCTGTGGAGTTCTCTGACCTGGAGGAAAGAGCTCAGCAAGGTGGTGTTTTTCCCTGCAACCTGAAGGTGGAATCTCCTGTGGCTGGGCCGACTGCTAGGTGTGAACCCGCACCTAAACCTCCCAGGTGACTGGACCCTGTGTTGGCCTGTTTTGTTTTGCCACATTGTTTCTGTTGTGTGTGAATTATCACCAAGAGACTGTTTTTCATTTATGTTGTGCAAGTGTGAATAAAACACTGTTTGTTGCACATTCTGGACTCCTTGTTTTGCCTCGGTACTGCACCCGCACCGCTATCTACCAGAGCGACTCCCCACAATAGACAGTGGTCTACATTTACTATCAACACGCCCGTTTTCCAAGTAGTCCTCAGAGCGGTACCAGGTAACTATATGGATCTCCTATCGCCTATAATAGACCTTCAAGTCTAATACCATTATCAAGCATATCCTGAATGTATATTTGTCTTCTTTTTCTCTTCTTCATAAGTTCTGTCCCCTCTATGACGACATGTTCTCCTGTTGTGATATTTTATACATAAGTGACCCTTACTTTGCCTATATTTCTGTACAGATACTGTTATTTCTAACTTGCATTCTTAAATGTTCTATAATGTCCATGCCTCCTTGAGACTGTTATCTCTAACTTGCAAATTCTAAGATTAGTAATGTCCAAGCATAATAAATCTGTTTACTTTAACTACATACCCTCTCAGATACATTTCACCTACAATTTTCCAACTATGTAGGATTTCCGCCCAGTCCATTTTGTCATGGACTGAGAAATGTAATATAATGTAAATACTATGTAAATTTTCTCACTACTTTTTGTGATAGCCCATTGTATAATTCTTTATTTTCTTTATATCATAGTCTGATGAAGGCCGTATTGTGGCCAAAACGTTACGCATGTATATGATTTACCACACCTCTGATTAAATGAAACTTATTTTCAA
This sequence comes from Bufotes viridis, assembly GCA_033119425.1. Lineage (NCBI taxonomy): Eukaryota > Metazoa > Chordata > Amphibia > Anura > Bufonidae > Bufotes > Bufotes viridis. Next base: position 357,765,239 of record CM065589.1, read on the forward strand.
CGCACAAACTGGGGTTTATTTCCCTCTTGATACTAAGGGAGGGAACCCGACCTCCAGTAGCGTACCTACAAGAGAGTGCCACAAGCTTTTTTCTGCTCTCCTCATGATTCTGCCACCTCAACACTATGTCACTTGGCCACTTTATGGTCTCCTCATGCTGCTTTCACTTCTCCACTCTGTGGTCTCCTCATGCTGCTGCCACATCACTACTCTGTGTGGTTCTCATGCTGCTGCTATCTCAGCACTATGTCACTGGGCCACTTTATGGTCTCCGCATGCTACTGCCACTTCACCACTCTGTGGTCTCCTCATGCTGCTGCCACATCACTACTCTGTGGTCTCCTCATGCTGCTGCCACCTTAACACTATGTCACTGGGCCACTTTATGGTCTCCTCATGCTGCTGCCACTTCACTTCACTCTGTGGTCTCCTCATGCTGCTGCCACTTCACCACTCTGTGATCTCCTACTGCTGCTCAACATTATGTCACTGGGCCACTCTTTAGTCTCCTCATGCTGTTTCTAACCTCCCACTTAATGAAGGGGCCACTATTTTGCCTTTTTGGCCTGGTTGACATCATAATTTATTTGACCTTTCTTCTGATCTGTAAGAAGGAAAGAAAAATGAGACCCACAATGGATCCTGTCTATGTAGCAGCTATAAGGCCTTTATGACATGTTCCCTATTTTGCATCAGAATTTGCTTATGATTTGGTAGCCAAATGCCGGAATCGGTACGAAACACAGAAGACATGCAAATATTCCGTTGACGTGTCATCTCTGTTTTGGATCCACTTCTGTTATTTTTTGGCTTTAGTAATACTGATGGATTACTGACTAGAGATGTCGCTAACATAAAATTTTCCGTTCGTAAACGGCGAATGCGAACTTCCGCAAATGTTTGCGAACGGCGAACCTCCATAGACTTCAATAAAAAGGCGAATTTTAAAACCCACAGGGACTCTTTCTGGCCACAATAGTGATGGAAAAGTTGTTTCAAGGGGACTAACACCTGGACTGTGGCATGCCGGAGTGGGAACCATGGCAAAACTCCATGGAAAATTACGTAGTTGACAGAGAGTCAGGTTTTAATCCATAAAGGGCATAAATCACCTAACATTCCTAAATTGTGTGGAATAACGTGCTTTAAAACATCCAGTGTTGTCAGAACTTTAAACACGAAAGGAATCCATCTTGTCAATATACAGATATACGGGTTACCCTATGAACTGACATATGAGCTGTATAAACTCCATTTTGTATTCCAATTAACAGCAGAGACTAAATCACTGGGTTAAGGAATTATTTACCAAGAGTTTAAACAGAAACAATGGCCGTGGGGTGAATAAACTTAGATATTTACACAACTGGCTGGAGAAGAGACTTCAGACAAATACAATAACACATCATTTACTTGGGTTTCTTAATAGATAGAACCGATATAATTATATTACTTGGTATAATGTTTAGTAATCTTAGGTGAATAAGGTTTTGGATTTTTAGTTGATTTATTTTAAAATTGTTACGAATAATATTGTTATGTGATATTATGTCTAAAATGCAATCAGGATTTTTTTTGTAAGAGGTAAATGAACTTAGGTCTAGGCCACTATTCTATTTGAGATGATACCTTGAAAATCTACGAACACACAAAGTATTTGCCTTCCTTCAAGAGACCAATACCATTAAGCAATGGGTCTGTATCTATGAATGGAAAGAGGGACTTTGTGCTATTTGTCTTAATTAGATGGGTCTGGTTTTATATTGACATGTGTATTAGGATCATTTGCCTACAAGCTCTTGAGAATGGAAGTGTAAACCAGTGTATTTGCTTCTATTGTCTGGAAGTGTTATCTCCTAGGTAAAAAGTCAAACTTGTTTTTCACTCTTTCCCAGATGGATGAAATTCATTCATGGGTCTACTATGCCCTCTAGTGGTGGAGTAGAATTAGGGAATGAATTTCAAAATAGGTGGGTGGAGTTATAAACTGATGTTATAAGTGAATAAGTAAACTAGACACAACCCAATTTTAACTATATAAAAAGAGAGAGGGAGGTGGAAAAGGAAAAAGAAGAGGAGGACCAGAGATCACCTGATATCACCTGGGAGAGACACAGGAGGTCATCTGAAGAGACCAGACGAGGTCCAATATCCTACAGGGCATCTTTGATCAGCCATTTGAGCCAATTTTTCCATACTGGACACGGCCATCGTTAAACCAAGGGCGCTGATTTCTACTAGTGTTGAGCGCGAATATTCGAAAAGCGAATTTTTTTAGCGAATATCGGCACTTCGCTAATTCGCGAATATTTCGAATATAGCGCTATAAATTCGCTATTTCGAATATTCGTTTTTTTTTTTTTTTTTTTTTTTTTTTAGTTATATTTTTTTCTTTCCTACTTCCCAAAAGTAGTTCTTACCTGTCCTGAGGATTCCTGGTTTCCTGGCTGCTCTAGTCAGTGCCCGTTGCCGCTTCTGCCGACTTCCGTGCTCATGTGGAGCGTCCCCATCCATGGGTGAATCTCCATATACTAAAATGTACTGTCGGATTTGAGGAATTACGTTGAAATCGCAATGCGATTAATTCAAGTTATATTAATCGCATTGCGATTACAACTTAGCACTGCTATCTTACATAGGCTAGAATTAACGAATATGGAGTAAAGCTATGCACTAGCAGTGCTAAGTTGAAATCGCAATGCGAATACTTTAAGTTAAATTAATCGCATTGCGATTACAACTTAGCACTGCTATCTTACATAGGCTAGAATTAACGAATATGGAGTATAGCTAATGCTATGCACTAGCAGTGCTAAGTTGAAATCGCAATGCGAATACTTTAAGTTAAATTAATCGCATTGCGATTTCAACTTAGCACTGCTGCTATATTCCATATTCGTTAACTTCGTTAATTCTAGCAAGCTGACCCATTATAAACCCAGCTCTAAGTTGAAATCGCAATGCGATTAATATAACTTGAATTAATCGCATTGCGATTTCAACGTAATTCCTCAAATCCGACAGTACATTTTAGTATATGGAGACGTTCCCATGGTGATGGGGACGCTCCATGAGCACAGAAGTTATGGTTGGCTTGGTAGAATTAGCGAATAGCGAATATGACGAATGTATTCGTCATATTCCTCAAAACGAAGATAACGAGTATTCTACATCTTCGTTTTAGCTACCTATTCGTCTCGTCATCGTCAACTTCGCTATTCGCTAATTCTAGCAATCAAATAGGAAGGTTGACTTACCAGACAGCTGTGTTAAATTCGCTATGCGATTTTTTTTTTTAATACAATAATTATATTACTTGATAAAATTATTATAAGTATTCTATTTATTAAAAAAAAAAATCGCATAGCTAATTTAACACAGCTATCTCTATAGTCAACCTTCCTATTTGATTGCTAGAATTAGCGAAGTTGACGAATAGGTAGCTAAAACGAAGATGTAGAATACTTCGTTATCTTCGTTTTGAGGAATAGACGAATACATTCGTCATTATTCGTCATCCTCGCTAATTCTAGATATGAAACCAATAGGAAAGTAGGCTTAAGTACAAATCGCAATATGCGATTATTTAAATCGCATGTTAATCGCGATAACTAGAAAAAATGACGAATATTCGATTTCGACGAATATGAAACGAATATTCATTCGAATATTCGCGAATTTCGTCGAAATCGAATATGGCACCTGCCGCTCATCACTAATTTCTACCAGTTGAGATTTGGGTATAGTATAATTTTACCTATAGGTTATAGGCTATTTTTATTTTATATATTTTTTTTTAATCCATATATATTTAATTAACCATCTTTTATATAAAGTAGAATATTTGGTATAAATTTAGAGAATGTACCTGCAGCATCATCCTTAACAATTTATACCAAAATTAAGGAGATTCAGAGATATTAATAATATAATATATAATCTCCTAGGAACTAAAATTGGGTTCTAGCCTTATATGGTTAATTAGATAGATATATATATTTGTAATAGACCAGATTTGGATTTTAACACTTATCCTGACTGAGAGAAATCAGGTTGTAATTGTTTAAATTTTTATTGGTTATATTGTATTAGACCTGGCTATAGATTGATTGGTCATTACTAATTGTACCATATTTTAGATTGATTATTATTGTTAGTAATAAACTATATATATATTTTGTATACAACTGAGTTTTCGTCTTCAATTCAGCGCAGATCACGAGCTTGTTTCTGCTCAAATATTTATGATAATAAATTCCGAATCTCCTTCTTTATAGATTCTGAGTTTATTTACATAAATAATATAGACTGTTAATCGGAGACAGTATAAATATCCCGACAGTGTGTGTATACGATCAGGTATGATGTTGTATCGATCAGGTATTATAAGGGTTACCCACTCTTCACAGTAACAGACCAAACTCTGACAGACCCAAATCCCCATTTAACGCACCGCAAACAACCGCAAACAGTCCATTTGCACAACCGCAAACTCCCCATTTGCACAAGATTTGATACCAAGCTAGCCATGTCCCGTTCCTTGTCCTCACTGACGTCATTGAAGGTCTCTTCCTCCACCCAGCCACGTACAACACCAATGGTCCCCGAAAGGTGACAACAAGCCCCCTGGGACGCCTGCTGTGGTTGGTCTTCCACCTCCTCCAAGCCACCTTCCTTCTCTGACTCCTTTTCTTCAGACACCTCTCTGCATTGCCGCAGGTCCAGCAATCGACTACGAGAAGGCTGCTTCTGGTGGTGATGGTGACCACAACTCTTCCTCTTCATGCTCATCTACGGCCTGATCCAGCACTTTTCGCAGGGCACGCTCCAGAAAAAACGCATATGGGATGAGATCGATGATGTTGCCTTGGGTTTGACTGACCAGGTTTGTCACCTCCTCAAAAGGAGGCATGAGCCTACAGCCATTGTGCATGAGCGTTCAGTAATGCGGCCAAAAAATACCCAGCTCCGCAGAGGCTGTCCTCTTTTTTTTAAATTAAAAAAATCTGTTCTTACCAGTTTAATCTCTGATTTGTCCCCTATTAGGGGCTGGTGTATGGAATAGATTTTAGGAACCGGGAGATGGAAAAAGATGGTTGGCCGGTCCTCTTCCTTCCAATTTGGGGCACTGCGCGTGCACCGTGCAATGTACTGTGCCACCCTATATGAGTGGTGTGTTAAGTAGTACTATTCCTATCAGTTTAATCCCTGTTACGTCCCCTATCAGGGGAAGTGTATCAAATAGATTTTAGGAGCCGGGAGATGGAAAAAGATGGTTGGTCGGTCCGCGCAATGTACTGTGCCACAAATACAAATAGTGTGAACTACTATTCTTACCATTTTTATCTTTGTTAAGTCCCCTATCAGGGGACGTGTATTAAATTGAATCCTTGCATGGGGAGATAGAGAAAAAAGCTTGCTCTGTCGGCTGCCTTCTAATTTTGGGCACTTGCAATGGAATTCGCCAACAATGCAACTAGTGTTAACTAAGTACTATTCCTAGCAGTTTAATCTCTGTTTTGTCCCTTATCAGGGCCAGGTCCGGTGTAGTGAATAGATTTTAGGAACCGGGAGATGGAAAAAGACCCATGCTCGGTCCACTTTGTTTGAATTTTAGGTCACTGCGCGTGCGCCGTGCAATGTACTATGACACCTATATGAGTGGTGTGTTAAGTAGTACTATTCTTATCAGTTTAATCCCTGTTAGGTCCCCTATCAGAGGACATGTATCAAATAGATTTTAGACAACCGCAAAGAGTTGTCAATAGTTGACACACTCATGACATAAATCTTATTCCTCTATGCGTCAATCTTTGTGTAGTGATGACTGTGCTTGTGCGCACGTTTGGAAGATTGCAGGCGATGGCGGTTTTTCAAAGCCTATGGTCGTGCTGAGGTAGTTCAGTGACAGTTAAGTGACCTAGAAAACAGTAATTCTGCAGTGTGGGCCCATTGTTGGCCTCGTAGGCTTTAATGATTACCTTAGATGATCACAAAGAAAATTAATGTTTTTCTATGAAAAATTATCCAGCCAATCGCTTTTGGTCTGTTCACAATGAAGCAATGCCCTTATCATCTGGGGTGTGCCAACATTGCCAACACACTCATAGAGGTGATTGCTTCATTGTGATATGCAAGCCTCTTCACCACAACAAGGTAATGATCACGAAGGGGAATTGACACATGTATGTGCCTTTTTTTTTGTTTTGTTTTTGCAGCCACAGTGCAGCACCAGAGGCCAGAAAAATTTGGCATGTACACATGCCTGAAAAACTAGGTATTGTTGCTGTAGCAGCAGCCGGAAAAATTGATGTTTTCCAGGCAGAAAGTGTACTAAAACATTGCAGCTTGAACCCTAGTTGGTGGCGGAGAAGTCACGCAAGTCATCCGGCATGCAGAGATTAAATACAGCAGCATGGGGACCATTTATAGCCCAAGGCATCTCATCAGGCATTTTTTAGTCAAATGTATCCCCCACTGTCAGTCCCTTCGATATCCACGCCACATTCATCCTAAAAAAGGTGAGGTAATCTAGACTTTTTTGACCTAGGCGACTTCTCTTTTCAGTGACAATACCTCCTGCTGCGCTAAAGGTCCATTCTGACAGGACACTTGAAGCGGAGCAGACAAGAAGTTCTATCGCAAATTGGGATAGCTCAGGCTACAGGTCAAGCCTGCACACCAAGTAGTCAAGGGGTTCATCGCTCCTCAGAGTGTCGATATCTGCAGTTAAGGAGAGGTCTGCTACCTGTCGGTCGAGACGTTCTCTGAGGGTGGACCCCGAAGGGCTGTGGCGATGCATAGGACTTAAAAAGCTCTGCATGTCCTCCATCAACAACACATATGAAAAGCGTCCTGTTCTTGCCGGCGTGGTCGTGGTAGGAGGAGGATTACTTTCACCTCTTCCCCTGTTAGATTCCCGTTATGCTGTGACATCACCCTTATACGCTGTGTAAAGCATACTTTTTAACTTGTTTTGGAACTGCTGCATCCTTTCCGACTTCCGGTAATTTGGTAACATTTCAGCCACTTTCTGCTTATACCGTGGGTCTAGTAGCATGGCCACACAGTACAAGTCGTTCTCCTTCAGCCTTTTTATATGAGGGTCCCTCAACAGGCATGACAGCATGAAAGGCCCCATTTGCACAAGGTTGGATGCTGAGCTACTCATCTCCCGTTCTTCATCCTCACTGATCTCATTAAAGGTCTGTTCTTCCCCCCAGCCATGTACAACACCACGGGTCCCAAATAGGTGACAACAACGAGTACCCTGGGATGCCTGCTGTGGTTTGTCTTCCTCCTCCTCAAAGCCACATTCCTCCTCTGACTCCTCTTCTTCAGACTCCTCTTCCAGCGTTGCCGCAGGTCCAGCAAGTGATGATGATAAGGCTGTTTCTGGTGGTGATGGTGACCACAACTCTTCCTCTTCACGCTCATCTATGACCTGATCCAACACTCTTCGCAGGGCACGCTCCAGGAAGAAAACAAATGGGATGAGGTCGCTGATGGTGCCTTCGGTGCGACTGACTAGGTTTGTCACCTCCTCAAAAGGACACATGAGCCTACAGGCATTGCGCATGAGCGTCCAGTAACGTGGCCAAAAAGTACCCAGCTCCGCAGAGGCTGTCCTAGCATCCCGGTCATACAAATACTCGTTGACGGCTTTTTCTTGTTGGAGCAGGCGGTCGATCATTAGGAGTGTTGAATTCCAGCGTGTCGGGCTGTTGCAAATCAAGCGCCTCACTGGCATGTTGTTTCGCCACTGAATATCGGAAAAATGTGCCATGGCCGTGTTGGAATGCCTGAAATGGCCACACACCTTTCTGGCCTGCTTGAGGACTTCCTGTAAGCCTGGGTACTTATACACAAAGGGTTGTACGATCAGATTCAACACGTGTCATGCACGGCACATGTGTCAACTTTCCCAAATTCAATGCCGCCAACAGATTGCTTCCATTGTCACACACCACTTTGCCGATCTCCAGTTGGTGTGGGGTCAGCCACTGATCCACCTGTGCGTTCAGGGTGGACAGGAGTGCTGGTCCGGTGTTACTCTCTGCTTTCAGGCAAGTCAACCCCAAGACGGCATGACACTGTGGTATCTGGGATGTGGAATTGCCCCCGGGAGCTGGGGGGTTGCAGTTGATGTGGAGCAAGATGCAGCAGCAGAAGAGGACTCAGCCTAGGAGGTTTGCGAAGAGGATGGAGTAGGAGGAGTAGAGGAGGTGGAAGCAGGCCTGCCTGCAAGTCGTGGCGGTGTCACCAACTCCGCTACAAAGCCACGCATTCCATGCTTGGCAGCCGTCAGCAGGTTTACCCAATGCGCAGTGTGCTTGATATACCTACCCTGACCGTGCTTTGCAGACCAGGTATCAGTGGTCAGATGGACCCTTGCCCCAACACTGTGTGCCAGACATGCCATGACTTCCTTTTCCACAATAGAGTATAGGTTGGGGATTGCCTTTTGTCACATTTTTTTCCGGCCGGGTACCTTCAACTGCGGTGTCCCAATAGCTACAAATTTTTTGAAGGCCTCAGACTCCACCAGCCTGTATGGTAAAAGGTGGTGGGCTAAGAGTTCCGTCAAGCCAGCTGTCAGACGCCGGGCAAGGGGGTGACTCTGTGACATTGGCTTCTTACGCTCAAACATTTCCTTGACAGACACCTGACTGTGGGCAGATGAGCAGGAACTGCTGAAGGTGAGAGGCAGAGTGGCGGGTGGTTGAGAGGGGGCAAGGAGGACAGCAGTGGTTGACGTGGCTGAAGATGCTGGACCAGGAGGAGGATTGTGGCTTTGAGTTTGTGTGCTGCTTGTACTCATGTGTAGAGTTGAGCGAACACCTGGATGTTTGGGTTCGAGAAGTTCGGCCAAACTTCCCAAAAATGTTCGGGTTCTGGATCCGAACTCGACCCGAACTTCATCCTGAACCCGAACCCCATTGAAGTCAATGGGGACCCGAACTTTTGGCCACTAAAAAGGCTGTACAATAGTCCAGGAAAGGGCTAGAGGGCTGCAAAAGGCATAAAAATGTAGGTAAATCCCCAGAAAACAAATGTAGATAGGGAAATTAATTAAAATAAAATAAAATAAATAAAAATTAAGCAATATCAATTGGAGAGAGGTCCCATAGCAGAGAATCAGGCGTCATGTCACCCACCAATGGAGAAGGCCACTTTTAGATAATTAGGCAACTGGCACCCAGACGGAGGAGAGAGGTCGCATAGCAGAGAATCAGGCTTCATGTCACCCAGCAATAGAGAAGGCCACTTCCAGATATTTAGCCCACGGCACCCAGACAGAAGACAGAGGTCGCATAGCAGAGAATCAGGCTTCATGTCCCCCACCACTGGAACAGGCCACTTTCAGATAATTAGGCCCCTGGCACCTAGACGGAGGAGAGGTTCATTCAACTTTTGGTTGCACCGCAATATAATGGTAAAATTAGAAAAAGAGGATTCAATAAAGAAGTGCCCCGGAGTACAAGAATATATGGTTGAGGGGGAGGCAGTTATATATATCTATTCTGCACAAGGAATGGACAGGTCCTGTGGGATCCATGCCTGGTTAATTTTTATAAAACTCAGCTTATCCACGTTGACTGTGGACAGGCGGCTGCGTTTGTCAGTAATGACGCCCCCTGCTGTGCTGAATACACGTTCAGACAAAACGCTGGCCGCCGGGCAGGCCAGCACCTCCAAGGCATAAAAGGCTAGCCCTGGTCACGTGGACAATTTGTAAACCCAGAAGTTGAATGGGACCTAACCATCAGTCAGTACGTGGAGGGGTGTGCACACGTACTGTTCCCCCACCTTAGTGAAATGCTGCCTACTGCTAACACGTTCCGTATCAGGTGGTGGTGCAGTTAGCTGTGGCGTGGTGACAAAACTTTTCCACATTTCTGCCATGCTAACCCTGCCCTCAGAGGAGCTGGCTGTGACACAGCTGCGTTGGCGACCTCTTGATCCTCCTCTGCCTTCACCTTGGGCTTCCACTTGTTCCCCTGTGACATTTGGGAATGCTCTCAGTAGCACGTCTACCAACAAGCGCTTGTACTCGCGCATCTTCCTATCACGCTCCAGTGCAGGAAGTAAGGTGGGCACATTGACTTTGTACCGGGGATCCAGCAGGGTGGCAACCCAGTAGTCTGCACACGTTAAAAAGTGGGCAACTCTGCTGTTGTTGCGCAGGCACTGCAGCATGTAGTCGCTCATGTGTGCCAGGCTGCCCAGAGGAAAGGACAAGCTGTCCTCTGTGGGAGGCGTATCGCAATCTTCCTCTGTTTCCCCCCAGCTACACACCAGTGATGGGCCCGAGCTGCGTTGGGTGCAAACCCGCTTCATCCTCATCCTCCTCCACCTACTCATCCTCATCCTCCTCGTCCTCCATTAGTGGGCCCTGGCTGGCCACATTTGTACCTGGCCTCTGCTTTTGCAAAAAAACTCCCTCTGAGCCACTTCTAAGAGACTGGTCTGAAAGTGCTAAAAATAACCCCTCTTCCTCCTCCTCCTGGGCCATCTCCTCTTCCATCATCGCCCTAAGTGTTTTCTCAAGGAGACATAGAAGTGGTATTGTAATGCTGATAATGACGTCATTGCCATTGACCATGTTGGTGGAGTACTCGAAACAGCGCAACAGGGCACACAGGTCTCGAATGGAGGCCCAGTCATTGGTGGTGAAGTGGTGCTGTTCCGAAGTGTGACTGACCCGTGCGTGCTGCAACTGAAACTCCACTATGGCCTGCTGCTGCTCGCACAGTCTCTCCATCATGTGCAAGATGGAGTTCTACCTGGTGGGCACGTTGAGGCGACGAGCGGGAAGGCCGAAGGCCAAGCAGTGGCAGGATGTGAACGCCGGAAGAGCGCACAGACGGCCTGCACTTTATGCAGCAGCTCTGACATGTCGGGGTAGTTGTGAATGAACTTCTGCACCACCAAATTCAGCACATGCACCAGGCAAGGGATGTGCGTCAAACCGGCTAGTCCCAGAGCTGCGACGAGATTTCGCCCATTATCGCACACAACCAGGCCGGGCTTGAGGCCCACCGGCAGAAACCACTCGTCGGTCTGTTGTTCAATACCCCACCACAACTCTTCCGCGGTGTGGGACCTGTCCCCCAAACATATGAGTTTCAGAACGGCCTGCTGGCGTTTACCCCGGGCTGTGCTGAAGTTGGTGGTGAAGTTGAGTGGCTGACTGGATGAGCAGGTGGAAGCAGAGGAGGAGGAAGCCGAGTAGGAGGAGGAGGCTACAGGAGGCAAAGAATGATGCCCTGCGAGCCTTGGCGGCGGAAGGATGTGCACCAAAGAAACCACCGATTTAGGGGAATATTAAATGTAGGCCTAGTATTTAGGCCCTGGATGAAAGGTATCCTTTCATGGACAGATTTACACTTGGAGATGCACAGTAGCGTGTGAAAAAATATGTAGGATTATGCCTTCAGCAATTGTATTTTAACACTTTCTGTAATAAACCCTTTAACGGACAGAAATACACTTGGAGATGCACGGTAGCGTGTGAAGTTATTGAGGATGACCCTCTCAGCACTTTTATATACACCTTGAGTGTAATATACCCTTTTACGGACAGAAATAAACTATGAGATGCACAATAGTGCATGCAGATTTACAGGATTATGCTTTCAGCAATTGTAAGGTAACACTTCTTGTAATATACCCTTTTACAGAAAGAAATATACTTGGAGATGCACGCTGAGTGTATTATACCATTTTACGGACAGATTAACACTTGGCCTGCAACAGCTGGAACACCAGATTCAGGGTATTGCTATATCTGCAAGTGATATTGACCCCAGAACAAAATCTATCCTTTGACAGATACTATTAAACTTGTTAAGTCACAGCTGGAACACCAAATTTACTGTATTTATATTTTTGCAAATGTATTTCACCCCAGAACAAAATCTATCCTTTGACAGATACTATTAAACTTGTTAAGTCACAGCTGGAACACCAGATTTACTGTATTTATATATTTGCAACTGTATTTCAACCCAGAACAAAATGTATCCTTTGACGGATACTAGTAAACTTGTCCAGTCACAGCTGGAACACCAGATGTACTGTTTTTCTATTTTGGCAACTGAATTTCACCCCAGAAAATAATAAATCCTTTGCCAGACACTATTAAACTTGGCCAGCCACTGCTGGGACAACAGATTTACGGTATTGCTATTTTGGCAATTGACTTTCACCCCAGAAAAAAATATATCCTTTGCCAGACAATATTAAACTTGTCCAGCCACAGCTTAAACACCAGATTTACTGTATTTCTATTTTTACTACTGACTTTAACCCCAGAAAATAATATATCCTTTGATGGACACTAGGGAAATTGTCCAGTCACAGCTGGAACACTATATTCAGGGTATTGCTATTTTGGCATTTGAATTTCACCCCAGAACAAAATCTATCCTTTGACGGATACTATTAAACTTGTTCAGTCACAGCTGGAACACCAGATTTATGGTATTTCTATTTTTGAAACTGTATTTCACCCCAGAAAATAATATATCCTTTGACGGACACTAGGGAAATTGCCCAGTCAGCTGGAACACCAGATTCAGGGTATTGCTATTTTGGCAATTAAATTTCCCCCCAGAAAAAAATATACCCTTTTATTTACAGATTTAAACTAGGCCTGCAACAGGTGGAACAACAGATTTACTGTATTTCTATTTTTGCTACTGACTTTCACCCCAGAAAATAATTTATCCTTTGACGGACACTAGGGAAATTGTCCAGTCACAGCTGGAACACCAGATTCAGGGTATTGCTATTTTGGCAATTGAATTTCACCCCAGAACAAAATCTATCATTTGACGGATACTATTAAACTTGATCAGTCATAGCTGGAACACCAGATTTACGGTATTTCTATTTTTGAAACTGAATTTCACCGCAGAAAATAATATATCCTATGACGGACACTATTAAACTTGACCAGTCACAGCTGGAACACCAGATTTATTATATTTCTACTTTGGCAACTGAATTTCACCAATGAAAATAATAAATCCTTTGCCGGACACTATTAGGCCTTATTCACATGTGACACTATTAGGCCTTATTCACATTCAAAATGAATAGGTCCGCACCCGTTCCGCAAATTTGCGGAACGGGTGCGGACGTTGATTGCGGACGTGTGAATTAGGCCTTAAACTTGTCCAATCACAGCTGGAACACCAGATTTGCGGTATTTATATTTTTGCAACTGAATTTCACCCCAGAACATAATAAATCCCTTGCCGGACACTATTAAACTTGGCCGGCCACTGCTGGGACAACAGATTTACAGAATTGCTATTTTGGCAATTGGATTTCACCCCAGAAAAAAAAAATATCCTTTGCTGGACACTATTAAACTTGGTCAGCCTTGGCTGGTACACCAGAGTTACGGTATTGCTATTTTGGCAATTGATTTTCACCCCAGAACAAAATATATCCTTTGCCAGACAGCATTACACTTGGCTATCCACAGCTGGAACACCAGATTTAGGGGATTGCTATTTTGGCAATTGAATTTAACCCCTCAATAAAATATAAAAATTTCTATCCTGAGTTTCTAGGGGTGACAATAAGCACAGCCAAGCCCCTGATGTAGGATATAGCAAAAAAAAAAAACTAGTATTGAGGTATTGATGGACTTGGCGGCAGCTTGTGCTGGTACACCACAAGACACAAAATGGCCGCTGATCACCCCAGAAAAAAGTGACAGAAAAACTCTCTGTGCAGCCTAAAAACCAGTGAGCAATTAACTAGCAGAAGTTGAATGTTTCACAGCTGTAGATCAATCACTTCATTAGGTTTTTTTGCTGAGTTTTCCCTGCCTAATCTCGCCCTCACAGCAGCTGTGTCCTATCCCTACACTTATCAGAGCAGAGTGACATGCCGTGCTACGTGACTCCAGCTTAAATAGATGCTGGGTCACCTGCTGCACTCAGCCAATCACAGCCATGCCATAAGTAGGCATGGCTGTAATGGCTCCTTAGTGCAAGAAGTAAAACGCTAGCTGATTGTCTGTTGTGCAGCCCTTTAGAAAGCGGGAAGAAATTGCTGAACAACGGACCCAAACCCAAACATTTTTGAAAATGTTCGGGTCCCGGTCCGTGTCCCAAACACCCCAAAATTTGGTACGAACCCGAACTATCCAGTTCGGGTTCGCTCATCCCTACTCATATGTTGATCCCATAGGCGTTTGTGATGTGAGATCATGTGCCTTCGCAAAGCAGTTGTACCTAGGTGGGTGTTGGACTTCCCACGACTCAGTTTCTTTTGGCACAGGTTGCAAATGGCCTCGATGTTATCAGAGGCAGACACACAAAAAAAATGCCACACTGCTGAGCTTTGCAATGACGGCATTCTGGTGGTGGCAACAACATGCGTTGATTGGCGCGCTGTCTTGCTGACCCCGGTTGCTGATACATGCTGTCTGACTGTGCCACTAGCTACTTGCGACGACCTCCCCCTGCCTCCAACTTGTCTCCTCCTCCTCTCTGTCTCCCCATCTGAACTTTCCCCCTGTTTTTCTTCTCTTCGAGCGGGCACCCACAAGACATCCACGGACACATTGTCATCATCAACCGCTTCACTCGTATCTGACAATTTACCAATGGAAGCAGCAGCGGGTACAATATCATCATCATCACACCATACGTCCATGTGTGTAATGCTGCCTGACTGAGACATATCCCTGTTATCTACATCCTCTGGCAATAATGGTTGCGCATCACTCATTTCTTCCAACTGATGTTTAAATAACTCCTCTGACTGATCAAGTGAAGCGGCTGTGGTGCTAGTGTTGGTGGTGGCGGCAGGCGGGCGAGTGGTAACTTGAGAGGTGCCCGAAGCTGAGCTGGAGGAGGATGGTGCATCAAGGTTCCGAGCGGAAGCTGTTTAAGATTGGGTGTCCTTTGTAAGCCAGTCAACTATTTCCTCAGAATTTTTCGACTTCAGGGTACGTGGACTTTGAATGCTGGGCATTATTCTAGGGCCAAAGGAAATCACAAACATAGCCATAGCAAATGCAGGTGCACTCTGCGGCAATACTAAACCCTCACACTGATAAAATTGAGGGGTTAGTTCGACATATCCTACTAGGAGGACATGTCTTAAGCTCGGACACCACGGCAAGGTCCCTCAAGTAGCCCGAGGCCCTACCACTCAACCTACCTGTGCCGTATGGGCGATACCAGGAGCCGTTGGGCATTACGGGAGCGTAAGGCCTGACTCACAGACAGCTCACCAGTGACCTCCAGCATGTTACCATGCTTGCAATGGGAGGTGGGAGGTGCCTGTGAGCCCCACCCGAGACCGGCTGAAATGGCCCTGAGCCTCCCAGGTGCACCTGAATGTAGCCTGTAGATGAAAAGCAGGCACATTTAAATCGGAGTTTATACACCTCCAAACATATTATACAAACCATTAGAAAACGTGGTGTGGTGTTTAACAAGCAGGATATGCTCACCCCATATGCAGTTGTGCATGTATATAGGGTGTCCGAGCTTAAGACATGTCCTCCTAGTAGGATATGTCGAACTAACCCCTCAATTTTATCAGTGTGAGGGTTTAGTATTGCCGGGGAGGCAACTTCAATATATATATTGTGACACAGTGAGAGGTTTGGTGGTAAAAAAACAGGTATTTTCCTCTCAGCCTGTGCTGCTGGGTTGATTGCAGCCAGGTGAGGGCAAATACTGGATCGGATTTTAGGTGCCGGTCCGAGTTTTTGGGTTAATACCTAGCTGCCTTTAAAAGACAGCTGTGTTTATGCAAAGGTCTCTCTCTCTGTGTTTGGGATCTGAGCCCTGTGCTGGGCTGAAAAGCTGAGACCTGTGTGTCAGGAGAGCAGGCCATGTAAAGACGGTCAGTGGACTTTTTGTGTTGCCTAGCATTTAGCCAGGTCTGAACTGACACCTAGGATTTGAGGTGATTAACCTGGAAACTGCTGGCGTTCTGTGGAGCTCTCAGGTCTGGAAGCAAGAGCTTGCAAAGAGGCGTGCAGTCTGCCTGGAAGCCTGAGGTTGGACTTTCCTGCGGCTGGGCTGACAGCCGGGTGCGAACACGCACCTAAACCACACAGGTGATTTGATTCCGTCTTGGACTTTTGTTTTGCCTCAAGTTTTAGCTATGTGTGTGAAGTAACACTAAGTGACTGTTTAGAGTTTTGTTTGTGCAAGTGTGAAATAAAACACTGTTTGCTGCACTACCTGGACTCCCTTTGCCTCTATACTGCACCCGCTCCACTCTCTACCAGAGCAACTCCCCACAATATATATACTGTATATATATATATATATATATATATATATTGTGGGGAGTCGCTCTGGTAGACAGCGGTGCAGGTGCAGTTTAGAGGCAAAACAAGGAGTCCAGATTGTGCAACAAACAGTGTTTTATTCACACTTGCACACCATAAATGAAAAACAGTCTCTTTGGTGACAGTTCACACACAACGGAAATAACGTGGCAAAACAAAAACAGGCCAACACAGGTTCAGTCACCTGGGAGGTGTAGGTGCAGGTTCGCACCACGCTGTCGGCCCAGCCGCAGGAGAATCCAGCTTCAGGTAGCCAGGAACAAAACACCTCCTTGCTGAGCTCTTTCCTCCAGGACAGAGAACTCCTCAGCCCTGTTAGCAGCTCCAGGATAATCACAGCCTCCAGCTGCTGAGCTGGCTGAGCTTTTAAACCCAGCCCAAAACCAGGACTGGGCCGTGGGGAGCAGCCACCCACCCTACACTTTAGCTGCTCCCGGTAAGAGCCGGCCCGGATCGGCTTTGCAGCCATGCTATTTAAACTCTGTCAGTAGCACTAGCTGCTGCTGACATCAACAAAAACGGGCTCTTACCTCACCGAGGCTATGAACCTCGGTGACACATACCTGCCATCCACGACGGCACCCTGCACCTTACCACACACCCCCTTTGTTCAACCCTGAGGGGTGGACACATGTGAGGCAGTGGACGCGGGAAAGGGCATCTGCATTTCCCTGCAAGCGACCTGCCCTATGTTCCACGGAGAACTTGAAATTTTGAAGGGATAGGAACCACCTGGTGACCCGAGCATTCCTCTCCTTGGCCTGACTCATCCATTTGAGGGGGAATGTTCGGTCACCAGACGGAACCTCCTCCCTAACAGGTAGTAGCGGAGAGATTCGAGTGCCCACTTGATAGCCAGGCACTCCCTCTCCACTATACTATATCTGGACTCGGCGGGACTGAGCTTACGGCTCAGGAAGACAACGGGATGTTCTTCCCCGTTGACCTCCTGCGACAGTACCGCACCGAGGCCTACCTCCGAGGCGTCGGTCTGTACGACAAACTCCTTGTTGAAGTCGGGTGTCACCAAAACCGGGACCCACACAGGGCCGACTTCAACGCGGAGAAAGCCTCCTCCGCCTTCTCACTCCAGCTAACCCTCCCAGACTTTCGCCCTTCAACAGGTCTGTCAATGGCGCTGCTATTGTGGCAAAGTGGGGCACAAACCTCATGTAGTATCCTACAATCCCCAGGAACGACTTTACCTGCCTGGTGGTGACCGGTCGGGGCCAGCTACGAATGGCCTCTACCTTAGTTACCTGAGGTTTGATGACTCCCGCCCAATTACATATCCCAGATATTTGGTCTCTTCCAACCCAATCGCACACTTTTTGGATTGGCGGTTAGTCCAGCTTTCCTCAGGGCATCCACTACCGCCTGCACCTTGGGTAAATGGCTTTCCCAGTCGGTGCTGTGGATGACTACATCATCTAAGTAGGCCGAGGCGTACCGACGATGTGGTCGCAGCACTATGTCCATTAACCTCTGGAAAGTGGCGGGGCGCCATGCAGGCCAAAGGGTAACACCTTGTAGTGATACAGGCCCTGCGGGGTAACAAACGCGGTTTTTTCCTTAGCCGCTCCGTTAAGGGTACCTGCCAGTACCCTTTAGTGAGGTCCAGCACAGAAAAATAACGGGCTTGTCCTAAATTTTCAACAAGCTCGTCTACTCGGGGCATGGTATACGCGTCAAACTTGGATACTTCATTTAACTTGCGAAAGTCGTTGCAGAACCGCAACGTCCCATCCGGCTTGGGTATTAGGACTATGGGACTGGCCCACTCACTTTTCGACTCCTCAATGACATCGAGCTTCAACATTAACTGCACTTCCTCCGCGATGGCCCGCCGCCGAGCCTCGGGTACCCGGTATGGTTTTAACCGGACCTTGGCCTGAGGCTCAGTGACGATGTCATGTCGGATGAGAGACGTGCGGCCAGGGAGGTCCGAGAACACATCCGTGTTCCGACTGAGGAACTCCCTGACTTCCTGAACTTGTGTGGAAGACAGGCTGTCTGCAATTTTTACCGTGGTTACGGCTTCACAGGCCTCGAACTGTGGGGCTGGACCCTTTTCACCTAGAAGCCCTGGCCGGGGCTGTGGTCGTCGGCCGTGTCCCTATCTTTCCACGGCTTTAGCAAATTCACATGGTACACCTGCTCCGGCTTGCGCCGCCCTGGCTGGTGTACTTTGTAATTTACTTCCCCTACCTTCTCGACCACCTCATAGGGGCCCTGCCACCTAGCTAGGAATTTGCTGTCAAGGGTGGGTACCAGAACCAACACTCGATCTCCCGGATTGAAGCCCCGTACCCTAGCCTGACGATTATACACCCTACTCTGGGCTTGTTGCGCTGCCTCCATATGCTCCCGGACCAACGGCAACACCCTTTCTATCCGTTCCTGCATCTGGGTGACATACTCAATGACACTTTTGTGGGGGACAGGCTGTTGTTCCCACGCTTCCTTGGCGATATCCAACAGGCCCCGAGGGTGTCTGCCATAAAGCAGTTCGAAGGGCGAGAACCCAGCAGAGGCCTGGGGTACCTCTCGCACTGCGAACATGAGATAGGGCAGAAGCAGGTCCCAGTCCTTCCCATCTCTAGACACCACCCTTTTTAACATATTCTTTAGAGTTTGGTTAAACCTCTCAACAAGACCGTCTGTTTGCGGATGGTAAACGGACGTCCGTAACTGCTTTATACGCAACAATTTACACAGTTCCTTCATTACTCTGGACATAAAAGGGGTCCCTTGGTCTGTCAGAACCTCTTTTGGCAGGCCCACACGGGAAAACATCTCCATTAACTCTTTGGCAATGAGCTTAGCTGAGGTATGTCGCAGAGGCACCGCCTCCGGATACCGAGTGGCATAGTCGAGAACTACCAGAATGTGTTGGTGGCCCCTAGCAGACTTTGGTACAGGCCCAATTAAATCCATAGCAATTCGCTCAAACGGTACTTCAATAATTGGCAGAGGTACCAGAGGACTACGGAAATGTGGCTGGGGGCTAGTTACCTGACAGGTTGGACAGGACTTACAATAATTTTCTACTTCCTTGAACACACTGTGCCAATAAAACCGCTGCAGTATGCGGTCCTGGGTTTTCTGCCACCCCAAGTGTCCCCCAAGAACATGTTGGTGGGCAAGCTCCATGACAAGCTTGCGATACGCTGTGGGCACCACCAACTGTTCAACAGGTTCACCTCGGATTTGGTTCACCCGATACAACATATCCTGCAGAACAATAAATCGTGGGAACATTAATTCAGCCCCTGGTTTCTGGGGTTTACCATCAATTTCCAGCACATTCTCCCAGGCCCTGGTTAGGGTTTGGTCCCGGTGTTGTGCGGTCCCAAAATTTTCCCCGGAGACATTGAGGTCTGCCAACTCAGGTCCCGGTGGCAAGTCCTCCGTGTCTCCCACCATTACACTTAGTGGGGTTGTCTCCCCCACTACCGCTGCCGCAGTGGTCACCCCTACCGCTGGCCCTTCAGCCTCGGGCTCCCAGGGTTCTGGCCTTCCAGGGGTATCAGGCCACTCTGCTAGGGTTACCCCTGTCTCAGGGCTATTAGTCACTTTCATCTCAGGCCACAGTGACGGAAAACCAGGGAAGTCTCTCCCAATTATTAGTTCATAGGGCAGCTTTGTGGAGATCGCCACTTCACAAGTCCAGGTGCCGACCGCCGTGGACAGAGACATTACAGCAGTGGGATAGTCCTTTAAGTCTCCGTGTATGCACACCACACCCACTGTCCGGCCCGTATACTGGGTGGGCTGTACCAGGGCAGCACTTACCAGGGTTACCAGGCTCCCTGAGTCCAACAGCGCCACTGCCAGGTTATCCCCGACTTGCACCTGGCACAGATGACGATTGTCTATTGTCCCGGGGATGCAGGTCGCACACAGTCTCCGGGCATACATGGAAGCCCGGTACCCATAATTAGTCTCCATGGGTTCCCCCACTGTGGACAGTTGGCCCTTATGTGTCCAGGCTCCCGACACTGCCAGCAGACCACTGGGGACGGATCTGCAAGAGGTACATCCCGGGCGGGTTTGGCCGGCCGCCGGGACTGGGGTGGAGATTTCCGGGTTTGACTGGCCCCTCCCAAAAGAACCCCCTGCAGGTTTCTGGTGGCCTCATATCGCTACACCAGGTCGACCATCTCAAGGGCATTGGTGGGGGATACCTGGCCGATCCAGTGTTGAAGGGGGTAAGGCAAGGCCCTCCAAAACATGTCAGCCAGCAGCCGGTCCAGCATAGCAGTCGGACTTAGAACCTCAGGCTGCAGCCATTTTTGCAACCTGTGCAGCAACTCATAGTACTGCGGCCTGGCGGGTTCAGCCACTTTGAAGTCCCACTGGTGGACCCGCTGAGCCCGGACCAACACGTTTACCCCCAGTCTGGCCAGGATCTCCCCTTCACCGTGGAATAGTCAGCAGCCTGGTCGTCTGCCAAATCAAAAAACTTGCTGGGGTCCGGATGCCAGGAACGGAGCAACCACCTCGGCCCACTGGTCACGGGGTAACTTTTTCCTCACGGCGACCTTCTCAAAAACCGCCAGGTACGTCTCAACGCCGCCTGCGGGGTCATTTTTGGGATCGCCGCACGGACCGCTTCCGGGCATCATGGACGTGGTGGGACGCTCCTGCCGCCTGTAACGCCATCACCTGTTGTAGCAGTAGTTGGTTGGTCTCCCGCTGCTGCACGTTAGCCTCTATGAGAGCCTTCACAGCAGCCTCCATGTTGCCAGAAACTCCTGCTTGCAGCTTTGCTGGCTTAATATATTCCATGCACTTTAGAAAAACAAAACTTCGGCGTTCACGCCAGCCTCACTGCGCATGCCCGCATCCGACACCAAATGTGGGGAGTCGCTCTGGTAGACAGCGGTGCAGGTGCAGTTTAGAGGCAAAACAAGGAGTCCAGATTGTGCAACAAACAGTGTTTTATTCACACTTGCACACCATAAATGAAAAACAGTCTCTTTGGTGACAGTTCACACACAACGGAAATAACGTGGCAAAACAAAAACAGGCCAACACAGGTTCAGTCACCTGGGAGGTGTAGGTGCAGGTTCGCACCACGCTGTCGGCCCAGCCGCAGGAGAATCCAGCTTCAGGTAGCCAGGAACAAAACACCTCCTTGCTGAGCTCTTTCCTCCAGGACAGAGAACTCCTCAGCCCTGTTAGCAGCTCCAGGATAATCACAGCCTCCAGCTGCTGAGCTGGCTGAGCTTTTAAACCCAGCCCAAAACCAGGACTGGGTCGTGGGGAGCAGCCACCCACCCTACACTTTAGCTGCTCCCGGTAAGAGCCGGCCCGGATCGGCTTTGCAGCCATGCTATTTAAACTCTGTCAGTAGCACTAGCTGCTGCTGACATCAACAAAAACGGGCTCTTACCTCACCGAGGCTATGAACCTCGGTGACACATACCTGCCATCCACGACGGCACCCTGCACCTTACCACAATATATATAAGAATGATGTACCAGCCCTAAAAAGGGATTTTTTTGGGGTGCTGTCAGGACACTGTCTTTACAGCAGATGAGTCTTTGAGGACTGGAGTGGACACAGAACACTGGCCTAGCTAACGCTTTTCCTATATTAATTCAGCAGCAGCAGCAGCACTCTCCTGCTGCATATTATAGAGCTATTCAGCTCAGATTACACTCTGAAATTAGTAACCCTACGGACACAAAACTAGGTTGCAAGGTAGCCAGAAGCCTACTAGGCCCTAAGGGTGTAGCGACCTTATGGGATCCTAAATTAGTGAGGAATCACAACATAGGTAGGGGAGATGTGGACCCCCTTCAGGGAGTTATGAACACTTGGTCTAAAATATGACCACTCTTGCGCACTTCCCCATGCCTATCTCCGTTCACTCCCACTTGCTATGTCCCATACTTAGTAATACAGGGTTTCCAAGATGATTTGGACGATTGGAAGGCGCTAGGTTCTGTGGCAATAGGAGATATCTTGAAAAAACGGATAGTCCCTTCTATTCAAAGCTTGACATCAAGTTTCCCTCACATCCCATGGTCACCCATACACTACTCACAGTTTTTGAGTGTTTGCACTCAATATCTAGCTTGCACCCCTAGTAAACTTGATCCCACTTGGTACAACATGATCTTACTACAACAAATGGGCAAAAAAGGATCAATTTCTAAGATATATAACAAATTACTGGAGGAAGTAGGTCCTTATAGACCCTGGTTTATTTTCAAATGGGAAAGGATCTGAATATCACCTTTGATGATAGTACAGTAGATAGGATCTTATGTCATTCTCATGGATATTCTAGGAGTATTAGGATTCAAGAGAACGCCTACAAACTGGTGACCAGGTGGTACAATACGCCAGCCAAATTACATGCCATGGACCCCTCACGCCCGGATCAGTGCTGGAGATGTAAGGGGACTACAGGCACTCTGATTCATATCTGGTGGACCTGCCCCTTGATAACCCCATTCTGGGACATGATTTCTAAGTATATCCTGGACATTGTCCCCTCCTCGTCACCACTGACCCCCTTGGTGGTTCTGTTGAACTTGCCTAGTGAAAAATTTATTCTTACCAATTATTCCTTGTTATCCTCCCTAATAGCTGCGGCAAAACTCCTGATTCCAATGTTTTGGCTCACCAATAAAACACCGGGGTTAACAGATTGGATTAATAAGGTTCAGGAGATCCGTCTGTTGGAGGAGATGACTGGTTGGGAATCCTTGTCTCATGAGAAAATATCTGCAGGTGTGGGCTTGTGAGAGATTGTAAAGTATTTTAGTTGTCATTCTACATTTTGGCCACTAGATGCCGCTAGTATACCATGAAAACTTAGTCTTGCTGAGATGAGAATATGCTTGAGAGGAGGAGTCAAGGAGCTTGAGAAGAACCAGGAAGAGCCTCAGAAGTGAAGATTGTGAGGGATGGTGTCTGCAAACCCAATCCAGTGACATCTGAGCTACGTGGAGCCCCAGGGTGATTGGAATCACCAGAGAGAGGGGCTGTTAGCTGTTTCTCATACAAAGCTGGCACTTTGAAAAGCATATTGACTTCAATAAAATCTCTGCAAGCTGTGAAGTTTTACATCAGCCATCCAGCAAGGCCACAAGTGTGATTACAGGCCTGGGAATTTCCTGATGAGAGGCATCCGCTGTTACCAAATGGGATCAGGTCAGTGAATCCAGGTTCTTGTGTGGACATTCATACTGTTTAGTGTTACAGTACTTGACTTGAACTACCTGAGACTGAGACTTAAGCCTGCATTAGTTAGTTAGGATCTGTTATTGGCAGGCTGCTTAGGATTGAACTCGCAGTGCAGTACGACTTGCAGGCTCTGTTGTATCTGCCCACGGCTAGGGTTGATCCTGCAGTGCAGCACGACTTTCAGGCTCTGCTGTATCTGCCACCGGTCAGGAGTGTTTGGCTTGACACCAGTGGAGACTCTGGGGTCTGTGGCATAGGGTACCCTGTGCAATGTAAATTCTGTTATGTTTATAACTACTGTTATTGATACTTAATTAGTAAAGAACGTTTTGGTTGCATATAAGCTGGTGTCTGTGTCGTTTTCCCTGTTCCGTGACTTCGCTGTATCCTGGGGGTTCCCCCCCGGTTCACGGTCTTACAACTTGGCGTAGTGGGCAGGATACAGCGACCGTTATGGACGGGAACGCGGCGGGAGACCACCCCCTGGCGCCAGTGGCACCGGATCAGGACCCAGCTCAGGGTGCGCAGGAGCATGTCCAGCTTGCCCCCAACAACATGGCCGCCCCAGTAGGATACATCCCTGTAGGGGCACTGCTGCGTCATCTGCCAAAGTATGACGGTACAAACATGACGCTGCAGGACTGGACTGAAAGGGTGCAGAGTGTAGTCAAAATGTGTAACCTGACCCCCGAACTGCGGGCCGAGGTTGCATTGGGAGCCCTAGAAGGCGATGTCAGACGGGCAGTGATGGTGCGGCCCGACTCCGAGAGAGACACCCTGTAGAAGATATTCTCACTGCTAGAGAAAGCTCAAGGGGGGCGTGCCAAAGTGGTACAGTTACAGAGTCTCTTCTTTAACCGACCCCAGCGGGAGGGCGAGACCCTGATGCAATACTCCAATGCTCTACAGGAGACGCTAAATGAGATATAACGACGAGACCCCGAGGCCATGGGTGCCTTTCTAGGAGTGGATCGCCTGCTACGAGATCAGTTCATAGTGGGGCTTTCCAATAAGGTCTTACAGGATAAGCTACAAGAGATGACCCGAACAACGGCCGACATGACATTCTACAGCGCTTACCTAGCCGCAGTAGAGAGAGAAGAAGAACCCCTACCTGCGGCGGTAAGAGTGGTGAATAGCATGCATGTGACAAGGGATCGGTCGGGATCTGAAGAATCAGAGTCCTTAAAGGATGTGGTCCAGGCCCTGCGGGCGGAATTGAAAGAGCTTCGGCTGGAAGTGTCTCAGATGAAGGCAGAACTGCCCTGGCCTCCAGAACCTGTCCCGGCACCTCGTGCCACTCCACCCAGAACAACCCCGGTGAGGGGGCCAGGCAGAAGAGGGCCCCTCTGTTGGGTTTGCCGAAAGTACGGCCATATGGCCAGAGAGTGCCCAGAACAGGTAGCTTCTGAGCCGACGTTAAACTTCCGACCGCTGCAGTAGCTGGGCGTCCTGCGGCGGTACACCCGAAATTAAGCCCTCTGCGTGAAGAACGTGATCTGTATGCCAGCAGCCCTGTATTAGAAGCCGAGTTGGAAGGCCGAAAGGTTTGCTGCCTAGTTGATACCGGGTCAGAATGCACTCTTATGCCTTTGGAGTTCTTCGAGAGGCACTTCGGACATATGATGGAGCCCGAAGACGGGAGCGTCATTAGGCTGACGGCTGCCGATAATAGAGAGATGGATGTTCGAGGGATAGTCTGGATGCGGGTCCGACTGTTTGGGCAAGACATCGGCAAGAAAGGGGTCGTGCTGGTGGACCATTCGTCCCGGAAAGGAATGGACGTGACCCTGGGCATGAATATACTGAGAGACCTAGATCATCAACTCTATGCCAAGGAAGGGCCAAAGTACTGGCAAAGGGCCACCGCACACCGGCCTACCCAGAAGGTCTTGCAACAAATGGTGAGGAGCTGTAGCCTGCAAAAGAGTAACCTGTCCGGACAGGCCATTGGAGACGTGAGGGTGCTACGGAGGACTCCGTTGAAGATCCCACCTCGACAGGAGCGAATATTGATGCTGCCAGTGGGGGCTGGACGACGACTGAATGGACTGGAGGTCCTGATCGAGCCCGCTTATCAAGAAGAGACGCAGATGCGCCCACTGGTAGCCCGGGCCCTTGCCGTTGTGAAGGACGGATGTGTGCCTATACGCTGCTGTAATGTTGAGGACTGCGAGTTAACCGTCCCCGCAAACACCCTGCTGGCCAAAGTTTATATGTCCGAAGGGGGTATCGCTCGACGAAGGGGCTTTACTCTGCAGCCAGATAGGAGATCAGCCTGGACCTATGCTGTGGAGATCCATTCAAGGGAAACCCCGACAGCGGAGTGGAACGGTCGAGTGATCATGGCCCGTATGGGAGTGGACTGCAGAACCCTGACCCCGGGGGAACAAAAACTGCTGGAAGACACCCTCTGGGAATTTCAGGAGGCCTTCTCAAGACATGATGAGGACTTTGGGTGTACTACTGCCATCGAACATGAAATCCCAACCGGCGATGCTGCGCCGATCAGGGAACGCTACCGGCAGATCCCACCTAAGATGTATCAGGAGGTGAAAGATATGGTGGCCAGCATGTTGGAGAACCGGGTGATCCAGGAGAGTCAAAGTCCGTGGGCTGCTCCGGTAGTCTTGGTGCGGAAGAAAGATGGGAGTCTCCGGTTCTGCGTGGATTATCGGAAGCTGAATGCCCAGACCGTCCGGGATGCCTACCCCCTTCCGCGGATTGAAGAGTCATTATCTGCTGTAAGCCAAGCAAAGTTCTTCTCAACTCTTGACCTGGCTAGTGGATACTGGCAGGTGCCGGTGGCCAAGAAGGACAAAGCCAAGACGGCCTTTATTCTACCTATGGGGCTCTACGAGTTCAACCGAATGCCCTTCGGCCTCTCCAATGCTCCGGGGACATTCCAGCGATTGATGGAACATTGTCTGGGGGACCTCAACTTCGAATCAGTATTGATATACCTGGATGACATAGTGGTGTTCGGAGCTTCCTTTGAAGATCACCTCCAAAAGCTACGACAAGTCCTAGGACGACTACGAGATCATGGGCTTAAGATTAAGCCCAAGAAATGCCAACTGTTCCAATGGCAGATAGAGTACTTAGGACATGTAGTCACCTTGGAAGGGGTGAAGCCGGCCCCCAGCAAGGTGGAGGCCGTCCAGAAGTGGCCCCGACCCAGAACACTGCGAGAGTTGCGGGCATTCATAGGACTGGCTGACTACTACAGGAAGTTTATACCCAAGTTTGCTCATTTGGTGGGCCCGTTGAATGAGTTACTAAGGGGCACTGCGGGGGGCCCGAAGAAGCATCCCGTTGACTGGGGGCCCCGGCAACAAGAGGCCTTTGAAGCTTTGAAAGAGTCGCTGACCAGTGCTCCGATCCTGGCTTATGCACGGTTTGACACCCCATTCCTGTTGTACACTGACGGAAGCCTACATGGCCTGAGGGCCGTACTATCCCAAGTTCAGGATGGACGAGAGAGTCATTGCTTATGGGAGCCGGTCCCTGAGAGACTCAGAGCGCAACCCTGATAACTATAGCTCCTTCAAACTGGAACTACTGGCGCTAGTGTGGGCCATGACCGAAAGGTTTGCCGAGTACCTGACAGGTGCAGAAGTGACCGTGATGACGGATAACAATCCGTTGGCACATTTGGAGAATGCTAAGCTCGGTGCACTTGAGCAGAGATGGTTGGCTCGTCTTTCAAAGTACCAATATCGCATCAAGTTCCGGTCCGGTAGGGAGAATGGCAACGCTGATGCACTCTCCCGAGTACCAGTAGGGCAGTCGACTCAGAGAATTGATGAAGAGCTAGAGGACACTGAAACTCCTGACCTTGGTCGCCTACCTATGCTCCAGGATGTGGCACATTCAAGTGGGGTGGCGTCCGGAATGACCCTGGTGCTGGGGAAAACACTGGCTGATTGGGAGAGAGTCCAGAATGGCTGCCCGGACTTGTGGAAAGTGAGAGAGTGGGTTCAGAGCAAAATCTGGCCTCGGCCAGAAGAACGGGCTCGTCTGACCCCAGAGGGCCAGAAGTTGTTGAGGCAGTGGGATAAGCTGACAGTTACCCAGGGCCTTTTGTGCCGGATCATATACTTACAGTCAGAACTGCAGCACCGGCAACAGATTGTTATACCCATGTCACTGGGGCCGGAGGCCGCTAAGGAAGCTCATGAAAAGGGAGCTCATTTTGGGAGCGAGAAGACGTTCAAGTGGCTCCAGCGCCTGGTATACTGTCCAGATCTGGCCGACATGGTGGCCACGGCATGTCTTAAGTGTCGACTCTGCGGGCTGAGTAAGAGCACTGAACAGCGGGCTCCTGTACAGACCATCCGCACCTCAGCACCTCTAGAACTTCTGATGATTGATTATGTACAGATTGGATACTCTACCTCGGGACACTCTTACTGTCTAGTCATGACAGACCACTTCACCAAGTATGCAGTGGCCGTGCCCACCAGAGACCAGACCGCAGAGTCGGCCGCTGAAGCCGTCTGTAAGCACTTTATACAGGTGTTCGGATGTCCACAGAGGATACATTCTGACCAGGGAGCATGCTTTCAGGGTACTTTGATGAACGAACTATACCAGATCTATGGGATCGAACGCTCCCGCACCACTCCATACCACCCACAAGGGAACGGAGCATGTGAACGCTTCAATCGCACCTTGCTCCAGATGCTACGTACTTTGGAAGATAGCCAGAAGGCTCAGTGGCCCATATACTTACCCGAACTGATGTGGGCTTATAACAACAGGGTACACAGTACCACCGGATACTCTCCACATATGCTCATGTTTGGAAGAGCCGGACGGGAAATTGAAGATCTCCATATGCCCAATCCAATGGAGCCTCCACCGAGGAGTACTACTGCATGGGTGCAAGAGCACCGCCGACGCCTGAGAGCGGTCCACAAGGTTGTAGGGGAACGCCTGGGGAGGTGGTACACCCCAATCCAAGACCAGTGCAGAGAGACGGATATGCTCCAGGTGATCGAGTGATGGTGAAAGCTAAACGGCCGTCTGGAAAGTTAGATGGGCGGTGGGAGGCGGTTCCATATACAGTGAAGAGGAGGGTTGACCCCGCTATTCCGGTCTATGAGGTAGAGCCCGTAGGGACAGGGGGACCTTCACGAAACTTGCACCGTAATATGTTGAGACGTTGCCATTTTGACGAGCCAGTGCAGGTGGAGGAGGCGCCTCCTCACGTTCAAAGTATGGAGGAAAACTCCTCAGATGAGGAGGGAGAGGAATGGTGGGTTGTCCCTGCTCAAGGGTCTGCAGAGGGTCCGGCTGTGGCAGGTTTACCACCTCGGTGTAATGCTGAGCAGTCACCAGCACCTTCCCTGTCAAATATGCCTGACATCCCCGGTGTTTCTGAGCCTCTTACTCTGAGAAGGTCAGCGAGGTCTAATGCTGGTGTACCTCCACAACGCTATTCACAGGATGAGTTTGTGTGGGGAGGGTTGCCGAGGACAGCAACCTCTAGTGGGGTGGCATGTGAGAGATTGTAAAGTATTTTAGTTGTCATTCTACATTTTGGCCACTAGATGCCGCTAGTATACCATGAAAACTTAGTCTTGCTGAGATGAGAATATGCTTGAGAGGAGGAGTCAAGGAGCTTGAGAAGAACCAGGAAGAGCCTCAGAAGTGAAGATTGTGAGGGATGGTGTCTGCAAACCCAATCCAGTGACATCTGAGCTACGTGGAGCCCCAGGGTGATTGGAATCACCGGAGAGAGGGGCTGTTAGCTGTTTCTCATACAAAGCTGGCACTTTGAAAAGCATATTGACTTCAATAAAATCTCTGCAAGCTGTGAAGTTTCACATCAGCCATCCAGCAAGGCCACAAGTGTGATTACAGGCCTGGGAATTTCCTGATGAGAGGCATCCGCTGTTACCAAGTGGGATCAGGTCAGTGAATCCAGGTTCTTGTGTGGACATTCATACTGTTTAGTGTTACAGTACTTGAACTACCTGAGACTGAGACTTAAGCCTGCATTAGTTAGTTAGGATCTGTTATTGGCAGGCTGCTTAGGATTGAACTCGCAGTGCAGTACGACTTGCAGGCTCTGTTGTATCTGCCCACGGCTAGGGTTGATCCTGCAGTGCAGCACGACTTTCAGGCTCTGCTGTATCTGCCACCGGTCAGGAGTGTTTGGCTGGACACCAGTGGAGACTCTGGGGTCTGTGGTATAGGGTACCCTGTGCAATGTAAATTCTGTTATGTTTATAACTACTGTTATTGATACTTAATTAGTAAAGAACGTTTTGGTTGCATATAAGCTGGTGTCTGTGTCGTTTTCCCTGTTCCGTGACTTCGCTGTATCCTGGGGGTTCCCCCCCGGTTCACGGTCTTACAGGCTCCATGGCTGAAGTGGCAGGCTGATAGCCAAGGAGTCCTAGCACCTCAGGCAGCATCTATTCCTGCTAGCAGTAATTAATAAATGTTATATTTTTTGTACTGTCGCAACCACACTTTGAAGGGATTGGAATTTGCTGGTGCAATGTTAATGTCTGGAAGGATGTTACCCGGCCAACTCATACTCTATGTAGAACAGGATATGTGTACCCTTAGATGTTTTCCACCAATCCCATCTTTAACCGTGGTTTCGCTCCTGTAAATGTAATTCACTTGTATACAGTTGTGTTCAAAATTATTCAACCCCCACTGAAATTGAGTGTTTTGGCCAGTTTGACATTGATTTTGATCATTTCAGTCATCTTGTTTACCATTAAATCAAAGAGGCACTTGTAAGTCAGACAAATATAACATAACATTTATAATGAAATAACCACAAATGTCTTTTCTGTGCTCACATCATTATCAGTTTTATTCAACCCCCTAAGTGACATTCAATCTTAGTACTTAGTACTAGTCCTTTTCCAGTTATAACAGCTTTTAAACGTGAAGCATAGCTTGACACAAGTGTCTTGCAGCGATCTATGGGTATCTTCACCTATTCTTCATGGGCAAAAGCCTCCAGTTCAGTCACATTCTTAGGATTGCGCGCTGCAACTGCTTTCTTTAAGTCCCACCAGAGGTTCTCAATCGGATTTAAGTCTGGTGACTGCGATGGCCACTTCAAAATGTTCCAGCCTTTAATCTGCAACCATGCTCTAGTGGACTTGGAGGTATGCTTGGGATCATTGTCCTGTTGAAAGGTCCAACGTCTCCCAAGCCTCAGGTTTGTGACGGACTGCATCACATTTTCATCCAATATCTCCTGGTACTGAAGAGAATTCATGGTACCTTGCACACGCTGAAGCTTCCCTGTACCTGTAGAAGCAAAACAGCCCCAAATCATGATTGACCCCTGTGGTAAGGTGCAAGGTACTGTGGTCGACGGGAGGTACGTGTCACCGAGGTTCCTGGCCTCGGTGAGGTAAGAGCCGGATTTTTGGTGTGTCAGCAGCAGCTAGTGCTGCTTGACACCTTGCTATTTAGTTTGGCTGCAAAGCCAATCCGGGCCGGCTCTTACTGGGAGTAGGCAAAGAGTTGGGTGGGTGCCTACTCCCCACGGTCCAGGCCGGGTTTTCCAGGGCCTTTATAACACAGCCAGCAGCTGGGTGTGGAGGGGGTGATTGTCCTGGAGCTGCTGTTAGACTGTTTCACTTGTGTTTGGAAGTTCTCTGGGCTGGAAGCAAGAGCCCAGCAAGGAGTGCAGACGACCTGAAGCCTGACGGCGACTGTCTTACGGCTGGACTGACAGCCAGGTGTGAACCTGCATCTAAAAACCTCCCAGGTGACTGGAGCCTGTTTTGGACTGTCTTGTTTTTCCGCTTGATTTCTTATGTGTGTGAATTAACACCAAGAGACTGTTTTATTTTGTGCAAGTGTGAATAAAACACTGTTTATTGCACTATCTGGACTCCCTGTTTTGCCTCTATACTGCACCCGCACTGCTATCTACCAGAGCGACTCCCACATTTGGTGTCGGATGCGGGCATGCGCAGTGAGGCTGGCGTGACCGCCGAAGTTTGTTTTGTTTTGCTGGGCACAAGTGCATGGCATATATTAAGCCAGCAAAGCTACAAGTAGGGAGTTGCTGGCAACATGGAGGCGGCTGTGAAAGCTCTCATAGAGGCTAACGTGCAGCAGCGGGAGACCAACCAGCTACTATTACAGCACGTGATGGCGTTACAAGCTGCAGGAGCGTCCCACCACGACCATGATGCCCGGAAAGCGGTCCGTGCGGCGATCCCAAAGATGACCCCTTCGGACGACGTTGAGACATATCTGGCGGTCTTTGAGAAGGTAGCCGTGAGGGAAAAGTTACCCCGTGACCAGTGGGCCGAGGTGGTCGCTCCGTTCCTGGCATCCGGGCCCCAGCAAGTTTTTTTGACTTGGCAGATGCCCAGGCTGCTGATTACCCCACGGTGAAGGGGGAGATCCTGGCCAGATTGGGGGTAAACGTGTTGGTCCGGGCTCAGCGGGTCCACCAGTGGGACTTTAAAACGGCTGAACCCGCCAGGCCGCAGTACTATGAGTTGCTGCATCGGTTGCAAAAGTGGCTGCAGCCTGATGTTCTAAGTCCGACTGCTATGCTGGACCGTCTACTGGCCGACATGTTCTGGAGGGCCCTGCCTTATCCCCTCCAACACTGGGTCGGCCAGGCGTCTCCGGTAAGTGCCCTGGAGATGGTCGACCTGGTGGAGCGTTACGAGGCCACCAGAAACCTGCAGGGGAATCTTGCTGGGAAGGGGTCAGTCAAAACCCGGAGGCCTCCGCCCCAGTTCCGACGTCCGCGACAGAGAGGCCTGCACGGAATATACCCCTGCGGATCCGCCTCCCGTGGTATGCTGGAGGTGTCAGGAGCCAGGCCACATCAGGGCCGACTGTCCGCATCGGGATGAGCCGATGGATGTGAACTATGGCTATTGCCACTCCCTGTATGCACGGAAGCTGTGTGCAACTGGCACCCGTGAGGGGCAGGACAATAACCACCTGTGTCAGGTAGAGGTGGGAGATTCTCTGGCGGTGGCCCTGCTGGACTCCGGGAGTCTAGTCTCCCTGGTAAGGGCTGCCCTGGTACGGCCTGTGGAGTATACCGGCCGTAAAATCGGGGTCCTGTGCATCCACGGAGACCTAAAAGACTACCCCACTGCACTAGTGACTTTGTCCACAGCGGCTGGTAAGTGGACCCACGAGGTGGCTGTTGCTACCAAACTCCCGCATGAATTGATACTTGGGAGGGACTTCCCAGGTTTCCCGGCGCTGTGGCCGGCGATAAAACTGTCTGATGGACCCGAGACAGGGGTAACCCTAGGAGAGTGGCCTGATACCACTGGAAGGCCAGAACCCTGGGAGCCCGAGTCTGAAGGGCCAGCGGTAGGGGTGACCACTGCTCCAGCGGTAGAGGGGGAGACAACCCCACTGAGTGTAATGGTGGGAGACACGGAGGACTTGCCACCGGGACCTGAGTTGGCAGACCTCAATGTCTCCGGGGAAAATTTTGGGACCGCACAACACCGGGACCAAACCCTAACCAGGGCCTGGGAAAGTGTCATAATAATTGATGGTAAACCCCAGAAACCTAGGGCTGAATTAATGTTTCCGCGATTCATTGTTCTTCAGGATATGTTGTATCGAGTGAACCAAATCCGAGGTGAGCCTGTTGAACAGTTGGTGGTGCCCACAGCGTATCGCAAGCTGGTCATGGAGCTTGCCCACCAACATGTTCTTGGGGACACCTGGGGTGGCAGAAAACGCAGGACCGCATACTACAGCGATTTTACTGGCCCGGTTTGTTTAAGGAAGTAGAAGAGTATTGTAAGTCCTGTCCCACCTGTCAGATAAATAGCCCCCAGCCACATTTCCGTAGTCCTCTGGTACCTCTGCCAATTATTGAAGTACCGCTTGAGCGAATCGCTATGGATCTAATTGGGCCTGTACCAAAGTCCGCCAGGGGCCACCAACACATTCTGGTAGTTCTCGACTATGCCACTCGATATCCGGAGGCGGTGCCTCTGCGACATACCTCAGCTAAGCTCATTGCCAAAGAGTTAATGGAAATGTTTTCCCGTGTGGGCCTGCCAAAAGAGGTTCTGACGGACCAAGGGACCCCTTTTATGTCCAAAGTTATGAGGGAACTGTGTAAATTGTTGCGTATAAAGCAGTTACGGACGTCCGTTTACCATCCGCAAACAGACGGTCTTGTCGAGAGGTTTAATCAAACTTTAAAAAACATGTTAAAAAGGGTGGTGTCTAGAGATGGGAAGGACTGGGATCTGCTTCTGCCCTATCTCATGTTCGCAGTGCGAGAGGTGCCCCAGGCCTCTACTGGGTTCTCGCCCTTCGAACTGCTTTATGGCAGACACCCTCGGGGCCTGTTGGATATCGCCAAGGAAGCGTGGGAACAACAGCCTGTCCCCCACAAAAGTGTCATTGAGTATGTCACCCAGATGCAGGAACGGATGGAAAGGGTGTTGCCGCTGGTCCGGGAGCATATGGAGGCAGCGCAACAAGCCCAGAGTAGGGTGTACAATCGTCAGGCTCGGGTACGGAGCTTCAACCCGGGAGATCGGGTTTTGGTTCTGGTGCCCACCCTTGACAGCAAGTTCCTAGCCAGGTGGCAGGGCCCCTATGAGGTTATTGAGAAGGTAGGGGAAGTAAATTACAAAGTACACCAGCCGGGCGGCGCAAGCCGGAGCAGGTGTACCACGTGAATTTACTGAAGCCGTGGAAAGACAGGGACACGGCCGACGACAACAGCCCCCGGCCAGGGCTTCTAGGTGACAAGGGTCCAGCCCCACAGTTCGAGGCCTGCGAAGCGGTAACCACGGTAAAAATCGCAGACAGCCTGTCTTCCAAACAAGTTCAGGATGTCAGGGAGTTCGTCAGTCGGAACACGGATGTGTTCTCGACCTCCCTGGCCGCACGTCTCTCATCCAACATGACATCGCCACTGAGCCTCAGGCCAAGATCCGGTTAAAACCCTACCGGGTACCCGAGGCTCGGCGACGGGCCATCGCGGAGGAAGTGCAGTTAATGTTGAAGCTTGATGTCATTGAGGAGTCGAAAAGTGAGTGGGCCAGTCCCATAGTCCTAATACCTAAGCCGGATGGGACGCTGCGGTTCTGCAACGATTTTCGCAAATTAAATGAAGTGTCCAAGTTCGATGCGTATCCCATGCCCCGGGTAGACGAGCTTGTTGAGAATTTAGGGCAAGCCCGTTATTTTTCTGTGCTAGACCTCACTAAAGGATACTGGCAGGTACCCTTAACGGAGGCGGCCAAGGAAAAACCGCTTTTGTTACCCGCAGGGCCTGTATCATTACAAGGTGTTACCCTTTGGCCTGCATGGCGCCCCGCCACCTTCCAAAGGTTAATGGATATTGTACTGCGACCTCATCGTCGGTACGCTCGGCCTACTTAGATGATGTAATCATCCACAGCGCCGACTGGGAAAGCCATTTGCCCAAAGTGCAGGCGGTTGTGGATGCCCTGAGGAAAGCTGGACTAACCGCCAATCCAAAGAAGTGTGCGATTGGGTTGGAAGAGACCAAATACCTGGGATATGTTATTGGGCGGGGAGTCATCAAGCCGCAGGTAACTAAAGTAGAAGCCATACGTAACTGGCCCCGACCGGTCACTACCAGGCAGGTAAAATCGTTCCTGGGGATTGTAGGGTACTACATGCGGTTTGTGCCCCACTTTGCCACGATAGCAGCACCATTGACAGACCTATTGAAGGGACGAAAGTCCGGAAAGGTTCACTGGAGTGAGAAGGCAGAAGAGGCTTTCTCTGCATTGAAGTCGGCCCTGTGTGGGTCCCCGGTTTTGGTGACACCCGACTTCAACAGGGAATTCATAGTACAGACGGATGCCTCAGAGGTAGGCCTCGGTGCTGTACTGTCTCAGGAGGTCAACGGGGAAGAACATCCCGTTGTCTTCCTGAG
Source organism: Bufotes viridis (assembly GCA_033119425.1). Taxonomy (NCBI): domain Eukaryota; kingdom Metazoa; phylum Chordata; class Amphibia; order Anura; family Bufonidae; genus Bufotes; species Bufotes viridis. The sequence goes on from CM065589.1 coordinate 357,800,684, forward strand.
CCGTAAGCTCAGTCCCGCCGAGACCAGGTATAGCATAGTGGAGAGGGAGTGCCTGGCTATCAAGTGGGCACTCGAATCTCTCCGCTACTACCTGTTAGGGAGGAGGTTCCGTCTGGTGACCGACCATTCCCTCTCAAGTGGATGAGCCAGGCAAAGGAGAGGAATGCTCGGGTCACCAGGTGGTTCCTATCCCTGCAGAACTTCAAGTTCTCCGTGGAACACAGGGCAGGCCGCTTGCAGGGTAACGCAGATGCCCTGTCCCGCGTCCACTGCCTCACATGTGTTCACCCCTCAGGGTTGAACAAAGGGGGGTATGTGGTAAGGTGCAAGGTACTGTGGTCGACGGGAGGTACGTGTCACCGAGGTTCCTGGCCTCGGTGAGGTAAGAGCCGGATTTTTGGTGTGTCAGCAGCAGCTAGTGCTGCTTGACACCTTGCTATTTAGTTTGGCTGCAAAGCCAATCCGGGCCGGCTCTTACTGGGAGTAGGCAAAGAGTTGGGTGGGTGCCTACTCCCCACGGTCCAGGCCGGGTTTTCCAGGGCCTTTATAACACAGCCAGCAGCTGGGTGTGGAGGGGGTGATTGTCCTGGAGCTGCTGTTAGACTGTTTCACTTGTGTTTGAAGTTCTCTGGGCTGGAAGCAAGAGCCCAGCAAGGAGTGCAGACGACCTGGAAGCCTGACGGCGACTGTCTTACGGCTGGACTGACAGCCAGGTGTGAACCTGCATCTAAAAACCTCCCAGGTGACTGGAGCCTGTTTTGGACTGTCTTGTTTTTCCGCTTGATTTCTTATGTGTGTGAATTAACACCAAGAGACTGTTTTATTTTGTGCAAGTGTGAATAAAACACTGTTTATTGCACTATCTGGACTCCCTGTTTTGCCTCTATACTGCACCCGCACTGCTATCTACCAGAGCGACTCCCCACACCCCCTGCCATGCTTCACAGTAGGCAAGGTGTTCTTTTCTTCATAGGCCTTGTTCTTCCTCCTCCAAACATAGTGTTGATCCATGGGCCCAAACAGTTCAAATTTGGTTTCATCAGTCCACAGAACACTATCCCAAAACTTTTGGGATATGTTTGGCATACTGCAGTCGACTCTTCTTATTCTTTGGAGACAGCAAAGGGGTGCGCCTGGGAGTTCTGGCATGGAGGCTTTCATTACGTAGTGTGCGCCTTATTGTCTGAGATGAAACTTCAGTACCCGCATCTGACAAATCTTTTTTCAGTTCCTCAGCAGTCACACGGGGACTTTTCATCACTTTGCGCTTCAGGTAGCGCACAGCAGTCAAAGTCAGCATCTTCTTTCTGCCACGACCAGGTAGCATTTCAACAGTGCCCTTTGCCTTGAATTTGCGAATGATGCTTCCTATGGTGTCTCTTGGTATGTTTAACATCTTTGCAATCTTCTTATAGCCATTGCCCTTCCTGTGAAGAGAAATCACCTCTTCTCTTGTCTTCCTGGACCACTCTCTTGACTTCACCATGTTTGTAAACACACCAGTAAATGTCTAGAAGGAGCTGAGTATCACAGTCATTTTAAATCTGCCTAATTGGTGCTTATTATGCTTGATTGTTGCTCCTTGACATCCACAGGTGTTTTCAATACCTGATCGAAAACACAAATGAATGAACCTCTGGTAGTCTTTAGGGGGTTGAATAATTGTGTCAATGAAGAAATCACAAAAAAAACATTTAATACTGTATTACAAAAACAATTGATGTCATTTTAGTTGCATTGCATTGCAGTTTTAGTTGGTTCTTTAAAAAGTCCTTGTAAGATTTCATTCTGAACACAATTACAAATGTACACTAAATTCCCTAAAACCCTTTACAGCATTGGGGGTTGAATAATTTTGAACACAACTGTATGTAATCTGCATGCCATCGAACATTATTCGAGCTTCGCGTAGCATTGTTCTTAAGATCTCGTATATGTACCTTGTATGATCTGTATCAGACCAAAGATGTACCTTTATGTTTATGTTTTATCATTTGATCTGCACTTTATTTTTGTCTTACAATTGATGATAATCTTAAAAAAAGATTTGTTAAAAAAAAAAAAAATGATTTTTTGGGGTGCTGTCAGAACACTGTCTTTACAGCAGATGAGTCTTTGAGGACTGGAGTGGACACAAAACACTGGCCTAGCTAACGCTTTTCCTATATTAATTCAGCAGCAGCAGCACTCTCCCTGCTCTAACTAACACTGCAGCTTCATAATGAATCTAAGATGGATGCTGTCCTTGCTTTTTGATAGGAGGTGGGAGGGTCTGGGAGGGAGGGTATAGTGATTGGCTGGAATGTGTCTGCTAACTGTGAGGTACAGGGTCACAGTTTGCTCAATGATTAATGTATAGGGGGCGGACCGAACATCGCATATGTTCGCCCACCGCGGCAAACGCGAACAAGCTTAGTTCAGGACATCTCTTTTCCTGACCAAATGCTGACCGAGTGAAGGCGGATGCTCAATAGACAGGATCCCTTTTTTTGGGTGTTATTGTTCTGACGGATCAGAGGAAGGGCACAATAATGAGTGACGCCAACACAAACTTACTGCTAACACCCTCTCCACTCTGTCAGGGGGCTCTACTTGAATAAGCGTTTAATAGAACAGGTTCTGTAGACATCTATGTAGAATCAGCTGATGACGGTGTAAAAGGAGTGCTCATCTTCTTGGCGCTTACATCGACCTGTAAGGCTCAAAGTTCACACTTGAGTTATTTGGTCAGTTTTGGCCCCATAACTGCCCATATAAGTGAAGTGTGCAGTGATTGTAAGAGTGACACCTGCCATCTGCGTGTCATACTGACTCACAGTATTGGTTCTCTACCACAGCAGACTCCCTATGCATGTTACTGCAAGGCACAGTGTTCTACACTAGTGTTGAGCGAACTGTTCGAGCATAGTTCGGGTTCGTACCGAATTTTGGGGTGTCCGGGACGCTGTTCGGCGATTACTTCAAGCTTTCTGAAGGGCTGTACAGCAGCCAATCAGCTAGCGTTTTACTTCTTGCCCTAAGAGCCCATCACAGCCATGCCTACTAATGGCATGGCTGTGATTGGCCAAGTGCAGCATGTGACCCAGCCTCTATTTAAGCTGGAGTCACGTAGCGCCGAACTTCACACTGCTCTGATTAGTGTAGGGAGAGGACGCAGCTTCTGTGAGGGCGAGATTAGGCAGGGAAAAGTCAGCAACAGCACCTAATGAACGGATCGATCTACAGCTGTGAATGATTGAACTTCTGCTAGTTACTTGCTCACTGGTTTTTAGGCTGCACAGAGCGTTTTTCTGTCACTTATTTTCTGGGTTGATCGGCGGCCATTTTGTGACTTGTGGTGCGCCAGAAGAAGCTGCCACCAAGTCCATCAATCCATCAATACTAGTTTTTTTTTGCTATATCCTACATCAGGGGCTTGGCTGTGCTAATTGTCACCCCTAGAAACTCAGGTTCGCAATTTCTATATTTTATTAAGGGGTTAAATACAATTGCCCAAATACCAATCCCCTAAATCTGTCTGCTGTCTGGCAAAGGATAGATTATTTTCTGTGGTGAAATTCAATTGCCAAAATAGCAATACCATAAATCAGTGGTTTCAGCTGTGGCTGGACAAGTTTCATAGTGTCCGCAAAAACATATATTTTGTTCTGGGGTGAAATTCAATTGCCAAAATAGCAATACCCTTAATCTGGTGTCCCAGCTGTTGCAGGCCAAGTGTAAATCTGTCCATACTAGCCCTGAAAGAGATATTCCCCTTATTCAGTGGTGACTGCTGTGCCTGGATTAGTGTAATACGCTACATAAATAAATAGGCAGATAGTGTTAGGTGCCTGTAAAAAAAGGCCCGAATTTGCAAATTTGCAATCAATACATTGGGCCAAATATTTTTTTTCTTATTGTGGTGCTTGGTGAACGGTAACAATGAGGAAAACATGTAGTAAGGGACGCGGACGCGGTCGTGGTGGTGTTAGTGTACCCTCTTGTGCTGGGAGAGGACGTGGCCATTCAGCCACAGTCACACGTCCTAGAGAACCAACTACCTCAGGTTCTAGTACCCGCCAGAATTTACAGCGATATTTGGTGGGGCCCAATGCCGTTCTAAGGATGGTAAGGCCTGAGCAGGTACAGGCGCTAGTCAATTGGGTGGCCAACAGTGGATCCAGCATGTTCACAACATTATCTCCCACCCAGTCTTCTGCAGAAAGCGCACAGGTGGCACCTGAAAACCAAGCCCATCAGTCTGTCACATCACCCCCATGCATATCAGGGAAACTGTCTGAGCTTCAAGTTATGCAGCAGTCTCTTATGCTGTTTGAAGACTCTGCTGGCAGGGTTTCCCAAGGGAATCCACCTAGCCCTTCCCCAGCGGTGGAAGACTTAGAATGCACTGATGCACAACCACTGATGTTTCCTGATGATGAGGACATGGGAATACCACCTCATCGGAGTCCGCACGTCTCTGATGATGACGAAACACAGGTGCCAACTGCTGCGTCTTTCTGCAGTGTGCAGACCGAACAGGAGGTCAGGGAGGAAGACTGTGTGGAAGACGATGCAGGGGACGATGAGGTCCTAGACCCCACATGGAATGAAGGTCGTGCCACTGACTTTCATAGTTCAGAGGAAGAGGCAGTGGTGAGACCGAGCCAACAGCGTAGCAAAAGAGAGAGCAGGGGGCAAAAGCAGAACAGCCGCCTCCAATAGAGTTCGCCTGCTACTGGCCACCGCCACCAGGGACCGAGCACCCCAAAGGCAGCTTCAAGGAGTTCCCTGGCATGGCACTTCTTTAAACAATGTGCTGACGACAAGACCCGAGTGGTTTGCACGCTGTGCCATCAGAGCCTGAAGCGAGGCATTAACATTCTGAACCTTAGCACAGCCTGCATGACCAGGCATCTACATGCAAAGCATGAACTGCAGTGGAGTAAACATCTTAAAAGCAAGGAACTCACTCAGGCTCCCCCTGCTCCCTCTTCTGCTGCTGCCTCGGCCTCTTCCTCCGCCTCGGGAGGAATGTTGGTACCTTCCGCCCTCCAAACAGAGGATGTGCCACCGACAACACCACCTGCGTCACCAAGCATCTCCACCATTTCACATGGCAGCGTTCAGCTCTCCATCTCACAAACCTTGGAGAGAAAGCCTAAATTCCCACCTAGCCACCCTCGAGCTCTGGGCCTGAATGCCAGCATTTCTAAACTACTGGCCTTTGAAATGCTGTCATTCAGGCTGGTGGACACAGACAGCTACAAACAGCTGATGTCAATGGATGTCCCACAGTATGTTGTTCCCAGCCGCCACTACTTCTCCAAGACAGCCGTGCCTTCCCTGCACAACCAAGTATCCGATAAAATTAAGTGTGCACTGCGCAACGCCATCTGTGGCAAGGTCCACCTAACCACAGATATGTGGACCAGTAAGCACCGCCAGGGACGCTATATCTCCCTAACTGCACACTGGGTAAATGTAGTGGCGGCTGGGCCCCAGGTGGAGAGTTCCTTGGCGCACGTCCTTCAAGGATCGCAGGGCATCATTCTTTGCCTCCTGTAGCCTCCTCCTCCTACTCGGCTTTCTCCTCTTCTGCTTCCACCAGCTCATCCAGTCAGCCACACACCTTCACCACCAACTTCAGCACAGCCCGGGGTAAACGTCAGCAGGCCATTCTGAAACTCATATGTTTGGGGGACAGGCCCCACACCGCGCAGGAGTTGTGGCGGGGTACTGAACAACAGACCTACGAGTGGTTTCTACCGGTGGGCCTCAAGCCCGGCCTGGTGGTGTGCGATAATGTGCGAAATCTCGTCGCAGCTCTGGGACTAGCCGGTTTGATGCACATCCCTTGCCTGGCGCATGTGCTGAATTTGGTGGTGCAGAAGTTCATTCACAACTACCCCGACATGTCAGAGCTGCTGCATAAAGTGTGGGCCGTCTGTGCGCGCTTCTGACGTTCACATCCTGCCCCTGCTCGCCTGTCTGTGCTACAGCGGAACTTCGGCCTTCCCGCTCACTGCCTCACGTGCCCACCAGGTGGAACTCCACCTTGCACATGCTGGAGAGACTGTGCGAGCAGCAACAGGCCATAGTGGAGTTTCAGCTGCAGCACGCACGCGTGAGTCGCACTGCGGAACAGCACCACTTCACCACCAATGATTGAGCCTCCATGCGAGACCTGTGTGCCCTGTTGCGCTGTTTCGAGTACTCCACCAACATGGCCAGTGGCGATGACACCGTTATAAGCGTTACAATACCACTTCTATGTCTCCTTGAGAAAATGCTTAGGGCGATGATGGAAGAGGAGGTGGCCCAGGGAGGAGGAGGAGGATGATGGGTCATTTTTACCACTTTCAGGCTAGTCTGTTAGAAGTGGCTCAGAGGGAGGTTTTTTGCAAAAGCAGAGGCCAGGTACAAATGTGGCCAGCCAGGGCCCACTACTGGAGGAGGAGGAGGAGATGGAGTAGGATGAGGATGAAGCAGGTTCACAGCAGGGTGGCACCCGACACAGCTCAGGCCCATCACTGGTGCGTGGCTGGGGGGATACGGAGGACGATGACGATACGCCTCCCACAGAGGACAGCTTGTCCTTACCTCTGGGGAGCCTGGCACACATGAGCGACTACATGCTGCAGTGCCTGCGCAACAACAGCAGAGTTGCCCACATTTTAACGTGTGCGGACTACTGGGTTGCCACCCTGCTGGATCCCCGGTACAAAGACAATGTGCCCACTTTACTTCCTGCACTGGAGCGTGATAGGAAGATGCACGAGTACAAGCGCACGCTGGTAGACGCACTCCTGAGAGCATTCCCAAATGTCACAGGGGAACAGGTGGAAGCCCAAGGCGAGGGCAGAGGAGGAGCAAGAGGTCGCCAACGCAGCTGTGTCACGGCCAGCTCCTCTGAGGGCAGGGTTAGCATGGCAGAAATGTGAAAAAGTTTTGTCTCCACGCCACAGCTAACTGCACAACCACCTGATACGGAACGTGTTAGCAGGAGGCAGCATTTCACTATCATGGGGGAACAGTACGTCTGCACACCCCTCCACGTACTGACTTCAACTTCTGACAAACGCAGCCGCCTGTCCACAGCCAACGTGGACAAGCTGACGTTCATAAAAATGAACCAGGCATGGATCCCACAGGACCTGTGCCTCCCTTGTGCAGAATAGACATTTATAACTGCCTCCCCCTCAACCATGTATTCTTGTACTCCGGGGCACTTCTTTATTGAATCCTCATTTTTTTAACTTTACCATGATCTTGCGGTGCAACCTAAAGTTGAATGAACCTTTCCTCTGTCTGGGTGCTGGGGCCGAAAAAACTGAAAGTGGCTTCTCCAGTGGTGGGTGATATGACGCATGATTCCTTGCTGTGGGACCTCTCTCCTCTGTCTGGGTGCTGGGCCTAAATAACTGAAAGTGGCCTTCTCCAGTGGTGGGTGATATGACGCATGATTCCTTGCTGTGGGACCTCTCTCCTCTGTCTGGGTGCTGGGGCCTAAATAACTGAAAGTGGGCTTCTCCAGTGGTGGGTGATATGACGCCTTTTTCCTTGCTGTGGGACCTCTCTCCTCTGACTGGGTGCTGGGGCCTAAATAACTGAAAGTGGCCTTCTCCAGTGGTTGGTGATATGACTCATGATTCCTTGCTGTGGGACCTCTCTCCTCTGTCTGGGTGCTGGGGCCTAAATAACTGAAAGTGGGCTTCTCCAGTGGTGGGTGATATGACGCCTTTTTCCTTGCTGTGGGACCTCTCTCCTCTGACTGGGTGCTGGGGCCTAAATAACTGAAAGTGGCCTTCTCCAGTGGTGGGTGATATGACTCATGATTCCTTGCTGTGGGACCTCTCTCCTCTGTCTGGGTGCTGGGGCCTAAATAACTGAAAGTGGCCTTCTCCAGTGGTGGGTGATATGACGCATGATTCCTTGCTGTGGGACCTCTCTCCTCTGTCTGGGTGCTGGGGCCTAAATAACTGAAAGTGGCCTTCTTCAGTGGTGGGTGATATGACGCCTTATTCCTTGCTGTGGGACCTCTCTCCTCTGACTGGGTGCTGGGGCCTAAATAACTGAAAGTGGCCTTCTCCAGTGGTGGGTGATATGACTCATGATTCCTTGCTGTGTAGCCTCTCTCCTCTGTCTGGGTGCTGGGGCCTAAATAACTTAAAATGGCCTTCTCCAGTGGTGGGTGATATGACTCATGATTCCTTGCTGTGGGAACTCTCTCCTCTATCTGGGTGCTGGGCCGAAATAACTGAAAGTAGCCTTCTCCAGTGGTGGGTGATATGACGCCTTATTCCTTGCTGTGGGACCTGTATCCTCGGTCTGGGTGCTGGGCCGAAATAACTTAAAGTGGCCTTCTCCAGTGGTGGGTGATATGACGCATGATTCCTTGCTGTGGGACCTCTCTCCTCGGTCTGGGTGCTGGGCCGAAATAACTGAAAGTGGCCTTCTCCAGTGGTGGGTGATATGACGCCTTATTCCTTGCAGTGGGAACTGTATCCTTGGTCTGGGTGCTGGGCCGAAATAACTGAAAGTGGCCTTCTCCAGTGGTGGGTGATATGACGCATGATTCCTTGCTGTGGGACCTCTCCTCGGTCTGGGTGCTGGGCCGAAATAACTGAAAGTGGCCTTCTCCAGTGGTGGGTGATATGACGCCTTATTCCTTGCTGTGGGACCTCTCTCCTCTGTCTGGGTGCTGGGCCTAAATAACTGAAAGTGGCCTTCTCCAGTGGTGGGTGATATGACGCATGATTCCTTGCTGTGGGACCTCTCTCCTCTGTCTGGGTGCTGGGGCCGAAATAACTGAAAGTGGCCTTCTCCAGTGGTGGGTGATATGACGCATGATTCCTTGCTGTGGGACCTCTCTCCAATTGATATTGGTTAATTTTAATTTATTTTATTTTAATTCATTTCCATATCCACATTTGTTTGCAGGGGATTTACCTACATTTTGCTGCCTTTTGCAGCCCTCTAGCCTTTTCCTGGACTATTTTACAGCCTTTTTAGTGCCTAAAAGTTCGGGTCCCCATTGACTTCAATGGGGTTCGGGTTCGGGATAAAGTTCGGATCGAGTTCGGATCCCGAACCCCATCATTTTCGGGAAGTTCGGCTGAACTTCCCGAACCCGAACTTCCAGGTGTTCGCTCATCTCTATTCTACACCACTATACAGTCTCTCTGCAGCCAGGTTCTCCCTATTTACTGGCTGTTATCCCAGGTATAATGATCATGTTAATTGTCTTATGGTAGTCCTATATGTCTCAAGTTTAGTGGCCTTTTTCAGACCATAATTAAATTTAAGGACAAGCATAGACATATATATTGTTATAATAATGTTCTGGGTAAATATTTAAATTATTCATAGTATTTGGGCCTCATGGTCAATGTGTGAGGCGCTTGCTTTTGCTACTGCCATTTATGCTGCTATTTTTGCTATATTTCAATAATTTTATCTATTGGTGTAATAAATTACATGTTCAATAAAGCTCTTTTGTAAGTGTAATGCGTGTCCCTTCATGGTTTTTTGGATATGTTACCACAAATAAATTTGTATCAAATCTTTTCGGAAATTTAGGAGAACCAGCTGAGTCGAATTTTTTAGAAATTCGCACATCTCCAGTTGCAATGTTTAAAGAGTGGCATAAAAACATGCTTCTTTCTAGTTCTATGAGTATTGGAGAGGGATGTCAGTGAGAAGCTGCAAGTTGTTAGCAGCAAGATAAATTACAACTAGAGTTGAGCGAACTTGTATTTTAAGTTCGGCGTCCAAAGTTCAGGTTCGGGTTATCGAAGCATCCCGTTATGGATTCCGCTACCACGGACCATAACGGCATTTGGAATCCAAAAGGGGATTTATCAATGAACCCGAACCTTGGACAACACTAAGGACCTGGGGTGACATCACCGTCATGTGATCAGTGCAGAGGGCGTGGCTCAGTACTGGATTGGATAAGAGGTGGAAGGCTAACTTTTTTTGTTCAAATCGTCCTTTTTGATCAACTGTATACTAATGTGTATGGGTTCCTGAATTTTTTTTTATAAAATTATATCTTACCGTTCACACCACTGGCCTGTGATCTCCATAAGCATAAAAGTGGACAACATTATTTTTGCACATGTAATGAGCCCCTTTATCAGTGTGAAATGTCATGTTTGTGTGATCCTACATCATCTAGTTTGTCTAATGAGCTTGTAGTATGGAACATTGTGAGATTGTAAGTATTTATGATTTACTAGTAGTAAAAGGTCCAAAAAAGACATTTTGACTAAATGTTATTTAGCCCTGTCATAAATGCCACACCTATGGCTGCTGGGACTCACTCCCAAGTTCTACTGAAAACATGGAAGTTTCATATATGCGTTATTGCTGTCCGCTTTTGAGATCCAGCATGAGATCTCAAAACGACAGCAAAATGCATCCGTTTGAATAATACAACCTGCTCCATGCTTTCAGAACTAATCTGGTTGTATTATATTGAAAATGAACATACCAGTTCTGGCACTAAAACCAGGGGTCAAGTCCTGGGAAAAAAAGGGTGGGAACTCACCCAAGTGCCTCCGCATGATGTCACAGCGCGCGGCGTTCGCAAAGGGCAGAGGAGGTCAGCTGGAGCAAGTACTGTATTTTTTGCCCTATTAGACACACCGGCCCATAAGACGCACCTAGGTTTTAGAGGGGGACAATAAGAAAAAAATATTTTTCATTACACCTCAGGTCAGACCACCAATCAGACCCCCAATGTTAATCAGACCTCAGCTAACAGCCCCAATAAGATCCCCAATGTTAATAAGACCCCAATAAGACCTCAGATCAGACCCCAATATGAATGACCCCCAATCAGACCTCAGATAATAGCCCCATGCCTCATAGCAGCCCCCAGTAGCCTCATAGCATAATAGCCCCATGCCTCTCCATCAGCCCCCCTGTGCCTATCATCAGCCCCCCAGTACCTCTCATCAGCCCCCAGCAGATCTCATTAGCCCCCAGTGCCTCTCATCAGCCCGCAGTACCTCTCATTAGCCCCCCAGTGCCTCTATATCAGCCCTCAGCAGATCTCATCAGCCCCCAGTGCCTCTCATCAGCCCCCAGTACCTCTCATCAGCCCCAGTGCCTCTCATCAGCCCCAGTGCCTCTCATCAGCCCCCAGTACCTCTCATCAGCCCCCAGCAGATCTCATCAGCCCCCAGTGCCTCTACATTAGCCCCCAGTGCCTCTCATCAGCCCCCAGTACCTCTCATCAGCCCCCAGTGCCTCTACATTAGCCCCCAGTGCCTCTCATCAGCCCCCAGTACCTCTCATCAGCCCCCCAGTGCCTCTATATCATCCCCCAGCAGATCTCATCAGCCCCAGTGCCTCTAATCAGCCCCCAGTGCCTCTAATCTGCCCCTAGTGCCCCTAATCAGCCCCCAGTGCCTCTAATCTGCCCTAGTGTCTCTAATATGCCCCTAGTGCCTCTTATCAGCCCCCAGCAGATCTCATCAGCCCCAGAGCCTCTTACCAGCCCCCAGGGCCCCATTCACTAGCGCCCAGTGCCCCATCCACCAGCCTCCAGTCAATGCCTCTCCATTCAGCCCATAAAATATGAAAAAAAAAAAAACTTACCTCTCCTGCTCCTGGACGCAGACGCTCCTCTTCTACTGCTGTCGGCTGTGAAGGCTGCGCACGGAGTGACGTCACAGAGCGACTCACTCCTGTGCACAGCCTTCACAGCTGACAGCCGAGGACCAGAAAGCGCTTCCTGGTCCTTTCGCCCTGAAAGGGAACGGCGTTCCTGCCATGAAAAAAGTGCAGGAACGCCGTTCCCACGCGTTCCCCCTCGACTCGACCCCTGACTAAAACCACTGTAAAAAACATATCCGGCACAATTGACTTACATGTTTTTTTGTGCCAGACACAGCATGTTCAGTTTCTCATGCCTCACACAAAAACAGTTTTGTGTCCAGCATGGGAACACAACAAACCAGAACAGAATGCATTCTAGAGCACTCCGTTCCGGTCGGTTCAGTTTTGTCCCCAATGAAAATGAATGGGGACAAAACTGAAGCATTTTCCTCTGGTTTTGAGTAGTGTTGATCACGAATTTTCGAATTGCGAATTTTAATCACGAATATCGGCACTTCGAGAATTTGCGAATGTTTAGAATATCGCAATTGTGAATATTAGTTTTTATGCGAATTTTTTATATGCAACTTTTCGCAAGCAAGAAAATAATGTCATTATTTTCTGATTGAGAAAATTCACATAAAAAATTTGCATACATTTGCATAAAAAATTGCATAAAAGGTATCTTTTAAATGACAGTTTATGCGAATTCTTATGCAAATTTTATGTGAATTTTAATGCAAACGTTTGCGAATTACCAGACTTTGAATAAAGGAATATCTGGTATATTTGAATCAAGGAGTATTTTATACTGTATAGTGAAAGATTAGAGCATATTTACACAAGCATATTCTTCTGTTGCACTTCCTTCTAATGGAAGTGCAAAAAACCTGAAAAAAACAGTTCCTGGGTGCATTCACTGATGGAAAAATCACACAAGGTCATGTGAAACTACTAAGCATACAAATTTTGTTACATATGGTCACTGCATCAAACACTTGACATTATACTGAAAGCTTGGTAAACTTCCATACGCGACAATGAAAATGAATCTTATATTAGTTCTGGTCAGTATTTTGAATCAGTATTTGTAAGTCAAAGCCAGGATTAGAAACTACAGATATACAGACTATACTGTAAAAATGTGTACCTCTGCCATGTTTAGGATACACTTTGGTTTACAATGGTGAAAAATGCTACAATGCGTTAAGAGGGCACATTTTTAGACTCTGAAAAGATTCTAGTGCATTGCTTATTTATTTCTCTTTATTATATTATATACAGAGTGTAAATTGACCTGTTTGGGTAAAGGGAACAGAATGATGCATTGCTAATTCATTATAGGTACTTTTTTAGTATGTATTTTGTTGAAATATTTGGTATTATATTTTCTGCACATAATTTCCTGGAAACAACCCTTCTTTCCCGTGAATTCTTCCCTTCCACCAGCCAGAAGGATCTGAAAAGAAGCAGTGAGAATTCATAATTATAAAACAAGCACAAGTAATGTTAAAAGGTGCCTCCATGGCATAATGATTCATAGTGCATCTTCAAAATGCAAAAGATTGGCATATATTATAATGTGACAAGAATAAGATTGGCTTCATGTCATTTTTCTAGCATGATAAATTGCCTGAGGGCAACAATATACAGTAACACATGAGTCAGCAACCTCAGGCTCTCCAGCTGTGGTGAAAGTACAACTCCAAGCACACTCAATTCACTTTGATAGGAGTTTTGAAAACAGCAGGGCTCAGAAGTGAAGGAGTTCAAAAATGACATGTTTTCTATATTCTGCTGGTCAGTACCAGTGTCGGACTGGGATGCCTATGGCCCACCAGTAAAATTCATTCTGAAGGCCCATTGTACAGCAAAATGCAAATATTACAGTACCTGCCCACACAGAGGCAGACAGCAACAAGACGCTACAAGATGATTGCTTTTGGGGGTCTCTTCAACAACTTCAAAAGGTGGATCATAGGGAAAAGAGGATACTGGCTGGCCTGCCTCTATTCCTAGAGACCATCTTTACCTTCTGATGCATCTATAATAATAAACTGCATAGTCTACCCAGTTTTTTATATTAATATTGGTTTTTTGAGATGCTGTGCTGGTGGACTTGAGGCCCACCTTTGTCAGGGGCCCACCAGGGGATTCCCTGTGGACCAGTCTAGTGAGTACAATTACAGAGATACCATATTTTATATTTTGTTTATGTTTTACTACTTTTGCACAAAGCATTTAAAAAAAAAAATATTATGTTGCCATTCTCTCAAAGCCATAATTTATTTTTATTTTTTATGGCAATGGTCTTGTATGAGGACTCATTGAGGGATGAGGTGACTTAAAAAAAAAACAGCTGTTCTGGCACATTTTGTGTGGCGAAACCAACCGCGCCACTGGGTTTTGGAGGGGACAGATTGCCAGCCTCTTGCCCCAGGATTATGGGCCCTCTCATCAGCCCATGCTAAACTTAAACCCCATGGCGATTTGACTGTGTTTGTGGCATCTGAGCGCTGTTTGGATATATTGAGCGCTCAGATCCAAGCCATCTGGGGATATGTTAAATGTCTGTGTGTATTGTAAAGGGTGGGACATTGTATATTGAATAATGATGTCTGTCCTATTGTCCCCACATGTGTATTGGCGATTTCCCTTTGTCCTGAGAGATAATTGAATGACTCCTCAATTGTCTCCAGGACAGAAGACATTGTGTATTCTCCTGCCTGTGATGATTACATTACCCATGTAGGGTAATTGTATCACAGGCAGAGGGAAGGGATATGCTGGGGTGTCTGTATTGTCCCATTGTGTGTGATTGGCTGCTGTATCCCGTGTCGCAGTCTTCCTTCTGGTCCCCTAGGGGAGTGTCCACCAGGTGGGAGACCTGGATAAATACCGGGCAGGTAGCCCTCAATAAAGTTAGAATTCCTGTTTAACCATTAATACGGAGCCTCGTCTCATACTTGGGGGGAATTGCTACGTCAGAACGTTCTCTTGCCTGTTCCAGGAAAGGAGGACTTCGTATGGTTCCAGTTCGGTGGATTCCAGCGGTTGTGGGTTGCTGTGCTCTTCGCCAGGGGAATCGCCCGAATGGTATTAACCCTCACTATACCGGGTTATACCGTAACAACTGGTGGCAAGCAGCGGGATCGTTCCTACAGCCAGAAGGACAGCAACAGAAGGCACCGTGGATTTTACAATTTGAGGGCAAAGCGTGTCCCAGTACAGCACCGGTATGGAACCACTAGTGGAGTATGATGAGGGTGTCATGGATGACCGAGATGCAGTCCGCAAAGGCATCTGGTACCAGGCACTGGGTATTGTGGAGTATCTGCGGGACGAGAGGCTCCCCAAGGACGAGCAGCGACAGCAGAAGCGAGTAGCCCTGCGGATGCCCTTCCTAGGAGAGCAGCCCCTGGAAGAGTGGGTAGAAGACCTGAAGCACCTGGTAAGGCAGGAGATGTGGCTGGAAGATGCCTACCAGGCACTCTGGTGGTATGAAGCTCGGTACCTACCCGGACAGCCGAGCATGACATGCCAGAGGGAGAGGAGTTTGATGGTCCTGGCTTGTTATGGGAGACTATTTCAGAGCTGGAGTTTGGGAGCCCTACACAAGCCCGGTTCAGGGACCTCTTTGAGTGGCGGGAGAGCAGGTATGACTGGGACGACACTCACAAAATTGAGCAAGACCTGGTCCACCTGGTGACCCGGGAGATGGAGCTGGAACAGGACTACCAGCAGCTGTTCCACTCCAGTGAGAGGGCTCAGCGAGAGAGCAGAGTGTCAGACCCAGGTCCAGAGCCCTTCAGCTGGGAGGATATTGTGGAGGTCTACTGGGAAGAACCCCAGGTGGCCGGTGGAGATGGGACCGAGGTCTCTCCACCGGTCCTGCAGGGAATTGGGAGCCCAGTCTCCATTCCCCAGCGGCAGGCTGAGTTACAGGGGGCAGAGACAGTCGGTCCTGTCCCCAGCGGCAGAGTCAAGTGCAGGGAATTGGGAGCCCAGGCTCCATTTCCCATCGGCAGAGTGTCCAGCAGGGAATAGAGAGCCCAGTCTCCTTTCCCCAGCAGCAGGACACTGTATTGGGAGCGGAGACAGACGGTCTCCCTCCCCAGAGGCTGGAAGTATGTATGGGAGAGGAGCTTGTTACCCCTCTCCCCAGCGGCAGGCTGAGTTACAGGGGGCAGAGACAGTCGGTCCTGTCCCCAGCGGCAGAGTCAAGTGCAGGGAATTGGGAGCCCAGTCTCCATTCCCCATCGGCAGAGTGTCCAGCAGGAAATAGAGAGCCCAGTCTCCATTCCCCAGCGGCTGGAAGTATGTCTGGGAGAGAAGCTTGTTACCTGCTCTCCCAGCGGCAGCTTAACATACCAGGGGAGACAGTAAGCCCCACAACAGTGGAGATGGGACCGAGAGCTCTCCACCGGCCCTACAGGGATGCTGGGTAGTCGGCCCAGATCCCCAGCGGCAGCCGGATTTTAAGGGAGTAGGGACAGTCGGTCCTGCTCCCCAGCGGCAGTATGTTTTGCAGGGAGAGAAGAGCATCGTCTCCATTACCCATCGGCCGTGTGATTTACAGGGAATTGGGAGCCCAGTCTCCATCCCCCAGCGGCAGTTTAACGCACCAGGGGGAGACAGTAAGCCCCACAACAGTGCAGATGGGACCGTGGTCTCTGCACTCACAGCACAGGGGGTAGGGACAGTCGGTCCTGTCCCCCAGCAACAGGGCCATTTAGCCAAAGGGGAGACAGTCAGTCTCCCCCCACAGCAGCATGGTGGTCTATCTAAAGGGGAGACAGTCAGTCTCTCCCTACAACAGCAGAGCTGTGTATCTAAAGGGGAGACAGTCGGTCTCCCCCTACAACAACCAGGCTCCCACCAGGCTACTTCCGTGGTAGCGCTGGCACCAGGGCAGAGTACCGCTGGTCTCTGCCCACTCAGGCAGTCTACCAGTCCCCCACACAGCCGTAGTGAGGCACATGGACATAGACAGGTTTTTCCCTTGCTCAGGTGTAGTAACCATTTATTGTGGGTGGGCTGTACTGCTGTTTCTGTTTTGTGGGTGGGCTGCTGGACTAACAAGGGCACTGACCGGCAGAAGGTCAGATACCCTGTTAGTCTGTTTGGAAAAGGGGAGATGTGTGGCGAAACCAACCGCGCCACTGGGTTTTGGAGGGGACAGATTGCCAGCCTCTTGCCCCAGGATTATGGGCCCTCTCATCAGCCCATGCTAAACTTAAACCCCATGGCGATTTGACTGTGTTTGTGGCATCTGAGCGCTGTTTGGATATATTGAGCGCTCAGATCCAAGCCATCTGGGGATATGTTAAATGTCTGTGTGTATTGTAAAGGGTGGGACATTGTATATTGAATAATGATGTCTGTCCTATTGTCCCCACATGTGTATTGGCGATTTCCTTTGTCCTGAGAGATAATTGAATGACTCCTCAATTGTCTCCAGGACAGAAGACATTGTGTATTCTCCTGCCTGTGATGATTACATTACCCATGTAGGGTAATTGTATCACAGGCAGAGGGGAGGGATATGCTGGGGGTGTCTGTATTGTCCCATTGTGTGTGATTGGCTGCTGTATCCCGTGTCGCAGTCTTCCTTCTGGTCCCCTAGGGGAGTGTCCACCAGGTGGGAGACCTGGATAAATACCGGGCAGGTAGCCCTCAATAAAGTTAGAATTCCTGTTTAACCATTAATACGGAGCCTCGTCTCGTACTTGGGGGGAATTGCTACGTCGGAACGTTCTCTTGCCTGTTCCAGGAAAGGAGGACTTCGTATGGTTCCAGTTCGGTGGATTCCAGCGGTTGTGGGTTGCTGTGCTCTTCGCCAGGGGAATCGCCCGAACGGTATTAACCCTCACTATACCGGGTTATACCGTAACATTTTGTTTTTACATCCTTCACCTAATGCGGTAGATCATATGATATTTTTATAGAACCAGTTGTTACAGAGCAGCGATACCCAATATGCTTTATCAGGGGAAATTACACTTTTTTTCTTGATTAGGCGATACCTAACTGGAAGGGAACTTTCCTCCACACTTGCCTGACCCACAAACACTGACAGGCTCAAGGACTGGCCCACCTTCTGGTTAACATACTTGTGCAGGGCAGGTACATCCTTTTTCAAGAAGTAATGAGCGTTGGCTTGGCACAATCCATCAGTTCTCTGAAAGGTGCAAAGTCAACCACATGGAACAGGAGGGACAGTAGTACCAGCAACTTGGCCACTAAAATGTTCATCTTCTTCACCGTTAAATGAGTGCACGCATACTGTTGTCTTTTTGCAATTGCCTCAGTGATCAATTGCTGGTGAAATGAGTGATGAGGAGTAGGAGGAAGAGGACTCTCAGGACAGTAGACGATGAGAAGGAAACACTCTTCTGCTGAGGCGGAAAAGCCTTGACTGCTGGAAAAGGGTTGCGGCCTGCTAGGAGATGCCCCAGGCTGTACCAAAACATTAGGGTACTTTCACACTAGCGGCATATCTATCTGGCAAGCTGTTCCGGCGGCTGAACAGCCTGCCAGATCGACTATGCCGCAAGTACCTGTGCACTGCCATGCTGCCGCTCCGTCCCCATTGACTATAATGGGGCGGAGCTACGGTGCAGCACGTCTGTGCATGGCAAAGAAAGCCAGACTAAAAAGTCGGACCTGCAGTACTTTTAGTCCGGCGATCTCCGGCCGTGCACCGCCGTGCTGCGCCGTAGCTCTGCCCCTTGCCCCATTATAGTCAATGGGGACAGAGTGGCAGCACGGCAGTGCATAGGTACTTGCGGCCTGCTGGAACAGCCTGCCGGATAGCTATGCTGATAGTGTGAAAGTACCCTTAACGCCATGGTTTTCCCAGGCCACTTTATGGTGACGTTCTATGTGTTGATGCAGGGCCATGGTGCCAACATTGGCAACCTGGCCACGCGTCACCTTCTTGCCCACAGATTCTACACACGGCCACGCTGACGTCTTCTGTGACTTGATGAAAAATTCCTTCACTGGAGAGTTTGGGATTTTAACCTCACCACTACGTGCTGACTGCCGACTGCTGCCTCCTAGTTGTCTCCGGACAGTTAGGCTCCTAAGTAGCAGACCATCTACCACAGGCACATTTGGCTCCAGATCTCACACTGCTGCCACCCTGCTGTCTCATGGCCACGCTATCACCCTACTGGCTCAGCCACTGTCTCACGCGCAAGCTACCACCCTCATGCCCTGATGATGATGAAGCCCCCTCTTCACCCGACTCCCATGTGCTATTGGTTACATCATCATACACTATTGCCTGCAGGTCCCTGATGTCACCCTCACCAGTCTCAGGGACGTGAGCCTGATCACTCCCAACACCTGCTCCCACACAACTTTCATGATCGCTACTTGCACACCTACCAGAGGAAGCAGTGGATCTCTCCTCCAAATCTTGGCTAGGCCTGTAGCTGCTGACTATCCTCAATAAGCTTTTTTTGCTGAAAAGCGGAGCAGTGCTGACATCATACAATACTTACCGAGCTGAAGGAACAAAAAAGAAAGTGACAGGTTCAGGAAAAGTGTGTGTGTGTGTGTGTGTGGGGGGGGGGGGGCACAGAGCATGTTCCTGGGTCATGTCAACTAAGCGTGGTATCAGAGGAACCCACCGACTACAGGCTTGGGGTGTCTGATGTTAGTTGAGATGATGTTGAGTCAAACATTCAAGGACAGCTGGGTTACTGTTCAAAACAACTGAAACAAATATCTAAAAGCAGTTTAGCAGCAAACTTTGTGAAAACTAATATTTGTGTCATTCTTAAACTTTTGGCCACGACTGTACTGTAACAGTAAAAGTAAGTGTAAAAAACAGTAGTATGAGGCCACAATTTCACCCCAGAATCAATGATGAATGGATTGTGTAATTAGGGTGCCTGCTGCCTGATACTACAGATGCTACCTTGTTATTTTTATACATTTTTATACAATTCCATTTATTATTTAATTCTACAGTAGGTTGAAACTGCAGTGTGATTCTACTGATTTTGAGGTGTTCACATTCTTTTATACATAAGCAAATCCATTAATCCTTGATTCTGCAATTAGGGTGAAATTGTGGCCTGATACTACTGATGTGGTGTTCACATTCTTTTATACATACTGTAAGTAAATCTGTGAATCCTTAATTGTGTAATTGGAGTGAAATTGCAGCTATATACTACAGATTTTGGAATGCTCACTTTTTTTTATATAAATAAGTAAATCTGTTAATCCTTAATTGTATAATTATGGTGAAATTGCTGCCTGATACTACATATTTTTTTATTGGGGGGGGGAGGGGGGTTCACGTTCTTATATACATACGAAAATCCATGCATCCTTGCTTCTGGGGTGAAATTGCGGCCTGATAATACTGAATTCGGGTTTTCATGTTTTTTTTATACATAAGTAAATCAGTTAATCCTTGATTCTGCAATTAGGGTGAAATTACGGCCTGATACTACTGATTTTGGGGTGTTCACATACTTTTATACATAAGTAAATCCGTTAATCTTTGATTCTGTAATTAGTGTCAAATTGCAGCCTGATACTACTGATTTGGGGGTGTTCACATACTTTTATGCATAAGTAAATCTGTTAATCCTTGATTCTGAAATTGGGGTGAAATTGCAGCCTGATACTACAGATTTTGGGGTGTTCACATTCCTTTATACATAAATTAATCTGTGAATCCTTAATTGTGTAATTGGGGTGAAATTGCAGCCATATACTACAGATTTTGGGGTGTTGACTTTCTTTTATATATAAGTAAATCTGTTAATCCTTAATTGTGTAATTATGGTGAAATTGATGCCTGATACTACACATTTGGGGGGGGGGGGGGCCCTGGTTCACGTTCATATATACATATGAAAATCCATTTATCCTTGCTTCTGGGATGAAATTGCGGCCTGATACTACTGAATTCGGGTTTTCACGTTCTTTTATACATAAGTAAATTCGTTAATCCTTAATAAGGTTGCCACCCTCCCCACTCTGTCACTGGGCCACTATGTTGACTCCAAATGCGGTTGTCACCCTTCCCACTCTGTCACTGGGCCACTATGTTGACTCCCCATGAGGTTACCACACTCCCCACTCTGTGACTGGACCACCTTGTTGATTCCTCATGTGGTTGCCACCCTCACTATTATGCGACTGCACCACTGTGTTGAGACCTCATGCGGCAGCTAACCTCCCCACTCTGTCACTGGGCCACTATGTTGACTCCCCATAAGGTTACCACACTCCCCACTCTGTCACTGGACCACCTTGTTGATTCCTCATGTGTTTGCCACCCTCACCACTTTGTGATGGGGCCACAATGTTGACTACTTATGCGGTTGCCACCCTCCCCACTCTTTCATTGGGCCACTCTGTTGACTCCTCATGCAGTTGCCACCCTCACCACTCTATGATAGGGCCACTATGTTGACTCCTAATACGGTTGCCACCCTCCCCATTCTGTAATTGGGCCACTCTGTTGACTCCTCTTGCGGTTGCCACCCTTAATACTTTGTGACTGGGCCAATATGTTCACTCCTCATGTGGTTGCCATCCTCCCCACTCTGTCACTGGGCCACTATGTTGACTCCTCATGAGGTTACCACACTCCCCACTCTGTGACTGGACCACCTTGTTGATTCCTCATGTGGTTGTCACCCTCACCACTTTGTGATGGGGTCACTATGTTGACTTCTCATGCGATTGCCACCCTCCCCACTTTGTGTTGGGCCACTATGTTGACTACTCATGCGGTTGCCACCCTCCCCACTCTTTCATTGGGCCACTTTGTTGACTCCTCATGCAGTTGCCACCCTCAACACTCTATGATAGGGCCACTATGTTGACTATTTGTGGGGTTGCCACCCTCCCCACTCTTTCATTGGGCCACTCTGTTGGCTCCTTGTGCCTTTTTCACCCTCCCCACTGGACCACCTTGTTGATTCTATATGTGGTTGCCACCCACCCTTACCACTTTGTGATAGGGTCACTGTGTTGACTTCTCATGCGGTTGCCACCCACGCCACTCTGTAACAGGCCACTATGTTGACTACTCATGCGGTGTCCACCCTCCCCACTCATTCATTGGGCCACTCTGTTGACTCCTCACATGGTTGCCACCCTCCCCATTCTGTCACTGGGCCACTATGTTAACTCCTGATGTGGTCGCTACACTCCCCACTCTGTCACTGGGCCACTGTGTTGACTTCTTATGTGGTTGCCACCCTCCCCACTCTTTTGCTGGGCCATTCTATTGACTCCTTGTGTGGTTGCCACCCTCACCACTCTGTGATGAGGCCACTATGTTGACTCCTCATGCGGTTGTCATCCTCTCTACTCTGTTACTGGGCCGCTATGTTGACTTCTCATGCAGTTGCCACCCTCACCACCCTGGGAAACTGTGCCACTCTGTTGACACCTCATGCGGTTGTCACGTTCCCCACTTTATCACTGGGCAACTGTGTTGACACCTCATGCGGTTGCCACCCACCAAACTTTTTCATTGCCCACTCTGTTGACTCCTCATATGTTTGCCATCCTCCACATTCTGTGACTGGGCCACTATTTTAACTCCTCGTGAGGCTGCAACACTCCCCACTCTGTCACTGGGCCACTATGTTGACTTCTTATGTGGTTGCCACCCTCTCCACTCTTTCGCTGGGTTATTCTGTTGACTCCTTTTGTGGTTGCCACCTTCACCACTCTGTGATTGGGCCACGATATTGACTCCTCATGCAGTTGTCATCCTCCCTACTCTGTTACTGGGCCACTATGTTGACTCCTTATGCGGTTGCCACCCTCACCATCCAGGGAAACTGAGCCACTGTGTTGGCACCTCATGTGGTTGCCACCCTCCCCATTCTGTCACTGGGCCACTATGTTAACTCCTCATGTGGTTGCTACCCTTACCACTCTGTGACTGGGCCACTATGTTGACTTCTTATGCGGTTGCCACCCTCCCCTCTCTGTTACCGGGCCATTGTGTTGACCCCTCGTGTGGTTGCCACCTTCACCACTCTGTGACAGGGCCACTGTGTTGACTCCTCGTGCAGCTGCCACCCTCCCCATTCTGTCACTGGGCAACCTTGTTGATTCCTCATGTGGTTGCCACCCTCACCACTTTTTGATAGGGTCACTATGTTGACTACTCCTGCGGTTGCCACCCTCACCACTCTTTGATAAGGCCAGTATGTTGACTTCTCATGTGGTTGCCACACTCTCCACTTTTTTGCTGGGCCACTCTGTTGACACCTTGTGCGGTTGCCACCCTCACCACTCTGGAGAAGGAGGAACGTCAGATCTATTGAATCAGACGCAGGATAGTCAGGGGCGTACTCAAATGGTCAGAGTTGTAAGAACAGTTGATTTTATTAAGTAGACGACGCATTTTGGGGTGATATAACCCCTTTATCAAGTCTTTAATCTCTGCTGGAGTCCTATATCATGGCCTGGATTTGTGTTGATGTCATGGAGTATATATATATATATATATATATATATATATATCACAGGTGGGGCTTTTTGATGGGAAATCCTAAAGAAAAGTCAGCAACAGTGCTGAAACGGAGTCCTCCCACTTGCCTGGAGACTTTGGCGGCTGTGTCAGCGCTGTTGCTGACTTTTCTTTAAGATTTCCCGTCTGCCAGTGCGCCTGTGCAAGATTACGGCGCTTCTCTTCAATTTCAGAGGCAAGTGCAGTGAATAAATTAGCTAGGAGGCGGCGCTGGGCGGGGAGGATATCTGTGGATGACACTGAGGGGAGATTTGCGGATAACACGGGGGGATCTGTGGATGACACTGAGGGGGATCTGTGGATGACACTGAGGGGGGGGAACTGTGGATGACACTGAGGGAGGGGATCTGTGGATGACACTGAGGGAGGGGGATCTGTGGATGACACTGAGGGGGATCTGTGGATTACACTGAGGTGGGGGATCTGTGGATGACACTGAGGGGGAAATCTGTGGATGACACTGAGGGGGAGGATCTGTGGATGACACTGAGGGGGGATCTGTGGATGACACTGAGGGGGATCTGTGGATGACACTGAGGGGGATCTGTGGATGACTCTGAGGGGGATCTGTGGATGACACTGAGGGGGATCTGTGGATGACACTGAAGGGGGATCTGTGGATGACACTGAGGGGGGGATCTGTGGAGGCACTGAGGGGGTTCTGTGGATGACACTGATGGGGGATCTGTGGATGTCACTGAGGGGGGGGATTTGTGGATGGCACTGTTATGGGGTGGGGGTTCTGTGGATGACACATATAACAGTGTCATCCACAGATCCCCCTTAACAGTGTCATCCACAGATCCCCCCCCCTTCATAACAGTGCCAGCACTAATGTTCTAGCGCCCGTTATTGTAGCAGGCATAATGTCTAATATATATATATATATATATATATATATATATATATATATATATATACTACAAGGAAAAGGGGATCAGTCAGCACATCCCAATCTGCAGGTGCACGTTGCCATGGCCAAATACACAAAGAAAAAGAGAATACAACAGCACTCTGCATTTACCCAAATAAGGTACATAAATGTCGCAATAATGACAAACATTATAATGTTAATCCCATGCTTATATAATAAATTTAAGATGCTTAGCAAATATATTTTTTACAAAATTATTTGGGCCTGTCTGCCAAACGTCAATGCGAACTCTGTAAGACGGGAACCTAACACTAAAAGCTACCTGTAATGAGCCCTCACGGCCACTATACAATCCATGGAGTGTCGGTTCCACATGCATGCTGGGTCCACTCTGCTACAGGGAATGCAGTTACCAACATGCATGCTGAGCTCACTCTGTACCTTACCTGGTGCCAGATGGCTTCCAATAAATGCAATACGAGTCCACTCTATACCTCTCCGGATGCCATACGGTTTCCAGTGAGTGTAGGGAGAGCAGGCTACAGCTTTATACTTATACTAATTAAAAAAGCCTAAGTTGCAGACAGGCTAGTCAGGGATGCAAGACTAATTTGTCATTATTGTGGTCAGGGCTAACACTCGGGCGAGCGGTAACCCCTACCTACAAAGGTGGCTGTGGTGTGCCGGGAGCCACGACGCGGGTATGCCAAGAAGGGGGCATACCCTGGGTTAGATGAAGAGAAAGGGGATGGGCGGGAGGGTAAGCTGACCGGTTGTCAGCGCACACGGCCTGCTGCGGGAGGGGCGATTAAATACAGCCTTAACTACTTGTGGTCAGGGCTAACACTCGGGCGAGCGGTAACCCCTACCTACAAAGGTGGCTGTGGTGTGCCGGGAGCCACGACGCGGGTATGCCAAGAAGGGGGCAAAAGACTCCATGTAGTTTGCATAATCGTTTATTAGACTCTTATTACAAAGCTAGATGACAAAATGCTTGAGCAATCTCCTGCTGCGGATTCGGTATATATCTGGTGAAGCAGGAAGAACGCCACCGCCCCATGGACCGAATAATATGAGCCGGAGTGTTATGCTTTGAGGCAGATGATGCCGCCCCGATTCTGAAGGAATGACCTGAAATTGTGCTGGGATCTAAGCCCATTCCCTGGATGAGCGAACGGATATGAGACATGAAAACGTTAGCGGTGAGAGGTTTACCTTCGCAAGGAAGTAACGGACCATCGGGGGGGGGAATCCAATAATGAAGAGCACAGCTGACCGCAAACCTTGACTGGGCACCATTGGTTTCCCGTCGGGTAGAACCGGACTTCGGTCGGAGGTCCTATCTGGTTGGTCTTGGTGACTTGAAGGTAGAGAACGTAGTGGCTATCTACCTTCTTCAGGTGTGACCTCCGGAGGAACCTGCGCTGGCCTGGTCTAGTGATAAACTCTCCAGGCCTGAGGAAGCCGTAAAATCCCAGATAGATTGCGGCCTTCAATGTCAGGCTGAGAGAGGGCCCAAAAGGGCAGCCGTCTAGGGCAGATGACAGGGCTCTAAACAACTCGCCCGAGACCGGAAGTCTCTTGGACCGGGTACCCCCTCCAGATTTCTGTAAGCCTCTGAGGGTAGCCCTGATAGCTTGAACTGAGAGAATGGAGTCCCTGGACGGGTGGAGCCGCATGCGATGATGTTGGATGCCGGCTAAATACACCTTGATGGTGTTTGGAGAGAGGTGAAGCTGGGAGTGGCAGTAAGCGATAAATGCTAGAAAATATGACGCCTCATCTAGTTGCCCCCTGGGAAAGGAATCCCCGAACCTCCTGAAGACCTTCATCCCTGCCTTATAGTTCCTTGCGGTGTTATAGGATAAGGAGCCTTTTATCAGAACTTCGGCCTGCGCCAGAAGGGGCACTAATCCAGGGTGAACATGGCTAATGGAGGTACTTGGACTCTGACGGGATCTGCTCCGGGCATCTCCTGAAAAAATACATTAATGTTAAAACGGGATAGCGCGTCTGCTGCCATGTTAGATTCCCCTGGTATATGTTCACACCGAAAATGAAAATTAAACTTCAGGGAGAGCCAGACCACCCTGCGGAGGAGTGACATCATTTTGTGGGACCTGGCGCGGCCAGCTTTGACAATGTCCACTAGGGTGTGACTATCGGTGACAAAAAGCACAGAAGAATTGGTCCATCTGTCCCCCCAGACCAAAGCAGCTGCCACGATTGGAAATAACTCCAACAGAGGGGAAGAGGAGATGGCAGCAGGATCAGAGCTGATCTCGGTCGGCCACCTGGCAGCCAGCCAATGGGAACCGAATATTGCAGCGAACCCGGTAGAACCGGCAACGTCAGAGGAAACCATGGGGGAAGAAGAATCCTATAGCGGAACAAAGAAAGAAACGCCATTCCAATCGGTAAGGAATGTGTTCCACATGGATAAGTCCGCAAGGGCATGGCTGTCCAGGTGAATGACCGAGTCCTGATCCTGAGCTGCCTGTAGGAGCTGCAAGAGTCTGGAGAGAAAGGACCGACCTTGAGGCATGATCCTAGTGGCGTGGCTGAGCAACCCTAGTAGGGATTGAAGCTCCGTTTTGGTCAGGGCCCGAACACTGACTGCCCTGGAAATCGCTGAATGGATCTTGGCTAATTTTTCGGGAGGGAGGCTAGCTTGCATGCTGATCGAGTCCAGAGTAATCCCTAGGAAAGTGACCTGGGTGGCGGGACCCTCGGTCTTGGCGGAGGCCACCGGAACTTGGAGCTGAGCGAAAATGTTTAACAATGTGGATGGGATAGAGGGGGAACGCTGAGGGCCCTCGATAAGCAAAAAGTCATCTAAATAATGAATCACCATAGGAAGGCCCCCACGGTGCACCAAGATCCAGTGGAGGGCCTTTGCAAATTGGTTGAACAACCAGGGGCTGCTCTTGGATCCAAAGGTCAACCTGTTGGCGAAGTAAAATTGGTCTAACCACCTGATGCCATAGTACCCCCAAAGGTGGGGGTGCACCGGAAGGAGTTTGAATGCATCGGAGATGTCAACCTTGGCGAGCCAAGAACCAGCCCCTGATTGCATGATGAGTTGAATAGCCTCATCCACCGACGAGTATTGCATGGTATATTCCTCGGATGGGATGAGGGAATTCAGGCTGGGGACATAGGAGTTATGAGGCGCTGAGAGATCATAGATTAGTCTTTTTTTATTGCTGGACTGTTTAGACACGAGACTAGTGTTGAGCGAACAGTTCGAGCATCGTTCGGGTTCGTACCGAATTTTGGGGTGTCCGGGACCCGGACCCGAACCCGGACATTTTCAAAAAAGTTCGGGTTCGGGTTCGTCGTTCGGTATGTATTTAGGCGCATTTTGAAAGGCTGCAAAGCAGCCAATCAACATGCATCATACTACTTGCCCTAAGATGCCATCGCAGCCATGCCTACTATTGGCAAGGCTGTGATTGGCCGAGTGCAGCATGTGACTCAGCCTCTTTATAAGCTTGTGCGCACGTCGGGACGTGCTCACTCCCGATGTGAATAGAACAGGGATAGACGCAGCTGATGCTAGGGCGAGAATAGGCAGGGATAATTGAATAACTGGAAGCAAATTTCTCTCCTCCACCTGTGATTCATCTGAACAACTGCAGCTGAGCTGCTTTTTTGATAGGGATTGGCTATTTTTAGAGTGGCCAGAGTGATTTTTCCATCCACATGTACCTGGGCTGACCGCCGACCGCCATTTTGCGACTTGTAGTGCTGCAGCAGAAGCTGCCACAGTGTGCATTCCAAAGCTCCAAACAAGTCAGACATCTACACCTGGGATTCAGACCAATAGCGATTTAGCAGCACAGTCCAAGGCTATTTTTTTTAAAGGTTGTTCAGACCATTTTGTGGCACATGTTACTGGGCTGATAGGCGGCGGCCATCTTGGGACTAGTGCTGCAGCACAATCTCTCCCAACGTCCATTAATCACTTGTAATAGTGGTCTGTGCCATAGAAATCCTACATCAGGGACTTGGGTGTGCTTGTGTCACCCCTACTAATACCAGTCCACCTGTAATCCATACAGTCAAAAGACTGAAAGTATTCCAGTGAGGGAATTTTTGGGGTGTCCGGGACCCGGACCCGAACCCGGACATTTTCAAAAAAGTTCGGGTTCGGGTTCGTCGTTCGGCATGTATTTAGGCGCATTTTGAAAGGCTGCAAAGCAGCCAATCAACATGCATCATACTACTTGCCCTAAGATGCCATCGCAGCCATGCCTACTATTGGCAAGGCTGTGATTGGCCGAGTGCAGCATGTGACTCAGCCTCTTTATAAGCTTGTGCGCACGTCGGGACGTGCTCACTCCCGATGTGAATAGAACAGGGATAGACGCAGCTGATGCTAGGGCGAGAATAGGCAGGGATAATTGAATAACTGGAAGCAAATTTCTCTCCTCCACCTGTGATTCATCTGAACAACTGCAGCTGAGCTGCTTTTTTGATAGGGATTGGCTATTTTTAGAGTGGCCAGAGTGATTTTTCCATCCACATGTACCTGGGCTGACCGCCGGCCGCCATTTTGCGACTTGTAGTGCTGCAGCAGAAGCTGCCACAGTGTGCATTCCAAAGCTCCAAACAAGTCAGACATCTACACCTGGGATTCAGACCAATAGCGATTTAGCAGCACAGTCCAAGGCTATTTTTTTAAAGGTTGTGCAGACCATTTTGTGGCACATGTTACTGGGCTGATAGGCGGCGGCCATCTTGGGACTAGTGCTGCAGCACAATCTCTCCCAACGTCCATTAATCACTTGTAATAGTGGTCTGTGCCATAGAAATCCTACATCAGGGACTTGGGTGTGCTTGTGTCACCCCTACTAATACCAGTCCACCTGTAATCCATACAGTCAAAAGACTGAAAGTATTCCAGTGAGGGAATTTTTTTATTTAAAAAGGCCAAGTTAGTTTATCTGGCGTTCAATATACTAGATACAGTTAGGCCTGCGTTTCATACATCTGGAATTAGCAAACTAATGTGCTGGGGTTGGGAAAACATATATGTACCCATACTAGAATCTGTCAAAGAAAGCGGTACTCACATATAACAGTCATTCCATCTGTAATCCATACAGTCAAAAGACTGAAAGTATTCCAGTGAGGGAATTTTTTTTATTTAAAAAGGCCAAGTTAGTTTATCTGGCGTTCAATATACTAGATACAGTTAGGCCTGCGTTTCATACATCTGGAATTAGCAAATTAATGTGCTGGGGTTGGGAAAACATATATGTACCCATACTAGAATCTGTCAAAGAAAGCGGTACTCACATATAACAGTCATTCCATCTGTAATCCATACAGTCAAAAGACTGAAAGTATTCCAGTGAGGGATTTTTTTATTTAAAAAGGCCAAGTTAGTTTATCTGGCGTTCAATATACTAGATACAGTTAGGCCTGCGTTTCATACATCTGGAATTAGCAAACTAATGTGCTGGGGTTGGGAAAACATATATGTACCCATACTAGAATCTGTCAAAGAAAGCGGTACTCACATATAACAGTCATTCCATCTGTAATCCATACAGTCAAAAGACTGAAAGTATTCCAGTGAGGGAATTTTTTTATTTAAAAAGGCCAAGTTAGTTTATCTGGCGTTCAATATACTAGATACAGTTAGGCCTGCGTTTCATACATCTGGAATTAGCAAACTAATGTGCTGGGGTTGGGAAAACATATATGTACCCATACTAGAATCTGTCAAAGAAAGCGGTACTCACATATAACAGTCATTCCATCTGTAATCCATACAGTCAAAAGACTGAAAGTATTCCAGTGAGGGAATTTTTATTTATTTAAAAAGGCCAAGTTAGTTTATCTGGCGTTCAATATACTAGATACAGTTAGGCCTGCGTTTCATACATCTGGAATTAGCAAACTAATGTGCTGGGGTTGGGAAAACATATATGTACCCATACTAGAATCTGTCAAAGAAAGCGGTACTCACATATAACAGTCATTCCATCTGTAATCCATACAGTCAAAAGACTGAAAGTATTCCAGTGAGGGAATTTTTTTATTTAAAAAGGCCAAGTTAGTTTATCTGGCGTTCAATATACTAGATACAGTTAGGCCTGCGTTTCATACATCTGGAATTAGCAAACTAATGTGCTGGGGTTGGGAAAACATATATGTACCCATACTAGAATCTGTCAAAGAAAGCGGTACTCACATATAACAGTCATTCCATCTGTAATCCATACAGTCAAAAGACTGAAAGTATTCCAGTGAGGGAATTTTTTTATTTAAAAAGGCCAAGTTAGTTTATCTGGCGTTCAATATACTAGATACAGTTAGGCCTGCGTTTCATACATCTGGAATTAGCAAACTAATGTGCTGGGGTTGGGAAAACATATATGTACCCATACTAGAATCTGTCAAAGAAAGCGGTACTCACATATAACAGTCATTCCATCTGTAATCCATACAGTCAAAAGACTGAAAGTATTCCAGTGAGGGAATTTTTTTATTTAAAAAGGCCAAGTTAGTTTATCTGGCGTTCAATATACTAGATACAGTTAGGCCTGCGTTTCATACATCTGGAATTAGCAAACTAATGTGCTGGGGTTGGGAAAACATATATGTACCCATACTAGAATCTGTCAAAGAAAGCGGTACTCACATATAACAGTCATTCCATCTGTAATCCATACAGTCAAAAGACTGAAAGTATTCCAGTGAGGGGATTTTGCTTATAAAAATAATATATTTCATTGTGGTGCGAGTTGAATCGCAACAATGAAGAAAAATACTATTAAGGGACGAGGACGCGGTCGTGGTGGTGTCCGTGGAGCCTCTGTTGCTGGTAGAGGACGTGGCCGTTCGGCCCCAGGCGCACACAGTAGGGAACGAACTCCCTCAACTAGCCGGCAGAATGTACCGCAATATCTCGTGGGGCCCAATGCCGCTCTTAGGATGGTAAGGCCTGAGCAGGTACAGGCATTAATCGATTGGGTGGCCGACAGTGCTTCCAGCACGTTCACCACATGGTCTTCCACCCAGTCTTCTGCGGAAAGCGCACAGGTGGCACCTGAAAACCAAGCCCATCAGTCTGTCACATCACCCCCAAGCATATCAGGGAAACGGTCTGAGCCACAAGTTATGCAGCAGTCTCTTCTTCTGTTTGAAGACTCTGCTTCCAGGGTTTCCCAGGGCGTCCACCTAGCCCTTCCCCAGTGGAGGAAGACATACCATGCACTGACGCACAACCACTTATGTCTCCAGATGAAGAGGACATGGGAATACCACCTCATCGGAGTCCGCACGTCTCTGATGATGACGAAACACAGGTGCCCACTGCCGCGTCTTTTGCAGTGTGCAGACTGAACAGGAGGAGGTCAGGGAGGGAGACTGGGTGGAAGACGATGCAGAGGACGATGAGGTCTTAGACCCCACATGGACTGAAGGTCGTGGCGATGACTTTCACAGTTCAGAGGAAGAGGTAGTGGTGAGACCGAGACAACAGCGAAGCCAAAGAGGGAGCAGGGGGCCAAAGCAGACGAGCCGCCGCCCCAGAGTTCGCCTGCTACTGGACATCGCCAACAGGGACCCAGCCCCACAAAGGCAGCTTCAAAGAGTTCCCTGGCATGGCACTTCTTTAAACAATGTCCTACCGACAAGACCCGAGTGACTTGCACGCTCTGCCATCAGAGCCTGAGGCGAGGCATTAACGTTCTGAACCTCAGCACAACCTGCATGACCAGGCATCTACATGCAAAGCATGAACTGCAGTGGGGTACACACCTTAAAAACCAGGCACTCGCTGAGGCTCCCCTGCTCCCTCTACCGCTGCTGCCTCGGCTTCCGCCTCGAGAGGAATGTTGCCACCTGCCGAGCAGCAAACAGAGGATGTGCCACCGACACCACCACCACCGCCACCGTCAACTAGCGTCTCCACTATATCACACAGCAGCGTTCAGCTCTCAATATCTCAAACCTTAGAGAGGAAGCGCAAATTCCCCGAGTCACCCTCGAGCCCTTGGCCTGAACGCCAGCATTTCTAAACTGCTGGCCTTTGAAATGCTGTCATTCCGGCTGGTGGACACAGACAGCTTCAAACAGCTGATGGCCATGGCTGTCCCGCAGTATGTGGTTCCCAGCCGCCACTACTTCTCCAAGACAGCCGTGCCTTCCCTGCACATGCAAGTGTCCGATAAAATCAAGTGTGCACTGCGCAACGCCATTTGTGGCAAGGTCCACCTAACCACAGATACGTGGACCAGTAAGCACGGCCAGGGACGCTATATCTCACTAACTGCACACTGGATGAATGTAGTGGCGGCTGGGCCCCGGCGGACAGTTCCTTGGCGCACGTCCTTCCGCCCCTAGGATCGCAGGGCATCATTCTCTGCCTCCTGTAGCCTCCTCCTCCTACTCGGCTTCCTCCTCCACTGCTTCCACCAGCTCATCCGGTCAGCCACACACCTTCACCACCAACTTCAGCACAGCCCGGGTAAACGTCAGCAGGCCATTCTGAAACTCATATGTTTGGGGGACAGGCCCCACACCGCGCAGGAGTTGTGGCGGGGTATTGAACAACAGACCGACGAGTGGTTTCTGCCGGTGGGCCTCAAGCCAGGCCTGGTGGTATGCGATAATGGGCGAAATCTCGTGGCAGCTCTGGGACTAGCCGGTTTGACGCACATCCCTTGCCTGGCGCATGTGCTGAACTTGGTGGTGCAGAGGTTCATTCACCACTACCCCAACATGTCAGAGCTGCTGCATAAAGTGCGGGCCGTCTGTGCGCGCTTCCGCCGTTCACATCCTGCCGCTGCTCGCCTGTCTGCGCTACAGCGGAACTTCGGCCTTCCCGCTCACCGCCTCATATGCGACGTGCCCACCCGGTGGAACTCCACCTTGCACATGCTGGAGAGACTGTGCGAGCAGCAGCAGGCCATAGTGGAGTTTCAGCTGCAGCACGCTCGCGTCAGTCGTACTGCCGAACAGCACCACTTCACCACCAATGATTGGGCCTCCATGCGAGACCTGTGTGCCCTGCTGCGCTGTTTCGAGTACTCCACCAACATGGCCAGTGGCGATGACACTGTTATCAGCGTTACAATACCACTTCTATGTCTCCTTGAGAAAACACTTAGGGCAATGATGTTAGAGGAGGTGGCCCAGGTGGAGGAGGAGGAGGAGGATGAGGGCTCGTTTCTAACACTTTCGGGCCAGTCTGTTCGAATTGGCTCAGAGGGAGGTTTGTTTAAGCAGCAGAGGACAGGTTCACAAGTCGCCAGCCAAGGCACTGTACTGGAGGACGAGGAGGATGAGGAGGAGGAGGTGGAGGGGGACGAGGATGACGCAAGTTCACAGCGGGGTGGCAGCCCAGGCCCATCACTGGTGCGTGGCTGGGGGATACGGTGGACGATGACGATACGCCTCCCACAGAGGACAGCTTGTCCTTACCCATGGGTAGCCTGGCCCACATGAGCGAATATATGCTCCAATGCCTGCGCAACGACAGCAGAGTTGCCCACGTTTTAACGTGTGCAGACTACTGGGTGGCCACCCTGCTGGATCCCCGGTATAAAGACAATGTGCCCACTTTAATTCCTGAACTGGAGCGCGACCGTAAGATGCGCGAGTACAAGCGCACGCTGATAGAGGCGCTCTTGAGAGCATTCCCACATGTCACAGGGGAACAGGTGGAAGGTGAAGGCAGAGGAGTCGCAAGAGGTCGCCAACGCAGCTGTGTCACGGCCAGCTCATCTGAGGGCAGGGTTAGCATGGCAGAAATGTGGAAAAGTTTTGTCTCCACGCCACAGCTATCTGCACCGACACCTGATACGGAACGTGTTAGCAGGAGGCAGCATTTCACTAACATGGTTGAACAGTATGTCTGCACACCCCTCCACATCCTGACGGATGGTTCGGCCCCATTCAACTACTGGGTTTCGAAATTGTCCACGTGGCCAGAGTTAGCATGTTATGCCTTGGAGGTGCTTTCCTGCCCGGCGGCCAGCGTTTTATCTGAACGCGTATTCAGCACGGCAGGGGGCGCCATTACTGACAAGCGCAGCCGCCTGTCCACAGCCAACGTGGACAAGCTGACCTTCATAAAGATGAACCAGGCATGGATCCCACAGGACCTGTCCCTCCCTTGTGCAGAGTAGTCCTTATTAACTGCCTAAAACATGTCTTGTTGTGCTACGGGCCACTTCTTTATTTGATACAAATTTTATGAAACCCACAGTTGAATGAAACTCTTCTCTGTCTGGGCGCCGGGCCTAACCAGATGAAAGTGGCCGGTTAAACTAACGGGTGACATGAAGCCATAACCTCTGCCATGCTACCTCTGTCTTCTGTCTGGGTGCTGAGGCCCAAGTCAAATAAAGCGGTCTTCTGCTGTGCTGGGGGATATGAAGCTAATCTCTGACCTCTCTCCTCTGTCTGGGTCCAAAGGCCTAAATCACTGAAAGAGGCCTTCTCCTGTGGTGTGTGATATGATGCCAGAATATGTGCTGTGGGGCCTCTCTCCTCTTCCTGGGTGCAGGGTCAAATAAACTAAATTGTGGCCTACTCCTGTGGTGGTTGATATGATGCCTGATTCTCTGATGTGGAACCTCTCTCCTCTGTTTGGGTGAAGGGGTCAAAGTAACTAAATGGTGGCTTCTCCTGTGGTGGCTGATATGATGCCAGAATATGTGCTGTGGGGCCTCTCTCCTCTTCCTGGGTGCAGGGGTCAAAGTAACTCAATGGTGGCTTCTCCTGTGGTGGCTGATATGATGCCAGAATATGTGCTGTGGTGCCTCTTTCCTCTTCCTGGGTGCAGGGTCAAAGTAACTAAATGGTGGCTTCTCCTGTGGTGGTTGATATGATGCCTGATTCTCTGCTGTGAAACCTCTCTCCTCCATCTGGGTGTAGGGGTCAAAGTCTTTCAAAGTCACCTTCTCCTGTGCTGATTGATATGAAGCTGATGGTTGTGCCATCTGACATGGTTGCCGGGGTCCCATTAAATTGGGGCCTACTCCTGTGGTGGGTGATCTAAATGCCTGATTCTCTGCTGTGTAACCTCTCTCCTCCGTCTGGGTGTAGGGGTCAAAGTAACTAAATGGTGGCCTACTCCTGTGGTGGGTGATATGATGCCTGGTTCTCTGCTGTGGGACCTCTCTCCTCTGTCTGGGTCCAAAGGCCTAAATCACTGAAAGAGGCCTTCTCCTGTGGTGTGTGATATGATGCCAGAATATGTGCTGTGGGGCCTCTCTCCTCTTCCTGGGTGCAGGGGTCAAATAAACTAAATTGGGGCCTACTCCTGTGGTCTGTGATCTAAATGCCTGATTCTCTGATGTGGAACCTCTCTCCTCTGTTTGGGTGAAGGGGTCAAAGTAACTAAATGGTGGCTTCTCCTGTGGTGGCTGATATGATGCCAGAATATGTGCTGTGGGGCCTCTCTCCTCTTCCTGGGTGCAGGGGTCAAAGTAACTCAATGGTGGCTTCTCCTGTGGTGGCTGATATGATGCCAGAATATGTGCTGTGGTGCCTCTCTCCTCTGTCTGGGTCCAAAGGCCTAAATCACTGAAAGAGGCCTTCTCCTGTGGTGTGTGATATGATGCCAGAATATGTGCTGTGGTGCCTCTCTCCTCTTCCTGGGTGCGGGGTCAAAGTAACTCAATGGTGGCTTCTCCTGTGGTGGCTGAGTATGATGCCAGAATATGTGCTGTGGGGCCTCTCTCTCTTCCTGGGTGCAGGGGTCAAAGTAACTCAATGGTGGCTTCTCCTGTGGTGGCTGATATGATGCCAGAATATGTGCTGTGGGGCCTCTCTCCTCTTCCTGGGTGCAGGGGTCAAAGTAACTCAATGGTGGCTTCTCCTGTGGTGGCTGATATGATGCCAGAATATGTGCTGTGGTGCCTCTCTCCTCTGTCTGGGTCCAAAGGCCTAAATCACTGAAAGAGGCCTTCTCCTGTGGTGTGTGATATGATGCCAGAATATGTGCTGTGGTGCCTCTCTCCTCTTCCTGGGTGCGGGGTCAAAGTAACTCAATGGTGGCTTCTCCTGTGGTGGCTGATATGATGCCAGAATATGTGCTGTGGGGCCTCTCTCCTCTTCCTGGGTGCAGGGGTCAAAGTAACTCAATGGTGGCTTCTCCTGTGGTGGCTGATATGATGCCAGAATATGTGCTGTGGGGCCTCTCTCCTCTTCCTGGGTGCAGGGGTCAAAGTGACTCAATGGTGGCTTCTCCTGTGGTGGCTGATATGATGCCAGAATATGTGCTGTGGGGCCTCTCTCCTCTTCCTGGGTGCAGGGGTCAAAGTAACTAAATGGTGGCTTCTCCTGTGGTGGTTGATATGATGCCTGATTCTCTGCTGTGTAACCTCTCTCCTCCGTCTGGGTGTAGGGGTCAAAGTAACTAAATGGTGGCCTACTCCTGTGGTGGGTGATATGATGCCTGGTTCTCTGCTGTGGGACCTCTCTCCTTTGTCTGGGTGCTGTGGTCAAAATAATAGTAAGTGACCTTCTCCATTGGTGGGTGACTTGAAGCCTGATTCTGTGCTATGGGACCTCACTCCAATTAATATTGTTTAATTTTTATTTATTTTATGTTAACTCATCATATCCCTATCTACATTTGTTTGCAGGGGATTTAACTACATTTTGCTGCCTTTTGCAGCCCTCTAGCCCTTTCCGGGTGTGTTTTACAGCCTTTTTAGTGCCCAAAAGTTCGGGTCCCCATTGACTTCTATGGGGTTCGGGTTCGGGATGAAGTTCGGGTCGAGTTCGGATCACGAACCCGAACATTTTTCGAAAGTTCGGCCAAACTCGTCGAACCCGAACATCCAGGTGTTCGCTCAACTCTACACGAGACCAATAGGATTGATTCTCCATACACAAAATGGAATCCAGGGCAATGGGCCGATCATGAAACCTTTATCTACTTCAGAGGCCAGAAGGGCGCTTACAGCTTCTGGGTCGCTGACGGCCGAGCGCAGGTTGGGGCCCTCTCACGAGGCTTGGGGAAGGGAAACGAGCCCCGTGTGAAAGCCCTCCCTGAAACCGGCCAACAAGAAACCCACGAAGCGCTGATCAGGATGATCCGACAGCAGGATGGCTAGCATTTCGATGTTAATGTCGGCTAGTCAGGAGCTTCTCGGTTTCCTGGAGCAGGAGGAGCGAGGATGAGCACGAAAACAGGCTGAGCAGATATGAAGGGCCCTGCATGCGTTAAAAGAACAGCCCCCCGCATTAAAATTATTACATATCTGGCTACTGCCTAAATACACAATCGGCCTGCCCAATTTGTCCGCAGGGGCTGGATTCTTGGAAGTGCTAGGCAAGCTCTGAGAGGGACCTGGTTGGGAAGAACTGGACAGGTTGGGGCACCACTCGGACGTATGAAAAATTGACTGGCAATTGGAGCAAGCTGGTGCACGGAGGCCTGCAAAATGGCGGCAAAACAGCTCCATGTCGAGGTCAGCCCAGTTTGTGGTGAACTGAAACTGGGACAGGGCTGCAGCCGCCTTAGCGGAAAAAGAGCGGTGATAATCGTAAAATGCCGACCCGCCGTACTTATGCCCCAAATAGATCACCCGGTAGAGGTAGGTGTCCAGTTCTTCCCTGCGGTTGGTTTGGGCTGAGCAGATGATGTCCCGGTAGATACTGAAAGCCAAAACAAACTCGGAGACGGAAAGTTTCCGGTTGAGATGGGCGTCCTTGGCCTTCAGCACCACCGATACCTCCCCACAACTAATGACCCTGTTTTCAGAAACATCCTGGGACGCGATCAGGATGGATGCGAGGTTCACATCCCTACCGGCCAGAATATCTTTCTTTATATGGTCAGGAATAAAATGAGAGGGGGCGATCTGCGGACTGTAGACCATCCTACCTGCGACATCCGGTGAAGACACAGGAGTATCTACAGCCACCGGAGCTGGAGGTACGAGTGGCCCAGCCTCTAAAACTGCGACCCTGGCTTGGATGTCTGACATAGAACTAGCCAGGCCATCCAGGGATGACTGTATTTGGGCTAAGGCCTGCTGAACGGCAGGAGGGATGGACTGGTCTTCCACTGGCCTCGGAGCAGGACCATCTGACGTCATTAATAGACAATATAGTTCTGCTTTCCTGGCCGATGCGGAATGGCGGATCCCCTTCCTATTGAGTTCCTCAATCAACCTTGAGACTGTCCAAGTCCTCAGAGAGGCCGAGCTGGTGTGGCCTGACACCGAAGATCCCGGAAGCGACAGATTGTCCTCCAGATCCGACACGTGCGACATTCTGTCCCTGCACACAATACATGAATAAAATAACACACCATCCTAACGCGGTTGAATTAAGTCAGCAGAATTAATCGAGACACTTACCTGAGAAGATAGCCCGTAGACCTCTGACTGGGACTGACAGGACCTATGTGTAACTAAGGAAGTAGAAGACCTTAGAGCGGGCGGGCACGGCTCGGCCGCAAGAGAGAATAACAACACTTACCTTTGGAACCTGAGTTAATTCCAACGATGATGACCTGAAAGGTTGGAACAAAGCAAGTCACTAATACAGGGATTCCCAGCTAGTGGTGAGTGGAAATGAAAGAGTGATGAAAGCGGGCGACCCTTGGGAAATATGAGCCCTTATGCCTGGACGTGTTAACCGAGCAGAGACCAGGAGATACCATGGTGAGCAGGCCGGGACCCGCACGGGAGTAAGAGGCCGACTTGAGCACCGAGACCTGGGCGATCCAGGAGACAGAGCGATCCAGGAGACAGAGGCCTGGGCGATCCAGGAGACAGAGGCCTGGGCGATCCAGGAGACAGAGGCCTGGGCGATCCAGGAGACAGAGGCCTGGGCGATCCAGGAAACAGAGGCCTGGGCGATCCAGGAAACAGAGGCCTGGGCGATCCAGGAGACAGAGGCCTGGGCGATCCAGGAGACAGAGGCCTGGGCGATCCAGGAGACAGAGGCCTGGGCGATCCAGGAGACAGAGGCCTGGGCGATCCAGGAGACAGAGGCCTGGGCGATCCAGGAGACAGAGGCCTGGGCGATCCAGGAGACAGACCCGGCGAACCGAGTAGTGTACCTTAACACCCCAGAGTGAGCGGCAAGTAGAATGGAGGGGAGAACGAACCCGGGCGATCCGGGAGATTAAGCCAAAAGACCTGAACTGGTCAGGACCCCTACCTGGGAAACCAGAGGCAAGAATAACGAGGTCCACCGATTAGTAGGAGGAACGCTAAAGATGAAAAATAACCTGAGCAATCCAAACGAACTGTGAGACACAAAGCATAAAAATGTCCCAAAAGACAAGCGTGGCCAATCCACGTACCGAGACCCTGCCTGGGCGATCCAGGAAATGACAGTAAAGCCTGGCGAAGGACGGTGGTTATGAAACCGTGACACCCTGCATGGATACATGAAATCAGCGGGCAACAAAAAATAAACACAATATAGATGCGGCATGCTGAACGGCTGTGACCTGCCGGACGAAAAATGTGTGAATATAACAGCCGCAACACCCAGCATGACAGGATATATAGCAGAACTACTGCTAACTACGAGATGGTCATAACTGCTGGGCTGCCCGACCCTGAGCCGCCATCCTCATGAAGTTGCCGGAAACCAATGAAAGAGATGTATGACCCATTTATCTGAGGATGGGTCCGGGTATGACCAATTATGGAGAATTGAAGCACATCTGATTTATGGAGGGTGGGTGTATGCGAGGGAAGTACACAGTGTGCATATATATAAACTATCATCAGATTTTGCCTGTTAAATATGAATACCGATAACCCATTGGTTTGAGGCAATACATGCTGGCGACTAAATATTGTAGCAAAGATTCCCTGAGGCTTTGAGAAATTCTATATTACAATTCTGATATAAGAATGAGAAGATAATGAACCATATTTGCACTATCTCAGCCAGACAATTTCTGAGATTTATCTTCCCATCAATCAACACAACTAGCTCATCCAGATAACCCATGCTCCTAATGAGCTATTCCATCATCCCAGCCCCATCTGAGCAGCAGGCCCTACAGTATCCATCAAAATTGACTTTTTTTTTTTTTTATATAGGGCAGATTGCTCAGATAGGTATAGTATTTGAGTGACTCTCTGTATGTATAAGTATATCTGTAAAGGTTTGTACACACATTTGTGGTGTGAGGAAGCCGCACGGACCTCCAGGGGGAAGACAGTGTGCAGCGCTGGCTCCAGACGGGCTGCATCGGCAGCCATGTGGGGAACGGGAGAAGCGGGCGGGAGTGCGCGGTCCCTAGCTGAGCTGTGAGGAGGGGGGGAGATCGCGCCGGTTGCGATCTCCCCCAGCACTTACCCAGCCGAGAGTAGAGGCGGCTTGCGGGCGAAACAGGTTCAGTGCCGGAGATGCGACCCGAGCTTCCGGCGTCGACTAGACCGAAACCGGAAGTGACGCTGTGACGTGGCTAAGCTGACCGGTTGTCAGCGCACACAGCCTGCTGCGGGAGGGGCGATTAAATATAGCATGCCCCTCCCACAAATACAGGCTGATTACAGCCTTAACTACTTATGACATTTATGTACTTTATTTGGGTAAATGCAGAGTGCTGTTGTATTCTCTTTTTCTGTATATATTCCCATGGCGTGTCACAGTGTACAGGTTTTATTAATATCAGATAAGCAGGGGGTCTGGTCTCTTACTAGGCATTGTGATGTCACCTGTCAGTCACATGGTCTAGTTGCAGCTCAGCCCCATACCAAGCACAGCCGCTGTACTATGTACTGCTCTGTGCTTGGAGAGATGCCGGGAGCTGACTGTGTTCACCAGAGCGAGACGGCTCCTTGGAACAGCTGATGACCTCTTTGAATTATGATCTACACCACCAACACTACATGTAGGTAGCTGGATTGAAGTAGGTACCTGGATTATATTTAGAAAGTGGGTTACAAGGAAGAGTGCCCAGGAGGCTAGCCCTCATTTGACACACCCCAAAAAGTTTGCAAGGTTTGCATATGAGGTGGATGTCAGTTCAGGGATAGCTGCAGCAAGACACTTCCTCTGTCAGAGTAAAGTCAGCTCCAGTGAGCAGGGGACCAGAACAGCAGGACAGGCCAGACAGGTACTGGTAAAGGGAGACTCGATTATTAGGGGTACAGATATGGCGATCTGTCACAAAGACCGCAATTGTCAAATAATGTGTTGCATTCCCGGCACTCGAGTTTGACATATAGTGGATCTGGTTGATAAATTACTGGGAGGGGCTGGTGAAGACCCAGCAGTCATGGTCCACATTGGAACCAATGCCAAAGTTAGAGGTAGGTGGAGGGTCCTTAAAAATTATTTTAGGGATTTAGGTCGGAAGCTCACGGTAAGGACCTCAAAGGTAATATTTTCTGAAATTCTACCTGTACCACAAGCCACACCAGAATAGCAGCGAGAGATTAGGGAGGTTGACATGTGGCTCAAGAATTGGTGTAGGAAGGAGAAGTTTGGGCTCCTGGAGAACTGGACAGATTTCTCTGTTGGTTACAGGCTATATCGTAGGGATGGACTGCACCTCAATAAGGAAAGTGCATCTGTTTTGGGGGAGAAGATGGCTAGAAGTTCGGAGGAGTGTTTAAAGTACGGACTGGGGGAGGGTAATTGTAAACATAATTGTTTGTATACAAAGGCCAAAAGCCTGACTAATAAAACTGGTGACCTGTAATTAGTAATGTCTGAAGAGGACTATGACATTGGACTTAGAGGACTATGACATGCCTGGATGATAGCTATGCCTGGGCGGTTAATGTACAGGATTGCAGTCTGTTTAGAAGATATAAATGAGGGACATGAACTAAGGATGAACGAACCAATTCAGACCGAACCGGGTTGCTATTTATTGAACGGCAGATGAACCCGAAAATTTTCAGGTTTGTTTCGGATCAATCCGCTAAAATGCTTAGCACCATTTTAGTGCACATGTCAGTGGGAAAAGCTATTGGGGAGGAAGAACAAGAACAAGTGTCTCCATATTCTGAAAGCCATAGTTTTTTTATTTTTTGGGCGACTGTCTTATGTAGGGGCTCATTTTTTTGGTTTAAGATGATGGTTTGATTGGTACTATTTTAGGGTGCATATTACTTTTTGATTGCTTGGTATTACACTTTTTGTAATGTAAGGTGACAAAAAAGGGCTTTTTTGACATTTTTTTTTTTTTTTACAGTGTTCAACTGAGGGGTTCGGACATGTGATATTTTATGCAGCAGGGTCTTACGGACGTGGCGATACATAATATGTATTTTTTGTTATTCAAGTTTAACACAATAACAGCATTTTTGAAAAAAAAAATGTTTTAGTGTCTCCATATTCTTATGGCCATAGTTTTTTTTTTTTTTTTTGGGCGATTGTCTTAGGTGGGGTCTAATTCTTTGTGGGATGAGATGATGGTTTGATTGGTACAATTTTGGGGTGCATAAGACATTTTGACTGCTTGGTATTATTACACTTTTTGTGATGTAAGGTGACAAAAAATGGCTTTTCTTACACCTTTTTTTTTTTAATGGTGTTCATCTGAGTGGTTAGTTCATGTTATATTTTTATACAGCAGGTTCTTATGGACGCGGCAATACCTAATATGTATACTTGTTTATTTATGTAAGTTTTTCACAATAACAGCATTTTTTAAACAAAAAAATCATGTTTTAGTGTTTCCATATTCTGAGAGCCATAGTTTTGTTATTTTTAGCCCGATTGTTTTATGTAGGGGCAAATTTTTTTCAGGATGAGGTGCATATGACTTTTTGATTGCTTGGTATTACACTTTTTGGTATGTAAGGTGACAAAAAATGGCTTTTTTGACAGTTTTCTTTTTTTTTTTTCTTACGGTGTTCATCTGAGGGGCTAGCTCATGTGATAATTTTATACAACAGGTTCTTATGGACTTGGCAATACCTAATATGTATACTTTTTTTTTTTATTTAAGTTTTCCATAATAACAGCATTTTTTAAACAAAAAAAAATCATGTTTTAGTATCTCCCTATTCTGAGAGCCATAGTTTTGTTATTTTTTGCCCAATTGTTTTATGTAGAGGCAAATTTTTTGCAGGATGGGATTATGGTTTGATTGGCACTATTTTGGGGGGCATATACTTTTTTAAAGGATAACTGTAAGATTTAGACCCTAATTTCAGTTTTCATATATGTAGTTACTAATATGATAATATTCCTGAATCAATAACTATTAGACTTACTTACCCCATATTTAATAAGATTCAGCCATTAGCAACCAGTCTGCATAAAACCGCAATTTCACTATTCTGTTAAAATGGCCGCCCTCAGCCCTGAGGCTAATCCATAGGACACCTGCAGTGAAGTTAGTGAAGACCAGCACTGTATAGGGGGGTCTTGCAGTGAAGTTCCCAGGTCTGGCTGAAGCCTTCTACAAGCTCTCCTCTTATCAGATAAGGCTCTCATTTATACACTAAGCTCTACATTGTCCAGCACTGCTAAGGGAGTGTCTGCCAAGCACAGGCATGTGGAGAAGTTCACACACACAGCCCAGCACTGTTATCTCCTGTCAGGAAGAACCTGGCTTTTTATACCTTCCCTTACAATGTTGACTCACTATCAGTTCCCAGTGCACCCAGCGTGCTCTGTCCTCATCTGGTAGACGGAAGGAGCATAGCAATCTGATTTTATATCAGGTAACAATAGCCAATTCTAGGGACTTTTAGGTGGTTTTAGGGGTTATTTATTAAACAATCAGAAATTAAAACAGGGCCAACAAGGTGATATTAATCACCAAAATCCAATAGTAATAAAAAAAAAAAATTGACAG
The DNA here is from genome assembly GCA_033119425.1 of Bufotes viridis. Lineage (NCBI taxonomy): Eukaryota > Metazoa > Chordata > Amphibia > Anura > Bufonidae > Bufotes > Bufotes viridis. The sequence continues at coordinate 357,844,442 of CM065589.1, forward strand.
TAATACTTTAATCGCTTGGTGTTGCACTTTTTGTGATGTAAGATGACAAAAAAATGATTGTTTTAGCACATTTTTTGTTTAATTTTTTCTACGGAATTCAGGTGAGGGGGTGGATTTTGTGATATTTTTGTAGAGCTGGTCTTTATGGATGCGGCAATGTTTACAATTTTATGTGTTTTATTTTGGGAATTTTTTAATTTTTACTTTTTATTATGAAAAACACTTTTTTTTTTATATTTTTTTTACTCTGCAATGCATTGCAATACAACCTGTATTGTAATGCATGGGCTGTCAGCTTTTATGTTGACAGCCTGCCTGTGAGACCCAGCCTAAAGGCTGGATCTCAAAGGCTTCCGTAGAAGGCAAGCTCCGATGCCTAGGGAAGGCATCAGGCTTGCCTTCTTTGCAATCAGGTCCCTGCGTGGGCAAGCGGAGGGCACCCGTACCCTTGGCGAACCCTCTGCATGCCGCGGTCAGCTTTGACCATGGCATACAAGGGGTTAACACGCCAGCATTGGTGTTTTCACTGAGTATGCAACAGAGGCCCAGCTGTCATTGTACATGTACAGCGCGGGTCCTTAAGGGGTTAATTTCTTCTTCTTTTTTTTGTTTTAGTAAAGAAAAACAAAAAGAAAAACTGTCAGTGATTGAGAACGAAATATTAGGTCTAAATACTTTTATAATGTCCTCCACACACACAAACACTCACAGTTCAGTTCCACTTTATTTATTAATTTATTTTTGGGGGGGTTATGGAATTTGCAATTTCCCTTTGAGTGTTTATGTGAATTTGAGCATCAGGCCTCAATCATGCGTTTCTGTTTACTCTATATCCACTCGGTTAGAATTAATTTTTTGGGGAATTTGTTCAATTTAATTAAACCATTATATATATTGTGTCAATGTGAATAATGTTATGGGCGGTGAAGTCCAAAGGAAGCTTTTAAAAGAGGGGTTTTGTCACCAAGGAGCGTGTCACCAAGGTTCCTGGTCTTGGTGGAGTAAAAGCCCTAGTTTGGGTGTCCACTAAAGTAGTTAGAGGACACCAAAATACATGGCATAGCTGGTTACAGCTAGTTCAGGGCAGGCTTTTACTGGTAACAGGCAGTGTGCTGGCTGGGTGCCTGTTCCCCATGTTCCAGTCCAGGACTTGCTCACTGCCAGCAATTCAATTTAGTCTGCTTGCTGGACGGGTGGTGCTCACTCTGGGGAGAGAGTCTTTGGTGGCACAGATGCCTAGAGCAGAGGCTCTGTGTGAAGTGGTCTCAGTCAGGTGGACTGTGTGACCTCAAGGCTATGCAAAGCCTGATCTATCCGCGGTGTGGACTGTCACTGATAAGCGAAACCTTCTAAGGCTTGGAGCCTGAGACACTGACCGGTACTAAGCCCTACTTAGAGGTGAGGTAGGGAACCGTAAATGTTTAGGCATAGCCCAGACGGACAAGGTGTTTTTTGTTTATGTTTTTTTTATTATGCTGTGTGCCAACATAAATGACACTGTTTGGACCGGAAATCAAGTGGTGATGAAGATCTTTGTGTGAATGATCCCCGAGACCAGAGCTAATCCCTTACAATATATATTATTGTTATTATTATTACAGGAAAATATAGTGGTTCAGCATTCTACTTGAGAGTGTTAATGAGAATTTGAGCATCAGGCCTCAATTGTAAGTTTCTGGGAATTTCATTCCCACACAGTTGGAATGTAATTTAAATTTAATAAAATCAGCATATACATTATATCCTCTACGTCTAGAGGAAAGTGGGATTCTACACAAACATAGAAGAGGATTCTTTACTGAAAGAACAGTGATACTGGATGGAATTATTTGTTTGAAGAGGTGTTTATGGTGAATTCACTAAAAGAGTTCAAAAGGGGCCTGGATAGATTCCAGGAGTGTAACAATTAGAGGTGAGCAAAGTTTACAAAACTACGATTTGGCTGCTTTGTAGAATTTCGCAAAGAAAATCACTTTGTGACAAAGTACATATCTTTGTGAGTATCGGGCGCAATTACAAGGAACGGTGATTGTGCCGCCCCCTGCAAATGAATCTCTCAGTTGTCGCGTTCATCGCTAATTGCGGCATCTAAAAAAAATTGGGGCTTTTAGGAAAAAATAAATAATACTCACCTTGTCCATCTGTCGCAGACGTTCCTGCGACAGGTGGCAGGAGATTAGGTTTCCTTGTGCATCAATAGGCGTCTGTGTTGTTTCTGTTGATGGCCACACCTAGGGATGAGCGAACCCAAATTGTATAGTTTGGGTTCGTACCAAATTTTGGGGTGTTCGGGACACGGACCCAGACCCTAACATTTTCAAAAAAGTTTGGGTTCTGGTCCGTTGTTCGGTGATTTCTTCCCGCTTTCTGAAGGGCTGCACAGCAGCCAATCAGCTATAATTTTACTTCTTGCCCTAAGAAGCCATCACAGCCATGCCTACTAATGGCATAGCTGTGATTGGCCAAGTGCAGCATGTGACCCAGCTTCTATTTAAGCTGGAGTCACGTAGTGCCATAAGTCACTCTGCTCTGATTAGTTTAGGGATAGGATGCAGCTGGTGTGAGGGTGAGATTAGGCATGGAAAACTCAGCAAAAAAACCTAATGAAGTGATCGATCTACAGCTGTGAATCATTCAACTTCTGCTAGTTAATTGCTCAATAGTTTTTAGGCTGCGCAGAGCATTTTTCTGTCACTTCTTTCTGGGGTGATCGGCGGTCATTTTGTGTCTTGAGGTGCACCAGCTGCCACCAAGTCCATCAATCCATCAATACTAAGGTTTTTTTTGCTATATCCTACATCAGGGGCTTGGCTGTGCTAATTGTAACCCCTAGAAACTCAGGATAGAAATTTCTATATTTTATTAAGGGGTTAAATTTAATTACCAAAATAGTAATCCCTTAAATCTGGTGTCCCAGCAGTGGCTGGCCAAGTTTTATAGTGTCCGGCAAGGTATAGATAATTTTCTGTGGTGAAATTCAATTGCCAAAATAGCAATCCCCTAAATCTGGTGTCCCAGCAGTGGCTGGCCAAGTTTAATAGTGTCCGGCAAAGGATATATTATTTTCTGCTGTGAAATTCAGTGACAAAAATAGAAATACCGTAAATCTGGTGTTCCAGCTGTGACTGAAAAAGTGTAATAGTGTCCAGCAAAGGATATTTTTTTTTTCTGGGGTGAAATTCAATTGCCAAAATAGCAATACCATAAATCAGTGGTTTCAGCTGTGGCTGGCCAATATAAATAGTGTCCGGCAAAGGATAGATTTTGTTCTGGGGTGAAATTCAATTGCCAAAATAGCAATACCGTAAATCAGTGGTTTCAGCTGTGGCTGGCCAAGTTTAATAGTGTCCGGCAAAGGATATATTTTATACTGGGGTTAAATTCAGCTGCAAAAATAGAAATACCGTAAATCTGGTATTTCAGCTGTGACTGGACAAGATTAATAGTGTCCGGCAAAGGATAGATAATTTTCTGGGATGAAATTCAATTGCCAAAATAGCAATGCCCTAAATCTGGTGTCCCAACAGTGGCTGGCCAAGTTTAATAGTGTCCGGCAAAGGAAATCTTTTTTTCTGGGAAGAAATTCAGTTGCAAAAATAGAAATACCGTAAATCTGGTGTTCCAGCTGTGACTGAAAAAGTGTAATAGTGTCCAGCAAAGGATATTTTTTTTTTCTGGGGTGAAATTCAATTGCCAAAATAGAAATACCATAAATCAGTGGTTTCAGCTGTGGCTGGCCAAGTATAAATAGTGTCCGGCAAAGGGTAGATTTTGTTCTGGGGTTAAATTCAATTGCCAAAATAGCAATACAGTAAATCAGTGGTTTCAGCTGTGGCTGGCCAAGTTTAATAGTGTCCGTCAAAGGATTTATTATTTTATGGGGTGAAATTCAGTTGCCAAAATAGAAATACAGTAAATCTGGTGTTCAAGATGTGACATGACAAGTTTCATAGTGTCCGTCAAAGGATATTTTATTTTCTGGGGTTAAATTCAGTTGCAAAAATAGAAATAATGTCAATCTGGTGTTCGAGCTGTGACTGGACAAGTTTCATTGTGTCCGCCAAAGGATATTTCATTTTCTGGGGTGAAATTCAATTGCCAAAATAGTAATCCCCTAAATCTGGTGTCCCAGCAGTGGATGGCCAAGTTTAATAGTGTCCAGCAAAGAATATATTTTGTTCTGGGGTGAAATTCAATTGCCAAAATAGCAATACCGTAAATCTGTGGTTTCAGCTGTGGCTGGCCGAGTTCAATAGTGTCCGTCAAAGGATTTATTATTTTCTGGGGTGAAATTCAGGTGCCAAAATAGAAATACCGTAAATCTGGTGTTCCAGCTGTGACTGGACAAGTTTGATAGTGTTCGTTAAAGGATATATTATTTTCTAGGGTGAAATTCAGTTGCAAAAATAGAAATACCGTAAATCTGGTGTTCCAGCTGTGACTGGACAAGTTTCATAGTGTCCGTCAAAGGATAATTTATTTTCTGGGGTGAAAGTCTATTGCCAAAATATCAATTCCCTAAATCTGGTGTCCCAGCAGTGGCTGGCCAAGTTTAATAGTGTCCGGCTAAGGATACATTTTGTTCTGGGGTGAAATTCAATTGCCAAAATAGCAATACCGTAAATCTGTGGTTTCAGCTGTGGCTGGCCGAGATTAATAATGTCCGGTAAATGATATATATTTTCTCTGGGGTGAAATTCAATTGCCAAAATAGCAATACAGTAATTCAGTGGTTTCAGCTGTGGGTGGACAATTTTAATAGTGTCCGGCAAAGGATATATTTTATTCTGGGGTGAAATTAAATTTCCAAAATAGCAATACCATAAATCTGGTGTCCCAGCAGTGGCTGGCCAAGTTTAATAGTGTCCGTCAAAGGATGTATTATTTTCTGGGGTGAAATGAAGTTGCAAAAATGCAAATACCGTAAATCTGGTGTCCCAACAGTGGCTGGCCAAGTTTAATATTGTCCGGCAAAGGATATATATTTTTTCTGGGGTGAAATTGAATTGCCAAAACAGCAATACCATAAATCAGTGGTTTTAGATGTGGCTGGCAAGTTTAATAGTGTACGGCAAAGGATAGATAATTTTCAGGGGTGAAATTGAATTGCCAAAATAGCAATCCCCTAAATCTAGTGTCCCAACAGTGGCTGGCCAAGTTTAATAGTGGCCGGCAAAGGATATCTTTTTTTCTGGGGTGAAATTCAGTTGCCAAAATAGAAATACAGTAAATCTGGTGTTCCAGCGGTGACTAGACAAGTTTCATAGTGTCAGTCATAGGATATATTACTTTCTGGGGTGAAGTTCAGTTGCAAAAATAGAAATACCGTAAATCTGGTGTTCCAGCTGTAACTGGTAAAGTTTAATAGTGTCCAGCAAAGGATATATTATTTTCTGGGGTGAAATTCAATTGCCAAAATAGAAATACCATAAATCAGTGGTTTCAGCTGTGGCTGGCCAAGTTTAATAGTGTCCGGCAAAGGGTAGATTTTGTTCTGGGGTTAAATTCAATTGCCAAAATAGCAATACAGTAAATCGGTGGTTTCAGCTGTGGCTGGCCAAGTTTAATAGTGTCCGTCAAAGGATTTATTATTTTATGGGGTGAAATTCAGTTGCCAAAATAGAAATACAGTAAATCTGGTGTTCAAGATGTGACATGACAAGTTTCATAGTGTCCGTCAAAGGATATTTTATTTTCTGGGGTGAAATTCAGTTGCAAATATAGCAATAGCAATTCTGGTGTCTCAGCAGTGACTGGCCAAGTTTAATAGTGTCCGGCAAAGGATAGATAATTTTCTGGGGTGAAATTAAATTGCCAAAATAGCAATCCCCTAAATCTGGTGTCTCAACAGTGGCTGGCCAAGTTTAATAGTGTCCGGCAAAGGCAGTTGCAAAAATAGAAATACCGTAAATCTGGTGTTCCAGCTGTGACTGGACAAGTTTCATAGTGTCCGTCAAAGTATATATTATTTTCTGGGGTGAAATTCAATTGCCAAAATAGCAATACATTAATCAGTGGTTTCAGCTGTGGCTGGCCAAGTGTAATAGTGTCCGGCAAAGGGTAGATTTTGTTCTGGGATGAAATTCAATTTTCAAAATAGCAATACCGTAAATCAGTGGTTTCAGCTGTGGCTGGCCAAGTTTAATAGTGTCCGTCAAAGGATTTATTATTTTCCGGGGTGAAATTCAGTTGCCAAAATAGAAATACAGTAAATCTGGTGTTCCAGCTGTGACTGGACAAGTGTCATAGTGTTCGTCAAAGGATATATTATTTTCTGGGGTTAAATTCTATTGTCAAAATAGAAATCCTCTAAATCTGGTGTCCCAGTAGTGGCTGGCCAAGTTTAATAGTGTCCGGCAAAGGAGAGATAATTTTCTGGGGTTAAATTCAATTGCCAAATTAGCAATCCCCTAAATCTGGTGTCCCAGCAGTGGCTGGCCAAGTTTAATAGTGTCCGGCAAAGAATATATTTTGTTCTGGGGTTAAATTCAATTGCCAAAATAGCAATACCGTAAATCAGTGGTTTCAGCTGTGGCTGGCCAAGTTTAATAGTGTCCGTCATAGGATTTATTATTTTCTGGGGTGAAATTCAGTTGCCAAAATAGAAATACAGTAAATCTGGTGTTCCAGCTGTGACTGGACAAGTTTCATAGTGTCCGTCAAAGGATATTTTATTTTCTGGGGTGAAATTCAGTTGCAAATATAGCAATAGCAATTCTGGTGTCTCAGCAGTGACTGGCCAAGTTTAATAGTGTCCGGCAAAGGATAGATAATTTTCTGGGGTGAAATTAAATTGCCAAAATAGCAATCCCCTAAATCTGGTGTCTCAACAGTGGCTGGCCAAGTTTAATAGCGTCCGGCAAAGGCAGTTGCAAAAATAGAAATACCGTAAATCTGGTGTTCCAGCTGTGACTGGACAAGTTTCATAGTGTCCGTCAAAGTATATATTATTTTCTGGGGTGAAATTCAATTGCCAAAATAGCAATACATTAATCAGTGGTTTCAGCTGTGGCTGGCCAAGTGTAATAGTGTCCGGCAAAGGGTAGATTTTGTTCTGGGCTGAAATTCAATTTTCAAAATAGCAATACCGTAAATCAGTGGTTTCAGCTGTGGCTGGCCAAGTTTAATAGTGTCCGTCAAAGGATTTATTATTTTCTGGGGTGAAATTCAGTTGCCAAAATAGAAATACAGTAAATCTGGTGTTCCAGCTGTGACTGGACAAGTTTCATACTGTCCGTCAAAGGATATATTATTTTCTGGGGTGAAATTCAGTTGCAAAAATAGAAATACCGTAAATCTGGTGTTCCAGCTGTGACTGGACAAGTTTCATAGTGTCCGTCAAAGGATATTTTATTTTCTGGGATGAAATTCTATCGCCAAAAGAGCAATCCTCTAAATCTGGTGTCCCAGCAGTGTCTCGCCAAGTTTAAAAGTGTCCGGCAAAGGATATATAATTTTCTGGGGTGAAATTCAATTGCCAAAATTGCAATTCCCTTAAATCTGGTGTCCCAGCAGTGGCTGACCAAGTTTGATAGTGTTTGTCAAAGGATATATTATTTTCTGGGGTGAAATTAAATTGCAAAAATAGAAATACCGTAAATCTGGTATCCCAACAGTGGCTGGTCAAGTTTAATATTGTCCGGCAAAGGATATATATTTTTTCTGAGGTGAAATTAAATTGCCAAAATAGCAATACCGTAAATCTGGTGTCCCAGCAGTGGCTGGCCAAGTTTAATAGGGGCCGTCAATGTATTTATTATGAGTGTGTAGGGTGTGAGGCTGTTTGGGTTTATTTTCCATCCGCTTTCTACACTGTCTATACTGCCACTGTATCTAATTTCATTGTATAATACTGTTGAGGGGGCCCTGACAAAGTCTTTTAGTCCTACTCCTTCTGGATGGGCCCCTTCTAGGTCAGGGACCCAAAACAGTGTGCTTCCCACGCTTCCCTGTAGCTACACCCCTGAGCAAACCCATCATTAAGTACGTGTACTCTTCCACCATGTTGCTGAAATGCTGCCTCCTGCTAAGACGTTCCAGGTCTGCTGGTGGTGCAGGTTGTTGTGGCATGATGACAACGCTTTCCCACATTTCACCAATGCTAACCCAGCCTTCTGAGTTGCTGATGGTGACCCAGCTGCCCGTGAGCTGGTTTGGGTGTCACCCTGCTGAGAACACATTTCCTCCTCATCCTCCTCATCCTACTTATCATCCTCATCCTCCAGAACTGTGCCCTGGCTGGACAATCGTGTTCCAGGCCAGAGACTATGTTGGTGCAGGAGCCCACCCTTCGAGCCACTTGGATATCACTGGCCTTAAGTTAAGGATAAGGCGTGTATATAGTTTTTTTTTTATTATATAGTAAGTTTAGCTGCATTATAGTTATTTTAATGTGTTTTTAAGAAAATTTGTAAATAGTTTGTTAATGGTTTGAGTGAAGGGGGGGGTAGGGGTGTTGTGTGTGTTCGATTAATTGAATTGATTTTCACTGTCTGGTGTTTAGGAATTAGGAATTTCTGTACCCCAAGTTCAGTACATGTGGCAGGCAGGGGATGTTTGTCAAAACGGCTAGGCCCAGACCTGCTAGTATATTTCGCCCATTAGCGCACAACACCAGGCCGTGCTGGAGGCTCAGTGGCAACAACCAATGGTCGGTCTGTTGTTCCATGCCACAGCTCCTGCGCGGTGCGGGATTTGTCCCACAAACACACAAGTTTTAAAACCAGCTGCTGTTGTTTCCCCCTGGCTGTGCTGCTGTGGGTAGTGAAGGTATTAAGCTGAGTGGATGAGGAGGAGGAGGAAGCCGAGTAGGAGGAGGAGGTAACAGGATACAAAGAGAAATGCCCAGCAAACCTCGGGGGCGGAAGGACATTCTCAAAAATGATATTCGCCTTTGGGCCAGCCGCTACATTTACCCACTGTGTTGTTGGTTATGTGGACGTTATCACAGATAGCGTTGCACAGTACAAAACTTGATTTTGTCTGCCACTTGGTTGTGCAGGGAAGGGATGGCTCGCCTGCAAAAGTAAAACTGTCCACCAGACAGAATGACAGCATTTTAAAGTACCAGGAAGTTTGAAAAAAGGCATTCAGAGCCATAGTAGGGGGGTACTTCCTCTTTCTATTTCTTTTTCTCTCCAGTGTTTGGGAGATAGACAGCTGATAGCTGAAACACTTCCATGGGATTTGGTGGAGATGCTTGGTGACAATGACAGATGTGGTGGTGTTGCTGCCACATCCTCTGTTTGCTGGGTTACAGGTGCCACTGTCACTCACTTGGGCTCAAGTTTAGAATGTTTATTTATTATTTTTTATATTTTATTTTATTTTAAGTTGTTTCCCTATTCACATATGTTTGCAGGGCATTTACCTACATTTTTCTGCCTTTTGCAGCCCTCTAGCCATTTCCAGGGCTATTTTACAGCCATTTAAGTGCACAAAAGTTCAGGTCCCCATTGACTTCAATGGGGTTCGGGGTGAAGTTCGGGTCGAGTTCGGATCCCGAACCCGAACATTTTTGTGAGGTTTGGCCGAACTTCTCGAACCCGAACATCCAGGTGTTCGCTCAACTCTGGCTGTTGTGTGGATATCAGCGTAGTTCTTGGTGCTTTCATTGCTCCTTTGAAGTTAAGTCTTTCCTTTCCCTCTTTGTATTTTGTTTGAGTTCTATGTGTTGCATTTCCAAGTCATTTATATTAAGGCCTGAGGAAGACTCCTGCTTGTCCTTCCTTTTGGAGAAACAGGTTGTCTCAGTCCTGACATTAATATGAAGGTCCTTTAGGGTTACATAGGACTTTAGGTATTCCTGTGTATGAACACTTCTATAGTACCTCTTGGGTCTGTTCATACTGTTAGTTAGTCAGGATTTTGATTAGGGTTTTACTATGAGGAGTCCATCTCCTTTACCTAGTTTCCAGGCCTTATTCCCTCACCCCTTTGCCTCCTATGTTCGGTGTGGTGTTTCCTTCCCACACCTGAACATAACATTATAAACCGCCAAAACCGTTTTTTTTTTGCTTGTCTCAGTACAGCCATGGATCCTATTGCTGCACAGGCCGGAAAGCTGCAAGGGCTGTTAGCTGACTTCTGCACGACCATCTCGCAGATCCAGAGACCACAGACTACTGGTCCTAGTGGTGGTTACCAGGCCTGTCTCGAACCTAAAGTTGCCTTCCCGGACAGATTCTCTGGGGAAAGTGATAATTTCATTTTGTTTATGAAGGCGTGCAAATTGTGTTTTAGGCTACGTCCACACTCTTTTGGGGATGACATTCAGAGAGTTGGCGTGGTTAATTTGTTGCTTATAGGTGACTCTCAATCATGGGCTTTTTCTCTGCTGACCGGATCGGAGTCTCTCCGGTCGTCGGAGGAATTTTTCAATCTCTGGGTCTCATCTGTGATGACCTGGATTAGACCTCCCTGGCTGAGACCAAGTTACGTGGACTTCATTAGGGAGAGCTGCTGAGATCTATTGCTCTGCGTTTAGGAGGTTGGCTACGGATACTGATTGGAATGATCCGGCTATCTGTAGTCAGTTTTGTCAGGGATTATCAGAGAGGCTGAAGGACACTTTAGCCTTTCTTGAGAATCTCCTGAGTCTCTGGAAGCCGCTATGTCTCTTGCTGTACTAGTAACAGGAAGGGAGTGTGTTTTTTTTTCTGCGGACAAAAGGGACATTTTATCAGAGTATGTCTCTGCATTCAAAGGCAAAAAGAGAAAAAAGGGACATTTAATTCCCATTTGACTCTTGGAGGGGAGAGTCAGAAAATGTGCATTTGCCTTTTACTGCTATTACCTGATTTCTCCTGGCTGCTGAGGTGGCGCTAGATTCAAAAACTGTGGGAATTAAGGTGTTTATCGACAGTGGGGCCGGGGTGAAACTGATTGATGCTCAGTTCGTCCGTATGCATGGGTTGTCACTGAGTGCATTAAAAAAAACATTTCCGTTTTTGCTATTGATTCTGCAACTCTAGCTCAGAAGTGTTTATCTCAAGTGGTGCATGACATCAGATTAAGAGAGGGTGAATTTCATCAATAATTTATTTTGTGTTTTGTATTGGAGAGTCTCCCTGCACCGTTGGTTCTGGGTTTATCGTGGTGAAGCAAGCACAATCCAACCATCGATTGGTTAGCTAGACAGATTCTGGAGTGGGGTGATTGCATTGCTAATTGTCTAAATACATCTTTTTCTGTTTTAACTGCTAAGACAATACCCTCTTTTATATCTGATTTTGCCGAAGTGTTTTCTCAGAGTGGATGTCAGGCTTTTCCTCCGCATCGGAAATATGATTGTCCTATCAATCTTATTCCTGGAGCTAAGTTGCCAAAATTTAGGTTGTATAACCTTTCTGAACCTGAAAGACTGGCCTTGAGAGAGTATATTACCGGAGTTTGGCTAAAGGACACATAAGACCTTCCAAGTCTCCAGTGACAGCAGGGTTCATTTTTGTTAAAAAAAAAAAAAAGAAGGACAGAGGTCTTTGGCCGTGTCTGTTCCTTGAACTCAGTCGGATTACTTTCCTTACCCTCTTCCTTTGATTCCTGATTTGTTTAACCAGATTAATGGTGCCAAGTTGGATTTAAGGGGGGCATATAACCTGGTTAGGATCAAGGAAGGGGATGAATGTAAGACGGCTTTTAATACTCCTGAGGGGCACTTTGAGAACCTGGTCATGCCTTTCGGGTTGACCAATGCTCCTGCGGTTTTCCAGCATTTTATGAATAACATTTTTCATCACCTTGTGGGGAGGTTTGTAGTCGTGTATTTGGATGACATTCTAATTTATTCTCCAGACATGAAGACACCTCAGTATCATGTGTGGCAGTGGAGCTGCCAGGGGGCCATAGGAAGGTGACGTGTTTTGGGGAGCTGGGTGGTAGACCCAGATCCCGCTAGAGAGGGAAAAGAAATATTGTGTAGTCAGTGGCCAGACGGCTGAGGTTTATTTTTTTGATTTCTTTGTACTGCTGCTATGACAATAAAGCTGGTCATGGCCAGTTTGCATCCGAAGCTACAGTGTTGGAGTAGCTTCTTGATGTGTGCCAACCATCTAAGGTAATAAAACGGCAATCTGGAAGAGCTAAATGACCCCGAGTTGACACACATGTGAGACAGGTGTTACAGATTCTAAAGGACAATACATTGTATGCAAAATTAGAGAAGTGTGTTTTTGCTGTACACGAGGTGCAGTTTTTGGGTGACCTGCTGTCATATTCAGGTTTTCGAATGGATCCAGAAAAAGTTAGTGCTGTATTGGACTGGGATCGACCCGAAAATCTGAAGGCTCTTATTACTGAAAATGTATTCAGAATTATTCGATATTAGTAAAACCCTTAATGGACATGACTAAGAAAGGGACAGATGTCTCAATGTGATCTGATTCGTCGTTGCAAGCCTTTTCTGCAATTAAGGAATGCTTTCTCTTCTGCCCCTATATTGTGCAGCTGGATGTATCACAACCTTTCTTTGTGGAAGTGGGGTGGGGGTAGGAGTGTCCGAGGTGGGGGTAGGAGCAGTTTTATCGCAGGGCCCGTCACCTGGGAAATGGCGTCCATGTGCCTTTTTCTCTAAAGAACTCTTCCGCAGAGAGAAATTATGATTTGGGTAACAGAGAGTTACTGGCCATTAAGTTGGCTTTTAAGGAATGGCGTCATTGGTTGAAAGGGGTGATTCATCCGATCATCGTGTTCACAGATTACAAAAACCTGGCTTACCTGGAGTCGGCTAAACGACTGAATCCAAGACAAGCCAGATGGTCTTTCTTTTTCACCAGATTCAATTTCATTATTACCTATCGTCCTGGGATTAAGAATGTCAAGGCAGATGCCTTGTCGCATAGTTTTACTGGAGGTGGTGATTTTGAAAATCCGAGTCTCGTACTGTCTGAAGTGGTGGTGAGATCCGCTCTTTACCCTGACCTAGAGGTGAAAGTGTTAGAGGCCCAAGTAGAAGCACCGGATTCTTGTCCCTCTGGGAAACTGTTTGTGCCATCGGAAACTGTTTGTGTCACAAGGTGTTTGAGGAACATCACTGTACAGTTCTTAAGGGACACCCTGGGAGTAGATCCTCATCTCTCGTAGTTTCTGGTGGCCAGGGTTGCATAAGTGTGTTGAGGACTAGGTGTCAGCCTGTAGTACCTGTGCACATGCTAAGGTGACACATACTCGGCCTTCTGGATCTCTATTTCAGTTGCCCATCACGTCAAGACCATGGACTCACTTATCCATGGATTTTATCACTGATCTACCTATTTCTATAGGGAGAGTTAGGGCATTAGGTAGTCCTGTGTATGAATTCACCTACCTCTGAGGTCTGTTCATACTGGTAGTTAGTCAGGACTTTGATTAGGGTTTTACTAAGAGGTGTCCATCTCCTTTCCCTAGTTTCCAGGCCTTATTCCCTCACCCTTTGCCTCCTATGTTCGCTGTGGTGTTTCCCTCCCACACCCGAACGTGACATCATTTGAGCGCGAAGAGGCCGCTGCGTCCATCTTGATTGATTGCGCTGGGCGTGGTGACATCATATGTGCACAAGATGAGATGAGAATGATATTTTTTTCTTTACTGCCATTTCAGGGAAAATTGATTCATTACCACGAAGCACAAGGAAATTCGGCTTAATGGCGAATCAAATTTTTCCTGAAATTCGGAGAGAAGTCCACTTCCTCTTTTCACTCAACACTAGTAATAATATTATGGCTATTAGATTTCTGGAAAAGGTTCGTTGATCAAGGAAGTTATTGCAAAATGAACTAGTTAAATTTTTATTTCCTATAAGGCACAGACAATGTAAAAGGAAGTATGGGGTAGCATTGTGGGTAGCACGTACATGTGGTAGCAATAGTGCATTTAGGACTAAATGCTTTAAGCTGACAAAAATCCCCCAAAAACTAAACAAATGATATAATTTATGTTTATTCCTATGGTGAGGCCTCATTTTTAAGTAAAAAAATGGTTCTGCCATGCTAAGATGGGACAGCTCCCTCAGGTGAAAAAAGTGACTGGCGAGCCTAATAGGTGGGCATCTGCTGCAGGATCTATTGTATCAATAGATACGACGAAAATTATGGATAACAACATATGCTTTCATCACAGCCTGCACATTTGTTGGAGTTAGCTGTATAGCGGTGAGGAGCAATCACCATTTGGAAGTTAAGAAGTCAAATGGGGACAATTGTCACTCTCTAGTGAGGCCATAGTTAAAGATGCATTTATGTGTTTTAAACCTTGGCATGCAAATAGCCATGTGGGATGTGTTCAGCCCTCATCAGCCACAATAACAAAAGGGGCTGGGGGACCTAAAATTCCTGGAATGAGGCTTGGATTCTAAGAAGCCCAATTCATTGCTCTGAAGCCAGCAACCAATTCTCACGTGTCTGTAGCGCTTCTTCTAAGGCCCCATGGGCAACAATTACAAAACAGTACCTACTCGCTGGGGTGAAGCTCAAATCGAAACACCATATCTGTCAAAGTGCCATATTGTCTAAGCGCTTGCCTTTTAAACATAGCAATTCAACAGAAGTGGATGGAGGAATGTAATCCAAGATACTCTTACACACTTTCATCCTCTTCGAGCGTCCTTAAAAATTATTACAGGGATTTAGGTCAAAAGCTTAGGGCAAGGACCTCAAAGGTAGTATTTTCCGAGATACTGCCTGTACCTAGAGATGTCGCGAACATAAAATTTTCCGTTGGTGAACGCGAACTTCCGCAAATGTTCGTGAACCGGGCGAACCGCCATAGACTACAATAGCCAGGCGAACTTTAAGAACCACAGGGACTCTTTCTGGCCACAATAGTGATGGAAAAGTTGTTTCAAGGGGACTAACACCTGGACTGTGGCATGCTGGAGGGGGGTCCATGGCAAAACACCCATGGAAAATTACGTAGTTGACGCAGAGTCGGGTTTTAATCCATAAAGGGCATAAATCACCTAACATTCCTAAATTGTTTGGAATCACGTGCTTTAAAACATCCAGTGTATGTATACAATCAGGTATGATGTAGTATCGATCAGGTAGTGTAAGGGTTACGCCCGCTTCACAGTGACAGACCAAACTCCCCGTTTAATGCACCGCAAACAACCGCAAACAGTCCATTTAGACAACTGCAAACTCCCTATTTGTACAAGGTTGGATACCAAGCTAGCCATGTCCCGTTCCTTGTCCTCACTGACATCATTGAAGGTCTTTTCCTCCACCCAGCCACGTACAACACCAAGGGTCCCCCAAAGGTGACAACAAGCCCCCTGGGACGCCTGCTGTAGTTGGTCTTCCACCTCCTCAAAGCCACCTTCCTCCTCCAGGTTTGTCACCTCCACAAAAGGACGCATGAGCTTACAGCCATTGTGCATGAGGGTTCAGTAACGCGTCCAAAAAATATCCAGCTCCGCAGAGGCTGTCCTCTTTTTTTTAAATTAAAAATATATGTTCTTACCAGTTTAATCTCTGTTTTGTCCCCTATCAGAGGACGGTGTATGGAATAGATTTTAGGAACCGGGAGATGGAAAAAGATGGTTGGTAGGTCCTCTTCCTTCCAATTTGGGGCACTGCGCGTGCACCATGCAATGTACTGTGCCACCCTATATGAGTGGTGTGTTAAGTAGTACTATTCCTATCAGTTTAATCCCTGATACGTCCCCTATTAGGGGACGTGTATCGAATAGATTTTAGGAACCGGGAGATGGAAAAAGATGATTGGTCGGTCCTCTTACTTCCAATTTGGGGCACTGCACGTGCGCCGCGCAATGTACTGTGCCACCAATACAAATAGTGTGAACTACTATTCTTACCATTTTAATCTTTATTAAGTCCCCTATCAGGGGACGTGTATTGAATTGAATCCTTGCATGGGGAGATAGAGAAAAAAGCTTGCTCTGTCCGCTTCCTTCTAATTCTGGGCACTTTCAATGGAATTTGCCACCAATGCAACTAGTGTTAACTAAGTACTATTCCTATCAGTTTAATCTCTGTTTTGTCCCTTATCAGGGCCAGGGCCGGTGTAGTGAATAGATTTTTGGAACCGGGAGATGGAAAAAGACCCATGCTCCGTCCGCTTAGTTTGAATTTTAGGTCACTGTGCGTGCGCCGTGCAATGTACTGTGACACCCCATATGAGTGGTGGGCAGTGGGTACAGTACAGTCTGTGGGCCTGACACACAATGGCAGGCAACTGCAATTATATTAAAGGGTAAAAATTAAATGACTTTTTTATCTGCAAGGTACAGTGCCACCCTATCTGAGTGGTGTGCACGCATTACTGTCTTTGGTCCTGCGGCCTCTCACACACGGGCAGGCAACTGCAATATATATATATATATATATATATATATATATATATATATTGCAGTTGCATATATATGTAAAAAAGCAGACTGATGTACCAGCCCTAAAAAGGGTTTTTTGGGGTGCTCTCAGGACGCTATCCTTACAGCAGATGGCCCCTTTCACACGAGCGAGTTTTCTGTGCGGGTGCAATGCGTGACGTGAACGCATAGCATCCGCACTGAATCCTGACCCATTCATTTCAATCGGTCTGTGCATATGAGCGTTTTTTTCACGCATCACTTGTGCGTTGTGTGAAAATCGCAGCATGTTCTATATTCTGTTCTGCGTTTTTCACACAGCATTAGCCCCTTAGAAGTGAATGGGGCTGCGTAAAAACGAATTTCATCCACAAGCAAGTGCGGGTGCATTGCATTTTTTATTGCTAGGAGATGTTGTTTGTAAACCTTCAGTTTTTATCACACGCGTGAAAAACGCATCAAAACGCATTGCACCCGCACGGAAAAAACTTTACAACTGAACGCAATCACAGGCAAGACTGAATGGCTTTGCCTGTGAAATCGCACAGTTTTCACTGAACGCATATGCAACGCATCCGGAGATAAGGCCCCATTCAAACATCCGCAATTTTTGTCCCCATCTATTCCGCAATTCTGCGGAATGGATGCAGACCCATTCATTGTGAATGGGGCCGGACGTGATGCAAAAGATAGAGCATGTCCTATTCTTGTCCGCAGCCTGCGGACAAGAATAGGCATCTCTATGGGGAGTACCGGCATGGTTTGTTGCGGATCCGCAATTTTCGGATCCGCAACACACTACGGACGTGTGAATAGGGCCTAATCTGGACACGCTCGTGTGAAAGAGGCTGGTGAGTCTTTGAGGACTGGAGTGGACACAGAACACTGGTCTAGCTAACGCTTTCCCTATTAATTCAGCAGCACTCTCCCTGCCATAACTAACACTGCAGCTTCAGAATGAATCTAAGATGGATGCTGTCCTTGCTTTTTGATAGGAGGTGGGAGGGTCTGGGAGGGAGGGACAGTGGAAGATTCGGGAGGTTAACAATTGGCTCAAGAACTGGTGTAGGAAGGAGGGGTTTGGGTTCCTGGAGAACTGGGCCGACTTCTCAGCTGCATACTCTATCATAAGACCAGGAGCAAGGTAGTGGTACTGGGGGAGGAATGGAAGGAACTAGGGATAGTTATAGGGACTAAAACAGTTAAGAAGGAAAGATGTAGGGTTAAGAATATACAAAAACCTCTTAAATTGTATGTACACTAATGCCAGAAGCCTGACTAACAAAACTGGGGAACTTGAATTAGTGATGTGTGAGCAGGACTATGACCTAGTGCAGTGGTGGGCAAACTTATTAGTCAACTGAGCCGAATATCAACAAAACAGCGATTTATTTTTCCTGGGAGCCAAATTTTTTAAACGTAAAGCCAAATTTTTTAAATGTAAACTATATAGGAAGGTACTGTACATTGTTATTAACATATTAAGGGTGTTCCTAACCATCTGAACATACCTTTCTCAATCCTCAACACTACATCTTTCACTCCACAATGTTTCACCCTACAAGATGCACGTAGGATTTAGAGGAGGAAAATATGAAAAAAAAATATTTTTCATTACACCTCAGGTCAAACCACTAATCAGACCCCCAATGTTAATAAGACCTCCCTTAGATCAGATGTTAGCTCAGACCCCAAAGTAAATGACCCCCAATCAGAACTCAGATAAGAGCTCTATGCCTCTCATCATCCCCATTATCATCAATGATGCCTCTCATCATCAATGATACCGCTCATATCCCCCATTATGATTCTCATCACCCCATTGCCTCAGATCAGCCCCAAGTTTCATAAAATAAAAAAGCACTTACCTCTCCTGCTCCTGGATGCCGCTGGATGCCGCTGCTCCTCACCACCCTCGCTCTGTGTTCCTCCTGCTGTCGGCTGTGCTGTGAACTGGCGTACACAGCGTGACGTCACAGAGCGCCTCACACCCTGCACAGCCTACAGCCGAGGACCAGGAAGCGGTGAGTACAGAGCCTTCACCACTTCCTGGACCTCCCCCTTCTGCCGATTTTTGCCACAGGCAACGAAAATGTGATCGCACTGTACATGTGAGCCCGCACCTGGAAGAGACAATATCAAGGGGCTAAAGAGCCACATGTGGCTCTAGAGCCGCAGTTTGCTGACCACTGACCTAGTGGGAATAACTGAGACATGGCTGGATGATAACTATGACTGGGCCGTTAATGTACAAGGTTACAGTCTGTTTAGAAAGGATCGTCAAAACCGGAGAGGGGGAGGGGTCTGCCTTTATGTAAAGTCCTATCTAAAGTCCACAGTCCGAGAAGATATAAGTGAGGGACATGAACATGTGGATTCACTGTGGGCAGAGATATATGGAGCCAAAAACAATAATAAAATACTAATTGGAATTTACTATTAACCACCTAATATACCAAAGTCCATAGGAAATCTTTTACTAAACGAGATAGACGAGGCCGCAAATCATAATGAGGTGGTTATTATGGGGGACTTCAACTACCCAGATATAGACTGGGAAACTGAAAGCTGTACATCGCGAAAGCTGTACACCGCATAAAGGAAACAGGTTCTTGGCAATAACCAAAGACAATTACCTTTCTGGTAACTGGTTCAGGACCCAACTAGAGGGATGGCCATAATGGACTTAATATTAACCAATGACCTGACAGAACAACAGATGTGCAGGTTGGGAGACACCTGGGAAATAGTGACCATAAAGTAATAACCTTCCAATTATCATTCAAAAGAGCCTTTCAACAGGGAGGAACAAAAATACCAAACTTCAAAAAAAGCTAAATTTAGCCAACTATGCAAGGCCATATGCCTAATTAACTTGGACAAAGTCCTCAAAAACAAAAATACAGCCACAAAATGGGAAATCTTTAAAAGCATCCCAAAATCTCATTGTGAGAGGTACATATTGTAATGGAAAAAAAGGTTGAGGAACAAAAAGAAACCAATGTGGATAAATAGAAATGTAAGGAAAGCAATAAATGACAAAAAGAAAGCATATAAATCACTAAAACAGAAGGGTAGCGAGGAAACACTGAAAAACTATAAGGAAAAAAATACATGTAAAAACAAATACAAGCGGACAAATTAGAGACCGAGAGATTAATTGCCGTACAGAGCTAACCCTAAAATGTTCTTCAATTATATAAATGTTAAAAAGTATAAATTTGAAAGTGTCAGCCCTTTAAAGAGAAATGAGGGGGGAGTTGCAGAGAGCGACGAGGAGAAAGCAAAGCTGTTAAATATTTTTTTTCTCCAATGTATTCACTGAGGAAAATAAACTGTCAGATGAAATGCTGAATGTAAAAATAAATCCCCCATTAAAAGTGTCCTGTCTGACCCAAGAATAAGTACAACAGCGACTGAAAAAGATTAAAATAGACAAATCTCCTGGACCGGATGGCATGGACCCCCGTATCCTAAGGGAATTAAGTAATGTCATAGCCAGACCCTTGTTTCTGATATTTGTGGACTCTATACTGACAGGGAATGTTCCACAGGATTGGCGCATAGCAAATGTGGTGCCAATATTCAAAAAGGGTCCAAAAACAGAGCCCGGAAACTATAGGCCGGTAAGTTGGTAACATCTGTTATGGGGAAACAGTTTGAAGGTTTTCTGAGAGATGCTATCTTAGAGGATCTCAACGGAAATAAGCAAATAACGCCATATCAGCATGGCTTCATGAGGGATCGGTCGTGACAAACGAATTTAATCAGTTTCCTTGAGGAGGTAAGTTCTAGACTTGACAGCGGCGAATCAATGGATGTCATATATCTGGACTTCTCCAAAGCATTTGACACTGTACCTCATAAAAGGTTAGTATATAAAATGAGAATGCTCGGACTGGGAGAAAATGTCTGTAAGAGGGTAAGTATCTGGCTGAGTGACAGAAAACATAGGCTGGTTATTAATGGTACACACTCAGATTGGGTCACTGTCACTAGTGGGGTACCTCAGGGGTCAGTACTGGGCCCTATTCTTTTCAATATATTTGTTAATGATCTTGTAGAAGGCTGGCATAGTAAAATATAAATTTTTGCAGATGACACTACACTGTGTATAGTAATTAACACTGAAGAGGACAATATACTGCTACAGAGGGATCTGGATAGATAGGAGTCTTGGGCAGATAAGTGGCAGATAAGGTTTAAGACTGACAAATTTGAGGTTATGCACATGGGAAGGAATAATGCAAGTTAACCATACATATTAAATTGTAAAACACTGGGTTGCACTGACTATTACATCCCGTAATCTAATTCTCCTCCATTCACCATACCATCACACAACCCTTCAGCATCATTGTTCTGAACCTGATCCATCGCCAAATATCCACACCGAATGCACTCAGAAGCACTACAGAGACCGGCTGGCAATTGTCTTATGCAGCTTTATATCTACTCCCCTATTGTGTTAAGATGGCCTGACCATTGTACAAATCAAGCACTTGTTACCTTTTGTGTCACCACTATCTCCTTCTCCTTATACATTTAAAATTCTTGCGAGCAGGGCCCTCATTCCTGTCAAATTAATCGTTGACTTGTCTGATGCTAAGGTGTGTTATTTATGGCTCTTTTTGTACTTGAACCCGCTGATTGTAAAAAGCTGCAGAATATGTTGGCGCTATATAAATAAAGATTATTATTAGAAATTAGTGAATCGAAGCTGATGAAGTGGCATTCGATCTGAACTTCAGGAAAAATTCAGTTTGCACCGAAGCCAAATTTCCCCACGCTTCGTGGTAACGAATCACATATTTTCCTAAAATGTCTGCTACACGTGTGAGGACATGGAGCAAGGAACTCTGGGAAGGCGGGGGTCATCCATAATACCATGCATGCAGCCAATCAGCAGCCAGCCCTGTGATGTCATAGCCCTATAATTTAGTGTCAGCCATCTTCTGCCATTTACCAGTGTACTTAGTGCAGGGAGAGACATCAGCAGGCGCTATGGACAGTGATAGAAAAGATTTGATTGTGGTGAAAAAACGATTTATAAGTGCAGTGAAAGGAAAGGGAGGAATCATTCCACAGCATTTATGTAGAACAGGGTTCAGTAGGGAAGGTTACAGACTAATAGGAACAATACTATTACACCTTGCTGCACTGACTGGGGATTCAAATTGCCATAATACAGCTCTGTCATTCCAGCAAACCGTTCCTGTTATTGGGGTGCAAGTGATGTTTGATACAGCCATTAACAGGGTTTATTACAAGGAAATATTTCAACAGTACATCTTATTTGCCCTTGTGAGGTGCAGTTATATATTCTAAAGCACTGTTTGCCGTGTATTAGTGGCAAAAGAAAAATATATTCGCCGTTCAGCGTTGCACCTATATGTTGAAAAGCCTTTTGTGTAGTGCAAAACTGGAAAAAATGAGGGCCTAATTGCCATTCAGCAGTGCCGTTATATATTCTAAAGCCCTTTTTGCCGTGTATTAGTGGGAAAATAAAAATATATTTGCCGTTCAGCGTTGCACTTATATGTCGAAAAGCCTTGTGTAGTGGAAAAGTGGAAAAAAATAAGGGCCTATTTTCCGTTAAGCGGTGCAGTTATATGTGGTAAAGCCCTTTTTGCCGTGTATTAGTGGCAAAAGAAAAAGATATTCGCCGTTCAATGGTGCAGTTATATGTGGTAAAGCCCTTTTTGCGGTATGGACCGAATTACGTAGTGGTAAAAAAAAATTATGTGAAACAGGCTTTTTTGGGGAAAATTGATGGATGATTGTAGGACTTTCTTCTGTATGAACCAGATTCCGTTAGCCTTTCAATTGGTGAAATTTTTTATTTCAAACATGTTTTTTGGGGGAAAATTGATGAGTGACTGTAGACCTCCTTTTGCTGTATGGACCGAATTACGTCGTTGTGGGTCCTGGAATAAATATAATGAAGACACTGATAACAACACACCAGCACACTTCGCCTTTACCATCTATTCACAATGAAATCAAACAGCTTCAGTAAATTGAAAATATTGATGTGTTTTTATCTGCTCCGTCTGTATTCAATCTCCACAGCACACAAGACGTGACAGGAGAGCCTGTGCTTTGGAATCCAGGTCCACAACAAAAGGACTCTGTAGGCATACACATCAGAGAAAGCTAAAACTGGTTGCCCCAATTTTAATTCAGGAGCAGTAAACAGCGGGAAGCAAATAGAGGTGGCTGAACTCCGTTGCATCTCTTGTGAAGTCAATGTCTCCAACTATGCCCCCCTCGCGATTTACAGCAAATACATTATTTTCATGTAGAGATCCAAGAATTATGTTGGAGGCATGTAGTGTATGCAAGCCATGTGCAAT
This sequence comes from Bufotes viridis, assembly GCA_033119425.1. Taxonomy (NCBI): domain Eukaryota; kingdom Metazoa; phylum Chordata; class Amphibia; order Anura; family Bufonidae; genus Bufotes; species Bufotes viridis. Next base: position 357,867,101 of record CM065589.1, read on the forward strand.
CCCTCTCATCACGCTCACACTGTTCTGCACCTGGTTTGCCTGGCTTTCTATGCGACAACTCAAAATCGGAACCATGGTGACCGTCAACAGGAAGAACATTGTATTGGGGCTGCGTCATGGAGAGCTGAGCCAATGCGCCCTGCATGGCACACGTCTGGTTGTTAAGCGGTTCCTGAAGTCTTCAAACCATCTGCAAGACATCCTAAAAATGGCCAGGAAACTTTGCATGCACTCGTATACCGCAAAGCAAACCCTCCTTGAGTTGCAGCGGCAGAACGGCATCCCACAACATAGGCTGATATGCAACATTTCCACCCGTTGGAATTCCACTTTTCATATGTTGGACTGTCTTTACAAGCAGAGAAAGGCCATAAACGATTTCTTGATGATCTAAGCGGACAGAAGTACTCCTCTGTTTAACTTTGATGTCAGCCAGTGGCAGCTCATGCGTGACACCTGCCGTTTGCTCAGGCCCTTTGAGGAGGCCACGGTATTTGTCAGTCACCAGGACTATGGGATGAACAATGTCATTCCACTGCTTTATGTCCTGAAACAGATGCTGGTCATGGGACTGGAGATGTGGCACCTCTATCTCATAGCCACATGAGCCCTGTGGCGGCTGAACTGAAGGGGAAGGAGGAGGATATTGGAGCACAAGCAATGTGTAGCGAAATGGGAGGTTTTTCAACACAGGTGACAGGAGAGGAGGAGCAGGCGCAGCCAGAGGAGCTACAGAGCGATGAGGAAGATGAGGCAGATGACCCAGACACACCGTGGCAGTATGCAGTGGAGATGGAGGCAGGGAGTCCCTTGCACAAATGGCCCAATGCATGCTCACTTTCTTGCGTAGTGACAGCTGAATTGTCACCATTTGGCAGAAGGATGACTTCTGTCTCTCCACCTTGTTGGACCCTCGCTACTGGTCCAAAATGGGGGCCTTTTTTTACACCCGCTGAAAGGGCAGACAAACTGAACTACTATAGAGACATCCTATGTAGTCAGTTGGCCACTGCCTATCTGCGCCATCGTCCATCCTCTCGCAGGTTTGACCCGGGGGCCCTCTGCGCTCACATTGCTCTGCCATGGCTGCTGTGGCAGGGTGGGGAGGGTAGGTGCAGTTCCAGCTCCATCAGCAGCAACTTGAGTCTAGAGTCGTTGATGAGCAGCTTTCCTCATCCACCTAGTGAAGAAACTACTCACCAGCAGCTAGACATAGAGCAGTACCTGAACTAGCAGGTGGTGGCATACTTGGAGTGTACCCTGCCAGCCGTCATTGAAGATCCACTGCACTACTGGGCAGCCAAACTGGATTTGTGGCCACAAGTGGCAGAGTTTGTCCTGGAAAAGCTGTCCTGCCCGGCCAGTAGTGTGGCATCAGAGCGGGTGTTTAGTGCGTTGGGGGCCATAGTTACCCCAAGAAGAACTCGCCTGTCCACCCAAAATGTGAAGAGACTGACCTTTATCAACATGAATCAGGCGTGGATCAGCCAGGATTTCCACCAACCAATGCCTGATGCATCAGACTAGATCATCCATGGTGCCACACTAACACTTTGACAAAAGAAACCGGTTTCTTCTGGATACCTGCCTCAGCTACTATTCTGATGCTGCCACCCGCCTGATGCCACACATCTGATGCCAAGTGCTCCTTCTCTCACCCACCATCTTTAGCTGGTACTGGCATTGCCACCCACCTCCACATTATGTCACCTTGCCACTCTGTGGTCTCTTCATGCTGCTGCCAACTCACAACTCTGTCTCTGGGCCACTCTGTGGTCTCCTCATGCTGCTGCCACCTCCACACGATGTCACCTTGCCACTCTGTGGTCTCCACATGCTGCTGCCATCACACTATATCACCTCACCACTCTGTGTCCTCCTGATGCTTCTGCTGCCACCACTTCCACACTGTCACCGTGCCACTCTGTGGCCTCCTCATGCTGCCTCCACCTCACCACTATGTCATACGGCCACTCTGTGGAATTCTCATGCTGTTCCCACCCTCCCCACTTCATGACTGGGCCACTATTTTGCCTTTCAGCCTGGCTGACATATTCATTTATTTGACCCTTCTTCGGATCTGTCAGAACTCAGAATGAAGGAAAAATGAGACACACAACGGATCCTGTCTGTGTAGCAGCTGTAAGGCCTGTATGGTCCCAACAGACTTGGCTTGTGATTTGGTAGCCAAAAGCAGGAGTGGGTACAAAACACAGAAGACATGCAAATATTTCATTCACGTGTCATCTCTGTTTTGGATCCACTCCTGTTTTTTTGGCATTAGCATTACTGATCAATTACTGACCAAATGCTGACCGAGTGAAGGCGGATGCACCACAGACAGGATCCGTTTTTTGGGGGTTATTGTCCTGATGGATCAGAGGAAGGTCAAGATAATCAGTGACGTCAACACAAACTTACTGCTGACACCCTCTCCACTCTGCCAGGAGGCTGAAGATTTTTAAGCATTTAATAGAACAGGTTCTGTAGACATCTATGTGGAATCAGCTGACAAGGGTGTACAAGGAATGCGCTTCTTCTTTGCGCTAACATTGACTTGTAAGGCTGAGTTCATGCTTGAGTTATTTGGTCAGTTTTGCCTCTGTGACTGCCGAAATAAGTTAAGTTTGCAGTGATTCTAAGAGCGACACCTGTCATCTGCATGTCATACTGACTTGCAGTATTATTTCACTACCAGAGCAGATTCCCTATGCGTGTTAGGGTACAGTACTTTCACACTTGAGGTAGGATGGCTCCGGCAGGCTGTTCACCCTGTCGGATCCGTCCTGCCGCTATTTTGTCGTGCCGCCGGACTGCCGCTCCATCCCCATTGACTATAATGGGGACGGGGGCAGAGTTACGGCGCAGCACACAGCAGAGGCCGCCATACTAAAAAGTCGGACATGCAGTACTTTTAGTCCGGCGGCCTCTTGCCGTGCACTGCCATGCTGCACCATAACTCCGCCCCCACCCTCATTATAGTCAATGGGATCGGAGCGGCATTCCGGCAACACAGTGAATTAGTGGCAGGACGGATCAGACAGGGTGCACAGCCTGCCGGATCTGTCCTGGCGCAAGTGTGAAAGTACCCTTACTGCAAAGCACAGTGTTCTACGCCACTATAAAAGCTCTCTGCAGCCAGGAAATAGCTGATTTTTTTATGAAATTTGCCTCGATTAAATTGAGATCGAACCAAGTTTTTCCCATAAATTCGGCGATTTGGATTTTTGAAAAATTAGCTCATCTCTAGTTATTAGCATTATTATTATTACTGCAATTAGGGCTAACAGCATTAGCTTTCTTGCAATGGCAGGACACTAAAGGATGAACACAGAGCCTATTATGCCTTAGGGCTTTTTCACACGAGCGAATCCCGTGTGGGTAATCCGCTGCGTGAAAGACAGCCAAGCCCCGTTCCGGACAGCAGAAACATGGAGCATTAACATGATTGATAATGCTCCGTGCTTCTCTGTGATCTTTTTACTACAAAATCACTTTATCTTACTGTGATTTTGTAGTAAAAATAATCACAGAGAGGCACAGAGCATTATCAATCATGTTAATGCTCTGTGTCTATGCAGTCCGGAATGGGGCTTGCTGTCTTTCACGCAGCGGATTACCCGCATGGCATTAGCCGGCATTAGGCAGCATTAGTGTGGCAATAGCCAAAAAACATGGCAATTTACACACAGCTGACAATCATTTTATCTTTCTATGGGTTGGCCTCAAATGACAGTGATTTTCACATCTGAGAATAACGTAAAGGCACAACAGAAACGCAAATCAAACATGAATAATCACAGACAGTGTCACAGATTAAACACAAACTGTGCCATCACTGACCTACCATGGACACACACATGTGAATGAGGCCAATTAGTGCTATTTTTTTTTTTTTTTTTTACATTCGTTTTACCCCTTCTGATCTCCATTGCAAGCAACAGGGATATGTCTGTGTCCATGAGAAGCTTAGTTACTAAGGTCAGTACATGGATGACGACTTAAAGTATGTATTTTCAGGTATGTTGGTCTCCTTAATATGCATGCATTTCACTATTGCAGTAGTGCATAACTGTTGTTGACATACATTGCTTTTAGTAGGATTATATTTAATGTTACTTTTCTGTCTACAAAGAGCACATAATCTGATGCTAACTGGAAAGGTGATTGGGCGACAGTGTATTTAGACATAGAGCAATAGTTGGATTTGTCTCTTTTCTGTATTCAATCTCACAGATTAGTTATGCTGCTCTGATGTAGGGTGTCAAAACCCATTAAGGCAAGGGCTACACAGCAACAATGATCGCGTGACACCTGGCACTGCAAGGATCGCTGAGCAGCGGGGATCCCATAGAAGTGAAGGGGATTGCTGCGGCAGTCGCAAGAAATCCAACACGGCTGCAGTTGTCCCATTCATTTCTATGGGATCACTGCTGCTCAGCTATCCAGGCTGCAACAGGTGTTGCCGTGTAGCCCTAGCCTAAAGGTGCCTGAAAATTTGCAGCTTAAACATTTCCATGGTATTCAATGGGGTTAAAAAGTATAAATCCCTGCCCTATGTTCTGCTGCGAAGAATCATTCTGCCACATAAATAATGATGTGTTGTGGATTTTCTGAGGCAGAATGTGTCTATTAATTTCAACTGGGGATGTGATTTGTACAGAGTTCTGCATCAAGATTTGCAAACAAATCCATGATCTAATACACCTGTGTATTTTCAGGCAAATTTTCCTGCTATATGTAAAGGCACCCTTACTGTGAATTGCTGCAAGAAAAATTGACCCTGTATTGCTGAATAGCCATGCTGTCACCTCTTGGCATCAAAGGCCACTCTTCTCATGAACATTAGTGACTTATACAAATTATTTCAATGATATCCGTTCATTTAAATTACTTTACAGAAAAATACCTTCAAATACTTATGGGGTCATTTATCAAACTGGTGTAAAGTAGAACTTGTTTAGTTGCCCATAGCAACCAATCAGATTCCACCGTTCATTTTTGACAGCTCCTTTGGAAAACTAAAGGTTGAATCTGATTGGTTGCTATGGGCAACTAAACCAGTTCTACGTTACACCAGTTTGATAAAGGACCCTATTAGTTTTTGTTGTCATTGTAGGTAACAATGCAGTCAACTTGAATTATTATTCAATGGTATGGCAGCATTGTATTTCCATGTATCAAAATAAAACTTCAAATCAAAATTACTGTATTAGTAAGGAACCTTCTGAAATTGGTATAATACAGTGTTAAAAACAAAATGGTAAGCTAATAGTAAATTTAGACTTATCCTGTCATTCAGGCATGGTTTAGGTAGAAAATAAAAAGTATCACATGTCAAGTAACTCACCTTCAAGCAGAATGTCAATGACCTCATTAACATTAAAACTAAGTTCATCAACATCTTGTCCAATGTATTGGTAAATGGCTCTACAGCGAGGACCCCCAGTCTTAACCTGTGGTTTAGGCCGACCTACTCCTGGTGGTGGTCTTTGAGTGACACTTTTTCTCCTCTGTGCCCTGAAATAGATAAGATATCCATAGACAATTTTATTTTACATTTTTATGTGGTTTTCTAACATGTCCAAAATTACTGGTGGTTTATAGGGAATGTGTCATGTATTTACTTTCTGGTAGCTAATTCTTTTATTCTATTTTTTTTTTTTTTGTGATTGTAGATTTTTTATTATATTTCTTGAGCATGATGCATCTTCTCTGAGCTGTTGTTAAGAGCATTTATAAATATGCTTTATAGCAGCCACCAATGGCCATAGACACAATAGACTGGATGGAAACGTATTGACTTCTATAGAAGAGTTTTCTAGGCATGCTCTACCTTTGTAGTAAAGATGAGTGAACCAGTTTGTCCTAAACTGGGTTCGGTCCAAATTTTGATATTCTTCGGATGCCAGGCGAACCAGAATCTTTTCAGATTCATTTTGGATGAATCCAGTAAAATTGTGCATAACACCATTCTATTATTATTATTATTATTATTATTATTATTATTATTATTATTATTATCATCATTATTAGAGATGAGCAAAGTTCTCAATTTTTTTTTCACCGAATTTGAAAAAAAAAATTTGATTTGATCTAAAATCATTTATTAGAAAGTGCGTTATAAATCAGCTACTTCCTGGCCTGCAGAGTGTATCTCATTGTACACTACTGTGCATAGCAGAAGCATGCATAGCTATTCCATTGACAGGCAGTTCACAGGTGTCACTCCAACTCAGTTCACACTTCACTTATTTGGTCAGTTACAGGTCAAAAACTGACCAAATCACTGAGTTGTAAACTCAGGCTTACAAGTCAATGTTAGCGTCAGGTATAATGTACTTAACCATGCATTGGCCAAAGATTCTACTGTAGAGTGAAAGAGCAGTCTCCTTTTACACCGTCTGCTGATTCCACATAGATTGCTAGAGAACCTGTTTTCTTACATGCTTATAAAAGTAGTGGCCCCATGACAGACTGGAGAGGGTGTTAGCAGTAAGTTTGTGTTGAAGTCACTGTTTATTTTTCTCTTCTTCTGATCCTTCAGAAGAAACCCCCCAAAAAAACGCATCCGCCTTTTCAGTATTTGGCAGTAACAGGTCAGTATTAGTAAGGCCTAACAAAAACAGGAGAGGATCCAAAACAGAGATGACATGTGAATATTTGCATGTCTTCTGTGTTTTGGACCTACTACTGCTTTTGGCTTCCAAATAGTGATCAAATCCTGATGCAAAATACTGACAGTGTAATAGAGGCCTCATGATCAAGTTTGCATGAGTTTTGGTCATTTACCTCTGAAATCAGTTTCATTCAGATGGAAAATAAGTCCTGCATGCAGAGCTTTAGTGGCCTCTATCACACAGTCAGTATTTAGTCAGTAATTGTAAGGCAAAAAGAAGAGTGGATCCAAAACAGAGATGGCATGTGATGGAAATATTTCTCTTTCCAAATCATAATCAAATCCTGATTTAAAATACTGACCATGGGATAGAGGCTATTGGAATGCTCCAAAGACAGAATCTACTGTGTTTTTAATTTTTCAGTTCTTCTGAAAGATCAGAAGAAGGGTAAAATAAACAGTGATGTCAACAAGGCCAAACAGGAACACTAGTGGCCCTGTCACAGAATGGTTAGAGTGGCAACAGCATGAGGAGTGAACATAGTGGCCTAGTCACAGAGTGGGGAGGGTGGCAACAGCATGAGGAGTCAACACAGTGGCCCATTCACATAGTAGAGAGGGTGGCAACAGCATGAGGAGTCAACATAGTGGCCCTGTCAAAGAGTGCATAGGTGGGGGGCAACAGCAGTGACAGTAACAGCACAAGTTGATGGGTGGCAGTAGGAGAAGATGGCAACAGAGAAAGCAGGTGTATGGCATCAGGCGGATGGCAGCAACAAAATAGTGCCTGAAGCATGTGGCCAGAAGTAATGGGCCATTTTTCACAATGTTCTGGTGTGGCAGCACACAGCAGTCAGAGCAATACTGCCAGAATGATCTAGTCTGATGCATCAGGGTGTGGGAATCCTGGCTGATCCATGCCTGATTCAGCTTTACAAAGGTTAGTCTCTTAACATTTTGTGTGGAAAGGTGAGTTCTCTTTCCACTGCACTAAACACCCACTCTGATGCCACACTACTGACTTGGCGGGAAATCATGTCCAAGGCAAACTCGGCTAGTTGCGGCCACAAATCAAGTTTGGCTGCCCAGTAGCCAGGGGATCTTGGATGTGGGGTGGCAGGGTGCAGTCCAAGTATGCCACCACCTGCTGGTTTAAGTTCTGCTCCATGTCCTGCTGCTGCTTCTTAGTAGGCGAGTGAAGAAAAGTGCTCAGAGACTCAAGACTAAAGCTGCTGCTTTAGGAGCTAGTGCTGCGAGGCAGCGAGGATTCCATTTACTGGTTGATGAAGCCGAGCAGTGTTTCCCCGGTGTGACTTAATTTGCCCAGGCTGGCTAGGTGCAGAACAGCGTGACACTGCCGTGCTCTGCACAGGTGGTATGCTGGAGGACCACTCCAAACTGTGTCTACAGTGATGGCAGAGGACAAGATGGAGGAGGATATTGCCGCCGCAATTACAGCATAAGAACACAGAGGCAGCATTGCCTATACCTGGCCAAGTTGCTGCTTGTGCCTGGGCTGGAACCACATTTACACAGTGGGCCATAAAGGACATGAGCATATTGTCCTTGACCATATTTACAGTCCACACGACAGCGCTTCTATAAAATGTACCAGACACCGAAAGGCTCAAGGACTGGCTCACCTTCTGCTGTATGCTTATGCAGAGCTGGTACAGGTTTTTTAGAGAATTAGTTATGGCTTAGAACTTTCCTTGGCATGGCACAAGCCATCAGAGAACTAATGGCACAAGCCATTAGTTCTCTGAAATGTGCAGTGTCAACGACATGGAAAGGGAGGGACTGTAGTACCAGCAACTTGGCCAGGAGCAGGTTCAGCTTCTGCATTGTTGGATGAGTGGCGGCCATGCCACTGTTTGGGGATTACCTCAACAACAAAACATGCAATCTTGGATTTGTACTCCGCCACAGTTGTTCTGATATATCCTTCCTGTATCTTTTGCTCATGGGGGAAGTGGATAGTTCCACTGTGAGCACTTGTACTTATTGTAAGGAGATGTTCGGCAATACCACCCTCCTTGCTGAGTCTTGTCACCCTCGTCATGTAATACAAAACATACCTAAGGGTGGATTCATACGCGCCCATTGTAATTGTTCTGGTGACGTAGCATGCGACCAGGAAATGTCATCCTGACGAAGCTTAACGGCGAAACCCGGGTCGGGCGATACCTACGTGTCTGGGTGACACCTATGTGTTTTATTCATTGTTGGACATTTTTATACAAGAGAATATTCTGTAAGTAGAATAAATCTTTGAAGGAGAAGGTGGAACCAGCAGCGCGGTTTTCCATATATGAAGAGTAGCTGCTGACTGTCCTCAGTAATATCTTCCTCGCTGAAAAGCAAAGCAGAGTTGGCAGCATACATCATTTGCCTGGCAGAAGGAGCAGAAAAGCAAAGAAGCAAGTTCAGGAAAGGTGAGAGAACAGAGCTGATTGTTGGGCCATGCTAAGTAAGTGTGGTGTCAGATGTCAGTTGAGGTGATGTGGAAGACCGAGTCAACCATTCCAGGACAGTGGGATTGGATGTCAAAACACACCCGCTGGATAATACTGGCAGCTCTGGCCTGTTGCTGCTGCTGCTGGCATTCCTTTGGGGGGCCCTGGAGCTTCTTTGTTGGACATACTGTACCGTAACAGTAAATGTATACGTAAAATAAGTTATTCAGTGTCAATGTGAACACCACATTGATGGTTATATTCCACTGCTTATTCACCCTAATATGAGAATCAATGACTAATGGAATTGCTTATCTATAAAATCAGGTGCATTCCAATATAACAGTTATATTACACTGTTTATTCACAGCAGTATGAGAATCAAGGCATAATCTAATTGCTTATCTATTAAACAAGGTGGGCACCACAATAATGGATATATTACACAGCTTATTCACCCCAATTTGAGAAAAGAGGCGCAATAGAATTGACTATCTATTAAACAAGATGCACCCAAATAATGGTTACATTACACAGCTTATTCACCCCAATTTGAGAATAAAGGTGTAATAGAACTGGTAATCTATTAAACAAGGTGGACACAGTTCCATTATATAACTCTGTGCCCTACACGGAGGATTGATGTAAACTGCCCTGTCTCTTATTGATCGCTTCAGCCAATGTTGGACTGGCATGCCAAAGGCCCACCAGTAGAAGTAACTCTAGGGGCCCACCCTATAATTTCATTCAAATATTGACACTTAAGTAGAGATGTCGTGAACATAAAATTTTCCGTTCGCGAACGGCGAACGCAAACTTCCGCCATGGAATACAATAGGCAGGCAAATTTTAAAACCCAAAGGGACTCTTTCTGGCCACAATAGTGATGGAAAAGTTGTTTTATGGTGACTAACACCTGGACTGTGGCATGCCGGAGGGGGATCCATGGCAAAACTCCCATGGAAAATTACGTAGTTGGCGCAGAGTCGGGTGTTATTCCATAAAATTGTTTGGAATAACGTGCTTTAAAACATCCAGTGTGTGTATACGAACAGGTATGCTGTTGTATCGATCAGGTAGTGTAAGGGTTACGCCCGCTTCACAGTGACAGACCAAACTCCCCGCTTAATGCTGCGCAAACAACCGCAAACAGTCCATTTGCACAACCGCAAATTCATTGACGTCATTGAAGGTCTTTTCCTCCACCCAGCCACGTACAACACCAAGGGTCCCTGAAAGGTCAGAGGTCCTCAAAGCCATCTTCCTCCTCTGACTCCTCTTCTTCAGACTCCTCTCTCTGCGTTGTCGCAGGTCCAGCAATCGACAACGACAAGACTGCTTCTGGTGGTGATGGTGACCACAACTCTTCCTCTTCATGCTCATCTACGGCCTGATCCAGCACTCTTCGCAGGGCACGCTCCAGAAAAAACACATATGGGATGAGGTCGATGATGTTGCCTTGGGTTTGACTGACCAGGTTTGTCACCTCCACAAAAGGACGCATGAGCCTAAAGCCATTGTGCATGAGCGTTCAGTAATGCGGCCAAAAAATACCCAGCTCCGCAGAGGCTGTCCTCTTTTTTTATATTAAAAATAACTGTTCTTACCAGTTTAATCTCTGTTTTGTCCCCTATCAGGGGCCGGTGTATGGAATAGATTTTAGGAACCGGGAGATGGAAAAAGATGGTTTGTCGGTAATCTTCCTTCCAATTTGGGGCACTGCGCATGCGCCGTGCAATGTACTGTGCCACCCTATATGAGTGCTGTGTTAAGTAGTACTATTTCTATCAGTTTAATCCCTGTTACGTCCCCTATCAGGGGACGTGAATAGATTTTAGGAATCGGGAGATGGAAAAAGATGATTGGTCGGTCCTCTTACTTCCAATTTGGGGCACTGCACGTGCGCCGCGCAATGTACTGTGCCACCAATACAAATAGTGTGAACTACTATTCTTACCATTTTAATCTTTGTTAAGTCCCCTATCAGGGGACATGTATTGAATTGAATCCTTGCATGGGGAGATAGAGAAAAAAGCTTGCTCTGTCCGCTTCCTTCTAATTTTGGACACTTGCAATGGAATTTGCCACCAATGCAACTAGTGTTAACTAAGTACTATTCCTATCAGTTTATTCTCTGTTTTGTCCCTTATCAGGGCCAGGGCGGTGTAGTGAATAGATTTTTGGAACCGGGAGATGAAAAAAAAAACATGCTCGGTCCGCTTCGTGTGAATTTTAGGTCATTACGCGTGCGCCGTGCGATGTACTGTGACACCATATATGAGTGGTGGGCAGTGGGCACAGTACAGTCTGTGGGCCTGACACACACTGGCAGTCAACTGCAACTATATTAAAGGGTAAAAATTAAATGACTTTTATCTGCAAGGTACAGTGCCACCCTATCTGAGTGGTGGGCAGTGGGCACATTACAGTCTGTGGGCCTGACACACACTGGCAGGCAACTGCAATTATATTACAGGGTAAAAATTAAATTACTTTTTTATCTTCAAGTTACTGTGCCACCCTATATGAGTGGTGTGCACACAATACAGTCTGTGGGCCTGCGGCCTCTCACACACGGGCAGGCAACTGCAATACATATATATATATATATATATATACAGTTGTGTTCAAAATTATTCAACCCCCAATGCTGTAAAGGGTTATAGGGAAATTAGTGTACATTTTGTAATTGTGTTCAGAATGAAATCTTACAAGGACTTTTTAAAGAACCAAATGCAACTAAAATGACATCAATTGTTTTTGTAATACAGTATTAAATGTTTTTTTTGTGATTTCTTCATTGACACAATTATTCAACCCCTTAAAGACTACCAATCTTAAGAACAGAGGTGCATTCAAGTGTTTTCGATCAGGTATTGAAAACACCTGTGGATGTCAAGGAGCAGCAATCAAGCATAATAAGCACCAATTAGGCAGATTTAAAATGACTGTGATACTCAGCTCCTTCTAGACATTTACTGGTGTGTTTACAAACATGGTGAAGTCAAGAGAATGGTCCAGGAAGACAAGAGAAGAGGTGATTTCTCTTCACAGGAAGGGCAATGGCTATAAGAAGATTGCAAAGATGTTAAACATACCAAGAGACACCATAGGAAGCATCATTCACAAATTCAAGGCAAAGGGCACTGTTGAAACGCTACCTGATCGTGGCAGAAAGAAGATGCTGACTTTGACTGCTGTGCGCTACCTGAAGCGCAAAGTGGAGAAAAGTCCCCGTGTGACTGCTGAGGAACTGAAAAAAGATTTGTCAAACACGGGTACTGAAGTTTCAGCTCAGACAATAAGGCGCACACTGCGTAATGAAGGCCTCCATGCCAGAACTCCCAGGCGCACCTCCTTGCTGTCTCCAAAGAATAAGAAGAGTCGACCGCAGTATGCCAAAAGTCATGTGGACAAACCACAAAAGTTTTGGGATAGTGTTCTGTGGACTGATGAAACAAAATTAGAACTGTTTGGGCCCATGGATCAACGCTATGTTTGGAGGAGGCCTATGAAGAAAAGAACACCGTGCCTACTGTGAAGCATGGCGGGGGGTCAATCATGCTTTGGGGCTGTTTTGCTCCTACAGGTACAGGGAAGCTTCAGCGTGTGCAAGGTACCATCAATTCTCTTCAGTACCAGGAGATATTGGATGAAAATGTGATGCAGTCGATAACAAACCTGAGGCTTGGGAGACGTTGGACCTTTCAACAGGACAATGATCCCAAGCATACCTCCAAGTCCACTAGAGCATGGTTGCAGATTAAAGGCTGGAACATTTTGAAGTGGCCATCGCAGTCACCAGACTTAAATCCGATTGAGAACCTCTGGTGGGACTTAAAGAAAGCAGTTGCAGCACGCAAGCCTAAGAATGTGACTGAACTGGAGGCTTTTGCCCATGAAGAATGGGAAAAGATACCCGTAGATCACTGCAAGACACTTGTGTCAAGCTATGCTTCACGTTTAAAAGCTGTTATAACTGGAAAAGGATGTTTTACTAAGTACTAAGATTGAATGTCACTTGGGGGTTGAATAAAACTGATAATGATGTGAGCACAGAAAAGACATTTGTGGTTATTTCATTATAAATGTTCTGTTAAATTTGTCTGACTTACAAGTGCCTCTTTGATTTAATTGAAAACAAGATGACTGAAATGATCAAAATCAATGTCAAACTGGCCAAAACACTCAATTTCAGTGGGGGTTGAATAATTTTGAACACAACTGTATATGTATATATATATATATATATATATATATATATATATATAAAGCAGAAAAGAGCAGAAAAGAGCTTTTTGGGGTGCTGTCTGGACGCTGTCCTTAAAGCAGAGGGCCCCTTTCACAAGAGCGAGTTTTCCACGCGGGTGCAATGCGTGACGTGAACGCATAGCATCCGCACTGAATCCTGACCCATTCATTTCAATGGGTCTGTGTACATCAGCGTTTTTTTTCACGCATCAATTGTGCGTTGCATGAAAATTGCAGCATGTTCTATATTCTGCGTTTTTCACGCATAGAAGTGAATGGGGCTGCATGAAAAACGCATTGCATCCACAAGCAAGTGCGGGTACGTTGCGTTTTTCACTGATGGTTGCTAGGAGATGTTGTTTGTAAACCTTCAGTTTTTTATTACATGCGTGAAAAACGCATCAAAACGCATTGCACCCGCACGGAAAAAACTGAACAACTGAACGCAATCGCAGGAAAAACTGAATGGCTTTGCCTGTGAAATCGCACAGTTTTCACTGAACACATCCGCAATGCATCCGGACCTAAGGCCCCATTCACACATCCGCAATTTTTGTCCCCATCCATTCCGCAATTCTTACTTTCTTTTTGCCAATATGCGGCGGTGCCAGCGGTGTTCGGATCCGACCACAGGATTCCCAGGTACAAGTAAATTAGATGAAAGTCACCACGGCACTCCAAAGGAATCTTCAATTTCTTTATTTAATCCAAGAAGACAGCAACGTTTCGACTATTCAAGTCTTTGTCAAGCTCTCACAGCTTGACAAAGACTTGAATAGTTGAAACGTTGCTGTCTTCTTGGATTAAATAAAGAAATTGAAGATTCCTTTGGAGTGCCGTGGTGACTTTCATCTTATTTACTTGCGGACAAGAACAGGCATCTCTCTGGGGAGTGCCGGCATGGTGTGTTGCTTATCTGCAATTTGTGGATCTGCAACACACTACGGACGTGTCAATGGGGTCTAATGCGGACATGCTCGTGTGACAGAGGCCGATGAGTCTTTGAAGACTGGAGTGGACACAGAACACTGGCCTAGCTAAAGCTTTCCCTATTTATTGAGCAGCATCAGCACTCTCCCTGCTCTAACTAACACTGCAGCTTCAAAATGAATCTAAGATGGATGCTGTCCTTGCTTTTTGATAGGAGGTGGGAGGGTCTGGGAGGGAGCGTATGCTGATTGGCAGGAATGTGTCTGCTGACTGTGAGGTACAGGGTCAAATTTTGCTCAATGATAAAGTATAGGGGGCATATTGAACATCGCATATGTTCGCCCGTGGCGGCGAACACGAACATGCGATGTTCACCGGCGAATAGTTCGGGACATCTCTATACTTAAGGGGGTTTTCCAATTTGCATCAACATTCTTTAATATAATCCTTTATAGGAAGCTGTAGTGTAATAGCGTACATGACAGCTGCAGCAAATCATTGGCCCTGGTGCCATGCACCGCTGAGATCACTGATTAGTTACAGCAGTCAGGTGCGGTACACAGTTTCAAAAAAAGAACAGCACAACTTCCATGGAAAATTCTCAAGTGAACAGGAGAAACCTTCTTCAACGCAGGTTGTAGGTGTCTTCCTTATCAGGTTCCAATAGACAAAAGCAATGGTCCCCTCTGAAAGATCTAAAAAACCACACCATAGTGCAACACCTCCAAAATATGAAATATTAAAAGATTTATTGCACTTACAGACAGTAGTAAAATCAAGCATATCAAACGTATTTCATAAAAAACCATGTCCACAATATCCTCGTGGCCTGACCCGGGTTTCTCTCGCATGCTTCTTTAGGGCAAAAACTGATCACATCCGGGGGTAGGGCCTATTTAAATCCCCTGACCCTCATCTTCCTGTATTCCATACAACCAAACTCATAATTTAAGTAATTCTTGAGCACATGTGGTGGCATCCATAAACAAATACATTTTACATTTTTACAATGCGACAGGAGAAAAAACACATTTAAATAAACAGTATCCCTCAATCGAGTATTCCCACATTCTAATTATCAGCTTCCCGGCCTTCTCTTATTTCTATTGTACAGGTCCCCTTAAAATGGAAAACAAAGAGTCAAGGATGTTGTTGAATGTTCATATCCCTCTAGTTTTAAACCCTATAACAGTCAGCAGTCTCCTATTCATCAATTTAAAAAGTGTGCCGCTACGGACCTTCCACTACATTCATAAAACAATCACGTGACTCAGCCTGCCTATCCAATACTCCTGATGATGATCTCACAAGACACGCAATCTAGGGCCCTCCTTCCCTCATTCACAAAGGGATCATGCGGATTTCTTGGCCAATCAAAAACTACCATCAGTCTTCACATATGGAAACCGCTCCTATTAGGGTAGCGATTCACAGGGCGTAATAAACAAGATAGGGTTACAAAATTCAAACTAAATAGTGTTTTAAATCACATTCTATGTTAAGCCCTTTAGGTTGTAAAGTGTCTAAACGGAAGATCCATTCAAACTCTCTGCGGTTGATCTGAGCCACCGCACCACCTCCACACCAATGGGGTTTCACTATTTCAACCCCATACATTTTAACCCTTTAGGATCTTTCTGATGCTTCTGCTTAAAATGTGCCGACACACTGTGAGTCAGTAACCCTTTTTTATGTTTCGTATGTGTTACTGAATCCGGGTTTTAAGGCCTTGCCAACATACTGTGACCCGCAGGGGCACTCTAAAACCTATATAACCACTTAATTTTCACATGTACATTTCCCTTTAATTTTAAATTTTCACCCATTACTTTTAGACACCACACATTCTGTTGACTGCACTCTATCTTTCTGACTCCTATTTCTACAAGGTCCACAGAACCCACACCACATACATTTTCCATTATCTGTGATTCTACATGTTTTTTTAGGTGGAATGACACTGTGCACTAATTTGGTGTCAATGCTCGGGGCCTTTTTAAACACAATGTCCGGTCTATCGGGTATTGCTCCTCCTATAATGGGGCCGTTTTTCAATACCTTCCAATTTTCCTTTAATATGTTTTTAATTGAGCTTTCTCTCGAACTATAATTGGTCAGGAAAGTAAATCTGAAACCCTTCTCAGTCCTCACTTTTCTACCAACCCTCTCCCCACTAATCCTACTCCTCTCCACTGCTGTTATACACTTCTCTAATACTTGGACCTCATAGCCCCTCTCTACAAACCGTGCCTTCAGCACATCACTTTAGGTCCTATAATCCTCTGTCTTGGTACAGTTATGGGAGATTCTCTGAAACTGGCCCACGGGGATGTTACGTAATAAGGGTTCATTGTGACAGCTAGTGACATCTAAATAGGAATTGAAATTGGTATCCTTAAAGCAAGTATTAGTCTTGAACTGTCCATCTTCTATTTGTATGCACAAATCTAAAAAGTTAATGGAGGAATTACTAATCTCCCCTGTAAAGTGCAGATTCCAATGATTGTTATTTAAACTGGAAATGAAATCGAGGAGTCCAACTTTATCTCCCTCCCAGAGTAAAAGACAGTATATGTCTCGATAGATCGATATATATCCTCCAGATGGTTAATTTACCTCTGGAGGAGACTTCTCCCAATGCAGGGAGGATGTTCTCTTCTTCCTAGTGTCCCAAGAAAATATTGGCGAAACTGGGCGCGCATTTTGCCCCCATCGCCGTTCCGATGCGCTGAAGATAAAATTAATCTTGAAACAGAAAATAATTCTGATCGAGACAAAAGGACAGGCAATCCAGAATAAACTGGCTCTGAGTTTCACCTATATCGGGACCCTTCAGCAGGCTTTCTTTCACCGCCTTGAGACCCAAATCGTTGGGTATAACGATGTAAAGGGAGGTAACATCAATGGTGGCCATCCACATATCCTCCTTACAGGGACCTAAATTCTTTATCATCTCAATCACATTGCCAGTATCTTTAAGTTACCCTACTAGTGAGGGAATTCAACCCCGAAACAATGGCCGTCCCGGAGGGTTAGTCAGGCTTTTATGCACTTTAGGCAGATGAAAAATCACCGGGACTACTGGGTGAGATACAGTAAGATATTCAAATTCATTCTTGTTTAATATACCCTTCTCTAAACCCCCTTTCAATAGCCCATCCAAGACTCTCTTATATTCGGTGGTGGGATTACTCTTCTCATATGTGTTGCTATCTGACACCAATCTTAGCATCTCCTTTTCATAATCTTCTCTGTTCATTACAACCACCCCCCCTTTATCTGCAGGTTTAATTATAATTTTAGGGTTCTCTTCAAGACCCTTCATAGCCTTCTTTTCCCCAGGGGTTAAATTATTTGGGAGTGTTTTCATTTCCATCTCCAACTCCTTCAGAACTCCTCTTCTGAATGCCACAATGCATTCATTATCCCCATTCTTGGGATAAAACTTAGATTTTTCTTTCAACTGGGTATGTTTAATTTTATTACTAGGCTCTGAATTATTAATTTGGGGGCAGGGTTATTCATGTTATACTTAGCCATATTCAACTTCCTTATATATTTATGCACGTCAATTAACATCTCAAATTTATTCAGGTTTTTCGTTGGGGCGAATTTCAAACCTTTTGTTAAGACTTTCTTTTCATCATCTGTCAGGGTGTGGGAACTAAGATTACAAATACCTCTTACGTCTCCTTTGCCTCTTTGGCTTATTTTTCCTTTTCCCTTGTTTTCCTCTGTTAAGCTTCTTTTCTGTGGGGTTCTCCCCCCCCCCCCAACTCCCTTTTGTTGCCTGTTCTCTCTGCACTCCTTTTATTCCTTGGTGTGGAAAATTTTGTCTATCCTGTACTACTATATGGGATGCGCAGGAGAAATCTTGAAGGAGATTGTGGGAAGCAGTCATAACAGGAGAATAGAGAAGATGGTTTTGTGAGGATCAAATATTATGTGTGGGGATGTATGGAGGGGACAGGATGTGGACAGCCTTATATGTATTTTAAACTGAATTCACTGGGCAACGGGGAGCCAGTGAAGGGATTTGCAGAGGAGTAGCAGGGGAGAGGTGGATTAGTTGGGCAGCAGAGTTGAGGATAGATCAGAGGGGTGAGAAGGTGCTAGATGGAAGGCCACATAGAAGAATGTTACAGTAGTCTAGACGGGACATGATGAGGGCATGTACAAGCATTTTTGCAAACTGTTGGCTGAGGAATGTGCTGATGCAGCATGTGGGGAAAAGGACTTGGATGTGCAGTTTAAAAGACAGGGCAGAATCAAAGTTTACTCCAAGGCAGCAGACTTGGTTGATTGGGGAGAGTGTGCAGCCATTGATCATGATAGATACGTCTGTTGGGGGGGTTCAGTGAGATGGGGGAAAGATGATAAATTCAGCTTTATCTATGTTAAGTTTTTGAAAGCAAGAGGAGGAGAAGAAGGAGGATATAGAAGATAGGCATTGTGGGATTCTGGTTTTGATATCTGGACCAGAGAGGTAAATTTGCGTGCCATAAGCATAAAAATGATACCGAAATCCATGGGACTCTATGAGTTGTCCCAGGCCAAAGGTGTAGATTGAGAAGAGCAGAGGTCCTAGGACAGAGCCTTGGGAGACACCAACATGGAAGGGATGAGGCGAGGAGGTGGTGTGAGAGTGAGAGACACGAAATGTTCGGTCTGTGAGGTATGATGTGATTCAGTACAGGGCCAAATCTGTGATACCAAGAGATGAGAGACTTTGTAACAAAAGGTAGTGGTTGATGGTGTCAAAGGCAGAGGACAGGTCAAGGAGGAGGAGAACAGAGTAATGTTGTTTGGCTTTGGCAGTTAGCAGGTCTTTGGTGACTTTGGTAAGGGCAATTTCAGTTGAGTGGTGGAGTTGGAAGCCAGATTGTAGCTTGTCAAAGAGAGAGCAGCAAGAGAGAGGAGAGGACAGTTCAAGGTGGACATGTTCTTATGTAGCTTTGAGGCATATGAGAGAAGTGATATGTGGCGATAACTAGACAAAGGAGATGGGTCAAGGGAAGGCTTTTTGAGGATGGGTTGAAGTTAGGGCTGGGGTAAACACTGGGGTGAGGTTAGGTATGAGGTGAGGTGGGATGGGATTGGGTCAAGTGCACAGGTGATGAGATGTGATCTGGAGAGTAGGATGTAAAGGCTTTGCTCTGTAATGGTGGTGAAGCAGGTTTTGGGGGGTAGAGGACTGAGTAGTTGAGTAAAGGGGATGTGGGGACTGTAGGCTGAAGCTTTCTCTAATGTTGTCAATCTTTTGTTTAAAGTATGTGGCAAAGTTTTCAGCTAAGAACAGAGGTGAGGGTGGGGGCACTGGGGGAAGGAGAAGAAAGTTAAAAGTTTCAAAAAGTTGTTTACGGTTATGAGACAGAAGATATGAGAGATGTAAAGTAGGCCTGTTTTGCAGCAGCAAGTTAGACTTGAAAATGAGGAGGGATTGTTTGTATGTGGTAAAGAACACTTTAGAATGGGATTTCTTTCATTGCCACTCTGCAGCTATGAAAGCTTCTTTGGTCAGGCTGGTGTGCCAAGTGTGTGGGGAGCAGCGGAAGAGACCAGTGAAGAGAATGCGAGTATGTATTGATCGGATAGTAGGAGAGACAAGTTTGGAAGTTGAGATAGGGAGAAGGGGCGGGTAAAGATAAGATCCAGTATGTGACCATCTCTGTGGGTGGAAGGACCACAGTGAAAGACCAAAGGATAAACTGAGTGCTAGAAGCTCAGAGACAGCTGAGTGGCAAGTGTCAATGGGGATGTTGAAGTCACCCATGATGATAGTGTCACGGACGTTCCCGCAACAGGTGGCAGGAGATCGGTGAGACTGGCGACACGTGATTTGATCTCACATGTTTTCTGTTTGGATCAAATGACTTCTGTGTTGTTTCTGGTGCTTGACACACCTTCTTTCCCAAGGTGTAGTTATTATGGTCCTTTAATCTTCTCTGTTTATTGTTGTTTCTCCCTCCTATGCTATACGGTTTATAGCTTCTGTTGGAGTTGTGGATAGCTGGTGTCTGGATCTCGGCTAAGTTTCTGGTGCTGCCATAGCCACTTGAAGTTAAGCCTTTTCTTTCCCTTATGTATTTTGTTTGGGTTATTTTGTGTGTTGCATTTCCCTGTAATTTGTATTTAGGCCTGAGGGAGATTCCTGTTTGTCCTTCCTTTTGGAGGAACAGGTTGTCCCAGTCCTGACATTAGTACCAGGGTCCTATAGGGTGAGTTAGGACACTAGGAATTTCTGTGTTTGAACTCACCTACCTCTGGGGTCTGTTCATACTGGTAGGTAGTTAGTCAGGACTTTGATTAGGGCTTTACTAGGAGGTGTCCATCTCATTTCCCTAGTTTCCAGGCCTTATTCCCACACCCTTTCCCTCCTATGTTCGATGTGTTGTTTTCCTCTTACACCCGAATGTGACAGATAGTGAGGATGTCAGCAGAAAGAAAGTGTAGGAGCCAGGTGTTGAACTGGTCAAGAAAGATGGTGGCTGGGCCTGGGGGGCAGTAGCGTAGATGCGGACAGAGTGTATTTCAAATGAATGGAACATAATCGAGGGTGGCAGTGGAGTTGGGCTATAGGAGCAGTTTTCTGACAGGAGAAGACCAACTCCTCCACCATGTTTGCGTCTGGGTGGGGGGAGGTCGTGTACATAAAATGCAATCAACTATAAGAGAGTGTAGCAGGGGAGAAAGTGACAGAGGGTGTCAGCCATGTATTGAAGGTTTGTGAGAGATGAAAAGGTCATAAATGTATGCAAGTTTGTTGCAAACAGAGTAAGAGTGTCACTCTAGTGTGGGAGGGAAACCCCCACACCGAACATAGGAGGGAAAAGGAAAAGGAAATTAGGCCTTAAAAGTAGGGAAGGAAGATGGACACCTCCTAATGAAAACCCTAATCAAAGCCCTGACTAACTACCAGTATGAACAGACCCCAGAGGTAGGTGTGTTCATACACAGGAATACCTAACGTTCATCCTGTTCCTCCAAAAGGATGGAATGGGAGTCTCCCTAAGGCTGGAACCAAGAAATGCAACACACAGAAAAGCCAAAATATAAAAGGGAAAGGTAACACTTAACTTCCAAGAAGCTATGGCAGCACCAGGAATCCACAGGTCCAATTGAATCTATAAACCAACACAGCATTGTGGGAGAGACAACTATAAATAGGGAAACTTAAATGACCACGATAGCAACACCTGGAGGTTAAGGGTGTGGCCAGTACCAGGAACAACACAGATGCCTATTGATCCACAAGGTAAACATGTCAAACCAAACCACGTGTTGCCAGTCTCAAAGATCTCCTACCACTCACTCGTGGGTCCCTATGTCTCGGTATGTCCCCCCCTTCTACGAGTGTCCTCCAGGCACATAGGACTGACTTTACCCTGGTAAGACCTGTAAATGCTTTCAACAAATGACTAACATTCACGTTAGATGCCGGTACCCACATCCTCTCCTCAGGTCCATAACCTTTCCAGTGAGCAATATACTGAAGAGATCTATGGAGAGCTCGAGAGTCAATTATTTTGGCAATCTAGAATTCCAAACCACCGTTCACCATGACAGGAGGCAAGAAAGATGGCTCCGAAGGTGCAACATATCTCTTCAACAAAGATTTATGAAACACATTATGTATTTTCAGAACCTGAGGAAGTTCAAGACGAAAAGCTACAGGATTAATAATGGCCGTGATCAGGGCTGGGACAAGGTCCACCACCAACAGAGGCTGAGCTGCCCAAGTGCGCCCCCCCCCCCCCAACTTGTGGACTCTTTACTAAATACTGTTGTAATCACACATAAGTATGCACAGTTTAATGTATCAATTAATGACGCACTGTTATGGAGGATCTGTGAATGACATTGTTATGGGGGGGGATCTATGGTTGACACTGTTATGGGGGATCTGTGGATGACACTGTTATGGGGCGGATCTATGGATGAAACTGTTATGGGGGGGATCTATGGATGACACTGTTATGGGGGATCTGTGGATGACACTGTTATGAAGGATCTCTGGATGACAATGCTATGGGGATCTGTGGATGACACTGTTATGGGGGATCTGTGGACGACACTGTTATGGGGGATCTATGGATGACAGTGTTATGGGGGATCTATGGATGACAGTGTTATGGGGGATCTATGGATGACACTGTTATGGAGGATCTGTGGATAGCACAATGTTATGGGGGGGTCTGTGGATTGCACTGTTATGGGGGGATCTGTGGATTGCACAATGTTATGGGGGGATCTGTGGATGACAGTGCTATGGGGGATCTGTGGATGACACACTGTTATGGGGGATCTGTGGATGACACTGTTATGGGGGATCTGTGGATGACACACTGTTATGTGGGATCTGTGGAGGACACACTGTTATGGGGGATCTGTGGATGACGCATTGTTATGGGGGGGGGGATCTGTGGATGGCACTGTTATGGATTGTGACTCACAATGGATATTGGGGGCCGGCAAATTACAAGGAAGGCGGGGTGGGGGATGATTGATAACATACATATCTAAATGGCTGGGGGTGAGGGCTTGACTTGAGCCATCTACTGATCAGAGCATTAGAATAGCAGGAATAAATAACATCTAAATGTCTGGTGGGGTAGATGGGGGTAGGACAAGGGCTGATGGGGGAAGGGGGACTGGGTTAGATAATCTATACTGACATACATTTGACACACACATACATACTGACATACATATGACACACACATACATACTGACATACATATGACACACACATACATACTGACATACATATGACACACACATATATACTGACATACATATGACACACACATATATACTGACATACATATGACACACACATATATACTGACATACATATGACACACACATATATACTGACATACATATGACACACACATATATACTGACATACATATGACACACACATATATACTGACATACATATGACACACATATATACTGACATACATATGACACATATATACTGACATACATTGACACACACATATAT
The DNA here is from genome assembly GCA_033119425.1 of Bufotes viridis. NCBI lineage: Eukaryota > Metazoa > Chordata > Amphibia > Anura > Bufonidae > Bufotes > Bufotes viridis. The sequence goes on from CM065589.1 coordinate 357,890,367, forward strand.
ACTGACATACATATGACACACACATATATACTGACATACATATGACACACACATATATACTGACATACATATGACACACACATATATACTGACATACATATGACACACACATATATACTGACATACATATGACACACACATATATACTGACATACATATGACACACACATATATACTGACATACATATGACACACACATATATACTGACATACATATGACACACATATATACTGACATACAAATGACACACATATATACTGACATACAAATGACACACACATGCATACCGACATACATATGACACACATATATACTGACATACAAATGACACACACATACATACTGACATACATATGACACACACATACATACTGACATACATATGACACACACATACATACTGACATACATATGACACACACATATGTACAGACATACATATGACACACACACATATACTGACATACATATGACACACACACATATACTGACATACATATGACACACATACACATACTGACATACATATGACACACACATATATACTGACATACATATGACACACACACATACTGACATACATATGATATACATACTGACATACATATGACACACACATGACACACATACACATACTGACATACATATGACACACACACACATACTGACATACATATGACACACACACACATACTGACATACATATGACACACATACATATATACAGACATACATATGACACACACACACATATATACTGACATACATATGACACACACATATATACAGACATACATATGACACACACACACACACACACATAGACATACATATGACACACACATATATACAGACATACATATGACACACACATACATACTGACATACATATGACACACACACATATATACTGACATACATATGACACACACATATATACTGACATACATATGACACACACACATATATACTGACATACATATGACACACACATATATACTGACATACATATGACACAGACACACACATACTGACATACATATGACACACACATATATACTGACATACATATGACACACACATACATAATGACATACATATGACACACACATACATACTGACATACATATGACACACATACATATATACAGACATACATATGACACACATACATAAAAACACACAATATGCACATTACATTACTGCCATTCCATTCCCATTAACCCCTTACATTTTCTGCACATACAGTCTCTGGTGAGAGGCAGGATGCAGAGTATTCCTCCTCCTCCTCCTTCTCTGTCCCGACGCTGCTCTTCTCTCTGTGCTGGGGGAGGGGGTTGTGAATCTCTGGTGCACACACAGGCAGGAAGTCAGGGGCTGGGGAAGGTATGGAGCTGCAGCACACTGGAGGAAGAACACCACTAGGGGGCGCAGGACCGGCTGTTACAGCAGCAGAGCGCAGAAATGGATGCTCTGCTGCTAATACAGCTACACGGCAGCAGCAGGGACTTGGTGAGAGTGGCCTGTGCCTTCGCCCTGAGTCTTGAGCGCCCTGAGGCTGGAGCCTCCTCAGCCTCTGTGTCGGCCCGGCCCTGGCCGTGATCTTATATGGACCAATAAGCCTTGGACCCAAGTTCCAAGAAGGTACCTTCCACTTAATGTTTCCTGTGGACAGCCACACCAAATCACCCACTCTTAGGTCCGGACCCTTAATACGTTTCTTGTCAGCCCAACTTCACCAAGTTATTTTGAATTTTCCACCATATAGATGATAATGATGACGAAAAACATTCCTCCTCAGGAATAACAGAAGTATCTTACCCAGAAAAAGTGCCAAACTGTGGGTGAAACCCATATGCCCCAAAACACGGCAACTTACCAGTGGACTTACCAGTGGACTAGACAAAAACGAGGACCACTCTTTCTGGTTCTAAGAGACAAAACATCTTAAGTAAGTCTCCCGGCTCTGATTAGTGCACTCTGTCTGTCTGTTCGACTGAGGATGAAAAGCCAAAGAAAAAGACAGTTGTACCCCCAGCTGAGTACAGAATGCCTTCCAGAATCTGGATACAAACTGAGTCCCATGATTCAAAACCACGTCAGAGGGAATGCCATGGGCTTTGAGCCAGTGTTTTAGCATTAGGTAGGCCAGACACCGCTATAAACTGCACTATTTTACTAAAACAATCAATCACCACCAAAATAGCTGTCTTTCCTAATGAATTAGACTGATCAGTGATAAAATCCATAGATAAATGAGTCAATGGTCTGGATGGGATAGGCAACGGAAGTAGGGATCGGGACGGCCGAGTATGTGTCACCTTAGACACTACAGGCCGACACATAGTCTTCAACATATTTACGCAACCCCGGCCACCAGAATCTACAAGAGATGAGGTCGGCAGTAGATCTGCTTCCAGGGTGTCCTGTAAGCACCGTACAGTGATATTCCTCAAACACCTTGTAACGCAATTCTGATGCCACAAACAATTTCCCAAGGGGCATGAATCTGGTAAGTCTCTCTGGGCCTCTGACACCTTCACCTCTAGGTCAGGGTATAGAGCGGATATCACCACCCCTTCCGATAGAATAGGACTCGGATTTTCAAAATCACCACCTCAAGGAAAACTACGTGACAAGGCATCTGATTTGACGTTCTTAACCCCAGGACGATAAGTGACAATGTAATCGAATCTGGTGAAAAACAAAGACCATCTGGCCTGCCTTGGGTTCAGTCGTTTAGCCGACTCCAGGTAAGCCAGATTTTTGTGATCCGTGAATACCATCATCGGATGAATCGCCCCTTCCAACCAATGACGCCAATCCTCGAAAGCCAACTTCATAGCCAGTAACTCTGTTACCCACATGATAATTTCTCTCTGTGGAAGAGAGTTTTTTTTAGAGAAAAAGGCACATGGACGCCATTTACCAGGTGACGGGTCCTGCAATCAAACTGCTCCTACTCGCACCTCGGACGAATCCACTTCCACAATGAAAGGTTGTTATTAGAGTTGAGTGAACACCTGGAAGTTCGGGTTCAATGGGGACCCAAACTTTGGGCACTAAATGGCTCTAAAAGAGTCATGGAAAGGGTTGGAGGGCTGCAAAAGGAAGCAAAATGAGGGTAAGAGCATGGCAAGTGTCTGCAAAAAAATGTGGATAGGGAAATGACTTAAAATAAAATAAAATAAATAAAAATTAAAAATAATAATCTTGAACTAGGAGGAGGAGGTCCATATGGAGTGGGAAGTTGAGGAGACGGTGGACACGGCAGTGGAGGAGGTGGAGGTGGTAGCCAACACTTTATTTTTTTTTATTTGGGTAGACCACAAAACATTGTGGAATATATAAAATAAAACAAAGAGAAAGTGCGCTGGAGCATAAAAATGGCTGTGTGAGGCCGGTATACAAGTCTATTCTTCACAAGGTACAGACAAGTCCTGTGAGATCTATACCTGGTTCATTTTAATGAACGTGAGCTTGTCCACATTGGCTGTGGACAGACGGCTGCGCTTGTCTGTGATAACACCCCTTGCCATGCTAAACACACGTTCAATACACTTGTGACAATACACTGGCTGCAGGGCAGGCCAGCACCTCCAAGGTGTAAACGGCAAGCTCAGGCCATGTGCCCAATTTGGAGACCTAGACGTTGAATGGAGCAGACCCATCAGTAAGTACGTGTAGGCGTGTGCACACATACTGTTCCACCATGTTGCTTGAATGCTTCCACCGGCTAAGCAGTTGCATATCAGCTGGTGGTGCTGGTTGTTGTGGCGTGGTAACAAAGCTTTTCCACATTTCGGCCATGCTAACCCTGCTTTATGAGGTGCTGGCGGTGCCCCGGCTGCGTTGGTGACCTCTTCCTCCTCCTCTGCCTTCGCCTTGTGCTTCCACTGAGCTCCCACTGTCAGGTGGGAATGCCATCAGCAGTGCGTCTACCAGCGTGCGCATCTTTCGATCACGCTCCAGTGAGGGAATTAAGGACAACACATTGTCCTTGTAACGGGGATCCACCAGGGTGAACACCCAGTAATCAGCACAAGTTATATGTGGGCAACTCGGCAGTCCTCTGTGGGAGGTGTATCATCTGTGTCCTTGGTTTTCCCCCCCAGCCACACTGCAGTGATGGCCCTGAGATGCTCTGGGCCGTTTGAATCCATTTTTTCCAGTAACAAAGCAAGGGTTAACAGCCAAGCAAAACTCAATTTTTATTGCCCTGATTCTGTAGTTTTCAGAAACACCCCATATGTGGGCGTAAACTGCTGTATGGCCAAACGGCAGGGCACAGAAGTAATGGAACGCCATATGGTTTTTGGAAGGCGTATTTTGCTGGACTGGATTTTTGACACCATGTCCCATTTGAAGCTCCCAGATGCACCCCTAGAGTAGAATCTCCAAAAAAGTGACTCCATCTAAGAAACTACACCCCTCAAGGTATTCAAAACTGATTTTACAAACTTTGTTATCCCTTTAGGTGTTCCACAAGAGTTATTGGCAAATGGAGATGAAATTTCGGAATTTCTATTTTTTGTTACCTTGCCTCAAAAAAAGTGCAATATAAAGCAGCCAAAAATCATATTTACCCTAAAATAATACAAACAAAACTGCCACCTTAGTTTCCAAAATGGGGTCACTTTTTTGGAGTTTCTACTGTAGGGGTGCATCAGGGGGGCTTCAAATGGGACATGGTGTCAAATAACCAGTCCAGCAAAATCTGCCTTCCAAAAACCATATGGCGTTCCCTTCCTTCTACGCCCTGCCGTTTGGCCATACAGCAGTTTCCGACCACATATAGGGTGTTTCTGCAAACTAGAGAATCGGGGCAATATATATTGAGTTTTGTTTGGCTGTTAACCCTTGTTTTTTTACTGAAAAAATTGATAAAAATGGAAAATTTGCAAAAAAATAGCTATTTTCGGACCGTTTTTATTTTTTGTTATTTACATCGTTGAACTGACAGGTTAGATTGTGTGCTATTTCTATAGAGCAGGGTGCTATGGACGCGGCAATACCAAATATGGCTACTTTATGGGGGGGTTTTGTTTCAGTTTTACATAATACAGCATTTTTGAAAAAAAATGATTTTTTTAGTGTCTTCACATTCTGAAAGCCATATATTTTTTTTATTGTTTGGACGACTGTCTTATGTAGGGGCTCATTTTTTGCGGGATGAGATGGCGGTTTGATTGGAACTATCTTGGGGTGCATATGACCTTTTGGTCGCTTGCTATTACACTTTTTGTGATGTAAGGTGACAAAAATGGCTTTTGACACCGTATTTTTTTATTTATTTTTTGTTGTGTTCACCTGAGGGTTTTGGTCATGTGTTATTTTTATAGAGCAGGTTGCGACGGACGCGCCGATACCAAATATGTATACTTTTTATTTATTTATTTAAGTTTTACACAATATTATCATTTTTTAAAACAAAACAAATCATGTTTTAGTGTCTCCATAGTCTGAGAGCCCTATTTTTTTTTTTTTTTGGGGGGTGATTGTCCTATGTGGGGTATCATTTTTTGCGGGATGAGATGACGGCTTGATTGGCACTATTTTTGGGTGCATATAACTTTTTGATCGCTTGCTATTACAGTTTGAGATGTGAGGTGACAAAAATGTTTTTTTTTTACATTGTTTTTATTTTATTTTTTTAACAGTATTTACCTAAGGGGTTAGATAATGTGATATTTTTATAGATCAGGTTTTTAAGGACGCGGCGATACATAATATGTATACTTTTTATTTATTTATTTTACTTTAACACAATAATAGCATTTTAGAAAAAAAACTTATGTTTTAGTGTCTCCATAGTCTGAGAGCCATATTTTTTTATTTTTTTGGGCGATTGTCCTATATAAGGATTAATTTTTTGCGGGATGAGATGGCGGTATTATTGGTACTATTTTGGGAGGCATACGCCTTTTTGATCACTTGGTATTACACTTTTTGTGATGCAAGGTGACAAAAAATGGCTTTTTTACACCATTTTTTTGTGTTTTTTTTTACGGTATTTGTGTGAGGGTTAGATCACATGATATTTTTATAGAGGAGATTTTTACGGACGCGGCGATACATAATATGTGTAGTTTATTTGTTTTTTTTTATTTTTATTCAGTGATATGTATTTTTCTTATTTTTACTTTTTTTTTCACTTTTTTGACATTTTTTTGACCCAGACCCACTTGGTTCTTGTAGATCCAGTGGATCTGGTGTCTATATATTACAGAACAGTACACTATATAGTGTACTGCACTGTATTTTTTTACTTTTCACAGTCTGGTCAGACTTCTGCCTTTAGCAGAAGTCTGACCAGAGTTACTATACCATGGCAAGCAGGACGCTTCTGAAAGCGTCCTGCTGCCATGGTGACCATCACCCGCTGCCCTTACAGAGCAGCGGGTGATGGGAAGAGAGGTGAGCTCCCTCCCTCTACCATCCTATCCCGTCGGGGGGGCTGCAAAGGTACGGCTCCCTTCATGCTAACACTTTCTATATCGCGGTCCGTACGGACCGCGGTATAGAAGGGGTTAAACTGCTGACATCTGCCTATACCCACTAGGCACCAGGGAAATAGATTGATCCCGCGCCGCCCACCCGCAGCACCGCCCGCAAATCCCCCCCCCCCCCCCTGCACCGCCCGGGGGGACACTAAGATGGCGGGGCGCGGGGGGGGGGTAAAATTTACACTTTGGGGCAGATTTTAGTCTCTGATCCCCGCGGTCACAGACCGCGGGGATCAGAGACTACAGATAGCGCAACAAACCGCAGGTCTGAATTGACCTGCAGTTTGTTGCGATCGCCGACACGGGGTGGTCACAGGACCCCCCTCGGCATTGTCACAGGATGCCTGCTGAATGATTTCAGCAGGCATCCTGTTCCGATCACCACCCGCAGCGCTGCGGTGATCGGAACTTCTCAGGGCGTACATGTACGCCCTGAGTCCTTAAGTACCAGGACGCTAGGGCGTACATGTACGCCCTGCATCCTTAAGAGGTTAAAATTGGCGGTTACATTGTTGCCTGACATAAAGCAATTTTTGGCTGTAAAGCCAAAGGTAGTCGCCAACAACAATGTGTTTTGTTTTGTTTTCTTTCATTTTTTTTTATAAATTGGGATAGACCCAAAAACATTGGGAAATAAAAAATAAGAAAACAAAGAGTAAGTGCGCTGTAGTATAACAATAGTTGGGTGAGGCCGGTATACATGTCTATTCTGCATAAAGTACGAACAAGTCCTGTGGGATCCATGCCTGGTTCTTTTTAATGAACGTGAGATTGTCCAAGTTGGCTGTGGACAGGCGGCTGCGCTTGTCTGTGATAATGCCACCAGCCATGCTAAACACACGTTCAGACAATACACTGGCTGCAGGGCAGGCCATCCCTTCCAAGGCGTAAAGGTGAAGCTGAGGCCATGTCCCCAATTTGGAGACCCAGAAGTTGAATGCAGCAGACCCAGTGGCGTAGCTAGAAATGACTGGGCCCAACAGCAAATTTTTGAATGGGGCCCCCCTCCCCCAGTAATATTTTTGCAACCCTTTCCTTTTATGCTGCCCCCATTCCTGTGGCTACTAAAAATCGCTCTTTCAGACCAGGCAGTTGTTCCATCTGTTTTCAACACTGTCTATACTGCCACTGTATATCATTTCATTGTATAATACTGTTGAGGGGGCCCTGACAGTCTTTTAGTCCTCCTCCTCCTGGATGGGCCCCTTCTTGGTCAGGGCTCCAAAGCAGCCGCTCTCCCTACTTTCCCTGTAGCTACGACCCTCGGCAGGCCCATCAGTCAGTACGTGTAGTTATGTGCACAGATCCTATTCCACCATTTTGCGGAAATGCTGCCTCTTGCTAAGACGTTGTGCTTCCACTGAGCCCCCGGTGTCAGGTGTGAATGCCATCAGCAGCATGTCTACCAGCGTTGGCTTCTTCTGATCATGCTTCAATGATGGAATTAAGGACGGCACGTTGCCCTTGTAACGGGGATCTAGCAGGGTGGCCTCCCAGTAATCTGCACAAGTTAGAATGTGGGCAACTCGGCAGTCGTTGCACAGGAACTGCAGCATGTAGTCGCATGGCCGTGAGCTGCTTTGGGTGCCACCCTGCTGTGAACACGGTTTCTCCTCCTCCAGAACTGTGGCCTGGCTGGACAATTGTGTACCTGGCCTTTGTTGGTGCAGGAACCCACCCTCCGAGCCACTTGTATATGACTGGCCTTTTAAGTTAAAGGATTTATCTGACTTACAGTTATTTAAATATGTTTATAAGTAAAGTTGTAAATAGTTTGTGAATGGGCATTAATGAGTTTAAGTGAAGGGGGGGGGGAGGTTGGGAGGGAGTCTGGTCGGTTAATTTTCTATTTTTGAGATGTTCCTTGTATAGTTTTTTTTACGATTTATAATAAAAAGTCCTGTTAACCGTGAAAATGTTACCCAACAAATTTAATAAAATTATTTGCATTTATTATTTATTCACATCTGCAGTGGTCCTTGAGCACCAATAAAAGTGAATTTGTCCCACTAGAATCTAAGAGCAAGATTAACTGAATTGATTTTCACTGTCAGGTGTTCAGGAATTTCTGCACCACCAAATTCAGCACATGCACCAAGCAAGGGATGTGTGTCAAACCGGCTAGGCCCAGAGCTGCTACGAGATTTCGCCTATTATCGCACACCACCAGGCCGGTCTTGAGGCTCAGTGACACCAACCACTCATCGGTCTGTTGTCCCATGCTCTTCCACAGCTCCTGCGTGGTGTGGAGTTTTTCCCCCAAACAGATAAGTTTCAGAACAGCCTGCTGTCATTTCCCCCTGACTGTGCTGATGTTGGTGGTGAAGGTGTTACGCTGAGCGCATGAGGAGGTGGTAGAGGAGGAGGAAGAAGAGTAGGAGGAGGAGGCAAATAGAAATTCCCTGCAATCCTCGGTGGCGGACGGACATGCGCCAAACTTCTATCTGCCTCAGGCCCAGCCGCCACTACATTTACCCAGTGTGCTGTTAGAGAGATACAACTTCCCTGTCCGTGTTTACCGGTCCACGTATTGGTGGTTATGTGGACCTAGCCACAGATGGCGTTGCACAGTGCACACCTGATTTTGTCCGCCACTTGGTTGTGCAGGGAAGGGATGGCACGAAAAGTTATGGCGGCTGGGAACCACATACTGTAAAAAAGCCACCACCATAATTTTTTTAAAAGTCTCCATCCATCTCCACCATACAGAATTACAGCATTTCAAAGGACCAGGAATTTTGAAATCCTGGCATTCAGGGCCAGGGATCGCGGGTGGGTAGGGGGGTACTTTCTATTTCTTTTTCTAATTGGGAGATGGACAGCTGAACGCTTCCATGGAATAGTGTGGAGATGCTTGGTGACGGTGAAAGATGTGGTGGCGTTGCTGCCATATCCTCTGTTTTCGGGGTGGCAAGGGCCACTGTCACTCACTTGTGCTCAGGTTTAGAATGTTTATTTAAAATTTTTATGTATTGTATGCTATTTTAAGTTATTTCCCTATCCAAATTTGTTTGCAGGTCACTTGTCCTACTCTTACCCCCATTTTGCTTCAATTTCCAGCCCTCTAGCCCTTTCCAGGACTTTTTTAGAGCCATTTTAGTGCCCCAAAGTTCGGGTCCCCATTGACCTCAATGGGGTTCGGGGTCAAGTTTGGGTCCAGGTGTAACAGTGAAAGATGTGGTGGCATTGCTGCCACATCCTCTGTTTGCGGGGTGGCAGGTGCCACTGCCATTCACTTGTGCTCAGGTTTAGAACTGTGTTTCGTCAACATCAGAGACGTGCTGCGGTGGTCTTCCCATGTCCTCATCCTCAAACATAAGTCGTTTGGCAACGGTGCATTCAATCTTTTCCACTTCTGGCACAGCACTAGGTGGATGGCCCTGGGAAACCCTGCCAGCAGAGTCATCAAAAAGCATAAGAGACTGCTGCATGACTTGGGGCTCAGACTGCTTGGCTGATTCGCAAGAGGATGAGGTGCTAGATAGATGCCCATGGCCTGCAGGTGCCAACTCTGAGCTTTCAGCAGTGGAGCGGGTGGGAGACAATGTGAAGGTACTGGAGGCACTGTCAGCCACCCAATCTACTAGTGACTGTACTTGTTCTGGCCTCACTATTTGTAGAGCGGCATTCGGGCCTACTAAATAACGCTGAAGGCTCTGACGTCTACGCGCACCTGAGGAAGGTGTTTCATTTGGGCGTGTAGCTGCCACAGATCGACCACGTCCTCTCCCTGTAGCAGGAGCTCCACCACCACTAGGGCCACGTCCCTTATTTGACGCTCTCCTTATTTTTTGCGGTCACCCACCGAAGTAACAGACGTTTTTACTAAATTTAGTTCCCTGTCAGCAATGCAGAGCAAGGATATTTCACCAGCAAAACTGGGTTAACTTCTTACCGACCGCCTAACGCAGGATTGCGTCCTGCGGGCGGTCGGTTTGTTCCTCTTTGACGCGCGGGCGCGTCATCTCGCGAGACGCGAGATTTCCTGTGAACACGCGCGTGGGCACGTTCACAGGATCGCGTCGGGGAGAAGGTAAACTACAGCCTGCCAGCACTGATCGTGCGCTGGCAGGCTGTAAAAGTTAAAAAAAATCACATATCAGACGCTGTTTTGTTAACAGCGTCTGATATGCTTGCTGATCGTTCCTTTGGTGGTCCCTTTTGCTTGGGACCACCAAAGGAAACTTTTATAAGTGCACCAATCACCACACAGACCCCCCCATCCATCCCCCCCACCCCTATCCATCCCCCCCACCCCCGTCACTGATTAACCCCTGATTAACCCCTGATTAACCCCCGATCACCCCATGTCACCCCCCTGATACTAATCACCCCCCTGTAAGGCTCATTCAGACGACCGTATGTGTTTTGCGGATCTGCAAAACACGGACACCGGCAATGTGCTTTCCGCATTTTGCGGATCCGCACATTGCCAGAACTATATAGAAAATGCCTTTTCTTGTCCGCAATTGCGGACAAGAATAGGACATGCTCTATCTTTTGCGGAGCTTTTGGTGGCCGAAACCCGGAAGTTTGTGGCCGCAGCTCCGCAAATGCTGATGCGGCGAGCGCATAGTGTGCTCTCCGCATCACCGCCAGCCCCATTCACACTGAATAGGTCCGCATCTATTCCACAGAATTGCGGAGAAGATGCGGACATTTTTGCGGACGTGTGAATGGGGCCTTACTACTTTTTTTTTTGCACATTTTTGGGCAGAGATTTTTTCATCCACATTGATCGATGCGAATGAGGAAATCTGTGCCGTTCATTTTTTTTCTTTTTTCAGAGGCTGAACGGGAAAAAAAATCTCATTACCCTATGCTCAATATAAGGAGAATTGCAGAAACTCCTAATGCTGGCCATACAGGTAATGATTGCGGAGACCCTCAAATGCCAGAGCAGTACAAAAACCTCACATGTGACCCCATTTTAGAAAGAAGACACCCCAAGGTATTCCGTGAGGGGTATGGTGAGTTCATGCAAAATTTTATTTTTTGTCACAAGTTAGTGGAATATGAGACTGTAAAAAAAAAAAAAAATCAATTTCCGCTAACTTGTGCCAATTTTTATTTTTTTTCTGTGAACTCGCCATACCCCTCACAGAATACCTTGGGGTGTCTTCTTTCCAAAATGGGGTCACTTGTGGGGTTTTTATACTGTCCTGGCATTTTAGGGGCCCTAAAGCGTGAGAATCCAAATGCGTAAAAATGGCCTGTGAAATCCTAAAGGTACTCATTGGTTTTAGGGCCCCTTTGCGCATCTTGGCTACAAAAAAGTGTCACTCATGTGGTATTGCCGTACTCAGGAGAAGTAGGGCAATGTGTTTTGGTGTGTATTTTTACATATACCCATACTGTGTGTGATAAATATCGCTGTAAACGACAACTTTTTAAATTTTTTTATTCAAAGTTGTCAATTTACATTGGGTATGGGTATATGTAAAAATACACCCCAAAACACATCGCCCTACTTCTCCTGAGTACGGCGATACCACATGAGTGACACTTTTTTGCAGCCTGGGTGCGCAAAGGGGCCCAAATTCCAACGAGTACCTTTAGCTTTTACATGGCTGCTCACAATTTAGCCCCACCCAAAATGCCAGAACAGTACAAACACCCCACAAATGACCCCATTTTGAAAAAAAGAAGACACCCCAAGGTATTCGCTGAGGGGGATAGTGAGTCCATGAAAAATTTAACGTTTTGTCAAAAGTTAGCGGAAAGGGAGACTTTGTGAGAAAAAACAATAAAAAATCAATTTCCGCTAACTTGTGCCAAAAAAATCTTCTATGAACTCACCATACCCCTCACGGAATACGTTGGGGTGTCTTCTTTCCAAAATGGGGTCACATGTGGGGTATTTATACTGCCCTGGCAATTTAGGGGCCCTAAAGCGTGAGAAGAAAAATGCGTAAAAATGCCCTCCTAAAAGGTACTCATTGGTTTTAGGGCCCCTTTGCGCATCTTGGCTGCAAAAAAGTGTCAATCATGTGGTATCGCCGTACTCAGGAGAAGTAGGGCAATGTGTTTTGGGGTGTATTTTCACATATACCCATGCTGGGTGAGAGAAATATCTCTGTAAATTGACAACTTTGAATAAAAAAATGTAAAAAGTTGTCGTTTACAGCGATATTTCTCACACGCAGCATGGGTATATGTAAACATACACCCAAAAACACATTGCCCTACTTCTCCTGAGTACGGCGATACCACATGATTGACACTTTTTTGCAGCCTGGGTGCGCAAAGGGGCCCTAAAACCAATGAGTACCTTTAGGATTTCACAGGCCATTTTTACGCATTTGGATTCTCAGGCTTTAGGGCCCCTAAAATGCCAGGTCAGTATAAATACCCCACATGTGACCCCATTTTAGAAAGAAGACACCCCAAGGTATTCCGAGAGGGGCATGGCGAGTTCACAGAATTTTTATTTTTTGGCACAAGTTGGAAATTGATATATTTTCTTTTTTAATCTTGTTTTTTACAAAGTGTCATATTCCATTAACTTGTGACAAAAAATAAAATTTTACATGAACTCACCATACCCCTCACGGAATACGTTGGGGTGTCTTCTTTCCAAAATGGGGTCACATGTCGGGTATTTATACTGTCCTGGCATTTTAGGGGCCCCTAAAGCGTGAGAAGAAGTCTGGAATCCAAATGCGTAAAAATGCCCTGTGAAATCCTAAAGGTACTCATCGGTTTTAGGGCCCCTTTGCGCACCCAGGCTGCAAAAAAGTGGCACACATGTGGTATCGCCGTACTCAGGAGAAGTAGGGCAATGTGTTTTGGGGTGCAGGGTGCAGGGGTTTGTATACGGCAAAAATGGGTTAATGTCACCCCCCGATGGAACAGACGAATTTTTGAAAATGATTGCCCTGTCTGCTATTCAGTGCAGGCCGCAAAGGTACTTTACAGCCCAAAAAAGTTGTTTTTTTCACACACAATTAAACAGATGGATTTAAGTGTATTTCTTTCACTGTCAGAAATGCAGCACAGGCCACAAATGCACTATGTAGTGCAAAAAGTGTGCTTTATTCTACCAAAAATGTAAATGCAGTATTTAACGGTTTTATTTGACTGTCAGAAATGCAGTGCAGGCTGCAAATGTACTATCTAGCACAAAAAGTGTGTTTTTTTAAACCAAAAATGTAAGTGCAGCATTTAATGGTTTTATTGGACTGTCAGAAATGCAGCGCAGGCCAAAAAATGCTTTAGGTCACACAAATATGTGACAGACCAATGTAATTGAATTTTTTTCACTGCCAGGTATGCACTGGAGGCCGCAGGGGTACTTGGCCGCCTAAAAAAAGGGAATTTGTCCCCCTAGAATCTAACAGATGGATTTAATGAATAGATTTTTCCTGTCAGATATTCAGCACAAGGGGTAGTTCACAGAAAAAAAGTGGAAATGTGTATCCCCCCCCCTGGGGTCCTGAAGTAACAAACGGATTAACTATATTATTTTCCCTTCCCCTGCCACTTATGCAGTGCAGGTGCACTTAAAGAAATGGGTATATGTTGACCACTGAACTAAAAGAACAGGATTAAATTATTGTTTCTGGCACATATGCAGGTGCCAATGCACTACACTTGCACAAAATGGCCGCCGACACCCACCTAATTAACAGACGGATAAAACTTATGTTTCTGTTTCACTAAGCTCATGGGTAAAAAAATGTAGCAGAGCACCCACAAAAATAATCGCTGTAGTTTGCAGATTTAACACCAAGTACACCGGATCAGAATTGTTTCCTAATCTCTCTCTCACAGCAGCAGCATCCTATCCCTACACTAGTAAGAGCTGACGTGACGTGCGGCATGACTCCAGCTTATAAAGAGGCTGGGTCACAATCTGCAATTGGCCAATCGCAGCCATGCCATTGGTAGGCATGGCTGTGATGGTATCTAAGGGCACACTAGTTAAACGCTTGTTGATTGGCTGCCCTGCAGCCTTTCCACAAGCACCATTAAATCACTGAACACCAAACCCCTTTTATGAAAATGTTTATTCGGGTTCGTTCAACCCTAGTATGATACATCCGGCTGCACCAATATAGGGGCAGAGGAGAAGCATTACTTAACTGCAGAAAAAGCTTGCAACGCCGAATCAGACCATACGGAGACATCCGTCCCTTTTTTAGTCATGTCAGTTAAGGGTTTCACCACTGTCGAATAGTTCTGAATACATTTTTGGTAAAAACTGCATAAGAGCCTTCAGATTTTTCTGGTCGAGTCCAATACTGCACCGACTTTCTCCGGATCCATTTGAAAAACCGAAGACATGTTAGACGTGGAAAGGCATAAACGTTCTAACCCTAAGCACAACCTGCATGACCAGGCATCTAAGTGCAAAGCATGAGCTGCAGTGGAGTAAACACCTACTGTCATGCCTTCAGCAAGTTTATTGTTAATTTATTCATAGTTTTTCACGTATAGTTAATGTGCTTTATGTATAATTCTCTGTTGATTGTGTAACAGCACCCTCTAGTGGCCGATTTACATTCAATTGCAGTTATTCATACTAGAAATGTGGTCTACTTCAGGTTCCATAACCTGTGACCCATGAACTTAGTGACTTCAAAAACCCGAAGACGAAAACAGGTATCCCAAAATTGCACCTCAAAAACACTAATTTTGCGTACAATTTATTATCCCTTAGGATCTGCAACACCTGTCTAATGTGATCCTTACGTATATCCACGTCTGTAGAATAAATTAGTATGTTATATAAATACACGACTACAAACTTCCCCACCAGGTGATGAAAAATGTTATTCACAAAATGTTGGAAAACCGCAGGAGTATCGGTCAACCCAAATGGCATGACCAGGTTCTTAAAGTGACCCTCAGGAGTATTGAAAGCCGTCTTCCATTCATCCCCGTCCTTGATCCTGACCAGATTATATGTCACCTTAAGTCCAACTGAGGGAACACCTTGGCACCAACAATCTGGTTAAACAAATCAGGAATCAAAGGAATGCTTGATGTGTGATGTGCTTCTATGCTTGATGTGTGATGCCCAAGAAAACTGCTGAGACTGACCACTTTATTTGAGTGGAACTGTCACTAATCCTATTGTTTATAGGCAGACAGTAGTATATTCTTTTTGGCATCATTAGCATTGATGAATTCTCTTCTTGCCCACGCTGTATGTAGACCTTTTTACTCTATTTATTTATAAGGAATCATTATCATATATACACTTTGTGTTACCTGCATAGATGTATTTTACTATTAAACAATCATGTATTCTTCAATTATATGTAGTATAATTATGACCTGGGCCACTGGGATGGTGTTTTTTGTCCCCTACCCCCCTTTTTTAACATTTATCTATTTGTATTAAGTGATAATAAAGTTATATATTTTTCTAAATTTGGAAATGTATGGGCTCTAGTTTCTCTTTTGTTTTCTGCTTGATTTATGAGCTTTTCCTGTTACATGTATTGAGTGTCCTGTTACATGCCGCACTATTAGAGTGATTATTGTTTAGGCTAGGACACTCGAGGTCGTGTTTGTTCTTTTGTTTTTGATCAAAGGAAGGGGGTAAGGATCGGGAACAGTAATCTGATTGAGTTCACGGAAATCCAGACATAATAAAAAAAAAAAAAATTCTGTCACTGTAGATTTGGAAGGTCTTATGTGTCCTTTAGCCAAACTCTCAGTAATATACTCTCTCATGGCCAGTCTTTCAGATCCAGAAAGGTTATACAACCTAGATTTGGGCAACTTAGCTCCGGGAATAAGGTTGACAGGACAATCATATTGCCAATGTGGAGGTAAATCCTGGCATCCACTCTCAGAAAATACGCCATCAAAATCAGATATAAATGAAGGCAGTGTCTCAGTAGTTAAAACAGAAAAATATGCATTAAGACAGTTGTGAAAGCAATAATCACCTCAATCCAGAATCTGTCTAGCTTGCCAATCGATGGTTGGATTGTGCTTTTTCAAACAAGGTACCACGGTAACATAGTAACATAGTACATAAGGCCGAAAAAAGACATCTGTCCATCCAGTTCTGCCTGTCATCCTGCTAGTTGATCCAGAGGAAGGCAAGAAAACCCCTGTGAGGTAGAAGCCAATTTTCCCCACTTAAAGGGAGTAAAAAATTCCTTCCCGACTACATTCAGGCAATCAGAAGAACTCCCTGGATCAACGACCCATCTCTAGTAGCTATCGCCTGTAACATTATTGCACTCCAGAAATATATCCAGGCCCCTCTTGACTTCCTTTATTGTACTCACCATCACCACCTCCTTAGGCAGAGAGTTCCATAGTCTCACTGCTCTTACCGTAAAGAATCCTCTTCTATGTTTGTGTACAAACCTTCTTTCCTCTAGACGCAGAGGATGTCCCCTCGTCACAGTCACAATCCTGGGGATAAATAGATGATGGGAGAGATCTCTGTACTGACCCCTGATATATTTATACATAGTTATTAGATATCCCCTCAGTTGTCTTTTTTCTAAAGTAAATAACCCTAATTTTGATAACCTTTTAGGGTACTCCATACTGACAGGGAATGTTCCACCAGACTGGCGTATAGCAAATGTGGTGCCAATATTCAAAAAGGGTCCAAAAACAGAGCCTGGAAATTATAGGCCGGTAAGTTTAACATCTGTTGTGGGTAAACTGTTTGAAGGTTTTGTAAGAGATGCTATCTTGGAGTATCTCAATGAAAATAAGCAAATTACACCATATCAGCATGGCTTCATGAGGGATCGGTCATGTCAAACTAATTTAATCAGTTTCTATGAGGAGGTAAGTTCTAGACTTGACAGCGGCGAATCAATGGATGTCATATATCTGGACTTCTCCAAAGCATTTGACGCTGTACCACATAAAAGGTTAGTATATAAAATGAGAACACTTGGACTAGGAGAAAATGTCTGTATGTGGGTAAGTAACTGGCTCAGTAATAGAAAACAGAGGGTGGTTATTAACGGTACACACTCAGATTGGGTCACGGTCACTAGTGGGGTACCTCAGGGTTCAGTATTGGGCCCTATTCTCTTCAATATATTTATTAATGATCTTGTAGAAGGCTTGCACAGTAAAATATCAATTTTTGCAGATGACACTAAACTGTGTAAAGTAATTAACACTAAAGAGGACAGTTTTCTGCTACAGAGGGATCTGGATAGATTGGGGGCTTGGGCAGAGAAATAGCAGATGAGGTTTAACACTGACAAATGTAAAGTTATGCACATGGGAAGGAATAATGCAAGTCACCCGTACATACTAAATGGTAAAACACTCAGTAACACTGACATGGAAAAGGATCTAGGAATTTTAATAAATTACAAATTAAGCTGTAAAAACCAGTGTCAGGCAGCTGCTGCTAAGGCCAGTAAGATAATGGGTTGCATCAAAAGGGGCATAGATGCCCGTGATGAGAACATAGTCCTACCACTTTATAAATCACTAGTCAGACCACACATGGAGTACTGTGTACAGTTCTGGGCTCCCGTGAACAAGGCAGACATAGCAGAGCTAGAGAGGGTTCAGAGGAGGGCAACTAAAGTAATAACTGGAATGGGGCAACTACAGTACCCTGAAAGGGTATCAAAATTAGGGTTA
The DNA here is from genome assembly GCA_033119425.1 of Bufotes viridis. Classification (NCBI taxonomy): domain Eukaryota; kingdom Metazoa; phylum Chordata; class Amphibia; order Anura; family Bufonidae; genus Bufotes; species Bufotes viridis. The sequence goes on from CM065589.1 coordinate 357,908,460, forward strand.
TTCACTCTAGAAAAAAGACGACTGAGGGGAGATCTAATAACTATGTATAAATATATCAGGGGTCAGTACAGAGATCTCTCCCATCATCTATTTATCCCCAGGACTGTGACTGTGACGGGGACATCCTCTGCGTCTAGAGGAAAGAAGGTTTGTACACAAACATAGAAAAGGGTTCTTCACGGTAAGAGCAGTGAGACTATGGAACTCTCTGCCTGAGGAGGTGGTGATGGTGAGTACAATAAAGGAATTCAAGAGGGGCCTGGATGTATTTCTGGAGCGTAATAATATTTCAGGCTATAGCTACTAAAGATGGGTCGTTGATCCAGGGAGTTATTCTGACTGCCTGATTGGAGTCGGGAAGGAATTTTTTCCCCTTAAGTGGGGAAAATTGGCTCTACCTCACAGGGGTTTTTTGCCTTCCTCTGGATCAACTTGCAGGAAACAGGTCGAACTGGATGGACAAATGTCTTTTTTCGGCCTTATATACTATGTTACTATGTTACTATGTTACTGTAGTTGCCCCATTCCAGTTTTTACTTTAGTTGCCCTCCTCTGAACCCTCTCCAGCTCTGCTATGTCTGTGTCACAACCGTTATCCCAGCAGCAGTCGTGTCGCACCAGACGGAGGGGAAGGGGGACCCTTATCTATGGATGGGAAATAGAACGGCCACCCCTGACAAACCCTAAGCTGGCACCTGTCTGCCCTGATACCCTAGACGGGGTGTAAACCCGTGCGGCCTTGTCTATCTATGATTTGCGGCCTTGTCTATCTTGTTTAGTAATAGATTTTCTGTGGACTCTGGCATATTAGGTGGTTTATAGTAAATTCCTATTAGTAATTTATTATTGTTTTTGACTCCATGTTTCTCTACCCACAGTGACTCCACATGTTCATGTCCCTCACTTATATCTTCTCGGACTGTTGACTTTAGATAGGACTTTACATAAAGGCAGACCCCTCCCCCTCTCCGGTTTTGATGATCCTTTCTAAACAGATTGTAACCCTGTACATTAACTGCCCAGCCATAGCTATCATCCAGCCATTTCTCAGTTATTCTCACTAATCCCAGTTCTCCAGTTTTGTTAGTCAGGCTTCTGGCATTAGTGTACATACAATTGAGAGGTTTTTGTATATTTTTAACCATACACCTTTCCTTCTGAACTGTTTTAGTTCCTCCTTCCATTCCTCCCCCAGTTCCACTACATTGCCCCCGGTATCTATCTGCACTATCTTCCCCTCCTATAACTTAAGTACACCCCCCCCCCCCCAGTCCCTAGTTTAAACACTCCTCCAACCTTCTAGCCATCTTTCTCCAAAACACAGCTGCCCCTTCCCCATTGAGGTGCAGCCCGTCCCTACGATAGAGCCTGTAGCCAACAGAGAAGTTGGCCCAGTTCTCCAGGAACCCAAACCTCTCCTTCCTACACCAGTTCTTGAGCCACTTGTTAACCTCCCTAATCTCCCACTGTCTTTCTTGTGTGGCTCTTGGTACAGGCAGTATCTCGGACAATACTACCTTTAAGGTCCTTGCCCTAAGCTTTTGACCTAAATCCCTGAAATCATTTTTAAAGGACCCTCCACCTACCCCTAACTTTGTCATTGGTTTCGATATGGACCATGACCGCTGGATCTTCTCCAGCCCCTCCCAGTAGTCTGTCAACCAGATCAGCGATGTGCCGAACTCAAGTGCCGGGAAGACAGCACACTGTTCGGCCATCACGGTCTTTGTGACAGCTTTCCCTATCTGTTCCCCTAATAATGGAGTCTCCCACTACCAGCACCTGTCTGGCCGGCCCTGCTCTCCTGTCCTCCTGCTTACTGGAGCAGACATTCCCCTGACTGACAGAGGAAGTGTCTGGCTGCAGCAGTGCCATCCCTGAAACTGACATCCTCCTCATCTGCCAAACGTGCTAACTTGTTGGGGTTTGTCAGATCAGGGATAGCCTCCCTTGCACTCTTGCCTCTACCCGGTTTTCTAACTATTACCCAGCTAGCTACATCACTTCCCTCAGCCTCCTCACTGTCGCTCTTCCCCTCATCTACCCCAATGAGTGCTTGCTCGGTGAGAAGCAAACTCTTTTGCAAATTCTCAAAGACTCTCAGTGTTGCAACTCGCCTGTTTAGAGACTCGATTTGCGATTCCAAACGGGTAATTTGCTCACATTTTGAACAAAGATATACACCCTTAAACGGCTGTTCCAGGACTGCATACATCATACAAGATGTGTACTGGACAGCGTTGTCAATTGTGCAACCCATACTAAATGGGGATTATAGAAAAGCGAAAAATACAATATAATGTAGTAATAAGAAACTGGCTAATTGCAGTCCCCCACTGAAGTCCCTGACACTGAAGTCACTTAATCTTAAATCACACACTTAATCAAACACGCGCCGCTCAAACTCGAGTTATATGTCTGCTTTAAATGGAGTTCTCAGAACCAGTCTGTTGTTTTTTACTCTGGATTCAAAGGGCTGAGCTACCCTCAGCTGACTTTTTATAGTCTCCTAATTGGACAGCCACACCCTAATTACTCACCTGTGCAACCCCTGGAGAAAGAAAAAAAAAATGTTATCACAGAACAACCGATACAAGGAGACCCTCCAATACAAAACACAAATAAATTCATGATGAAAGTCATCCATTCTTAATCCTTATCCGATAAACACTTCTGAGCTAGAGGTGCAGAATCAATAGCAAAAATGGAAATATTTTTCTCTAATGCACTTGGTGACAACCGTGCATACGGACGAACTGAGCATCAATTAGGTTTACCCCTGCCCCGCTGTTGATAAACACCTCAATCCCCACAGTTTTTTACTTTAGCGCCACCTCAGCAGTCAGGAGAAACCGGGAACTACCCCAGATGAGTGTGGTCGTTGGCTAAAATACAGCTTGCACGCCTCCCTAAACAAAATGAAATAATCTTGTCCCCCAGAGAATCTGTCCGGGAGGGAAACTTTAGGCCTGGTTTTCTCCACCACCAACAGGACCAACAGCCTATGGTCTCTGAATCTGCGAAACGTTCATGCAGAGATCGGGTACTTCCAAAGACAGCCCTTGCAACTGTCCTGCCAGTGCAGCAATTAGATCCATGGCTGCACTCGAACAAACAAAAATTATGGTTTTGCAGGTTTATAATGTCACGCTCTAGTGTGGGAGGGAAACCGCCACACCGAACATAGAAGGGAAAGGGAAAAGGAAATAAGGCCTGAAAACTAGGGAAGAAAGATGGACACTCCTAATGAAAACCATAATCAAAGCCCTGACTGACTACCAGTATGAACATACCCCAGAGGTAGGCGTGTTCATACACAGGAATACCTAAAGGACCCTGGTACTGAGCTATCCTGTTCCTCCAAAAGAAAGGATGAACTGGAGTCTCCCTAAGGCCGAATACAAAACATCCAAGAAATGCAATACACAGAAAAGCCAAAACATAAAGGGAAAGGTAATACTTAGGTCTCTTTCATACGAGCGGATTCCGTGCATGTAAACCGCTGCCTGAAAGAGAGCCAAGCCCCGTTCAGGACAGCAGAGACACAGAGCATTAACATGATTCATAATGCTCCGTGCCTCTCTGTGATCTTTTTACTACAAAATCACAGTGACGATCACTGTGATTTTGTACTAAAAAGATCACAGAGAGGCACGAAGCATTATCAATCATGTTAATGCTCCATGTCTCTGCTGTCCAGAGTGGGGCTTGGCACTCTTTCACGCAGCGGATTACCCACACGGCATCCGCTTGTGTGAAAGAGCTTAACTTCCAAGAAGCTATGGCAGCACCAGGAACTCAGCCGAGATCCAAGCACCAGCGATCCACAGGTCCAACTGAAGCTTTAAAACACACGGCATTGTGGGAGAGACAACTATAAATAGGGAAAGTTAAATGACCACAATAGCAACACCTGGAGGTTAACGGTGTGGCCAGTACCAGAAACAACATGGATGCCTATTGATCCACAAGGTAAACATGTCAAACCAAACCATGTGTTGCCAGTCTCAAAGATCTACTGCCACTCACTCGCGGGGGCGTCCGTATGTCTGGGTACGTCCGTGACAGAGCGTAACATAATGCTCCTGCAAGAGGGACAGGAGCACAGGGGTCAGGTGGACGTTTTAAGGTTATAGTGGTTACAGATATTTGTAGAAGGATATTGATAGTGGGAGGTAGATATGAATATAGGACCCTACTTAGGGGGCCCAAGATTTGGAAATTTATCACCAGCAATAAGGAGAAGCATAGAAAGTGTTAGTAGGTGGGAGTAGGAGAGAGCATGAGGTGGCTGTGTGTGTTTAGAGAGAGAATCTTTTGTGCTAAGTTTCAGATGTGAGGAAGAGGTCAGATGGTTGAGTAAGATGGAGAGAGATAAATAGTTTTTGCTGGGTGCAGAGGTTCGGGGGTATTTTTGGAAATGGATGACCATAGGGAAGCAGAAAAATTATTTACATTGAATACCGTATATATTTAGTTACCTTTGCTTCCCTTCTGGTTCACATCTGGTATAATTCTATATGTGCACTTAAAGAGTCACACTTAAAAGATGTTGCATTTAAAAAACCAAGATCTGAAAGACCAAGTGACTTACATTTATTTAAATTTATTTTACAGCACATATTAGCAGAAAAAGGGAGGAAGAAGAAGGGTTCTCACATGACCCTGAGAGGAAGTGGTGGGGAAAGAGCTTGCCCTGATTGGCTCTCATGCCAACATACAGCTTGGGTGAGCCAATGAGTGCTGCAGAACAAGCAGCATATCATTGTGTGCTGGGCTGTAAATGAGGGTGGAAGGGTCTTACAGTATCTGCCAGTAAAATTAACTTAGAGAGTTAAGGAGTAGTGTGTGTGTAGAATAAGGACAAGCAAGGAAGCTATCAGCCAGGGAGTGAGAAGTGAGTAGCTGATGCTAGATGTGTTTCCTAGCTGAACCTCAGCTGCTGCAAACCTCAAAGCAGCTACCTGCAAAGACATCCTTTCATTTTTCCCCTCATTTTCACAGAAATCCTTTTAATGGTGGTGGGGTAGAATAAGCAAAATCTGTACAACATGTGTTCTACCATCAATCGAGCATATACTGTAGAATACTAGGTCATCTCACATATTTAAAAATTTGAATCGCATTTTTTTTCCATATGAGGACATGGGGCAAGGAACTCTGGGAAGGCGGTATCACCCATACTGACATGCATGCAGCCAATAAGCAGCCCTGTGATGGGACAGTGATAGGAAAGATTTGAATGTGGAGAAGAAAAAAAAAAATCGATTTACTAGTGCAGGGAAAGATTACTCAAGGTGTAAGGAAAGGATAGGAATCATTCCACCAGAATTTGTGTTGAACAGGGTTCAGTTGGGGAGATGACAGCCTGCGTAATAAGAACAATCTGATTACACCTTGCTGCACTGACAGCTCTGTAATTCCAGCAAACCTGTCTTATTAGGGTGCAAGTGCTGTTTGATACAGGCATTAACAGGGTTTATTACATGGAAATATTTCTATGTTTTATTTGCCCTTGTGCGGTGCAGTTATATGTTCTAAAGCACTTTTTGGCTTGTATTAGTGTGGAAAAAAAGGGCTTATTAGCCATTGTGTGGTGATGGACGAAAATTACAGCACTTTTTGTCGTGTATTAGTGGCAAAAGTAAAATATATTTACCGCTCAGCTGTGCAGTTCTGTTCTAAAGCCATTTTTTCCTTGTATTAGTGAAAAAAATGGCTAATTAAAAAATATCCGCCGTCCAGCGTTGTACTTCTCTGTTGAAAAGCCTGCTGTGTAAAAGTAGAACAAAATTTGGGTCTAATTGACATTCTGCAGTGCAGTGATATATTGTGAAGCCCAGTTTGCAGTGTATTAGTGGCGAAATAAAATAAAAAAAATTGCCGTCTAGCGTTGCATATATCTGTTGAAAAGTCTTTTGTGTAAGTGGGAAAAATTAAGGCCTAAGGCCTCTTTCAGACGGGCGTGGCGGGTGCACTCCGTCAAACAGTGCGGGTGCGTTGCGGGAATCGCCGCAATTTTTCCCTGCGAGTGCAAAGCGCTGTCATGCGTTTTGCACGCGCGGGAGAAAACTCGGCACTTTTGGTACTCAGACCCGAACCTGCACTTCTTCACAGAAGTGCATGTTTGGGTCAGAAATTGTCCCGCTGGTATTATTTCACATTATAACATAGTTATAATGTAAAATAATACCCTTGGCCATCTTCCTAATGTTGAACCCGGTGCAGAATGGGTTAAAAATAATAAACTAATCATAACTTACCTGGTCCATTTGATCGCGAAGCCCGGCATCCTCTCCGTTAGCTTAGACCTGTGAAAAGGACCTGTGATGATGTCACATGGTCACATGGCCCAATCACATGCTTCATCACCATACAGCCTGTTGTCACGACTGTATGTGAGCAACAAGAGCATACACAGTGAATTAGCTACTGAAACCCGGACCCAAACTAGGGAGAATAAAGGGTGACCCCTGTCAGACCCTAAAAGCTCTCCCTATGCTGCTAAGCACATGTCCAGATCCAGATGGTGGATCGAGATATGCCCGCGTTCCTAAGGCTGATGACCACTGTAACCCCTACAATAGTGGAAGGGGCACGGCCACCGGTGCCCTGCTCAGCATATGGACGGAACCGGGGTCGCCTCGGATCCAGTCAGCAAACAAACAGAAACACACAATGTCTGCACACTTAACTGAAGGAGCTGAAGCAGCAGTGAAAACAGATCCAAAGTCAGCAGACAATATCCGAAGTACTTGCTTCAGCAGAACACAGGTCCAGTGAAAAGATATCACACAAGTGAAGATACTCAAGCGAGAGATACAGCTCAAATGAAAAGTATAATCCGCACCCTACAAAGGAGGAGGGGTGATTTAAAGGCAGATAAATCAAACACAAGAGGGACAGCTGGGAGGAAGGAAACAGAAAGTAAAGACCTCATCACAGGGGCGGAGAAACAGAGCAGAGAGAACTCCTCCAAGCTCTAGTAGTGACGTCATCACAGGGGTGGAGAAACAGAGCTGTGAGAACGTTTCAAAGCTCTGGTAGTGACACCTGTTGTGTAAAAGTAGAAAAAAATTACGGCCTAATTGACGTTCTACGGTGCAGTGATATATTATGAAGCCCAGTTTGCAGTGTATTAGTGGCGAAATAAAAAAATATTCACAGTCTAGTGTTGCATACATCTGTTGAAAAGCCTTTTATGTAAAAATGGGGGGAAAAATGAGGGCCTAATTGCTGCTCAGCGGTGCAGTGATTTATTCGGAAGCCCAGTTTGCCGTGTCTTAGTGGCAAAATAAAAAAATATTCGCCGCCCAGCGTTGTACTTCTTTGTTGAAAAGCCTTGCTGTGTAAAAGTGGAACAAAATCTTGGCCTAATCGACATTCTGCGGTGCAGTGGTATATTGTGAAGCCCAGTTTGTCGTGTATTAGTGGTGAAATAAAAATATATTTGCCGTCCAGCATTGCATTTATCTGTTGAAAAGCCTGTTGTGTAAAAGAAAAAAAAAAATTAGGGCCTAATTGCCGCTCAGCGGTGCAGTGATATATTCTGAAGCCCTGTTTGCAGTGTATTAGTGGCAAAATAAAAACTATTCACCCTCCAGTGTTGTACTTCTCTGTTGAAAAGCCTGTTTTGTAAAAGTAGAACAGCATTTAGGCCTAATTGACGTTCTGCGGTGCAGTGATATATTGTGAAGCCCAGTTTGCCGTGTATTAGTGTCGAAATAAAAATGTTTACGCGTCCAGCGTTGCATATATCTGTTGATAAGCCTTATGTAGTGTAAAAGTTGAAAAAAATAAAGGCCTATTTGCCGTTCAGCGGTGCAGTTATATGTGGTAAAGGCCTTTTTGCGGTGACATTTTTTCTGTGAAGCGGGCTTTTTTGGGGAAATTTCACGGGTGCCTGTACAGCTCCTTTGGCTGTATTGACTTAATTACGTAGTGGTGAAATTTGTTATATGAAATAGGCTTTTTTTTAGTCAAATTCATGGGTTACTGTACACCTCCTTTTGCTGTATGGACCGAATTACGTAGTAGTGGAATTTGTTATATGAAACTGGCTTTTTTTTAATCAAATTTATGGTTTATTGTGAACCTCCTTTTGTGGTATGGACCAAATTACTTAGTGGCGACATTCTTAGTGTGACACTGGAGTTTTTTCGGAAAATGTATGGGTGATTGTACACCTCCTTTTGCGGTATGACATTAGGTGTGCCACATCTGCAGTGTAACGTGTGCGCTAAAAAAATTTATCTATGACATACAGTGTACTTTTTCAATAGACGGTGTCCACTTCTGACAGTGACATTACCAGGGGACATCTCCGTAGACGCTGCGAACAGTGATATTACCTGAAATATCAGTGACATTCCCTGTCATTGTTTATTAGCCGCTGGAGACAGCATTGATATTATCTGCAGGATATCTCCTCTGTGACGTTTCCACATCCCAAATATTTTTTAAAATTTTTTGCTCATATACTTTCAAATCCTACGCTACTATACGTGTGATATATTTTCAAGCATATATAACATTTAAAATGAAGAAGGCGAGCAGTAAGGAACAGGGAAGTGGTTGTGATGCTTATGGCGCACACAAAGGCCATGGCCATGGGCGCGTTGAAACTGTGCCAGCTGCCAGAGCACAAGAAAAACAATCATCCACAAAACCTAGCTTCATGTCCCAGTTTGCAGGGTGGTACAGGACACCACTCTTGAACTCAGACCAGTCGACCAGGTGGTCGGTTGGATTGCAGCAGATAATGCTTCCAGTCGGTTAAGCACCACCCTGTCTTCCACCAAGTCCCGTCTCAGTAGCCAGGAGTCTGGTCAACACAATCCTCACCCTGATCCTCCTTCCTCCCACCATGGAGAGTCTGGGCAAAAGAATAGTAGATTGTAACCTGTGCCGTACCAAAATGAGCACTAGCAACCTCACCACCACCAGCATGATCCGCCACATGGCCTCCAAGCACCGTAATAAGTGGGACAAACACCTGGGTCCACAATCTGTGTCTGCGGGTCATACCACTGCCTCCTCTTTCCCTATGTTACGTGCTGGCCAATCACCATCGAAGGCGCAGGCCTGGATGCCTCCCGCTCTGCACATGGACCTTCGCAAGCACCATCAGCGACCACCTCCACTTCCATGTCCCAGCACAGCATCCAAATGTCCTTAACCCAGGCCTTTGAACACAAGCGCAAATACCCAGCCACCCACCCACAGGCCATAGCACTAAATGCGCAGCTTTCAAAATTACTGGCCCTGGAAATTTTGCCATTTAGGCTTGTGTACACTGAAGCGTTCCGCAGCCTGATGTCGGCGGCTGTCCCACGTTGTGCATTCCCCAGCCGCCACTATTTTTCAAGGTGTGCCGTGCCCGCCTTACACCAACATGTGTCCCGTAACATCACACGTGCCCTGACCAACGCAGTTACTGGGAAGGTCAACTTAACCACAGACACATGGACAAGTACATTTGGCCAGGCACACTGGGTGAACGTTGTGGAGACTGGGATCGAGTCAGACCCTGGGATGGCACAAGTGCTACCGACGCCATGGATTGCGGGCCCTACGTCGAACAGGGTTTCCGCCAGCACATACATTACTGGCTCCCACCCCCACTTCTCCTCCTCCGCCTCCACTTCCACCTCCGAATTATCCACGTGCAGCACCAGTCAGCCATCAGTCGTTAGCTGGAAGCAGTGTAGCACTACAATGGGGATTCTGAAGCGGATATGCTCAGGGGTAGAGTTGAGCGAACCCGAACTGTATATTTTGGGTTCGTACCGAATTTTAGGATGTTCGGGACACGGACCCGAACCTTTTCATAAAAGTCCAGGTTTGGGTCCGTTGTTCGGCGATTTTCACGCTTTTTAAAAGGCTGCAGGGCAGCCAATCAGCAAGCGTTGTACATCTTTGCCCTAAGAAGCTACTAATGGCATGGCTGTTATTGGCTGAGTGCAGCATGTGACCCAGCCTCTTTATAAGCTGGAGTCATGTAGTGCCGCACGTCACTCTGCTGCTGTTAGTATCGGGAAAGGTTTCTGCCGGTGCTTTCAATGAGAGATTAGGAAAGAAATCTGTTGAACCTGGTGGTGTGAAATCTTCAAGCTACAGCAATTATTCAGGGAGGGTGCTACTGCAATCCTACATTTTTGTACCCAGCCCTGAGCCCAGTGATACTGCAAAGTTTTTTTTTTTTATCCATCTGTTACTGAGGTGGGGGTCGGTGGCCATTTTAGCCACTGCAGTGTCCTTGGAACTGCATGTGACCTGCATGTGTGTCAGCATGCCAGGGACATCAGTCTAATCCTTTTTGGTAGCTCAGTGAAGGAAAAAATCCTTTTTTCTGGTAGGTCAAGTCCCCTACATTACCTTGTGTATAATTTAGGGATGACAAAAAAATCTGTATTGTGGTGCTACAGAGCACTTGGGCATACAGCGCACCAAAACGTATTTTCAATTTGAGCAGTGAAATAGTGCATTAGTGTATTTTGGGGAAAAAAGCGGTATTCCTGGTCCACAAAGCAGTTGTGCATACAGCGTACAAATACCGATTTTAAATTTCTGCACTGAAATAGTGCATTACTGTGTTTTAGGGGGGAAAAACGGTATTGCTGGTCCACAAAGCAGTTGTGCATACAGTGTACAAATACCTATTTTAAATTTCAACACATTAGTATGTTTTAGGTGGGAAAAAGCTGTGTTCTTGGTTCACAAAGCAGTTGTTCATACAGCGTACAAATACCTATTTTTAATTTTCAGCCGTTAAATAGTGCATTTGTAAATTTTGGGGAAAAAAGCATTATTCCTGGCCCACAAAGCAGTTTTAAATACACTGCCAAAATACCTATTTTACATTTCTACTGTGAAATAGTGCATTAGTGTATTTTTGTGAAAAGAAGCTGTATTCTTGCTTCACAAAGCAGTTGTGCATTCAGCGTAAAAATACCTCAGTTACATTTCTGCAGTGGGAAAAAAGCGGTATTCTTGGTCCACAGAGCATTTTTATGACACGGGCACTGCCTAATTGTTGACTATTGGCAGTTAAATTGACACCGGAGATAAACCATCTGTCAGCTTGGTGGGTGAACGCAAATAATGAGGAGAACATCAAATAATGGACATGGGCAAGGTTGTGGTGGTGTTGGAGCTCCTGTTGCTGGGAAAGGACTTGGCCGCTCAGCGCCAACTACAGGTCCAAGTGAAACACCTCCCTCGGGTGCGAGTAGGCGACAGAACCTGCATCGTTATTTGGTAGGCCCGAATGCCGCTCTACGGATGGTTAGGCCAGAACAAGTACATAGTAGATTGGGTGGCTGACAGCGGCTCCAGTTCCCAGAAACATGAATGCACTGAGGACATTTTTGAGCCTATTGCAGACCTTGGATATAGTTGTGTTCAAAATTATTGAACCCCCACTGAAATTGAGTGTTTTGGCCAGTTTGACATTGATTTTGATCATTTCAGTCATCTTGTTTACAATTAAATCAAAGAGGCACTTGTAAGTCAGACAAATATAACAGAACATTTATAATGAAATAACCACAAATGTCTTTTCTGTGCTCACATCATTATCAGTTTTATTCAATCCCCAAGTGACATTCAATCTTAGTACTTAGTACAACATCCTTTTCCAGTTATAACAGCTTTTAAACGTGAAGCATAGCTTGACACAAGTGTCTTGCAGCGATTTACGGGTATCTCCGCCCATTCTTCATGGGCAAAAGCCTCCAGTTCAGTCACATTCTTAGGCTTGCGCGCTGCAACTGCTTTCTTTAAGTCCCACCAGAGGTTCTCAATCGGATTTAAGTCTGGTGACTGCGATGGCCACTTCAAAATGTTCCAGCCTTTAATCTGCAACCATGCTCTAGTGGATTTGGAGGTATGCTTGGGATCATTGTCCTGTTGAAAGGTCCAACGTCTCCCAAGCCTCAGGTTTGTGACGGACTGCATCACATTTTCATCCAATATTTCCTGGTACTGAAGAGAATTCATGGTACCTTGCACATGCTGATGCTTCCCTGTACCTGTAGAAGCAAAACAGCCCCAAAGCATGATTGACCCCCCGCCATGCTTTACAGTAGGCAAGGTGTTCTTTTCTTTATAGGCCTTGTTCTTCCTCCTCCAAACATAGCGTTGATCCATGGGCCCAAACAGTTCTAATTTTGTTTCATAAGTCCACAGAACACTATCCCAAAACTTTTGTGGTTTGTCCACATGACTTTTGGCATACTGCAGTCGACTCTTCTTATTCTTTGGAGACAGCAAGGGGGTGCGCCTGGGAGTTCTGGCATAGAGGCCTTCATTACGCAGTGTGCGCCTTATTGTCTGAGCTGAAACTTCAGTACCCGCATCTGACAAATCATTTTTCAGTTCCTCAGCAGTCACACCTGGACTTTTCTCCACTTTGTGCTTCAGGTAGCGCACAGCAGTCAAAGTCAGCATCTTCTTTCTGCCACGACCAGGTAGCATTTCAACAGTGCCCTTTGCCTTGGATTTGAGAATGATGCTTCCTATGGTGTCTCTTGGTATGTTTAACATCTTTGCAATCTTCTTATAGCCATTGCCCTTCCTGTGAAGAGAAATCACCTCTTCCTGGACCATTCTCTTGACTTCACCATGTTTGTAAATACACCAGTAAATGTCTAGAAGGAGCTGAGTATCACAGTCATTTTATATCTGCCTAATTGGTGCTTATTATGCTTGATTGCTGCTCCTTGACATCCACAGGTGTTTTCAATACCTGATTTAAATCCAGCCACCCTGTTGCCTCTAATGCAAGGGGGAAGGGAAGACTTAGGGCACTTAAACTTTTCTTCCAGATCCAGAGAAAGAGGCTCATGATTTTTTGCAGATGATGTCAAGAGAGACAGAGGGATTTAACCATGTGGTAAATCAGCCAGATAATCTAGATCATCTGCTCTTTGTGGATGGATTGAGGTATGACCGGTATTGCAGTACTACACAGGTTGGGCAGTGGTGACTAAACACCAAACTCTAAAAAAGCAGAGTCACTACCACCACACATGTCTGCCCAAGAAGCAGAGCTAAAGGCTCTGGAGATGGCTTGCAGATATGCCGAGGGAAAAACAGCCAATATTTACACTGATTCCAGGTATGCAATTGGGATAGCCTGTGACTATGGGCCCATTTGGAAAGCGAGAGACTTCCTGACCACTTCAGGTAAATCCATCAAAATGGGGAAGCAGTGAGGTGTCTTATGGAAGCCCTCATGTTGCCAACTCGAGTGGCGGTGACAAAAAAAAACTAAATAAAAACAAAAAGGCCACTGTAAAACAGACGCAGAGGAGGCAAAGGGAGATGGCAAATGGAGATGGCCTTGGCAGATCAGGCAGCAAAAATGGCTGCCAATTTGCCTAGGCAGATCCCTGCCTTAGTGGCCACAGCTAAGGTCCCTGAAATAACTCCTCCTCTCTCTCTGGAAGTTCTTAAGACCTTACAGAATCAGGCGGGGAAGGAGGAAAAGGACTAGTGGATGTAAAAAGGAGGGACTGCAAATGATGAAAGCCTAATACAGTTCCAAGGAAATCTCTGCCTTCCTAGGTCCCTCTAACCCACGATGTCACAGGCAACCCATGGAGTGATGCACCAGTCAAAAAAACTGCTTTGTGTGATTTAGTACATAGCACATGATATGCCCCAGGGTTCAGCACAGTAGCAGCCATATATACTTAAGGATGTATGATTTGTGCCCAGAACAACATGGGCAAGGTGGTTTAGATACCCCAGAAACACACGCCTTGCCCCTTGTATCCATTTCAATGCTTTCAGACTACATTCATGGACGAAGTTGTATGCAGGTATGGGGTACCTGAAACCATTGAAAGTGACAGAGGTGTTCACTTCACAGGTAAAGTGATGCAGGAAATTATGAAGGTTTTGGGTGTAGAACAGGCCTTACATGCTTCGTACCATACACAAAGCAGCGGTAGGTTAGGGAAAAAAAATAAACTGAACGGGACACTAAAGTTAAAGATTCAAAAACCACTCTCAGATCTTGATAAAGTACCAGGAGCCCATCCACTTGTGTCTGGAGATTGGATGGTGGTAAAAAGAACTCAAACCCTGTTTAATCGTCCATTCCAAGTGTTGTTGACCACAAGCACATCAGTAAAGCTCAAAGGAAAGCCTAATTGGATCTACGCCAGCCATTGCAAGAAAGTGTTGAGTCTGGAGACTTGAAAGGATGGTGTTTCTTATTCCCCCTTGTGTGACTGCTGATCCTGACTCAAAGAATATGGATTCATAATGATGTAGTAAAAATAGGTTTCTGGGGTGTGAAAAAGTTGTGTTAAAGGAAGAACAAAGCTCTTACAGTCCAATACTTCCAGTGATCCATTGATAGTATTGCCCAAAGAGTCTCAGTATTAATAGTTTTTATGTTCACAATAATCGAGAAGTTGAAGACTTAAACCCAACTAAGCATCCACCACTCAACATCACCCCCATAAATTCTGTATTTGGGATTGGTGAGAATCTGATTTACCATTGTATAAGTCCATTACGAGGGAACCTATCCAATAGGGATTGGTTGTCTCCAAAGTGGTGAAACAACCAACAGGTACAATGGAACAGATTGTAGAACCTACTTAGATTAGGGACAACGCCTGGCCAATTGAAATGGCTTCAAAAGGGGGGACTGTTGAGGATGTCATGATATTAATGTGAAACCATTTTGAGAATGTCATGATATTAATGTGAAGCCATTACAATATTGCGCTGGCACCTAGATGTTTACATAGTTTACATACCAAAGTTTGTAAAATAATGCACAATGCGCAGATGCCAAGTGTTATCTCTTTTCTTGTTTTTGTATTTTAGCCAATTAAACAATGGCATAAACCTCAGTAGAGGAAGACCCTCTCTGATGATATAAAAACTTCTTAACTTCATGTGATAAATGAGTTCTGCTTTGATATTTGGTATCAGTGTAGTTCTTCCGTGCACGATAAACTAACAGCTTGTAATTTGGAAAAGTCAATAAGACAGCACAGCTTGTGGGCATCCAAAACACATAGAAAAACAGGCATAAAAAATGATGAATGAGATGGGCCTTCTGACCTCTCTGCTTCCATGCCATGCTCACTTTTTTAGACCTGGCGTGGGCGGGGGAAAGTCGCAGGTTGTGGCACTAACGTTGAGCTGCGATCTGCGCCTGAAATACACTTTATCTAGGAGTATGACAGGTTAATAAATGACCCCCCATAATTTTTGGATGCTTGGTCCCCCATGCCACTTTTTACTTTTTTTTTTATCCCATAACATCATGTGTGTTTAAACATAATCTAGCCCTGATAAAGGACAATTTTTGGAAGCTTTGGAATATGAAAAAGCATAACACATGTGCCAGCGCAGTGTGTTATTAAACACGCTGTATGTCAACTTTTAAAAAAATTCGGTAAAACTGAACCAAACCGAATCTCGAGTGGTTCGATCATCTCTAATTTGCAGAGGTTATTCTACAAGGAACAAGTAAATAAGTTGTGCCCATCACTTATAGTGAATCGTGGATGATGTGCTATCTATATATACTGTAGGTGTTATCTGTAATTATATTTCTGGCTGTGGTGATAATGAGATGACTGCTGAAGAATGATCTTTTCAGAGCAAGACATGGTGTTTATTATTAGTGTTAGTGCCCAGTGTGAAAAGTGCAAGATTTTATTTGTTTTTAAATAGAGATAGTGATATGGAAAATTAAAAATAACATCACCAACAATTATTTTAAAATATGGTGGCGGTTTGACTGTGTGGGCTGGGTGAAGCCTGACATGCTGAAGGCATAGGCATGAGAGAAGTTCTCTGCACTGTTAGCGCCCAGATGTGAAGGTGTTTATTTCTTAACCCCATAAATCTGAGAGTCTGTCATTGCCAACTCCACCACAAGTACACAAATCCCTACACATAAAAACTTGATTTAATACTTTCCCAGTCAAATATGTATGTCAAATGTCTTTGCAAGGTAGCAATTCAGTAGCCAAGGAGATATCTCATACATGTCCTTACTACTGACTGCTCGATTTCAGGCTGTAAAAGATACACATTAGGCCTATTAGGATTAAGGTTATATACTGCATAATTCCCAATACTTGGTTCTATGTAATGTTCCAATGTATTGTACCTGGATAGTTTTGTCTGGATAAATCAGGGTAACAATCCTGACTAGAGTTGAACGAACACCTGGATGTTCGGGTTCGAGAAGTTCGGCCGAACTTCAAGAAAATGTTCGGCTTCGCGACCCGAACTTGAAGTCAATGGGGACCCGAACTTTTGGGCATGTAGGTAAATCCCCTGCAAACAAATGTGGATAGGTAAATTACAAAATAAAATAAATAAAAATTAACCAATATCAATTGGCAACTTGTAGGAGGAGGTGGAATAGGAGGTTGGGGTGGTGTCAGGTGAGAATGCTATGGGAGTTGAAGTTCTCATCACAGCCAAAAAGGATTCATGTCTGCCTGCAGTGCCACAGGCCTTATTGACAGACTCAGGGCCATGGCAACCATACATGGGAGTTAAAGTTCACATCACAGCCAAGAAGGAATCATGTCTGCCCGCAGGGCCACAGGCCTTATTCAAACATTCAGGCCCACGGACCCACAAAGAGGAGAGTTAAAATCACGCCAAGACAGTATTGATTTCACCCAGCAATGCCACAGGCCTCATTCACAGATTCAGACCCATGACACCCACAAAGAGGAGAGTTACAATCATGCCAAATCAGTATTGATTTCACCCAGCAGTGCCACAGGCCTCATTTACTAATTCAGGAGGACCATGGCACCCACAAAGAGGAGAGCGGTCCTGTAACAGCAACACAGGCCATAGGTCAACCTGCAATGGAACAGGCCATTATTATTTATGTAGGCCCCTGACACCTAGACAGAGGAGAGGTCATTTGACAGTAAAAAGAGTTTAATATCTCCCACCAATACAGCAGGCGATGAAACAAAATATAGGTCCCTGACAACCAGACAATGTAGAGGTCATTTGACAGTATAAAGAGGAAAATATCACCCAACAAAGCAACAAGTGATTAAACGGCATCTAGACCCCTGACACCCACACAATGGGCATTCATTTGACAGTAAAAAGAGTTAAATGTCTCCCACCAAGACAGCAAGTAATTAAACGAAATATAGGCCCCTGACACCCAGACAGAGTAGAGGTCATTTGACATCAAAAAGAGGATAATGTCACCCACCAAAGCAACAGGTGATTATCTGAAATGTAGGCCCCTGGCACCCAGACAGAGGAGAGAGGTCCCATAGCAGCAAAACAGGCATCACGTTACCCACCAATTGAACAGGCCACTTTCAGTTATTTAGGCCCCTGACACCCAGACAGGTCATTTGACAGAAAAAAGAGGTTAATGTCACGCACCAAAGCAGCAGGCGATTAGCTAAAATGTAGGCCCCTGGCACCCAGACAGAGGTGAGGTTCATTCAACTTGGTGTTGCCCCCCAAAATAATGGTACAAGAGGATTCAATAAAGAAGTGCCCTGGAGTACAAGAATGTATGGTTGAGGGAGAGCCAGTTATAAATGTCTATTCTGCACAAGGGATGCAGAGGTCCTGTGGGATCCATGCCTGGTCCATTTTTATAAACGCCAGCTTTTCCACTTTGGCTGTGGACAGGCGGCTGCGTTTGTCAGTAATGACGCCCCCTGCCATGCTAAATACATGTTGCATCCTGCACGGTGTGGGGCCTGTCCCCCAAGCACATGAGTTTCAGAACGGCCTGCTGACATTTACCTCGGGCTGTGCTGAAGTTGGTGGTGACTGTGGCTGGCCGTATGAGCAGGTGGGAGAAGAGGAGGAGGAAGCCGAGTAGGAGGAGGAGACAACAGGAGACGATCCTTGGCGGAGGAAGGACGTGCTCCAAACAGCTATCTGCCTGGGACCCAGCCGCCACTACCTTTACCCAGTGTGCAGTTAGGGAGATATAGCGTCTCTGACTGTGCTTACTGGTCCACGTATCTGTGGTTAGGTGGACCTTGCCACAGATGGCGTTCCACGGTGCAGGGAAGGCAGGGCTCTCTTGGAGAAGTAGTGGCAGCTGGGAGCGACGTACTGTGGGACAGCCACCGCCATCAGCTGTTTGAAGCTGTCTGTGTCCACCAGCCTGAATGACAGCATTTCAAAGGCCAGTAGTTTAGAAATGCTAGCAATCAGGGCCAGGGATCGAGGGTGGCTAGGTGGGAATTTGCGCTTTCTCTCCAAGATTTGTGAGATGAAGAGCTGAACGCTGCCGTGTGACATGGTGGAGATGTTGGTGGCAGGTGCCAACATTCCTTCAGAGGCGGAGGAAGAGGCCGAGGCAGCAGCAGAAGATGGAGCAGGAGGGGTCTGAGCCCTTTATTGGTTTTGAAGGTGCTTACTTCACTGCAGCCCGTGTCTGGCATGTAGATGCCTGGTCATGCAGGTTGTGCTAAGTTTCAGAACGTTAATTCCTCGTTTCAGGCTCTGATAGCACAGCATACAAACCACTTGGGTCTTGTCGTCAGCACATTGTTTGAAGAAGTGCCATGCCACGGAACTCCTTGAAGCTGCCTTTGATGTCCTCGGTCCCTGGTGGCGGTGGCCAGTAGCAGTCGAACTCTCTTGGCGGTGGCTGTTCTGCTTTTGCACCTTGCTCCCTCTTTTTCTACGCTGTTGGCTCGGCCTCACCACTGCCTCTTCCTCTGAACTCTGAAAGTCAGTGGCATGAACTTCATTCCATGGCCACATCCTCTCCCAGCACCAGAAGGTCCACTAACACCACCACGACCATGTCCGCGTCCCTTATTAGATGTTTTCCTCATTGTTACTGTTCACCACAATAAGGAAAAACTTATTTGGCCCAATGTATAGAGTTCAAATTAAGGCCTTTATTTACAGGCACCTTACACTATCTAGATATCTATTTATGTACCGTATTACACTAATACAGGCACAGCAGAAACCACAGATTTAGGGGAATATCAATTTTAGGCCGTAGTATTTAGGCCCTGGCTAAAAGGTATCCTTTTACGGACAGAATTACACTTGGAGATGCACAGTAGCGTGTGCAAATATAGAGGATTTATTTTTCAGGCCTTGTAGTTAGACGCTGACACGCTGAATGTAATATACCCTATTACAGACAGAAGTACACTTGGAGAGGAACAGCGTGAAAGCACAGATGTTTAGGATTTCTATTTCAGGGATTTTATTTAACCACAGAAAAAAAATCTATCCTTTGACGGACAGTATTACACTTGGCCAGCCACAGCTGGAACACCAGATTTAGGGTATTAGTATTTTGGCAATTGAATTTCACCCCAGAAAAAAATCTATCCTTTGACGGACAGTATTAAACTTGGCCAGCCACAGCTGGAACACCAGATTTAGGAGATTGGTATTTTGGCAATTGAATTTCACAGATCACCAAAGAAATAGCAAAATAAATTGCAAAGACATACATATAATGTAATAATCACATTCTTTATTTCACCAAAGCCAATCATTAAATAGAAAACACATGTATAACATTTGTTAGCAGCTTAACAGACAAAGTACTTTGGCAAGAACACAATAATCTCTCCACCCCCCTTCCCACCCGACTAGCACATACCAAATATACACTAGAGATAGTAAAGGCTGTATTCCCTCACTAACCAACCTTCAATAATAGTACAAATAGTGCTATTGATAGGACCAAACGAACACCTCCTCCTCTCCCCTGACGTTATACCGATACTAGGACCGTTGGCAGTCTGTTTGTATGTATTACATGCAGGTGTAAGCATATGCTGGCAAAGCATTTTTTAGACATATGGCACCATGCCTTATACTTTAGGCAGGGATTGATACTTTTTAGGGAACCCTGTAAACAGGTCGTTTGGTCCTATCAATAGCACTATTTATACTATTATTGTAAGTTTGGTTAGTGAGGGCATATATCCTTTACTATCTGTAGTGTATATTTGGTATGTGCTAGTCGGGTGGGGAGGGGTGCAGAGAAATTATTGTGTTCTTCACCCAGAAAAAAAAATCTATCCTTTGAAGTACAGTATTAAACTTAGCCAGCCACAGCTGGAACACCAGATTTAGGGGATTGGCATTTTGGCAATTGAATTTCACCCCTCAATAAAATATAGCAATTTCTATACTGTGTTTCAAGGTGTGACAATAAGCACAAACCCTGATGTAGGATATTGCAAAGAAAAAGCCTACTATTGAACCCAAAAATGTATGTTGAACTTGGTGGCACATTAAAACATGTGCTGGTGCACCAAAAGATCACAAAATGGCAGCCGATCACCCCAGAAAAAAGTGACAGAAAAACGCTCTGGGCAGCCGAAAAACCGTTGAGCAATGAACTAACAGAAGTTGAATGATTCACAGCTGTAGATCGATCACTTCATTAAGTGATTTTGCTGAGTCTTCCCTGCCTAATCTCGCCCTCACAGCAGCTGCATTCTATCCATACATTAATCAGAGCAGAGTGACGGGCGGCGCTACGTGGCTCCAGATTAAATAGAGGCTGGGTCACATGCTGCACTTGGCCAATCACAGCCATGCCATTAGTTAGCATGGCTGTGATGGCTTCTTAGGGGAAGAAGTAAAACGCTAGCTGATTGGCTGCTGTGCAGCCCTTGAGAAAGTGGGAAGAAATCGCCGAACAACAGACCCGAACCCAAACTTTTTTGAAAATGTTCGGGTCCGTGTCCAGAACACCCCAAAATTTGTTATGAACCCGAACTATACAGTTCGGGTTCGCTCAACTCTAATCCTGACGCTGCCCTTGTAGGAGGCTAGAAGATGGACGTAGTTTATTGTGGAGTCTAGTGTTAGCAGAGGAAGAGAGAGAGGCTGCATGTGCTCACTTCTTGGGCATATATGAACTCCTCACATTTTGCAATATTTTACAGACTATGTAGCACATTTATTAAGACTGTGGTTTTATTTATTTGCATAAGTATTCTATTATTACTCAGTTTAGTGGAAAATTTCAATTTTGGTCCAATTTTTGCTAATAATCACTGCTGCAAAGTTGCATTAAGTGTAGGTCATATTTTTATACATTGTATGTTTTGTGCTCTCAGAATATGTAGACTTTAGTAACCTAGAAGCTGTTTGCCATATACAATATATATTTTAACACAGAGCCAAGGCGCAGATAGAAGAAGACAAGACTAGAGGAGATGTCTAACCCTGTCAATGAGAGAGGCTATAACAGAGTTGCATAACTGGTGCTCGGAGGGCTTTTGCCAGCCCCTTGATGCTCAAATAAAATTGGCATAATTGTAAAATGGGTGATTACTACACAACAAGGCAACATATAGACACACTGTCAGTTTTTCATAGCCAATTTTTTTACCATTTTTGCAGCCATTTTCTGACCTCTGTTCATTTTTTAAAGGGCGAAAACTGATTCATGCAATTGCCCTTATTTTTTTTTATTGCAAACCCTGCAATGGCCACTGTATACAAAATGTCTTCCATAGTGCCCCTGGAAATAAACCCCCGCTAGTTCCACCAGTATTATGAATGCCTCCATTAGCGGCCCCTGGTGTTATTAGAGCCCATGTATTATGAATGCTCCAATTAGTTGCCCCCAGTGATACAAATGTCACTATTAGTGACCCCCATATTATTAATGCCCCCCAGGGGCTTACTGAGCGGTCGGGAACTTTGGACGTGGTCCGTGGGCCCGCCCGGGAAGGGGGCCCAGGCTGGCTCTTTACTGATAAAGGAGAACATCTGACCTCTGGGAGGAAATCTCCACTGTACACACTGTACAACAGATGTTTGCCCTGTCTGTGGGGAGGAGGGCAGAACATGGCAGATACAAGCAGCAGCCGTTGCACAGGGCGCCCTGACCTCACCGCACACACAGCTCGGTACACCCACGCACCCAGCGCTACAGAAATCTTGGTGGCCAGCCATGTCTTATGCACGCAGTCCATCCCGTCAGGAATGTCCCAGTACCCCATCGGGACACTCGGCAGGTACGGGAATGTCACGCCGGGAAGGGTACAAGATACAATATACACACAAGAAACAACCAAAAAGCGTCTAGGCAAAATCTGGGGATAATGGCCACCACCTGACAAGATCCTATCAGCTGACCCTAGACTGCTGTGCACAAGTTTAGACCTCAAAGGTGGAAATAAACGTGCCCCCGTGCCTAAGACTGAATTAACCCTATAGTCCCTCAGATAGTGGACAAGGGAGAAAAGAGGCAGCCTGCTTCCTCTAATCCTGGAGGAAGCAGGTGTCTAACTAATAGCCTAGACAGTTCACAAATGGAAACCAAAAACACACTTTTCTTTGAAACAGAGCAGAAACAGCAATCCAACTTTCCTCAGAGTGAGAAAGAAGCTATAACACGCAAGGGACCCTGGGTAGGTGCTTGATTTAAACTCACACAAACGACCCCACCCAGTGCACCTAAAGGGAGGCAGGTACAGCTCACTCCATGTAAACAGAAAACTACAAACATGCTACCAACCTAACAGATCTCCGCACCTCACCAGAGCAGGGCATGACAGTACCCCTTCTTCTACGGGTGACCTCCGGACACCCAGGACCAACTTTATCTGGGTGGGACCTGTGAAAGGCCCTCACCAGTCGGCTGGCATTAACATCCACAGCCTAGACCTACGTCCTCTCCTCGGGACCATATCCCCTCCAGTGTACCAAGTACTGAAGGGAACCCCGAAGAACACGCGAGTCAAGAACCCTAGAGATCTCAAACTCAAAGTTACCATCAACCAGAACAAGGAGAGGAGGCAATGGCGATGGTTTCACTGGTCTCCCATATTTCTATCTTCCAGGTCTGTGGAAGATGCAAACAAAACGCAACTGGATTGACAACCGCAGATATTTTGTAAGGTCCAATAAATCTTGGACCCAGTTTCCAAAATGGTACTCTTAGTTTAATATTTTTAGTAGATGACCACACCAGATCACCCACACACAGGTCCGGACCAGTCACACATCTCCTGTCAGCCATTCGCTTATACCTCTCACCCATCTTCTCCAAATTGCCCTGGATCCCCCGCCAGATAGAAGACAAGGCAGAAGAGAATCTCTCCTCCTCTGGCATCCCAGAGGAACCAGTCCCAGAAAAGGTACCAAACTGAGGAAGAAAATCATATGCGCCAAAAAATGGCGACTTACCCGTGGACTCCTGCTCACGTTTATTCAAGGCAAACTCTGCTAGAGATAGGAATGAGGACCAGTCCTCCTGGTTCTCAGCCACAAAACACCTCAAGTAGGTCTCCAGGTTTTGGTTAGTATGCTCTGTCTGCCCATTCGACTGCGGATGAAAAGCCAAAGAGAACGAAAGTTGAATGCCAAGACGAGAGCAGAACGCCCTCCAAAACCTGGAAACAAACTGAGTACCCCTATCAGAAACCACATCCGAGGAAATACCATGTAATTTCACGATGTTATTAACAAAAACCTGAGCAAGAGTCTTAGCATTGGGCAGACTAGCTAACGATACAAAGTGAGCCATCTTGCTAAAACTGTCCACATCCACCAAAATCATCGTTTGGAACTGGGCAGATCAGTAATAAAATCCATAGACAAGTGCGTCCAAGGATGAGAAGGGATAGACAAAGGAAGAAGTGAACCAGAAGGTCTAGTGTGAGCAACCTTTGACCGTGCACAGGTCTCACAAGCTGCCACGTAATCCTCAATGCTCTTACGTAATCCAGGCCACCAGAACTTCTGAGAAATAAGATCAAAGGTGCACTTGCCACTAGGGTGTCCAGCAAGGACGGTATCGTGATGTTCCTTGAATACTTTGTATCGCAGTCTAGAAGGAATAAACAACCTCCCTGGGGGACAAGAATCAGAAGCCGCCTCCTGGGCTTCCAACACCTCCATCTCCAACTCGGGGTACAGAGCAGAGACAACCACCCCATCAGCCAAAATCGGAGCAGGATCCTCACTTCCCCCGGGAAAACTACGAGACAAAGCATCTGCCTTGACGTTTTTAATCCCCGGGCGAAAAGTAACCACAAAATTGAATCTAGTAAAGAACAGTGACCATCTAGCCTGTATAGGATTTAGGCGCTTGGCGGACTGCAAATAAGCCAAATTCTTATGATCAATATATACAGTAACGGGATGATACGCCCCCTCCAACCAGTGACGCCATTTCTCAAAGGCCAATTTCTATCTCCTACATCATAATTCCTCTCGGCGACCGAGACTTTCTTGGAAAAGAAGGCGCACGGACGCCACTTGCCAGGCGATGGACCCTGCGACAGCACTGCTCTAACCCCCACCTCTGATGCATCAACCTCCACCACAAATGGTTGAGACACATCAGGCTGCATCAGAATGGGAGCAGACACGAAACACTCCCTAATAGCTGAAAAGGCCTGCAAAGCCTCATCTGACCAGATATAGCAGTCGGCACCCTTTCTAGTCATATCGGTCAGCGGTTTTACAATAGTTCAAAATAAATTTTCTAGAATAATTGGTAAACCCCAAAAACCGCATCAAAGCTTTCTGATTCTCTGGTTGGTCACATTCCAGAACCGCCCGGACCTTTTCGGGGTCCATCCGAAAACCAGAACCAGAAAGCAGGTATCCCAAAAGCGGAAGCTCCAGGACAGAAAACCCACATTTCTCCAACTTAACATATAATTTATTCTCCCGAAGAATCATCAAAACCTGTCTCACATGATCCTGATGGGTCTTCAGATCAGGGTAGTAAATTAATATGTCATCCAAGTAAATTACAATGAACCTTCCCACCAAATGGATGAAAAATGTAATTGACAAATCGCTGAAACAGTGCTGGCAAGTTCATTAACCCAAAAAGCATAACCAGATTTTCGAAATGACCATCGTGTGTGTTGAAGGCCATTTTCCACTCATCCCCCTCCTTGATTCTGATCAGATTATAGGCCCCTCTTAAATCTAACTTGGAGAAAATCTTGGCTCCAGCAATTTGATCAAACAGGTCAGAAATCAAAGGAAGGGGATATGGATCACGGACCGTAATGAGATTTAATTCTCGAAAATCCAAGCAAGGTCTAAGCGATCCATCTATTTTCTTTACAAAGAAAAAACAAACTGCGACCTCAGACTTTGAGGGACTAATATGACCCTTTGCCAAACTATCGGCTATGTACTTCCGCATGACTTCTCTTTCGGGTTGAGAAATATTGTACACCCGAGACTTTGGCAACTTGGCACCTGGGATGAGATTAACAGGACAATCATATTCACGATGAGGAGGCAACTCCTAAGCCCCACCCTCCAAAAAGACATCTGCAAAATCTGAGAGATACTGAGGCAAAATCGTAGAAGACACCCCTGCGATAGATGCACTAAAGCAATTGTCTGAACAAAATTCACTTCAAACAATGATATGTCTTGCCTGCCAAACAATAGTAGGGTTATGTTTAATCAACCACGGCAAAACAAGGACCATAGGAGCAGGAAAGTTTTTCATAACAAAACCTGAAATTATTTCAACATGCGAATCACCGACCCATAGCTGAATACTATGAACAATATGACTGAGATTATTCTGAGAAAGAGAGGAAGAATCAATTGCAAACACCGGAATCTTTCTCTCCAAAGTGCACGTACTAAGGCCCAGATTTTGAAGAAACAGAAAATCAATAAGGTTTACTCCAGCACTAGAGTTGAGCGAACACCTGGATGTTTGGGTTCAAGAAGTTCGGCCGAACTTCCCAAAAATGTTCGGGTTCGGAATCCGAACCTCACCCCGAACTTTTGGGCACTAAAAAGGCTGTAAAATAGCCCAGGAAAGGGCTAGAGGGGTGCAAAAGGCAGCACAATATAGGTAAATCCCCTGCAAACAAATGTGGATGGGGAAATGACTTAAAATAAAATAAATAAAAATTAACCAATATCAATTGGCAACTTGGAGGAGGAGGAGGTGGAATAGGAGGTTGGGGTGGCATCAGGTGGGAATGCTATGGGAGTTGATGTTCTCATCACAGCCAAAAATTATTCATGTCCTGCAGTGCCACAGGCCTCATTCACAGACTCAGGCCCCTGGCACCCAGATGGAGGAGAGGTTCATTCAACTTTGGGTTGCCCCGCAAGATAATGGTAAAATTAAAAAAAGAGGATTCAATAAAGAAGTGCCCCGGAGTACAAGAATATATGGTTAAGGGGAGGTAGTTATAAATGTCTATTATGCACATGGGATGGAGAGGTCCTGTGGGATCCATGCCTGGTTCATTTTTATGAACGTCAGCTTGTCCACGTTGGCTGTGGACAGGCGGCTGCGTTTGTCAGTAATGACGCCACCCGCCATGCTGAATACACGTTCAGCCAAAACACTGGCCGCCATCAGGACAGCACCTCAAAGGCATAAAAGGCTAGCTCTGGCCAAGTGGACAATTTGGAGACCCAGAAGTTGAATGGGACCGAACTATCAATCAGTACGTGGAGGGGTGTGCACACGTACTGTTCCCCCATGTTAGTGAAATGCTGCCTCCTGCTAACACGTTCCGTATCAGGTGGTGGTGCAGTTAGCTGTGGCGTGGTGACAAAACTTTTCCATATCTTTGCCATGCTAACCCTGCCCTCAGAGGAGCTGACCGTGACACAGCTGCGTTTGCAACCTCTTGCTCCTCCTCTGCCCTCACCTTGGGCTTCCACTTGTTCCCCTGTGACATTTGGGAATGCTCTCAGTAGCATGTCTACCAACGTGCGCTTGTACTCGTGCATATTCCTATCACGCTCTAGTGCAGGAAGTAAGGTGGGCACATTTGTACAGGGGATCCAGCAGGGTGGCAACCCAGTAGTCTGCACACGTTAAAATGTGGGCAAGTGTGCTGTCGTTGCGCAGGCACTGCAGCATGTAGTCGCTCATTTGTGCCAGGCTGCCCAGAGGTAAGGACAAGCTGTCCTCTCTGGGAGGCATATCGTATTTGTCCTCCGTTTCCCCCCAGCCACACACCAGTGATGGGCCCGAGCTGCGTTGGGTGCCATCCCGCTGTGAACATGCTTCATCCTCATCCTCCTCCACCTCCTCATCCTCGTCTTCCTTGTCCTCCAGTAGTGGGCCCTGGCTGGCCACATTTGTACCTGGCCTCTGCTTTTGCAAAAAAACTCCCTCTGAGCCACTTCTAAGAGACTGGCCTGAAAGTGCTAAAAATAACCCCTCTTCCTCCTCCTCCACCTCCTGGGCCACCTCCTCTTCCATCATCGCCCTAAGTATTTTCTCAAGGAGACATAGAAGTGGTATTGTAACGCTGATAACGGCGTCATCGCCACTGGCCATGTTGGTGGAGTACTCGAAACAGCACAACAGGGCACACAGGTCTCGCATGGAGGCCCAGTCATTGGTGGTGAAGTGGTGCTGTTCCGCAGTGCAACTGACCCGTGCGTGCTGCAGCTGAAACTCCACTATGGCCTGCTGCTGCTTGCAGAGTCTCTCCAGCATGTGCAAGGTGGAGTTCCACCAGGTGGGAACGTTTCATATGAGGTGGTGAGCGGGAAGGGAGAAGTTACGCTGTAGCGCAGACAGGCGAGCAGCAGCAGGATGTGAACGCCGGATGCGCACACAGACGGCCGACACTTTATGCAGCAGCTCTGCCATGTCGGGGTACCAAATTCAGCACATGCGCCAGGCAAGGGATGTGCATCAAACCGGCTAGTCCCAGAGCTGCGACGAGATTTCGCACATTATCGCACACCACCAGGCCAGGCTTAAGGCCCACCTGCAGGAACTACTCGTCGGTCTGTTGTTCAATACCCCGCCACAACTCCTTGCGCGGTGTGGGGCCTGTCCCCCAAACATATGAGTTTCAGAACGGCCTGCTGACGTTTACCCCGAGCTGTGCTGAAGTTGGTGGTGAAGGTGTGTGGCTGACTGGATGAGCAGGTGGAAGAAGACGGCGGAAGGACCTGCGCCAAGGAACTCTCCGCCTGGGGCCCAGCCGCCACTACATTTACTCAGTGAGCAGTTAGGGAGATAAAGCGTTCCTGGCCGTGCTTACTGGTCTATGTATATTGGTGGACCTTGCCACAGATGGTGTTGTGCAGTGCACACTTGATTTTATCGGATACTTGGTTGTGCAGGGAAGGCACGCTTCTCTTGGAGAAGTAGTGGCAGCTGGGAACAACATACTGTAGGACAGCCATCGCCATCAGCTGTTTGAAGTTGTCTGTGTCCACCAGCCTGAATGACTGCATTTCAAAGGCCAGTAGTTTAGAAATGCTGGCATTCAGGTCCAGGGCTCGAGGGTGGATAGGTGGGAATTTACACTTTCTCTCCAAGGTTTGTGAGATGGAGAGCTGAACGCTGCCGTGTGACATGGTGGAGATGCTTGGTGACGGAGGTGGTGGTGTTGGTGGCACATCCTCTGTTTGGTGGGCGGCAGGTGCCAACATTCCTCCCGAGGCGGAGGAAGAGGCCAAGGCAGCAGCAGAAGATGGAGCAGGGGGAGCCTGAGTGAGTTCCTTGTTTTTAAGGTGTTTACTCCACTGCAGTTCATGCTTTGCATGTAGATGCCTGGTCATGCAGGTTGTGCTAAGTTTCAGAACGTTAATGCCTCGCTTCAGGCTCTGATGGCAGAGCGTGCAAACCACTCGCGTCTTGTCGTCAGCACATTGTTTGAAGAAGTGCCATGCCAGGGAACTCATTGAAGCTGCCTTTGGGGTGCTCAGTCCCTGGTGGCGGTGGCCAGTAGCAACTCTCTTGGCAGTGGCTGTTCTGCTTTTGCCCCCTGCTCCCTCTTTTGCCACACTGTTGGCTCGGTCTCACTACTGCCTCTTTCTCTGAACTCTGAAAGTCAGTGGCAGGAACTTCATTTCGTGTGGGATCTATGACCTCATCGTCCCCTGCATCGTCTTCCACACAGTCTTCCCCCCTTACCTTCTGTTCAGTCTGCACACTGCAAAAAGACGCAGCAGTTGGCACCTGTGTTTCGTCATTATCAGAGACATGCGGACTCTGATGAGGTTGTATTCCCATGTCCTCATCATCAGGAAACATAAGTGGTTGTGTGTCAATGAAGTCTTCCACCACTGGGGAAGGGCTAGGTGGATTCCCTTGGGAAACTCTGCCAGCAGAGTCTTCAAACAGCATAAGAGACTGCTGCATAACTTGAGGCTCAGACAGTTTCCCTGATATGCAATGGGGTGATGTGACAGATTGATGGGGTTGGTTTTCAGGCGCCACCTGTGCGTTTTCTGCAGAAGACTGGGTGTGAGATAATGTTGTGCACGTGCTGGATCCACTGTCGGCCACCCAATTGACTAGCGCCTGTACTTGATCAGGCCTTAGCATCCTTAGAACGGCATTGGGCCCCACCAAATATCCCTGTAAATTCTGGCGGGTACTGGAAGATGAGGTAGGTGGTTCACTAGGAGGTGTGGCAGAACGGCCACGTCCTCTCCCAGCACCAGAGGGTCCACTAACAACATCATGACCATGTCCGCGCCTGCGTCCCTTACTAGATGTTTTACTTATTGTTACCGTTCACCACAATAAGAAAAAAATTATTTAGCCCAATTTATTGAAATCAAATTCAGGCCTTTTTTTACAGGCACCTAACACTATCTGGCTATCTATCTATGTACCGTATTACACTAATCCAGTCACAGCAGTACCCACATATTTAGGGGAATAGTATTTAGGCCCTGGATGAAAGGAATCCTTTTACGGACAGATTTACACTTTGAGATGCACAGTAACGTGTTAAAAAATATATAGGATTATGCTTTCAGCACTTGTATTTTAACACTTTGTGTAATATACCCTTTAACGGAAAGAAATACACTTAGAGAAGCAAAGCAGTGTGTGCAAATGTAGAGGATTATGCTGTATTTTAACACTTACTGTAATATACCCTTTAATAGATAGAAATACAATTGGAGATGCACGCTGAGAGTAATATACCCTATTACGGACAGATTTACACTTGGCCTGCAGCAGCTGGTACACCAGATTTTGGGTATTGCTATTTTGGCAGTTCGCCTATATCCGTTGCTGGACACAATTAAACTTGGCAAGCCACAGCTGAAACTTGTTCAGTCACAGCTGTAACACCATAATTACGGTATTTCTATTTTTGCAACTGAATTTCACCCCAGAAAATAATATATCCTTTGACGGACACTATTAAACTTGGCCAGCCATAGCTGAAACCTCTGATTTAGGCTACATGCACACGACCGTTGCCTGCCTCCGCGTCCGCTCCTCCTTGAAATTTTGCGTCCGTCAAAAAAAACGGATGACGGACCGTTTTTTTTGACGGACCGTTTTTTTTGACGGATCCATTGTAAAAATGCCTATCCTTGTCCGCAAACGTGAAAAAAATAGGACATGCACTATTTTTTTGACGGAATGAAAACACGGATCACGGATGCGGAACACAAACGGTTGACCATCCGCATTTTTTGACGGACCCATTGATATGAATGGGGAAGCATCCAATCCGTGAAAAAAAACGGAACGGACGCGGAAACAAACAACGGTCGTGTGCATGGGGCCTTACGGTATTGCTATTTTGGCAATTGAATTTCACCCCAGAACAAAATATATCCTTTGCTGGACACTATAAAACGTGTTCAGTCACAGCTGGAACACCAGATTTACGGTATTTCTATTTTTGCAACTGAATTTCACCCCAGAAAATAATATATCCTTTGACGGACACTATGAAACTTGTCCAGTCACAGCTGGAACACAAGAATTACTGTATTTCTATTTTGGTCACTGAATTTCACCCCAGAAAATAATAAATACTTTGCCGGAAACTATTAAACTTGGCCAGCCACTACTGGGAAACCAGATTTACGGTATTTCTATTTTTGCAACTAAATTACACCCTAGAAAAAAATATATCCTTTGACGGAAACTATTAAACTTGGCCAGCCCTTGCTGGGACACTAGATTTACGGTAATTCTATTTTTGCAACTGAATTTCATACCAGAAAATAATATATCCTTTGACGGACACTATTAAACTTTGCCAGCCATAGCTGAAACCTCTGATTTACGGTATTGCTATTTTGGCAATTAAATTTCACCCCAGAAAAAAAAATATCCTTTGCCGGACACTATTAAACTTGGCCAGCCAGAGCTGAAAACTCTGATTTACAGTATTGCTATTTTGGCAATTAAATTTCACCCCAGAACAAAATATATCCTTTGCCGAACACTATTAAACTTGGCCAGCCACAGCTGAAAACACTGATTTGTGGTATTGCTATTTTGGCAATTGAATTTCACCCCAGAACAAAATATATCCTTTGACGGACACTTAAACTTGGCCAGCCACTACTGGGAAACCAGATTTACGGTATTTCTATTTTTGCAACTGAATTTGACCCTAGAAAAAAATATATCCTTTGACGGAAAATATTAAACTTGGCAAGCCCTTGCTGGGACACCAGATTTACGGTATTTCTATTTTTGCAACTGAATTTCACCCCACAAAATAATATATCCTTTGACAGACACTATTAAACTTGTCCAGTCACAGCTGGAACACAATATTTACGGTATTTCTATTTTTGCAACTGAATTACACCGCAGAAAATAATATATCCTTTGACGGACACTATGAAACTTGTCCAGTCACAGCTGGAACACAAGAATTACTGTATTTCTATTTTGGTCACTGAATTTCACCCCAGAAAATAATAAATACTTTGCCGGAAACTATTAAACTTGGCCAGCCACTACTGGGAAACCAGATTTACGGTATTTCTATTTTTGCAACTAAATTACACCCTAGAAAAAAATATATCCTTTGACGGAAACTATTAAACTTGGCCAGCCCTTGCTGGGACACTAGATTTACGGTAATTCTATTTTTGCAACTGAATTTCATACCAGAAAATAATATATCCTTTGACAGACACTATTAAACTTGTCCAGTCACAGCTGGAACACAATATTTACGGTATTTCTATTTTTGCAACTGAATTACACCGCAGAAAAAAATATATCCTTTGAAGGTCAACATGAAACTTGTCCAGTCCCAGCTGGAACACCAGATTTACCGTATTTCTATTTTTGAAACTGAATTTCACTGCACAAAATAATATATCCTTTGACGGACACTATGAAACTTGTCTAGTAACAGCTGGAACACCAGATTTACTGTATTTCTATTTTTGCAACTGAATTTCACCCCAGAAAATAATATATCCTTTGACGGACACTATTAAACTTGTCCAGCCATAGCTGAAACCTCTGATTTACGGTATTGCTATTTTGGCAATTGAATTTCACCCCAGAACAAAATATATCCTTTGCCGGACACTAATAAACTTGGCACAGCTGAAAACACTGATTTATGGAATTGCTATTTTGGCAATTGAATTTAAACACAGAACAAAATATATCCTTTGCCAGACACTATTAAACTTGTCCAGTCACAGCTGGAACACCAGATTTACTGTATTTCTATTTTTGCAACTGAATTTCAGCCCAGAAAATAATATATCCTTTGACGGACACTAATAAACTTGGCCAGCCCCAGCTGAAACCACTGATTTATGGTATTGCTATTTTGGCAATTGAATTTCACCCCAGAACAAAATATATCCTTTGCTGGACACTATTAAACTTGTTCAGTCACAGCTGTAACACCAGATTTACGGTACTTCTATTTTTGCAACTGAATTTCACCCCAAAAAATAATATATCCTATGACGGACACCATGAAACTTGTTCCGTCATAGCTGGAACACCAGATTTACGGTATTTCTATTTTTGCAACTGAATTTCACCCCAGAAAATAATATATCCTTTGACGGACACTATGAAACTTGTCTAGTCACAGCTGGAACACCAGATTTACTGTATTTCTCTTTTGGTCACTGAATTTCACCCCAGAAAATAATAAATACTTTGCCGGACACTATTAAACTTGGCCAGCCACTTCTGGGAAACCAGATTTACGGTATTTCTATATTTGCAACTAAATTTCACCCTAGAAAAAAATATATCCTTTAACGGACACTATTAAACTTGGCCAGCCCTTGCTGGGACACCAGATTTACGGTATTTCTATTTTTGCAACTGAATTTCACTCCACAAAATAATATATCCTTTGACGGTCACTATTAAATTTGTCCAGTCACAGCTGGAACACCATATTTACGTTTTTTTTTATTTTGCAACTGAATTTCACCGCAGAAAATAATATATTCTATGACGGTCACTATGAAACTTGTCCAGTCACAGCTGGAACACCAAATTTACTGTATTTCTATTTTTGCAACTGAATTTCACCCCAGAAAATAATATATCCTTTGACGGACACTATTAAACTTGGCCAGCCATAGCTGAAACCTCTGATTTACGGTATTGCTATTTTGGCAATTGAATTTCACCCCAGAACAAAATATATCCTTTGCTGGACATTACTAAACTTGGGCAGCCACAGCTGAAACCACTGATTTATGGTATTGCTATTTTGGCAATTGAATTTCACCCCAGAACAAAATATATCCTTTGCTAGACACTATTGAACTTGTTCAGTCACAGCTGTAACACCAGAATTACGGTACTTTTATTTTTGCAACTAAATTTCACCCCAGAAATTAATATATCCTATGACGGACACCATGAAACTTGTTCCATCATAGCTGGAACACCAGATTTACTGTATTTCTATTTTTGCAACTGAATTTCACCGCAGAAAATAATATATCCTTTGACGGACACTATTAAACTTGGCCAGCCATAGCTGAAACCTCTGATTTACGGTATTGCTATTTTGGCAATTGAATTTCAACCCAGAACAAAATATATCCTTTGCTGGACATTACTAAACTTGGGCAGCCACAGCTGAAACCACTGATTTATGGTATTGCTATTTTGGCAATTGAATTTCACCCCAGAACAAAATATATCCTTTGCTAGACACTATTAAACTTGTTCCATCTTAGCTGGAACACCCAGATTTATGGTACTTTTATTTTTGCAACTAAATTTCACCCCAGAAAATAATATATCCTTTGACGGACACTATGAAACTTGTCCAGTCAGAGCTGGAACACCAGATTTACTGTATTTCTATTTTGGTCACTGAATTTCACCCCAGAAAATAATAAATACTTTGCAGGACACTATTAAACTTGGCCAGACACTTCTGGGAAACCAGATTTACGGTATTTCTATTTTTGCAACAAAATTTCACCCTAGAAAAAAATATATCGTTTGACGGACACTATTAAACTTGGGCTGGGACACCAGATTTACGGTATTTCAATTTTTGCAACTGAATTTCACCCCACAAAATAATATATCCTTTGACAGACTTTATTAAACTTGTCCAGTCACAGCTGGAACACCAGATTTACACTATTTCTATTTTTGCAACTGAATTTCAGCCCAGAAAATAATATATCCTTTGACGAACACTATTAAACTTGGCCAGCCATAGCTGAAACCTCTGATTTACAATATAGCTATTTAGGCAATTGAATTTCACCCCAGAACAAAATACATCCTTTGCCGGACACTATTAAATTGGCCAGCCACAGCTGAAACCACTGATTTATGGTATTGCTATTTTGGCAATTGAATTTCTCCCCAGAACAAAATATATCCTTTGCCGTACACCATTAAACTTGTCCAGTCACAGCTGGAACACCAGATTTACGGTATTTCTATTTTTGCAACTGAATTTCACCCCACAAAATAATATATCCTTTGACAGACACTATGAACCTTGTCCAGTCACAGCTGGAACACCATATTTACACTATTTCTATTTTTGCAACTGAATTTCAGCGCAGAAAAGAATATATCCTTTGACGAACACTATTAAACTTGGCCAGCCATAGCTGAAACCTCTGATTTACAGTATAGCTATTTAGGCAATTGAATTTCACCCCAGAACAAAATATCTCCTTTGCCGGACACTATTGAACTTGGCCAGCCACAGCTGAAACCACTGATTTATGGTATTGCTATTTTGGCAGTTGAATTACTCCCCAGAACAAAATATATCCTTTGCCGTACACTATTAAACTTGTCCAGTCACAGCTGGAACACCAGATTTACGGTATTTCTATTTTTGCAACTGAATTTGATCCCACAAAATAATATATCCTTTGACAGACTTTATTAAACTTGTCCAGTCACAGCTGGAACACCAGATTTACGGTTATTTCTATTTCTGCAACTGAATTTCACCCCACAAACTAATATATCCTTTGACAGACACTATGAACCTTGTCCAGTCACAGCTGGAACACCATATTTACACTATTTCTATTTTTGCAACTGAATTTCAGCGCAGAAAATAATATATCCTTTGACGAACACTATTAAACTTGGCCAGCCATAGCTGAAACCTCTGATTTACAGTATAGCTATTTAGGCAATTGAATTTCACCCCAGAACAAAATATATCCTTTGCCGGACACTATTAAACTTGGCCAGCCACAGCTGAAACCACTGATTTATGGTATTGCTATTTTGGCAGTTGAATTTCTCCCCAGAACAAAATATATCCTTTGCCGTACTCTATTAAACTTGTCCAGTCACAGCTGGAACACCAGATTTACGGTATTTCTATTTTTACAACTGAATTTCTCCACAGAAAATAATATATCCTTTGACGGACACTATTAAACTTGTCCAGTCACAGCTGGAACACCAGATTTACGGTATTTCTATTTTTGCCACTGAATTTCACCGCAGAAAATAATATATCCTATGACGTACTCTATGAAACTTTTTCAGTCACAGCTGGAACACCAGATTTACGGTATTTCTATTTTGGCAATCAAATTTCACCCCAGAACAAAATATATCCTTTGCCGGACACTATTAAACTTGGCCAGCCACTACGGAAACCACTAATTTACGGTATTGCTATTTTGGCTTCTGAATTTCACCCCAAAACAAAATCTATCCTTTGCCGGGGATTTAGGGCATTGCTATTTTGGCAATTGAATTTCACCACTTAAAAAAATCTATCCTTTGCCAGACAACAGTCAGTATTACACTTGGCTAGCCACAGATGGAACACCAGATTTAGGTGATTGCTATTTTGGCAATTGAATTTAACTCCTCAATAAAATATAGAAATTTCTATCCTGAGTTTCTAGGGGTGACAATTAGCACAGCCAAGCCCCTGATGTAGGATATAGTAAAAAAAAAAAACACACCCTAGTATTGATGGATTGATGGACTTGTTGGCAGTTTGTGCTGGTGCATCACAAGACACAAAATGGCCGCCGATCACCCCAGAAAAAAGTGACAGAAAACGCTCTGTGCAGCCTGAAAACCAGTGAGCAATTAACTAGCAGAAGTTGAATGATTCACAGCTGTAGATCGATCACTTCTTTAGGTGTTTTTGCTGAGTTTTCCCTGCCTAATCTCGCCCTCATAGCAGCTGTGTCCTATCCCTACACTAATCAGAGCAGAGTGACGTGCGGCGCTACGTGACTCCAGCTTAAATAGAGGCTGGGTCACATGCTGCACTTGGACAATCACAGCCATGCCATTATTAGGCATGGCTGTGATGGCTTCTTAGGGCAAGAAGTAAAACGCTAGCTGATTGGCTGCTGTGCAGCCCTTCCGAAAGCAGGAAGAAATCGCCGAACAACGGACCCGAACCCAAACTGTTTAGAAAATGTTCCGGTCCGGATCCGTGTCCCGAACACCCTAAAATTCGGTACGAACGCGAACTATACAGTTCGGGTTCGCTCATCCCTATCCAGCACCACAGTCAATAAACACTTCAAACTTAAATTCTCCTAATTCTAGCGCCACCATAGCTGGAAAGAGAAAATGGGTATTGCAGGGAGATTGCATTCCTGCTTGCTCCCACACCCCATTCACACTACCAAGAGTCAGGGATGTTTCTTTTTCTTTTTTACATAAACCTCTTTGTGGACCATTCTCATCAAATTGCGGTTTTAGCAAAGGACAAGCATAAACAAAATGACCATTTGCTCCACAGTAAAAACATAACTTATGCAACCTCCTAAAGTTCTTATTACCTGAACGAAAAGACACCTGACCCAGCTGCATGGGTTCCTCCCCCATCCTAGAATTATATGTGATATTAACCTGGGGAACCAGTGAGACAAAACCACTGTCAGAAGGAATCCCTTGCACTGAAGGGGCCTTATTCCTCTCTCTAATGCGTCTATCTAAGCGCACTGCCAAAGACATAGCATTTTCCAACATATCCGGATACTCATGAAAAGCAACGGCATCTTTCAATCTCTCTGATAACCCCTGACAAAACTGACTACGCAGAGCGGGGTCATTCCACTCAGTCTCCATAGCCCATCTCCGAAATTCAGTACAGTACACCTCTGCAGTATGTTCTCCTTGAATCAAATTACGCAACCTAGATTCCGCCATCGAGACTCGATCTGGGTCATCATAACTAAATCCCAAGGCCTTAAAAAATTCATCCACCGACCGAAGTGCCAGAGAACCGGGCAGCAGCAAAAAGGCCCAGGATTGAGTGTCCCCTTTAAGCAAGGAAATAATTATCCCCACTCTCTGACTCTCATCGCCAGACGAAGACGGCCGCAACCGAAAGTAGAGCCTACATGACTCTCTAAAGCGAATAAAGTCATCCGTACCCCCTGAAAATCTATCAGGAGGAGCGACTCCAGGCTCCCCATAAATTTGACCTCCTCCAATAGCACCTGATGCCGGAGCATTCTGACAACGTGTGACAGAATTACGCAGATCGGCAACCTCCAGGGATAATCCCTGTATGCGATCCACTAATGCATCAACGGACTCCTAGCACCAGAGAAATGGCAGTCTAGGAATTATTATGGTGGGCAGGTTATAATGTCACGCCTGGAAGGGTACAAGATACAATAGACGCACAAGAAACAACAAACAAGTGTCTAGGCAAAAGCTGGGGATAATGGTCACCACCTGACAAGATCCTATCAGCTGACCCTAGACTGCTATGCATACTTTTAGACCCCAAAGGTGGGAATAAATGTGCCCCCGTGCCTAAGACTGAATTCACCCTATAGTCCCTCAGATAGTGGACAAGGGGGAAAAGAGGCAGCCTGTTTCCTCTAATCCTGGAGGAAGCAGGTGTCTAACTAACAGCCTAGACAGTTCACAAATGGAAACCAAAAACACACTTATCTTTGAAGCAGAGCAGAAACAGCAATCCAACTTTCCTCAGAGTAAGAAAGAAGCTATAACCCGCAAGGGACACTGGGTAGGTGCTTGATTTAAACTCACACAAACGACACCTGAAGGGAGGCAGGTACAGCTCACTCCAAGTAAACAGAAAACTACACACATGCTGCCAATCTGACAGGCCTCCGCACCTCACCAGAGCAGGGCATGACAGAAATCCTGTGATCTAAAGGACATTTAATGATGATGTCAAGACCATGTGATTAGACACGTGTGTGGGCCGGGATGGCTTGGGATGTTTCCTGTTTCAAAGTGTCTCCTCCCACAGCCCTGTAAAAAAGGGTACTTTCACACTTGCGGCATGGCTATCCAGCAGGCTGTTCCAGCAGGTCCGCCATACCGCAAGTACCCATGTGCTGACTATAATGGGGACGGGGGGTGGAGTTACGGCGCAGCAAGGCAGTGATCGCTGGACTAAAAAGTCGAACATGCAGTTCTTTTAGTCCGGCGATCTCTGGCCGTGCACTGCTATGCAGCGCTGTAGCTCCTGCCGGATAGCCATGCTGCAAGTGTGAAAGTACCCTTACCTAAAACTAATTTCTCACCCCTACCTATCTTAGACTCATTTGCCTTAAACCTGTCAGGAGCCCATACATTGTAGAATTTACCATGCACATGTGCTGCCTGTATCATACACATAGCTCTGCACTCCCTGCATTATATACATACATATCTCTGCATTCCCTGCATTATATACACATATAGCTCTGCACTGTATGCATTATATACACTTATCGTTCTGCAATGTATGCATTATATACACATATCGCTCTCAGGGGCGGACTGAGCAGTCAGGCACTTCGGACATGGTCCAAGGGTCAGGCCGGGAAGGGGGCCCGGAGGCCGCCGCCCAGTACACAAAATTATTTAACCCGTCCAATGTTTCTGAGGCTCAGAGACATAAGGCGGGTCCGGGTGAAATAATTCTCTGTACGCAACATACATCAGGCAGGCTATGGGGCCCGGTGGCTGGAGCTACTTACGTCACGTCACCTAAGTTATGTGGGAGGAGGGGCCCGGGCCCGGCGGCAGGAGCTACATGGATTCTCTCCGCACACTGCCTGACAACTAAGTGAAAAGCAAGAAAATGGTCTCGGGCTCAAGCCGCTCGGCCACACATTTGAGCCAGGCCCAGAGCCAGCCACAGGCCTACAGCCAGTAAGCCCACAGCCTGCCAACCAGCAAGCCATAGCCAGCGAGCCCACAGCCATCCATCCAGCAAGCCCACAGCCTGCCAATCAGCAAGGCTCAGCCTGCCAGCGGTAGCCAGCAAGCCACAGCATGCCAGCCACCAACCGTAATTAACGTAGGAGCCAACTTGGCCTAGGTATCAAAGAGCTATGTTGTGTTGTTATATTGTGAATAGGAACCATATCGTTGGAGAAACCCCCCTCCAGGACCCATTAGACTCTATTGTAGTCTCTAATGTGACCTGGAGGGGACTCTTTCTAACACACTCTCTAAAGGACACTGAGATGTCCTCTGCCAGAAAGACCACCCTCAATGGCCCATTAGAAAAAGTCCCCTCCATTGTAGTCTCTAATGGGGTCTGGAGGGGATTTTTTCTAACACTCTCTCTAATGGACACTGAGATGGCCTCTCTTAGAAAGACCCCCTCCAAGCCTATTAGACTGACTCCATTGTAGTCTATAATGGGGCCTGGAGGGTATTTTTTCTAACACAGTCTCTGGAGGCAGGATATCGGTGTGACTGGAGGTGGAAAATGGGCGTGGATGCATGCAGAAAATGGTTGGGGCCTGGCAGGGGGCCCTTGATTTATTTTGTCCGGGGGCTCTGAGGGTTCTTAGTCCACCCCTGATGTCCCCATTCAGTTTGTCTTGTGTAAAAACAAAAAAGACTCACCTCATCCACTTGAACACGAAGGGGACACTCGCTCCTCACTGAATGTGCAGGACAGGACCTGCATTCCCAGGGTAAAAAGATTTTGCATGACCTGCTGCATCCACTTCACTGAACTTCACTGGAGTGGATAAAGCAGAAATTGCAATACTTCAGGCATGGTCAACCTCCGACCCTCCAGCTGTTGGGAGGGCATTGTGGGAGTTGTAGTTTTACAACTGCTGGAGGGCCGCAGGTTGAGCATGCCTGCGATACATCATTACGCTGGGAGCGCAGGTCCTGTCCTGCACATTCAGTGAGGAGTGAATGTCCACTGCACATTTAAGTGGATGAGGTATTTTTTAGAATTTTTCTTTAACTCAAGCCAAAGGCTTACTAATGAACGCTCCACAATTGAAGTGCTCCTTAGTAATAGTGCCCGAATCCCGCACATTTCTATGGAGAAATCCCGGACGGACATTTTTTAGATCCCAAAAAGAGGTCATTTCCAGACACTGCCCAACCATCCTGCAAAACAGTGGTGGTCATGCTTGTACAGTATAGGAAATGGTGCTTTTTTCTATTGTTTGCAAACATAGCCTCCATTGCAGGACTGCAGGGTGGCCGTAGCCCCTGGAAGAGTGATGGAAAAATGAATCAAGACAGCAAATGATGCAATATGGACAATCACAATACATTAGTAAGTGACTTGAATGAACTTTACTGATAAATGTAATTTGCTGAATTAAGACAACCCCATTAAAGGTGAGTGAAGTTTTGTATATACGGTATATTACATCAACTTACCCAGCTACACCTTGGTCTGGTACATTAAGGAATTCCAAATTGTGGTCAGAGGGAGTACGGCTTTTCATAATGGCAGTCTGTCGAGGTATAGCAGCTGTAGGTGGAGCTCTAGTCTGTTTCCTGGCTTGAGTGTAAGTCGGGGTTCTTGTTTTTTCTGAATTAAACTGGGCAGCCCCATTTCTATGAAATCCTTTAAAAACATTTGGAATTCTATTATAACATACAGTAGATGCAAGATAGTAGATAATAGTAAAATGAGGTTGCAAATGTTTGTCTAAAAATCACCTGGAGGTGAAGGAGCTGGACGATTTGGAGGATGTCTGTGTCCACGGTTTTGGAGTCTTTCCTTTCTTGTAGGTTCTAGGTATGAAATCATGTTATGTTAATAAGTGTTTCATGATAAATTTTTCTTTTTTTTTTTTCACATGTACACATACTGTACTTTTAAAGCGTACTTCCAGTATTTTTTAATCCATATGTTTATCAATTGTGTGTTGTCCTACTCAGACCTCAGCTCAGACCCCAAGTGTTAATCAGACCTCAAATCAGACATCCATGTGAATGACCCCCAATCAGACCTCTGTTTAGACCTCAGTAAATCCCCCAATTAGACCTCAGATCAGACCTCCATTTGAATGACCCCCCAAACAGACCTCAGATAAGACTTCCATGTAAATGACCCCCAGTTAGACCTCTATAAGTTTCCCAATCAGACCTCAGATCAGACCTCCATGTGAATGACCCCCAATCAGACCTCAGATAAGACTTCTATGTGAATGACCCTTATGCTCAGATCAGATTTAAAACAAAAATCAACTTACCTATTCTGCCCCAGATGCCGCCACCACTCCTCATATCCAGGGCTCTCCTTCTTCTTCTTCCTGGCATGCATTGTACTATGACCTGATGTGCACAGCATGAGGTCACAGAGCACAGACATCCTTATGCAGTGTCCCACTATGTGCTATAGGTGGGAACTTTAAATTGCTACTAACTGTCATATTTAATTTATCTAATATATTGTATTTTCCTAATATAAGGCTGGCATTGTCAATTCACCCATTCACCCCTAGGTTGGGCTGGTGCCACATATTATTTGTAGCTTGGGGTTTGCCAAGAGTTAGATAGGAAGTGAATTCAGTTTAAAAAGGAAAATAAGAGGAGAAAGAAGTGTATGGAGGAAGACAGGCTTAGTCCAAGATGTAGCTGCATTTCTTTCAAGCCTGGAGATGACAGACCAAGGAGTCACAGTAGCCCAGCACAAGACAGTAAGTCTAAGTATGGATATAAAGCAAGTCTAGTGAAGATTAGAGCTGAGTCTAGCTAAGGGACTTCACAATCACAAGTGACTAGGAGGAACTTAAAGATATCTGGACACAACTGGATAATTAGTGCACAGAATAGTCCTCTTTTCACTTAATGCCTTCTGGGAACATAGTGAACCTGAATATTTCAGGAGAGCATCCTGCATCAAATAATGTAGCAGAGAGTTTGCCTGCCACAAAGGAGAACGCCCTTATTGGATTGCTCGAGATAAATAGGGAATCATTATATTCAGTACCTGAGTGCTAGAAAGTAGACTTATCCAAATTTACCAATTTTTTGCCTATAAAGTAACAGTATTAAAAGAACTCCTGACAACTGACAATTGCCAGACCTATTATAAGGAATTAGGGTTAAACCAACATCTGGATTGTTACCTTTGATATACAAATGAACTATAACCACTGTCCTGAGACTATTGATTCAGTAAAAGTTCAACTGTGTTTTACTACAACTGACTCCTCATCCTGTCTACTACTCTCAACATTTGGCATTACAAACACAGGGGACCAGCCACCAAAACACCTTAAACACCTATGGTATACCATCAAGGGCACCACCATCTGGCTGATGTTCCCTGCAATAGAGAGTGCCCCGGAGGATTTAGTGCTGTCTTCCTATCCTCTGCACTGTCAGCCCAGGGAGGCTCTGCTAACCGTGAGTAAATGAACTACTACTCCATCAGCCCAGCATAGCCTCACATGCTGCCCCTGCGGCCTGGCATGCTGCTCTTATGCTGTGCACAGTCACAGCACAGTGAGCAGCCAAGGACCAACAAGAGGTGAGTACAGAGCCCGGGGAGCGCTGTATTCACTGCTTCCCAGTCCTCTTATACTAATGAGTGCTTCAGTATTCGCCCCATAAGATGCACTGACACCCCTCCCTTTGGGGGGAAAAAGTGCGTCTTATAGGACGAAAAACACGTGCGTGTTTTTTTTTCTTCACATTGAATATCCTATCAAAAATTGCAGCATACCATCTAGTTCTGATTTTTTGCACAAGACTGAAGTGAAGAGGAGCACAATAAAAATAGAAGGACATCATCCATGTGCAGTCCATTTAAAAAGCTGATAGCGTTTATCAATTAAACAATGACGAGTTTTAGACTGCTCTTCCTTACACTTCTCTTGTACAAGACACTAGATTTCTTGTGACTGCCCTGTGGCAAAAACATCATGGAAAAAAGATGCAAAACATCCTGCATGACATGATAGCTCACCTACCCAGTGCCTTGGTGGTCTCAGGTACATATAGCTGTGTGTGTACCTCCTCTCATTGGTTGCTGATGCACACAGAGGTAACTAGGAGCACACACTCTATGTGCAGGGTCTGCTCTCCAAAATATAGATGCACAACTGCATAGGTAGGTTTAGAGTAGGAACTGCCTGACTGAGACCAGCGTGGTGCTGGGTAGGTGGGCACAGATGTGTTTTGATCAAAATATATTGGCTAAGAGTCTCAGATTTTATTATAGAGTGAGGGCTATAATGATATATTATTGTATTGCATCTATTGTTTAAGTGCATTATTTTCCGTGACTTTATGACTGCTCTGTAGCAGCAACTTGGGGCTGCAATGCGAATCTATTCACTCATCTGATTCACTTGTTAAATATTGCTTACTATTCCCTCTCTTCTAATACATATAGGTGCAGCAAGCTCCTAGGGAAGCCGGAGCAGAGGATGTAGTAGTAGTGGTTCTGATGGTGATGTGTCACAGTGTCTTCCTCAGGCTATTGCTCCCTGGGGTCAGTGCAGTCAAGGAGGGGCACCCTGTGGTCATGGCCTCCCTGCCTATTGGTAACTTGGGGGTGCCTTTGATGTTTATGTCCATGTAGGTGATGGAAGTGCAATGGTCAGTGTGTGGTGTTTGGAGATTCAGTAATGAGACCAGATTAGCCAAATGAACGACTCTTTACTGTGTGCATAATAGAACTTTCAGTGCATCTAGAAAGTATCTGTGCGCAGTGCAAATTCCTCCCAGATGTCCAAGCATGAGCTGAGTAAGTGGGTTGTATCAATAGCCCTCTTTTTAATCCTTCTCCAGCTAAAGTCTGTGTCTGGCATCTCTGGCAAGCAATTACAATCTAGCAACCATGTCTA
This sequence comes from Bufotes viridis, assembly GCA_033119425.1. Taxonomy (NCBI): domain Eukaryota; kingdom Metazoa; phylum Chordata; class Amphibia; order Anura; family Bufonidae; genus Bufotes; species Bufotes viridis. Next base: position 357,952,692 of record CM065589.1, read on the forward strand.
GTAATCTGGGGGTGTATAGGATGTCTTAACATGTTATCTGTTTACAGCAGCAGGGCCTGGAATGCATAAACCTCCCTGTCTTTTATCTCCTGGAGGTCTTGATAACATTGAAAGATCCAGATCTTAAAGCTGGAGTCTAGAAAGAGGAGGAAATCATGTCTGCCAGCTACCAGCATTGTCCTCACACCTACCAGGAGGATAGATCAGCTCCCCTAAACTCAGAGATGGCTGGGCCAGGATTGTTAGTTCTGGCCATGCCTAGCTCATGCTGGAACATGCTGAGTATAAGGTGCATTACATTAATAATACAAACCATATAAATCAATTGCAAATGCACTGGGGTACTGCATATAAACTGGCGGGGGGGGGGGGGGTGGAATTTATCAAAAATGGTGTAAAGGAAAACTGGCTGAGTTGCCCATAGAAAATCAGATGCAATCTTTAATTTTCAAAAGAGCTCTGAAAAATGAAAGGTGGAATCTAATTAATTGCTATGGGCAACTTAGCCAGTTTTTCTTTACACTAGTTTTGATATATCTACCCCAAAGTTTCCTTGTAGCCTAACCTTGGGGGCACATTGGTCTGCATAGTGACCGTAGAAACAAAACAGTAAGATTTATTTACATAACATTTAAACTAAAATGTATACATATGTACGTATTGGATCTATATAAATAAAGATAATTGTTAGCCTTTCCTGGCCATTTTTTTATTTTTTGTGCACTTATATCAGTTCTCATCTGCCCAATCAGATACTTACTGGAGTTTTTTGGCAACCCATCCCCAACACTGATTGTCAGTGTTTTTGCTCCAGGTTTTAGCTGTGCAACGTCTCCTTGTCCCCTCAGGAATGTAATGGTTCGAGTGCCTCCTCCTCCCCAGCCTTCTTTCTTTACTCTAAGCTGTAGTCTGGAGAGAATGCAAGAATTCAAACAATATATAAATAAAAGCAGATGCTGTTGCAGGCTGTCCTATTTATTTCGCTTAATTATGCAGCACTGACATTTTTCCACAGTGCCCCAATGGGGCTCACAGTCAAAGTTTCCTATCAGTATGTCTTTGGAGTGTGGGAAGAAACCGGAGTACCCAGAGGAAACCCACGCAAACACGGGGAGAACATGTAAAATCCATGCAGATGTTGTCCTTGGTCAGATTCAAACCTAGGACTCTAGCGCATGTCTTTTTGTCCCCAAGAAGAAGCTGGGTGAAAAATATGTCTGGGTGTCACTGTCTCCTAAGTGCTCTGGACTGTACTTCCTTTGCACTTGCGCTTTGTGGTAAAGAATAGTTTTTTGTCCTAAAATGACGTCTACATGTGTTACAAATTGAAAATAATATACTCAGGATTGCGAGATCACCCATAGTGCATTGCAGACAGCCAATAATCCAGCCCCTGTGATGTCACAGCCCTTTAAAAGCCTCATCCCGCACAGTCTCCACCTGTTCACTGTTAGTTGAGCATAGGGAGAGTTGTGACAAGTGCTAGGGACAGTCTTGCAAAATTATTTTAATTATGGAATATTGGACAGGGAGAGTGCAGTGACAGTGTATACAGATCGTAGGAAGAGTTTTTACACACTGTAAGAAGAGCATAGGGAGACTGCTGGCACAGTGCAGGGACTGTAATCTGAAGCTGAAGGGATCCAAAAGGCACAGAGCTATCTAAGTAAACAGTGTCCTCCTTGTTTAATAGATAAGCAACTCTATTACATCTTGATTGTCAAATTGGGTTGAATGTCTATTTTTACTGTTATTGGGTTGTCCACCTTGTTTAATAGATATGCAATTCTATTACACCTTGATTCTCAAATTGGGGCAAATAAGCTGCTTAGTTCTACTGTTACTGGAGTGTCTACCTTGTTTAATAGATAAGCAATTCTATTGAGCCTGGATTCTCAAATTAGGGTGAATAAGCTGTCTATTTTTACTGTTAATGGGGTATCCAACTTGGTTAGCCGATTCACTACCGAGCCACTTTTCACCTTAAATCCCAGGCCGATTTTTGCAAATCTGACATGTGTAGGTTTATGTTGTAATAACTTTAAAACACGTTTACTTATCCAGGCCATTCTAAGACTGTTTTCTCGTCACACATTATACTTCATGACAGTGGTAAAATTGAATAAAAAAATTTCATTTTTATTTATTAAAAATACCAAATTTACCCAAAAGTTTAAAAAATTCGCAAATTTCCAAATTTCAATTTCTCTGCTTCTAAAAAAGATAGTAATACCACATATAATAGTTATTACTTTACATTTTGAATATTTCTACTTTATGTTTGGATCATTTTGTAAAAGCCATTTTATTTTTTAGGGACGTTAGAAGGCTTAAGTTTAGAAGCAAATCTTGAAATTTTTCTGAAAATTTCCAAAACCATCTTTTTAAGGACCAGTGCAGGTCTGAAGTCACTTTGTGAGGCTGGCATAATAGAAACCACCTAAAAATGACCCCATTTTAGAATCTACACCCCTGAAGGTATATAAAACTGATTTTAAAAACTTTGTTAACTTTGTTAACACCTTTAGGTGTTCCACAAGAATTAATGGAAAATGGAGATGAAAATTTCAGAATGTCACTATTTTGGCTGATTTTCCATTTTAATCAATTTTGTTTATGCTAACAAAGCAAGGGTTAACAGCCAAACAAAACTGAATATTTATTGCCCTGATTCTGTAGTTTACAGAAACACCCCATATGTGGTCGTAAACTGCTGTACAGGCAGGGAGCAGAAGGAAATTAATGCCATATGGTTTTTGGAAGGGAGATTTCACTGGGATAATATTAAGCTGCCATGTCACATTTGAAGACCCCCTGATGCACTCCTTAAAAACTACACCCCTCAATGTATTCAAAAATTATTTTACAAACTTTTTTAACCCTTTAGGTGTTCCACAAGAATCAATGGAAATGGGGATGAAATTTCAGAATTTCACTTTTTTGACAGATATTCCATTTTAACCCATTTTTTCCAGTAACAAAGCAAGGGTTAACAGACAAACAAAACTTAACATTTATTGCCCTTATTCTGTAGTTTACAGAAACACCTCATATGTGGTCGTAAACTGCTGTACAGGCACACGGCAGAGTGCAGAAGGAAAGGAACGCCATATGGTTTTTGGAAGGTAGATTTCACTTGGATAATTTTAAGCTGCCATGTCACATTTGAAGACCCCCTGATGCACTCCTAGAGTAGAAACTCAAAAAAAAGAGCCCATTTTGGAAACTACAAAATAAGGTAGCAGTTTTGTTGGTACTATTTTAAGGTAAATATAAATTTTGGTTGTTCTGTATTACACTTTTTGTGAGGCACGGTAACAATAAATAACTGTTTTGGCACCATTTTTAATTTGTATTATTTACAATTTTCATCTGACAGGTTAGATCATGTGGTATTTTTATAGAACAGGTTGTTACGGACGCAACAATACCAAATATGTATACTTTTTTGGTTGTTTGTTTCATTTTTTTTTTTATTGTTATTTTTCTTTTTTTTCCACCAAACAAAATCAAATCACAAATACAGTGTAATATCGTCTCATATTATATGTCCAATATGATAGTCACATGGCAAGAAACATAATAGATGAACAATACTTACTGCAAGTGCATAGGTAAAAGAACAATAGCAGACAAAATAATTTCAACCAATGCCTATGCATAGAAGCACACTGTAGAATGGAAGTGCACTTAGGCAACTATAGAAGATAATAGTCCTTAAAGTATAACTGTCAAATTTTTTTTTTTTTTACTATTGGATTTTGGTGATTAATATCACCTTGTTGGCCCTGTTTTAATTTCTGATTATTTAATAAATAACCCCTAAAAGCCACCTAAAAGTCCCCAGTATTGGCTATTGTTACCTGAGATAAAATCAGGTTGCTATGCTCCTTCCGTCTACCAGATAAGGATGGAGCACGCTGCGTGCACTGTGAACTGATATTGAGTCAACATTGTAAGGGAATGTATAAAAAGCCAGGTTCTTCCTTACAGGAGATAACAGTGCTGGGCTGTGTGTGTGAACTTCTCCACATGCCTATGCTTGGCAGACACTCCCTTAGCAGTGCAGGACAATGTGGCTGCTCAGTGTATAAATGAAAGCCCTATCTGATAAGAGGAGAACTTGTAGAAGGACTACAGGCTTCAGCCAGACCTGGGAACTTCACTGCAAGACCCCCCTATACAGAGCTGGCTTTCACTAACTTCACTGCAGGCGTCCTATGGATTAGCCTCAGGGTTGGGGGCAGCCATCTTAACAGAATAGTGAAATTGCAGTTTTATGCAGACTGGTTGCTAAGGGCTGAATCTTATTAAATAAGGGGTAAGTAAGTCTAATAGTTATTGATTCAGGTATATTATCATATTAGTAACTACATATATGAAAACTGAAATTAGGGTCTAAATGTGACAGTCATCCTTTAATCCTTGACCAAGGGACGTATTTGTCCCATGTTTTAATTGCCTGTATCATCTGATTAAGAACTTAAAATACTTATTTTTTTTTGGTCAAAATATTAGTTCTTATCAACAAATGGATCTAGCTTTTTGCCAGTTATTTCATGAAATCGCTTAGTTACAGCAACTGAAGTGTACAAACTTTAAAAAAAATTATTTGCTTATTTTGGCGTTCCATAAAAAGTGACCTAAATATTTAGATGTTATTGGGTCATCTGATATTTGTTGATAGACTTGTGTTTGACACCAACAATAGGTTTTTTAAGAGATTTTATAATTTGAACCAATTTGGCTGACATTTTTTGCTCTGGGACACATATGTCCCTATGGCCCTTAACGGACCATACTTTAAAGAAACCCTGCCACTATGCAGAGTTGTTTATCAAATAACTTTGGACAGGTATAGAAGTCATTCAGCCTGTGCTTTATCTGAGCTCTGTGGAACTTTAGGAACCGTGGATAAAAAGCAGTTTTCCAGTTACTGTACAGTTTTACCTCTTGGGACTCAACAGCAACTGATAAAACTGTCATTCAGCATGACAGTAGACTCAAAATATCACAAAGAAATAAGAAAAAAGACATGACACGAAGGGAGAAAGGTAGAGGATGACATATCAAGGCATTAGTTGTTTCTCTGCTCGCCCATCCCACATCTCCAGCATCCATCAGAGAGAGTAGGATTAAGGCGCTTCAGCAATTGAGGGGTATGATACGAGAACATTATAATTTTATAACCATTTTCCTTATGAGTAATGCAAGATGATGTCTTCACTATCCTTCTCCATATCATGGTCCATTCAGCCGACGATATAGAGCATCCAAGAATGGTTATTCATTTAGCCATGTATAAATGCTGGATCGTGGAAGTCGACAAGAGGAGATAAATCTCTGGTATAAGACCTCGTGTGGTATCTGATAATTTACAGAGTTTCTCAAAGGATGAAGGAGTAGAAGCACTGATCGAGTCGGACAAACTAGAGAATAGGTGAATTATCTGTACATATTGATATTTAGAATTTTCTGGCAAAGGATAGCAGGATTGCAATCTATCAAATGTCAGAAAACCAAGGGTTTTATAGTCCACAACGTCCACAAAATGGAACAATTTGCTGGGAAACCATAACCTAAGAAAGGAAGTTTGCATGCCCATCGGAAAAAATAGGTTGAATAGAAAAGAAACCATAGAGGACTTTTCCGAAGTTAGAGAGAAAAAACAATTGCAGCAATCAAACACGGTGCGATTGGTCCCAGCAAATCGGGCAGCAAGGCAGGTGGAAGCGGAGACCAGAGTAGCGAATTAGGATGTACAGGTGCTATCCATAATTTTAAAAAATATACAAAAAGGTGGGGCACTCATGAATATTCAGAAACGCTTTGTTAAGATTGTTTAAAAAATATTTGATAAAAATAAAAACCTAAAAGTATAGAAATTGACAATAGCACAATGTTATGCCTTTCTGTTCCTGTAATGTTGGTGATTGTGAGATATAACAGAGGATAGTAATATAAATTCTTGTAATACTAGTTGTATATGTTACTAACACCGACCAAATCACTTGGGTGACGTCACCAGATGACATGGTAGTAAAATATCAATAAAATATCAATATAATATCAATATCAAAATCCACATCAATAGTGGCAATCATTCACATTCCCAAAGTATCCAGAAAGGTGTCATCCGATCATATATTCATGTAAGTCTTATGGTACCCGCACAAAAATATATGATTGTATCGATACTGAACTCCTTATAGATATTCCAAAAAGTCCGTAATTAAAAGTTCCACAGTCCAGCGAGACAATTCCAAATCTATAATCCAGAATCAACACATAATAAATGCTGTATAGGTCTTATGGGATTTACGGACAAATTTGTATTGTACTCACTTATCCAGTCGCTCTCCGTAATGAGTAGTGTTCGGGGTTTTACAGGCCAGGCGACGTCCCGCTTGGTCTCCCCTTACCAGCAACTTACGTGAGTATACTAATTCCAACGTGCACAAGTTCCTCTCTGGTCTTCGGGGCTTGGAATCAATTCGCCCCCGTGTTGTCAGAGGCTCCCATATGTACGCATATCCTCTTTCTCTCAGGACTGGTCTCGCACTATGTTGGAAAAGTTGTATGTCCAATTGGTTCACAAGATTTTGCGTCTTTCGTTATATTTTATTTTGAACTTTACATAATTTGCTTTGCCATGGACTTCCTTTCAATGCTGGTAATAACAGTTATATGAGGATCCTCTACCAAACGCGTTTCGGGATTTAAAATTATCCCTTCCTCAGTGGTTTTGATGCCCTCCATGTTTGTTCATCTATTTATAGGGTTGTTTGTCCTTCCTAAGTGCCGGACTGGATCCGGATGGAATATAAAGTTAAAAATAATGTTCTAAAATCTAAAACATATTAAAAAACATATGGTGCTTCCATTAGAAAACCCAAAATTGTATGGCTACAAAGAAATTTACATATAAATTTCACATATTTCGTGTAGACAGAAATCGTTCAACAAAATCTCACATCATACAATAATCGATATATTGATATTTATATGATCCTATTCTGCCATATTGGCTACATTTTCCTAACAAAATGATCTATATTTTATTTAATTTCTTCATTGTATGGTTGTGGAGGCCCACCTCCAAGGGGGACAGACATACAGATATACGGTCCACCGTCGGTGGGTGGCGCCCACCCTTCCCCTTGGTAATAATGTGTTGAATTTGAAGATCCTTTTGGTTTCAATTCTCGACATGTTGTATATATGATTTCCCCCCCTCCAATTTCTATGTACTTTTTCCAAAGCTACGAATTCCATGCCTGATGGGTCCTGATTATGTGATATTTTAAAGTGACTTGATAAAGAGTGGTTATCTACAGCTTTCTTTATGTTTGATACATGTTCGGCTATCCTAATGACTGCATTTGATAATTATAAGCATTTCTAAAATTAATATATTTTGGACTGTTCTTTATATTCTATCTGGATCCAGTCAGGGACTTAGGAAGGACAAACAACCCTATAAATAGATGAACAAACATGGAGGGCATCAAAACCACTGAGGAAAGGATAATTTTAAATCCTGAAACGTGTTTGGTAGATGATCCTCATATAACTGTTATTACCAGCGTTGAAAGGAAGTCCATGGCAAAGCAAATGATGTAAAGTTCGAAGTAAAATATAACAAAAAACGCGAAATCTTGGGAACCAATTGGACATACAACTTTTCCAACATAGCGCAAGACCAGTCCAGAGAGAAAGAGGACATGCGCACATATGGAGGCGCTGACAACACGGGGGAGAATTTATTCCCAGCACTAAAGACCGGAGAGGAACTTGCGCGCGTTGGAATTAGTATACTCACATAAGTTGCTGGTAAGGGGAGACCACGCGGGACACCGCCTGGCCTGTAAAACCCTGAACACTTCTCCGCACGGAGAGCGACTGGATAAGTGAGTACAATACAAATTTGTCCTTAAATCCCATAAGACCTATACAGCATTTATTATGTGTTGATTCTGGATTATAAATTTGGAGTTGTCTCGCTGGACTGTGGAACTTTTAATTATGGACATTTTGGAATATCTATAATAAGGAGTTCGGTATCGATACCATCATATATTTTTGACTTACATGAATATATCATTGGATGAATAGATAAGATGACATCTTTCTGGATACTTTGGGAATGTGAATGATTGCCACAATTGATGTGGATTTTGAGATTGATATTATATTGATATTTTATTGATATTTTACTGCCATGTCATCTATGAAGATAGTATTCGTGACGTCACCCAAGGGATTTGGTCAGTGTTAGTGACATATACAACTATCATTGCAAGAATTTATATTACTATCCTCTGTTATATGTTACAATCACCAACATTACAGGAACAGAATGGCATAGCATTGTGCTATTGTCAATTTCTATACTTTTAGGTTTTTATGTTTATCAAATATTTTTTAAACAATCTTTTTTTTTAACAAATCTTTATTTAAGAGCATAGAGACAATTACAAAGAAATGATCATATCATCATTTTCATATATGCCAAATAAAGACAATAAAATCAACCATAAACATTTGGTCAACAAATCAAAAGGTCATCCTTGTCCACAAATTACAATAGCAAAAGGTGAGATACAATTTCACAGTTGGTCATCGATAGAATGCAAAAGTACGGAGGGTACAGGGCCATGCCAGTAGATTCGGAGAGCGCAGATAGCATAGAAAACAAAGATAGATGTGACATAAGAAGCATATGTGGTCAATTATCACTATTAGTTTGTCACTATGACACTATCATCAGACCTCAGGTACAAAATAAGAGCAACTACTACTATGCCGGCGGTGTTAGGGTAGGGTAACTGCCGTTAACTGACGAGACTTATGCCAAGTAAACCACGGATCCCATGTCATTAGGAATCGGTCATGCGACAGGGATTCCCAGCTGGACAACTCCTCTAACTGACACAGTTCATGGACTTTGGCAATCCAATCCTCGATTGATGGCGTTACAGTAGATAACCAAAACCTAGGTACCAATATTTTCGCCGCAGCAACCAGGGAAGCTAGTAGAGAATGTTTAGATAACAGAAAATTAATACTAGGCAAATTGAGTAGAACTATATACGGATCGAGCAAAGAGGTATTGGGGCAAATCTCCTGTATGGATTTAGAAATCATGTCCCAATAAGGAGATATCAGCGGACATTGCCACCATATGTGGTACATCGTACCCAGAGAGGACCCACATCTCCAACACTGCCCCGAACATGAGGGATCCATAGCCCGCATCTTGTCAGGAGTATTATACCACCTTGTGACTAACTTGTAGGCATTTTCCTGTATCCTAATACAACGGGAATATCCATGAGAGTGACATAAAATCCTATCCACAGCCTCTTTATCAAGAGAACAACCTAAGTCCTTCTCCCATCCTTCAATATAAGTGGGCCTAGGAGAGTCAGCAGCGTCATGTAATTTTTGATACAAGAGGGAAAGTAACCCTTTTTTGCTAGTTTGTTGTGTTAAGAGCACATCATACCAGTTCGGATCATATTGTGCAGGGGTACAATTAAGATAAAGTGTGCAAATTTTCAATATCTGTGGATAATGTAGATGGGACCATGACACAAGTGGGAAGTCCGTTTTAAGGTCTTGCAAAGAAGGGACACTGCGTTGATGTAGGAAATCCCCTACCGCTTTCGTACCTAATGCAGACCAAATCCCCAGATCATTCTTAAAATCTGCAACCAACAGGTAAGGTAAACAACAAATAGGGGTGAATAGTGAGAGACACGGGGTTTGATATAGGGACCTCGAGGTCGTGGCCCATGTCTCCAACATCCCCCTGAGAAGGTCCTGAGCACCGGAGCCCTTCCTGCAACTGAATTGAGGATCCCATAACCCTGATAACCCTAGTGGACCCAATAACTTCCGGGCTATTTGGCATCCTAACTTAGAAATGTCCGGGTTACTAAGTTCTAAATGTAACCTCATTTGCGCCGCTTGATAGTAGCCAGAAATATCCGGGAGCCCAAATCAACCTTTCTGTTTGGACTTGGCCAGAATCTTATATGACAGTCTCGGTCTGCTGTTACCCCAAACAAAAGACGAAAAAAGTCTGCGAGTCTGGGCCAGAAAAGACCGAGGCAAGGAGATAGGGAGAGTCTGCAGCATATAAAGGAGCTTGGGGAGGACATATGTTTTCAGTAAATTTTTTCTTCCCATCCAGGATAAGAAGGGGATTCTAATGTCCGCTAGTTGTTGTTTTATACTAAGCAACAAAGGTGCATAATTCATGGAGAACAGAAGGCCCGTGTCTTTCGTTACCACAATACCTAGGTAGTCTATGTGGGAGTTATTCCACTTAAAGGGGAAAGATTTCTGAAGGGTCATCATAGTAGACTCCGAGACGCCTATACCAAGAGCATTACATTTTGACAAATTAATTTTAAAATTTGAGACAGAACCAAACTGATCGAGTTGACGCAAGAGGGCAGGGAATGCTTCCTCTGGATTAGTCAGAAGCAGAAGCATATCGTCTGCAAATGCGGCAACTGTATGCGTTTCGGATCCCACTTCCAGACCCCGTATCTCTGGGTCTTGTCTCAATGCTTGTATAAACATCTCGAGGCATAGTATAAACAGTGTGGGAGATAATGGGCAACCCTGTCTCGTCCCATTCGTTATAACGAATGGGGGGGAAAGGATTCCATTCACCTGAACTCTTGCGGACGGGACAGAGTACAGAAACAACACCGCCTCTACAAACTGTAGTGGAAGGCCAAATTTCAGCAGAGTGGCTTTTATGAAGAGCCAGTCCACTCTGTCGAACGCCTTTTCGGCGTCAGTGCTCAGAAACACAAGTTTCTTCTCGTGTTTTAAGGCAAACTGTTGTGCCAAGAGGACTCTAAAGGCGCTATCTCTACCCTCCCTACCTCTTACAAAGCCAGATTGTTCCGGCGAGATGATATCAGGCAACAACCGCGACAATCTGCCAGCCAAGACCTTCGCCCATAGCTTGATATCTACATTTAAAAGCGAGATAGGTCTATAGCTGGAAGGGATCTCGGCATCCTTACCTGGTTTCAATATCACAACGATGTGTGCCTCTAGTGCCTGCCTGGTCAAAGGGGTTCCATGTAATAACGCATTGAAAACGGTGACAAGATATGGGCCTAAAACCGGGAAAAAGCATTTATAATAAGCCACCGTGAGACCATCAGGTCCAGGACTTTTGCCCGTAGGCGTAGATCTAAGGACCTTTTGCACTTCATCTAGAGTGATTGGGGCCATTAAAACTTCCCTAGAATGCTCCGGGATGACTGGTAATTTCAGTGGGCTCAAAAATCTCTCTATCTCCATCTCCCGTGTCACTAATCCGTCTCCAGACTCAGCAGAGTGAAGGTTGTACAAGTCGTGGTAATTGGCATTAAAAATCTTAGATATGTCGTGGGCGTCAGTAGATAGAGAACCGTCACGTGCCTTCATCTGTTTAATAAAAACCTGGTCAGCGCGTTTTTTAATTAGGGTCGACATTAGTTTTCCTCCCCTGTTCCCATGTACATAATGTTTATGTTTCACTCTCATGTAAGTCCTAGCTGCCCTCACATTAAGTAACCGCTTGAGCTCTAATCGAAGAGTCTTCAACTCCTCAAGATCCCTAAGAGCTAAAGATCTTTTATGAGATGCTTCCAGCACTGAGATTCTATTAAGGAGCTCAGACATCTGTTGCATCCTAGTTTTCTTGATGTGCGAGCCCAGTGCAATAAACTCCCCTCGAATCACTGCTTTATGAGCTTCCCACACCAGAGCTTCTGACGACGCAGTAGAGACATTGGTGGTAAAATACTCCTGCAATTTCTGTGCTATGGTGTCTACATGTATTTTAGAATCCAGGATGGTGTGGTTCAATCTCCAAGTCCACTCTCTGCCACACATATCAGGGATATCAATGACGAAGGAGATCGGTGCATGATCAGAGACCGTGATATTATGAACCACAGATGATTGTATAGCAGGTAAGTATCTATCAGAAATGAAAAAATAGTCTAGTCTCTGGTAAGACCTATGAGGATTGGAGTAAAATGTATAGTCCCGTCTGTCACCATGCACCGATCTCCAAACATTGCTGAGGCGGAGGTCCCTAAGACTAGAATGTATTGACCGAAGGGCCTTGTAATAAACTGCAGACTTCTGCGAGGAAGAATCTAAAAGAGGATTCATTACTAGATTGAAATCACCTCCTATCAGTAAAACACCTTCAGCAAAGTTGGAAATCACAGCAAGCGTGTCTTTCAACCAGCTGGCCGTTCGTACATTGGGTGCATAGATATTACATATGGTGACCCATAAGTGACCAATTTCGCCCTTCAATAGCAAGTATCGTCCACTAGGGTCCCGCAATTCAGAGTGGAGGACAAAGGGAATACCTCGCTTGAGCCCAATACTCACGCCACGTGCAGACGATTTATCAGAGAATGCATGAAACCATGTACCAAAAGAGGATCTATCTAAGTTAGGAACCCGAGGTTCAGTGAAGTGGGTCTCTTGTAGAAGAATTATATCAACTGCAATTCTCCTAATGACCTGAAATATTCTACTGCGCTTAACAGGATTATTACACCCCTGTACATTATAAGAAGCAAAGCTTAAGGTTAGGGGGGCCATGTGAATATACTGAAGTGCCCCATCTCGAGGCTAGATGACCAGACATCAAGGATGAACGAAACAGACCGTAAAAACCATAAAACAAGTAAACATTGCAAGCAAGCAAAAATTTGTAACACAATTGAATAATTGTACTGGGGGGGGAGGTAAATACTCATGGAAACATGTGTACCCCGACTAGCCCAGAACCCCAGCGTCTCAACTGGGAAAGCTGACAATAACTACCCATTGCGCCCCATCACCGGGAGAAAAATTCTCTCGGGAAAAAAGATAGAGCCACACAATACTATTGTAGTAGAGTAGAGTGAGATCCAACAAACATGGTCAGTACAGATCGATTGCAAATTCTACTCCAATAAAGAGAGACCCATTATGATATAACCACATAAACAATTGTCAAACATAACATATGAGATCTTGATACTTAGGAGAGAGAGATGAATGGCAATATAAGACATTAATATAATTGCGTATAAACATATACACTAGTGGTCAATAGCAAATTAAAAAAGAAAAGAAAAGAAAAAGAAAGAGAAAAATAACGAAGTGGTGGGACATAAGAGATTACGTAGGTCAAGAAAGAAACACCCTACTCCATGCTGCCCCATAGGAGATCTGGCAACATATATTCAGTAGACCTCTCAGTATAACTGCGGCAGTAATATACCTCAGGCAAATCCCTTTCAACCTAAAGAGTCCTTGTGTAGAGCTTTTCTATTTTTCCCAGATCTCTGAGGTCTGGGTTGCATCCATTTGGTTGCCACAGGAAGCGGTGGTAATTCTTCAGGTGTCTGAATCGGCATCCAGGAAGGGATCTCCAACGGGGGTTGCTGTAGGGCTTCCCACACTGGAAGCAAGTCCTCAGGAGCACGGACAGTGATGCGGCGGTTCCCAACCGTAATTAACATGCCAAATGGAAAAAGCCAGCGGTAAGGAATCTTGGAGGAACGGAGGAGATCAGTAAGTGGTTTTAAAATCCTCCGTTTTTGAAGTGTGGCAGCAGCCAAATCTTGATATATCTGGATAGTAGCCCCATGGAGAGTAATGGCGCCCTTTGTCCTCGCAGCTTGTAATATTGCTTCGGTGTCTCTAAAGCTGAGAATACCGCATATAATGTCTCTGGGGTTGTCAGGGGGGAGCGGCTTTGGCCGCAAAGCCCTGTGTACTCTTTCAACTGTGATCCGTTCAGCATATCCAGAGCCCAGTAACAAGGTGAAAAGTGCAGTCATGACCTGAAACAGGTCTTCTTTATCTTCTGCCTCTGGCAGACCCCGGATCCTAATATTTCTGCGCCTATTTCTGTTCTCTTGATCTTCCATCTGCAATAGAAGGTTATTCATTGCCCTGGTATGGGCAGATAAGGTGTCTTTTACTGCTGAGTTGAACACAAGCATGGCATCTTGGGACTGTTCAAGAGTATCCACTCGATCCCCAATATGGCGGACCTCCGTTTTAATAGTGGAGATGTCAGCAGCTATTGGAGCCAAGGCCCATTGCAGTGCCTCATCTAAGTAGTCTCTGGTGAGTGCCGCTTGTTCCCCACCACAACTTAGGCTACTTGCCCCTTGCAACTCACTGTCCCTTGTCTCCTGGGAGTCTCCCGCACTCGCCGCACCCGGGCCACGTTGTTTCGGCGCCATCTTGGGCCCCCGCACCGCCGTCTGAGAGGCCTGTTTGCTGAGGTATTTCTCCATACTCGGATGCTGGCTCAAGTCACCTTGGTGCTCAGGGTCATCAAATAGGCTCCCTTTCGGCTGTATCTTCATGCTGATCACTGGGTAGTGCTAAGAAAGAAGCTGAGACAGGGTCTGGTGGCGGGAGCTCTGCTAACCTGCAGCCGCCATCAAGCTCAGTCAGGCCACGCCCCCATTTTTTAAACAATCTTAACAAAGCGTTTCCAAATATTCATGAGTGCCCCACTTTTTTGTATATTTTTTTGATTCAGTCTGAAGATTGGGTGAATCTTTTTGACGTGGTGAGCACCATATACACGGTATTCTGTCTCTCAGTGCCCCCGATACCAACTTTTTATGCGATCCATAATTTCTCAATTTCTAACCATCTAGAATACGCAAATAGCTTGGACCAAGCAGGTAGCCTTCTAAGATGGGCAGCCCAATAATACTTTTGATATCCGGGACCACTAAGCCTCCGGGACCGCTAAGTCAGTGTTAGTTTAACGCCCAGGTAGCGGAGCTTAGTATCTGTCCAGCGAAAACGGTAATTAGCCTTCAGAATATCTAACCCATCATGGGGGTAATTAAGAGGGAGGGCCTCAGTTTTAGTAGTGTTAACTTTATAGCCAGACAATCTCCCATAAGACTCATGTAGTTTAAAAAGGTTGGGAAGTGTCATGTGTAGGTCAGTCAATGTGAGCAGAACGTCATCTGCAAATAAGGACAGTTTAAATTCCACAAGGTTGACTATAATTCCATGAATATCGGGATTCGCCCTAACAGCAGTTGCAAGGGGCTCTATACAGAGAACAAATAACAGCGGGGATAAGGGACACCCCTGACGTGTACCGTTGAAAATAGGAAAGGCCTGAGAGTGGGCATAAGGGAGTTTTACCGTAGCCATAGGTTGGGCATACAGACCACGTAAAGCTATGAGTTATGGACCAGCTTTGCCAAAGGACCGCAAGGTGGCGGACAAAAATGACCAGTTGAGGCGGTCAAACGCCTTTTCAGCGTCAAGACTTAACAGTAAGGCTGAGTCTTTGCACTTGTTGATAATGTCGATCAGGTCAATGGTCCTTCTTGTATTATCGCCCCCCTGTCGGTCCCTAACAAAGCCAACCTGGTCCTTATGAATTAGTTGGGGGAGCCAATTAGAGAGTCTATCAGCTAATGTTTTAGTGAATATCTTCAGGTCAGAAGGTCAGAATTAAGGAGAGCAATGGGCCTATAGTTGACACAGTCTAGGGGATCCTTTCCAGGTTTGGGAATCAAGGTTATATAAGAGTGTGATAAAGACGTAGGGATCGGGGAGCCCTGTTGGAAGGAGTTAAAAATTGGAGTTATATGCAGAAGTAGAATATCAGAAAAAGTTGTATAATATAGGTAAGGCAAGGCATCTGGTCCAGGGGACTTGTTGTTCGGGAGCCGTTTTAGCACCTCCTGTAATTCCTCCGTAGTTATGGGGGTATTCAGTGACAAAAGAGCCTCGCCTGAAAGTTTAGGGAGATCACATTTAGAGAGGAAGGAATCAAAGAGGTCTCTCTGGGTCAGATGGTAGCTGTTGTGGAATGGAATAAAGCGACATGTAGTACTCCTGGAAGAGTTTAAAAATAGCCTCTGGCCTATATATCAGTGTCCCATCTGTCTGTTTAATGACTGTGGGGGTCGCCGTAGTATTAAAGTCAAGCAGTTGTTTCGCTAGGACCGTATGCATTTCTTTGCCCCAAGTATAAAAACGCTGGCAAGAGTACATAAGTAATTTTTCAGTTTTATGAGACAGTAAGTACTCTAGCCCGTATGATAACTATACGCCGAAGCAACTGCCTCGATTGTTTGGATTCTAACAGCTTCTCCAGGGCAGAAAGCTGGGCCGTAGCAGTTCTGTCACTGTTAAGCCTAGCACCCATAGCTATACAGTTTCCCCTAAGAACCGCCTTATGAGCCTCCCAGACTGTAGCTATAAAAGGGCTGGATGACTGGTTAAGAGCAAAGTATTCTACAAGGCTATCTCGAAGTTCCTGTCTGAGCGGCAATTTACTGTATGTAGGAAAGATTCATTGAGACTAGAGATGAGCGAACACCTGGAATTTCGGGTTCGGGAAGTTCAGCCGAACTTCCCGAAAATGTTCGGGTTCGGGATCCGAACTCGACCCGAACTTTATCCCGAACCCGAACCCCATTGAAGTCAATGGGGACCCAAACTTTTAGGCACTAAAAAGGCTGTAAAATAGTCCAGGAACGGGCTAGAGGGCTGCCAAAGGCAGCAAAATGTAGGTAAATCCCCTGCAAACAAATGTGGATAGGGAATTGAATTAAAATAAAATAAAATAAATAAAATTTAACCAATATCAATTGGAGAGAGGTCCAACTGCAAGGAATTATGCGTCATATCACCCAACACTGGAGAAGGCCACTTTCCGTTATTTTGGCCCAGCACCCAGACAGAGGAGAGAGGTCCCACAGCAAGGAATCATGCGTCATATCAACCACCACCGGAGAAGGCCACTCTCAGTTATTTCGGACCAGCACCCAGACAGAGGAGAGAGGTCCCACAGCAAGGAATCATGAGTCATATCAAACACCCCTGGAGAAGGCCACTCTCAGTTATTTTGGCCCAGCACCCAGACAGAGGAGAGAGGTCCCACAGCAAGGAATCATGCGTCATATCAAGCACCACCGGAGAAGGCCACTCTCAGTTATTTCGGCCCAGCACCCAGACAGAGGAGAGAGGTCCCACAGCAAGGAATCATGCGTCATATCAACCACCACTGGAGAAGGCCACTCTCAGTTATTTCGGCTCAGCACCCAGACAGAGGAGAGAGGTCCCACAGCAAGAGATCATGCGTCATATCAACCACCACCGGAGAAGGCCACATTCAGTTATTTATGCCCCACCACCCAGACAGAGGAGAGAGGTCCCACAGCAAGGAATCATGCGTCATATCATCCACCACCGGAGAAGTCCACTTTCAGCTATTTATGCCCCAGCAACCAGACAGAGGAGAGAGGTCCCACAGCAAGGAATCATGCGTCATATCAAACACCACCGGAGAAGGCCACTCTCAGTTATTTCGGCCCAGCACCCAGACAGAGGAGAGAGGTCCCACAGCAAGGAATCATGCGTCATATCAAACACCACCGGAGAAGGCCACTCTCAGTTATTTCGGCCCAGCACCCAGACAGAGGAGAGAGGTCCCACAGCAAGGAATCATGCGTCATATCAAACACCACCGGAGAAGGCCACTCTCAGTTATTTCTGACCAGCACCCAGACAGAGGAGAGAGGTCCCACAGCAAGGAATCATGCGTCATATCAACCACCACCGGAGAAGGCCACTCTCAGTTATTTCGGCTCAGCACCCAGACAGAGGAGAGCGGTCCCACAGCAAGGAATCATGCGTCATTTCACCCACCACTGGAGAAGGCCACTTTCAGATATTTATGCCCCACCACCCAGACAGAGGAGAGAGGTCCCACAGCAAAGAATCATGCGTCATATCATCCACCACCGGAGAAGGCCACTTTCAGTTATTTCGGCCCCAGCACCCAGACAGAGGAGAAAGGTCCCACAGCAAGGAATCATGCGTCATATCATCCACCACCGGAGAAGGCCACTTTCAGTTATTTCGGCCCCAGCACGCAGACAGAGGAGAGAGGTCCCACAGCAAGGAATCATGCGTCATATCACCCTACACTGGAGAAGGCTACTTTCAGTTATTTCGGCCCCACTACCCAGACAGAGGAGAGGTTCATTCAACTTTGGGTTGCACCGCAAGATCATGGTAAAGTTAAAAAATATGGATTCAATAAAGAAGTGCCCCGGAGTACAAGAATACATGGTTGAGGGGGAGGCAGTTATAAATGTCTATTCTGCACAAGAGAGGGACAGGTCCTGTGGTATCCATGCCTGATTCATTTTTATGAACGTCAGCTTGTCCAAGTTGGCTGTGGACAGGCGGTTGCGTTTGTCAGTAATGACGCCCCCTGCCGTGCTGAATACACGTTCAGACAAGATGCTGGCCGCCGGGCAGGCCAGCACCTCCAAGTCATAAAATGCTAACTCTGGCCACGTGGACAATTTGGAGAAAAAGAAGTTGAATGGGGCCAAACCATCAGTCAGTACGTGGAGGGGTGTGCAGACGTACTGTTCAACCATGTTATTGAAATGCTGCCTCCTGCTAACACGTTCCGTATCAGGTGGTGGTGCAGTTAGCTGTGGCGTGGAGACAAAACTTTTCCACATTTCTGTCATGCTAATCCTGCCCTCAGAGGAGCTGGCTGTGACACAGCTGCGTTGGCGACCTCTTGCTCCTCCTCTGCCTTCACCTTGGGCTTCCACTTGTTCCCCTGTGACATTTGGGAATGCTCTCAGGAGCGCCTCTACCAGCGTGCGCTTGTACTCGCGCATCTTCCTATCACGCTCCAGTGCAGGAAGTAAGGTGGGCACATTGTCTTTGTACCGGGGATCCAGCAGGGTGGCAACCCAGTAGTCCGCACACGTTAAAATGTGGGCAACTCTGCTGTCGTTGCGCAGGCACTGCAGCATGTAGTCGCTCATGTGAGCCAGGCTCCCCAGAGGTAAGGACAAGCTGTCCTCTGTGGGAGGCGTATCGTTAAAATCCTCCGTATACCCCCAGCCACGCACCAATGATAGGCCTGAGCTGTGTCGGGTGCCACCCCGCTGTGAACCTGCTTCATCCTCATCCTCCTCTACCTTCTCCTCATCCTCCTCGTCCTCCAGTAGTGGGCCCTGGCTGGCCACATTTGTACCTGGCCTCTGCTGTTGCAAAAAACCTCCCTCTGAGCCACTTCTAACAGACTGGCCTGAAATTTCTAAAAATGACCCCACATCCTCCTCCTCCTCCTCCTCCTGGGCCACCTCCTCTTCTATCATCGCCCTAAGCGTTTTCTCAAGGAGACATAGAAGTGGTATTGTAACGCTGATAACGGTGTCGTCGCCACTGGCCATGTTGGTGGAGTACTCGAAACAGCGCAACAATGCACACAGGTCTCGCATGGAGGCCCAATCATTGGTGGTGAAGTGGTGCTGTTCCGCAGTGCGACTGACGCGTGCGTGCTGCAGCTAAAACTCCACTATGGCCTGCTGCTGCTCGCACAGTCTCTCCAGCATGTGCAAGGTGGAGTTCCACCTGGTGGGCACGTCGCATATGAGGCGGTGAGCGAGATGGCCGAAGACAGGCGAGCAGCGGCAGGATGTGAATGCGGGAAGCGTGCACAGACGGCCCTCACTTTATGCAGCAGCTCTGACATGTCGGGGTAGTTATGAATGAACTTCTGCACCACCAAATTCAGCACATTCGCCAGGCAAGGGATGTGCGTCAAACGGGCTAGTCCCAGAGATGCGACGAGATTTTGCCCATTATCGCACACCACCAGGCCGGTCTTGAGGCCCACCGGCAGCAACCACTGGTCAGTCTGTTGTTCAATACCCCGCCACAACTCCTGCGCGGTGTGGGGCCTGTCCCCCAAACATATGAGTTTCAGAATGACCTGCTGACGTTTACTCCGGGCTGTGCTGAAGTTGGTGCTGAAGGTGTGTGGCTGACTGGATGAGCTGGTGGAAGCAGAGGAGGAGGAAGCCGAGTAGGAGGAGGAGGCTACAGGAGGCAAAGAATGATGCCCTGCGATCCTTGGCGGCGGAAGGACGTGCGCCAAGGAACTCTCCGCCTGCGGCCCAGCCGCCACTACATTTACCCAGTGTGCAGTTAGGGAGATATAGCGTCCCTGGCCGTGCTTACTGGTCCACGTATCTGTGGTTAGGTGGAACAGATGGTGTTGCGCAGTGCACACTTGATTTTATCGGATACTTGGTTGTGCAGGGAAGGCACGGCTGTCTTGGAGAAGTAGTGGCGGCTGGGAACAACATACTGTGGGACAGCCATGGACATCAGCTGTTTGAAGCTGTCTGTGTCCACCAGCCTGAATGACAGCATTTCAAAGGCCAGTAGTTTAGAAATGCTTGCATTCAGGCCCAGGGCTTGAGGGTGGCTAGGTGGGAATTTACGCTTTCTCTCCAAGGTTTGTGAGATGGAGAGCTGAACGCTGCCGTGTGACATGATGGCACAGCGTGCAAACCACTCGGGTCTTGTCGTCAGCACATTGTTTAAAGAAGTGCCATGCCAGGGAACCCCTTGAAGCTGCCTTTGGGGTGCTCGGTTCCTGGTGGCGGTGGCCAGTAGCAGGCGAACTCTCTTGGCGTCGGCTGGTCTGCTTTTGCCCCCTGCTCCCTCTTCTGCAACGCTGTTGGCTCGGTCTCACCACTGCCTCTTCCTCTGAACTATGAAAGTCTGTGGCACGACCTTCATTCCATGTGGGGTCTAGGACCTCATCGTCCCCTGCATCGTCTTCCACACAGTCTTCCTCTCTGACCTCCTGTTCGGTCTGCACACTGCAGAAAGACACAGCAGTTGGCACTTGTGTTTCGTCATCATCAGATATGTGCGGACTCCGATGAGGTGGTATTCCCATGTCCTCATTATCAGCTGGGACACCAGATTCAAGGTATTGCTATTTTGTCAATTGAATTTTACCCCAGAACAAAATATATGTTTTGGAGGACACTATGAATCTTGGCCTGCAACAGCTGGGACACCAGATTCAGGGTATTTCTATTTTGGCAATTGAATTTCACCCCAGAACAAAATATATGTTTTTGCGGACACTATGAATCTTGGCCTGCAACAGCTGAGACACCAGATTCAGGGTATTGCTATTTTGGCAATTGAATTTCACCCCAGAACAAAATATATGTTTTGGCGGACACTATTATACTTTGCCAGCCACAGCTGAAACCACTGATTTATGGTATTGCTATTTTGGCAATTGAATTTCACCCCAAAACAAAATATATGTTTTGCCGACACTATGAATCTTGGCCTGCAACAGCTGGGACACCAGATTCAGGGGATTGCTATTTTGGCAATTGAATTTCACCCCAGAACAAAATATAAGTTTTGGCGGACACTATTATACTTTGCCAGCCATGGCTGAAACCACTGAATTATGGTATTGATATTTTGGCAATTGAATTTCACCCCAAAACAAAATATATGTTTTGGCGGACACTATGAATCTTGGCCTGCAACAGCTGGGACACCAGATTCAGGGTATTGCTATTTTGGCAATTGAATTTCACTCCAGAACAAAATATATGTTTTTGCGGACACTATGAATCTTGGCCTGCAACAGCTGGGACACCAGATTCAGTGTATTGCTATTTTGGCAATTGAATTTCACCCCAGAATAAAATATATGTTTTGGTGGACACTATTATACTTTGCCAGTCACAGCTGAAACCACTGATTTACTGTATGGTATTGCTATTTTGCCAATTGAATTTCACCCCAGAACAAAATATATGTTTTTGCGGACACTATGAATCTTGGCCTGCAACAGCTGGGACACCAGATTCAGGGTATTGCTATTTTGGCAATTGAATTTTACCCCAGAACAAAATATATGTTTTGGCGGACACTATTATACTTTGCCAGCCACAGCTGAAACCACTGATTTATGGTATTGCTATTTTGGCAATTGAATTTCACCCCAGAACAAAATATATGTTTTGCCGACACTATGAATCTTGGCCTGCAACAGCTGGGACACCAGATTCAGGGGATTGCTATTTTGGCAATTGAATTTCACCCCAGAACAAAATATAAGTTTTGGCGGACACTATTATACTTTGCCAGCCACGGCTGAAACCACTGAATTATGGTATTGCTATTTTGGCAATTGAATTTCACCCCAGAACAAAATATATTTATTGGCGGACACTATTATACATTGCAAGCCATAGCTGAAACCACTGATTTATGGTACTGCTATTTTGGCAATTGAATTTCACCCCAGAACAAAATATATGTTTTGGCGGACACTATGAATCTTGGCCTGCAACAGCTGGGACACCAGAATTAGGGTATTGCTATTTTGGCAATTGAATTTTACCCCAGAACAAAATATATGTTTTGGAGGACACTATGAATCTTGCCTGCAACAGGTGGGACACCAGATTCAGGGTATTGCTATTTTGGCAATTGAATTTCACCCAAAACAAAATATATGTTTTGGCGGACACTATGAATC
Source organism: Bufotes viridis (assembly GCA_033119425.1). Lineage (NCBI taxonomy): Eukaryota > Metazoa > Chordata > Amphibia > Anura > Bufonidae > Bufotes > Bufotes viridis. The sequence continues at coordinate 357,975,112 of CM065589.1, forward strand.
TTGGCCTTCAACAGCTGGGACACCAGATTCAGGGTATTGCTATTTTGGCAATTGAATTTCACCCAAGAACAAAATATATGTTTTGGCGGACACTATTATACTTTGCCAGCCACAGCTGAAACCACTGATTTATGGTATTGCTATTATGGCAATTGAATTTCATCCCAGAACAAAATATATGTTTTCGCGGACACCATGAATCTTGGCCTGCAACAGGTGGGACACCAGATTCAGGGTATTGCTATTTTGGCAATTGAATTTCACCCCAGACCAAAATATATGTTTTGGCAGACACTATTATACTTTGCCAGCCACAGCTGAAACCACTAATTTATGGTATTGCTATTTTGGCAATTGAATTTCACCCCAGAACAAAATATATGTTTTGGCGGACACTATGAATCTTGGCCTGCAACAGCTGGGACACCAAAATTAGGGTATTGCTATTTTGGCAATTGAATTTCACCCCAAAACAAAATATATGTTTTGGCGGACACTATGAATCTTGGCCTGCAACAGCTGGGACACCAGATTAAGGGTATTGCTATTTTGGCAATTGAATTTCACCCAAGAACAAAATATATGTTTTGGTGGACACTATTATACTTTGCCAGCCACAGCTGAAACCACTGATTTATAGTATTGCTATTTTGGCAATTGAATTTCACACCAGAACAAAATATATTTTTTGGCGGACACTATTATACATTGCAAGCCACAGCTGAAACCACTGATTTATGGTACTGCTATTTTGGCAATTGAATTTCACCCCAGAACAAAATATATGTTTTTGCCGACACTATGAATCTTGGCCTGCAACAGTTGGGACACCAGATTCAGGGTATTGCTATTTTGGCAATTGAATTTAACCCAGAACAAAATATATGTATTGGTGGACACTATTATACTTTGCCAGCCACAGCTGAAACCACTGATTTGTGGTATTGCTATTTTGGCAATTGAATTTTACCCGAGAACAAAATATATGTTTTGGCGAACACTATGAATCTTGGCCTGCAACAGCTGGGACACCAAAATTAGGGTATTGCTATTTTGGCAATTGAATTTCACCCCAGAACAAAATATATGTTTTGGCGGACACTATGAATCTTGGCCTGCAACATGTGGGACACCAGATTCAGGGTATTGCTATTTTGGCAATTGAATTTCACCCCAGAACAAAATATATGTTTTGGCGGACACTATTATACTTTGCCAGCCACATCTGAAACCACTGATTTATAGTATTGCTATTTTGGCAATTGAATTTCACCCCATAACAAAATATATGTTTTGGCGGACACTATTATACTTTGCCAGCCACAGCTGAAACCACTGATTTACTGTATGGTATTGCTATTTTGGCAATTGAATTTCACCCCAGAACAAAATATATGTTTTGGCGGACATTATGAATCTTGGCCTGCAACAACTGGGACACCAGATTCAGGGTATTGCTATTTTGGCAATCGAATTTCACCCCAGAACAAAATATATGTTTTTGCGGACACTATGAATCTTGGCCTGCATCAGCTGGGACACCAGATTCAGGGTATTGCTATTTTGGCAATTGAATTTCACCCCAGAACAAAATATATGTTTTGGAGGACACTATTATACTTTGCCAGCCACAGATGAAACCACTGATTTATGGTATTGCTATTTTGGCAATTGAATTTCACCCCAGAACAAAATATATGTTTTGGCGGACACTATTATACTTTGCCAGCCACAGCTGAAACCACTGATTTATGGTATTGCTATTTTGGCAATTGAATTTCACCCCCGAACAAAATATATGTTTTTGCGGACACTATGAATCTTGGCCTGCAACAGGTGGGACACCAGATTCAGGGTATTGCTATTTTGGCAATTGAATTTTACCCCAGAACAAAATATATGTTTTGGCGGACACTATTATACTTTGCCAGCCACAGCTGAAACCACTGATTTATGGTATTGCTATTTTGGCAATTGAATTTCACCCCAGAACAAAATATATGTTTTGGCGGACACTATGAATCTTGGCCTGCAACAGCTGGGACATTAGATTCAGGGTATTGCTATTTTGGCAATTGAATTTCACCCCAGAACAAAATATATGTTTTGGAGGACACTATTATACTTTGCCAGCCACAGATGAAACCACTGATTTATGGTATTGCTTTTTTGGCAATTGAATTTCACCACATAAAATAATCTATCCTTTGCCAGACAGCAGACAGTATTATAGTTGGCTAGCCAAAGCTGGAACACCAGATTTAGGGGATTGTTATTTGGGCAATTGAATTTAACCCCTTAATAATATATAGAAATTGCTATCCCGAGTTTCTAGGGGTGACAATTAGCACAGCCAAGCCCCTGATGTAAGATATAGCAAAAAAAAACTAGTACTGATGGATTGATGGACTTGGTGGCAGCTTGTTCTGGTGCACCACAAGTCACAAAGTGGCCGCCGATCACCCCAAAAAATAAGTGACATAAAACCGCTCTGTGCAGCCTAAAAACCAGTGAGCAAGTAACTAGCAGAAGTTCAATCATTCACAGCTGTAGATCGATCTGTTCATTAGGTGCTGTTTCTGGCTTTTCTGCCTAATCTCGCCCTCACAGAAGCTGCATCCTCTCCCTACACTAATCAGAGCAGTGTGACGTGCGGCGCTACATGACTCCAGCTTAAATAGAGGCTGGGTCACATGCTGCACTTGGCCAATCACAGCCATGCCATTAGTAGGCATGGCTGTGATGGGCTCTTAGGGCAAGAAGTAAAATGCTAGCTGATTGGCTGCTGTGCAGCACTTCAGAAAGTGGGAAGTAATCGCCAAACAACGAACCCGAACTTTTTTGAAAATGTCCGGGTTCAGGTCCGTGTCCCGGACACCCCAAAATTCGGTACGAACCCGAACTATGCTCGAACTGTTCGCTCAACACTAATTGAGACGCCAGTGACAAATTTTAGTGTGATAAGCCGTGCTCCTAAGGGTAACCGATATAGGTGCATGATCCGACCAAGTAATATGACCCAATATCCGCGTTTGCTAACACTCGGAGGTCCGGGGTGTTCCAGAAAAAATAGTCTATACGAGTGTGGGTGTTGTGCGGGTGCGTAAAAAAGTATATGATCTGGCAGTGGGGAAGTTGACTCTCCTGAGATCATAAAGCCCATATTTACGAATGAGGCATCGGAAAAGTCGGGAAATGCGACATTGGGCGCGCGTGGGTGGAACGTCCCTAGGGGGCAATCTATCCGTATGTTCGGAAAAAGGAATATTAAAGTCCCCTCCCACGAGTAGCGCCGCAGGAAGGAGATGAGATATTTTGGAAAAACCCTATACAAGAAGGGGATTTGAGAAAAGTTGGAAGAGTACAGATTGCACAAGACTATCGGGTCCCCATTAAGTGTAGCTTTTAGTATGACATGTCTGCCTTCAACATCTACAATTGAAGATTCTATCTGTATTGGGTAATGAGCAGAAAGAAGTATTGCTACACCAGCCGTTTTTCCCCCAGATGTTGTACATTCGTACATTCGGGGATAAAAACGTTGCGCAAATCTAAAAGAGCCCTGATGATCAAAGTGAGTCTCCTGAAGGAAGACTACATCAGCCCTTTGGGACCTACACTCAGCGAGAGCCAGCCGCCTCCTGGAATTAGAATTAAGACCTTTCACATTTAAAGAGACACACTTAATCATTGCATATACATGTGAGGAATATACTTGCTATAGGGAAGGCAAGCTGTAGCTCCTGAAAAGCTTTCTGGTCAGGGACAACCTCAGAGGTCAGAGGCACTTGGGAGGTCATCCTGGAGAACCTGGATTCAAGAAACGAAAAAAGAAACACCAGCAGGGGGGAAACACGAAAGACAAAGAACTGGCACCCCGTTCCCACACCAAAAAGTGAGAGCAAGGGTGTAAACACTGATCCATGTCATAGAGGTATGACTGGGCCTCCGCGGGTACAACCGAGAAAATGAGCAGCAGAACACTGAAAGGAGTACACAGCACAGCACCCCCTTGTTCATCACTGGCTCCAAGGTCAAGTCACTCACCCTGGGGGGCGTACGTCTTCTCTTCTGCCTGGCGGGTTGCATGGTTCCAGAGCAGGTTGTGGATCCGGAACCTCCCAGTCCACATTTTGCGGCAACACAATATCCAGGGCTGTACAAAAGGCTGAGAGATCTGCATGCTGACGTAAGACAGAGGACCTGCCATTTTTTGTAGCCATCAATGCAAAAGGGAAGCCCCATATGTACGGTATTTTCTTATCCCGCAGAAGATGCAGTAGGGGTTGTAGAGATCACCTTTTCTGGAGTGTCCACCAGGATAAATACTGGTGCAGCTGGACTGTAGTGCCACGGAAGTCGACAGAGCACAACAGTCATGCTTTCGCCATTATACTTTCTTTCAATTGGAAGTCATGCACACAGCAAATTACATCTCTGAGCAGTGGTAGACTTAGGACGTAATACTCTGTGGGCTCTGTCCAGTTTAATAGGTTGGGTGCCCAGTACATTATTGAAAAGCTGAGATAGAACTTCCTGCAGATTTTCCTCCCCATCAGACTCAGGGAGGCCACGAACCTGAATATTATTGCGGCGCCCTCTGTTGTCCAAATCTTCCAGGTGTCGCACATTATCTCTGATGACCTGTGATTGGAAGGCTATGACAGACTGTGGGTGCGCAACACTTTTGCGTTTGTCATCGTGTTCTTATTCAAGAGAGTCAATGCGACTGGACAATTGTTTAAAATCTATGAGGACCTTGAAGTCTTCTTCAGTAGGCAAATGCTGCAGAGTGTGCTGCAGAAGAGCAGACATCTGTGATGATTGCATGACCCTCTCCTCCCCTTCATCCATAGTATCAGACAGGTGGTCTCAGGAAGCCATCTCATTATCTCCCCCGGTGTTGTGGCGGGAAAGCTCTGCAGGGCCATCAGGTGTTTCAACCCAGTCCCTGCGCCTCTGTGAGGGGGTGTCCTGCTGTTTGGCCTGTTTGGGGGGAGCTTTAGGCGGCATATCGTCAGCAGGGCCTAGTGAGGAAGGGTCCAAAATTGCTGCAGCAACACTGTCCCCTGTCCTGCCCGAGGGTCTGCGTGTGAAACCTCGCGCTGAGGGTGACAGAGTAAAAGAGAAGTCGTCCAGGAGGCATCTGGTTCCCCTCCCTCTCACCTGACTAGGGCACAGGACTTCGCTGCCACGCTTCCAGCAGGGACTGAGGAGGTAAGTAGGACACATTCGGCAAGCAGCTGGGCGTACGGCCGCCGGAGATATGCATCCAGCGTGTGAGTCCCCTGGGAGGAAGTCAGGTTGCTGCCGGAAGGTCTGGGGCACAGTTTTTCCCCCATATGCTGCACTGAGAGAGCTGGTGAGTCTCCTTTTCTAGAAGCTTGCGGCGGAGCTCTGCGTTCACGCGTCCATTCCCGCCGGTGCCCAGGCCACGCCCCTGTTTGTTTCAGTTTTACATAATAAAGCATTTTTGAAAAAATCATGTTTTAGTGTTGCCATAGTTTGAGAGCCATAGTTTTTTTATTTTTTGGGCGATTGTCTTAGGTAGGGTCTCATTTCTTGCGGGATGAGATGACTGTTTGATTGGTATGATTGTGGGGTGCATATAACTTTTTGATCGCTTGGTATTACACTTTTTGTGATGTAAGGTGACAAAAAAATGCCTTTTTTTACACACTTTTTTTATATTATTTTTTTAGGGTGTCCCCCTGCACTTGAGGGGTTAGTTCATGTGATATATTTATACAGCAGGTTCTTACGGATGCGGCCATATCTAGTATGTATACTTTTTTTTATTTATTTAAGTTTTACACAATAGTAGCTTTTTGGAACAAAAAAAACCCATGTTTTAGTGTCTCCATATTCTGAGAGCCATAGTCTTAGGTAGGGGCTCATTTTTTGCGGGATGAGGTCATGGTCAGATTGGTACTATTTTGGGGGGAATACCCCTTTTTGATCGCATGCTAGTACACTTTTTGTGATGTAAGGTGACAAAATAAATTTTTGACACCTTTCTATTTTATTTTTTTTGACAGTGTTCACCTGAGGGGTTAGGTCATGTGTTTTTTTTATAGAGCAGGTCGTTTTTTTTTATTTATTTAAGTTTTACAAAACAACATCATTTTGTTTTAGTGTCTCCATAGTCTGAAAGCCATAGTTTTTTATTTTTTGGGTGATTGTCTCAGATAGGGTATCATTTTTGCGGGATGAGATAATGGTTTGATTGGTACTATTTTGGGGTACATATGACCTTTTGATCGCTTGCTATTACACTTTTTGTGATGAAGGTGACCAAAAATTGCTAATTTTACACCATTTTTATTTTATACTTTTTACGGTGTTCACCTGAGGGCTTAGATCATGTGGAATTTTTATAGAGCAGGTTGTTACAGATGCAGTGATACATAATATGGCTACTTTTTTTTTTTTTTTTTGCATTTAACACAATAGAAGCATTTTTGAAACAATAAAAATCATGTTTTTGTGTCTCCATAGTCTAATAGCCATAGTTTTTTTTTTTTTTGGGCAATTGTCTTAGATAGGGGCTCATTTTTTGCGGGATGCGGTGCTGATTTGATTGGTATGATTTTGGGGGGCACCTGCCTTTTTGATTGCTTGGTGTTGCACTTTTAGTGATGTAAGGTGACAAAAATGTTTTTTTTGTTTAGCACAGTATTTTATTTTTTGGACGGTGTTCACCTGAGGGGTTAGGTCATGGGATATTTTTATAGCACCGGTTGATACGGACGCGGCAATACCTAATATGTCTACTTTTCTTTTTTTCCCTATTTGTTTAATTTTTTCTTTACTTTATTTTTGGAAACTGACACTTTTTTTTTACTTTTTTTGTCCCACTCTGGGACTTCAACTTTTGGGGGTCTGATCCCCTTTACAATGCATCATAATACTTATTTATTATAATACACTTACAGCCTGCTTCCTGTGAGATCCAGTGGGCTGAATCTCACAGGCTCTCCCAGAAGGCAGCCACGATGCCTCTGATCGGGCAGGCACAGCTCCTGCACCCGCCCAATGAGCATGCTGTACCTGTATTGCGCTAGAATTTCTGTCCCAAATTTCTGAGCCATACATGTACGGCACTGGTATCCTAAGGGTTGATAGATAAGCAATTTTATTACGCCTTGCTTCTCAAATTGGGTAACTGTGTGTACCTTGTTGACATCACAGGTTATTTTACCGTTCTTCTGATCCATCAGAGAAACTGAGAAATGAAACACACAATGGATCCTGTGTTTGTAGTATTAATAAGGCGTCGATCACACGTTCTGTACGTTCTGCACGTTGCATCAGAATTTCATCATGATTTGGAAGCCAAAAGGAGGAGTGAGTCCAAATGATAAAATACATTCAAATATTTCCTTCAAATGTCATCTCTGTTTTGGACTCACTCCTGCTTTTGCCTTACAAATACTGATCAATTACTGACCAAATACTGACCGTGTGAAGGCAGTTTTAAAGTGGTTTTCGATTAACAAAGTCTCACACAACTTTGCCTCATTGGAGGCCGTATATTTTAAAGCTGTACGGAGACTAATCTCTGTACAGCATTAAGCATTAATCCAAAGTTTTGAGTGAAGCGACTTCGGATGTAGCATTCGAAGCCCACTTTGCTCATCACTATTTATCATCTATCCTGTGGACAGCATATTTTTGTTGGAAGGAGAAATTTGAGCAGTAAACAGATGACCTGTGGGGGTGTGAGGTGTTGTATTGTTCTAATACAAAAAAACTAGAGACCCTATTAAGGGAGGGTTCCATAGCAACAAAAAAACTTTGCTCAATTGAGCTCAATTCACCACTTTTACCCTTAATATTTAAATCAGTAAAACTTCACTTTTATTAGTAGTTCTCTAAAAATGTTTGTGAGTTTTGACACACTTGTTAAAACTACTGCTCGAATTTGCACACTGCTATCGCACAGGTTGCTAGTGGTAACGGAGGGTGTGCACTACCCTCCTAACCTTCCCACAAGTTTGCAATCAGTGTATAACTACCTGCCTGACTAATCCTGCAGGGTACTCGGTGCTGTGAACATACACCCTAAAGTAAATAACTGTTTCCTACTGTTTCCTACTCAGTGTTTAGCAACTCGAGCAGAGCTAAAACCAACAGATTCTGTCCCCCAACATGTTTCACCAGATAAACTGGCGTCTTCAGGGAAGGACAGACTTGAGTCTGTCCTTTCCCCTGAAGACGCCAGTTTATCTGGTGAAACATGTTGGGGGACAGAATCTGTTGGTTTTAGCTCTGCTCGAGTTGCTAAACACTGAGTAGGAAACAGTAGGAAACAGTTATTTACTTTAGGGTGTATGTTCACAGCACCGAGTACCCTGCAGGATTAGTCAGGCAGGTAGTTATACACTGATTGCAAACTTGTGGGAAGGTTAGGAGGGTAGTGCACACCCTCCGTTACCACTAGCAACCTGTGCGATAGCAGTGTGCAAATTCGAGCAGTAGTTTTAACAAGTGTGTCAAAACTCACAAACATTTTTAGAGAACTACTAATAAAAGTGAAGTTTTACTGATTTAAATATTAAGGGTAAAAGTGGTGAATTGAGCTCAATTGAGCAAAGTTTTTGTGTTGTATTGTTGATTTATCCTAGGAAATCCTAGAGAACCCCTTTAATATCATAAAATAAATAAAAATATGAAAGCTGTCAGAAAGTCATTTTCTAGTTGTATCTCTTAATTTTCATGCTTTGTTGTAAGGCATGACCTGCCACCACAACCAGTATGTTTAAAGAAGTGCCTTATGCTGCTAACTGTGCCTTAGTATATAGACTGTGCTGGTCATGCAGATCTCTGCGTTTGTATTCATGAACATTCATTCCATATTTCACATGTATTAATTTACAACAATGACAATCTGTTGTCTTACGTGTCTGTGAAGTTCAGGGCCAGTTTAAGCTTGGTCATCTCTTCGTATCTTTTGCACAACAGACTAATAAGCTCTGTTTTGAACACGGATTCTAGAAGGGTGTCATGATCTGTCTCATGAACAATGAAAAAGTCATCCTGGCGTGTGCTGGTTATAAGCAAAACAAAAAATGAACATAAAAAAACTTAGTTTGTGATTTAGTTTTTGGTATAAATATAGGACTGAGCATGTTTGTTTTATGGAAAATAAGACTATCACAATATACATATTCATACCATATACTGTAGAGTATAAATTGTTTTTTGTAATAAAGCCCCACTTCAAATAACAATGATTATATAGATAACAGATGCAATATGGTTAAAGTTTTCCTGATTTTAGTTGGTTCACTTTCTTTTTTCTGTGTGGAAGATATTTTCTTTTGCTAGCTGTACACAGGCAGATCTGCTTTCCTAAGGCCAGTTTCTTCAAAGTGTACTCTCTGAACCTCATTTCAAATGCAAATCATGTTTCCATCTTATGGGAAGTGAAACCTGCCAAAATTAAAATTACATTGAAAAACCTAAAATTATAATTAAAATAATGTTTTAACATTTTAATCTCATCCAAAATCTGCAAAATGCATGCCAAAATAAAAAAGAAATTTAAATTCCTCCATTTGAATTTTCTTTTCCAACTCCAGCATGGGCCAAAAATAAATAAATAAATGTAAAAATACATTTTTCTGTTCAAATTTCCACTTAAAAAAGTGGGATACTCATGTCAATATCATAAATTAAATGAAAATCCTGATTTAATGTTTAATTTATAACCCTTTTTTTTTTTTAATGCCAAAAATAAATGTAAAAATAAATAGCCTATTCCATTTTAAATTTCCACTTTGTCAATTAATTATCCTCTTCCTATAGTGTTTTTTTCATGTAAAAAAACATAAATCAAATGAAAACACCAAGTAGAAGCTGAAAACGATAGACTGAGATTTCAATTTTATCTCTTGCAGGCATTTTCCCTGCCAAAAGTTAAATGAAAAAGAAAGCCAATTTGAATTTTCCTTTTAACATTGTCCTAACATTTAAATTTATTTAATTCTTGACTAAACAGACAGTGACTCTATAGGTCTACTAGAGGGCACTACACATTTCCAACAGGTAACACACAGCTGCTGATAGGTTCAAGTTTAGAATTCCAATAGATTGCGCTGTGAAGAATCCATAGGATAAGATTAAGAACCTATCAGATGGCTCCCTCTTTTTAAGTACTGAATTATACTATGATTATAACCATCAACTCTGATGCCCTGTTAACCCCGTAGATTCCCTGGTGACTAATCGCCCGTGGAATCGATGGGGTCAATCCACTCTGCCATGCTTATGTACATTCCCATATAAGTACTAGTGATGATCGAGCACCAAAGTATTTGGGTGTTCGGCCCGAACACATTGCTATATTCGTGTGCTCGACCGAGCACCCGAGTATAATTGAAGTCAATGGGAGACAACCAGGCACCCCCTGCTCTGAAGAGGGGAGGGTGCCTGGTCCATTGGAAAATGTCACAAAGTGACAGAAACACCACTGAAATGGATTGGGAACAGCATGGGGACGATGTTTGGATGATTCTTGGACTCCCAGATTGTTGCTGGGAGGGCACGATACACACTTGAAAAATTATGATTGGTGGCGTGCAGGTGACCCTCAAAAACATTTGGAGCAAAGGCCTGCTGGTGACCCTCTAAAACATTAGGGGCGAGGGCCTGCTGCTGAGCTGACGCTCTAAAACATTATATGCGAGTGCCTGTGGTGAGCTGACGCTCTAAAACATTATATGCGAGTGCATGCTGTTTAGCTGACCCTATAAAAAAATTAGAGAGGAGGGAATATATACAATCTGGATGAGGAAGAGGAGGAGGAGAAAACAAGATTCAATCATACTGTATACTCTTTTTTTGTAGTGGAAAAGGGGCATGGGAATACGCTACAGTAGATTGAGTACAATATAAATAATAGATAGAAATTGCATTTATGATCATCATCAGCTAAGCTCTCCTCTGGGGGAGTTGAGAAGTCAAGAGCAATCCAGGCCTTGTTAATTTTTATCAGTCAACCTGTCAGCATTGCCAGTGGACAAGCAGACACACTTATGTGTTATAATGCCACCAGCAGCACTAAATATACGCTTAGACAAAACGCTGGCGGCAGGCAGGCCAGTACCTCCAAAGGCGTAGAGCGCAAGTTTGCGCCACGTGTCCAGCTTGGACACCCAGTAGTTGTAAGGTACTGAGGGATCATTTGGGACACTGACATGGTCTGCAATGTATTCCTTCGCAATCTTCCAAAACTTTTCCCTCCTTGTACCACTAGGCCGCGCTTCAGGGTGAGGTTGCTGGCAGGGTGTCATGAAAGTGTCCCATGCCTTGGAGAGTGTTGCCCTGCCTTTGTTGAAACTGCTGTGTGTTCCCCTTTTCTCCCTTCCTCGGTTGCCTAAGGAAGTACGGACTCTGCCGACCGCGTTGTCAAATGTAAAATTTTTGAGCAATCTCTCAACAAGTACCTTCTGGTATTGTACCGTTTTACTCGTCCTCTCCACCATAGGAATGAGAGATAAGAAGTTCTCTTTGTAGCGGGGGTAGAGAAGGGTGAACACCCAGTAATCCATGTTATCTAAAATGCGTATAACGTGAGGGTTGCGTTAAAGGCAGCCTAACATGAAGTCAGCCATGTGTTCCAGAGTACCAACAGGCAAGAAGTCAATGTCGACATCAGGATTAGTGTTGATCACAAATTTTCGAATTGCGAATTTTAATTGCGAATATCAGCACTTCGAGAATTCGCGAATATTTAGAATATGCGAATTTTTTATATGAAAATGTTCGCATGCAAGAAAATAATGTCATTATTTTCTTGTTTGCGAAAATTCGCATAAAAAATTTGCATAAATTAGCATAAAAATTCTCATAAATTAGCATAAAAGTTTGCATAAGCTGGTATTTAAAAGGTATCTTTTAAATGCCAGTTTATGCGAATTTTTTTGCTAATTTATGCGAATTTTTTATGCGAATTTTCGCAAACAAGAAAATATTGTCTGAAGATAACGAATTTGCGAATTTTCGAATATATGGCGAATATTCGCCCAAATATTCGCGAAATATCACGAATTCGAATATTGCCCCTGCCGCTCATCACTAATCAGGATGACTCTCCATCTCCGCATCCTTCTCCTCCTCTTCTGCCCATCCATGCTGAACAGGCAACTGTCTCCATCTCTTCCTCCCCCTCCTCCTCTTCATGGTCCAATTTGCGCTGAGAACACAGAGGTCTGACATCAATGCCCACTCCTCACTTGTGAATAGTGGCAGTTGACTCGAAAGGCGACGACCATGTTGCAGCTGGTATTCCACAACTGCCCTCTGCTGCTCAAAAAGCCTGGCCAACATGTAGAACGTAGAGTTCCATCGTGTGCTCATGTCGCACAATGCTCAGTGAGCTAGAAGTCGCAAGTGCTGCTGCAGCAGTGACAGAACGGATGAAGCTGTGGACGACTTGCGGAAATGGGCACACACGTGCTGCGCCTTCACTAGTAGCTCTGCCAAATTGTGGTAGGTTTTGATAAACCGCTGAATCACTGACTTTAAGACGTTGGCTACGCATGGGATGCTTGTCAGGTTGCCGAGCTCCAAAGCCGCCACCAAGTTTGCTTCCAGCTAACAACTGATGGCTGACTGCTGCTGGAGGTGGAAGTGGAGGAGGAGAAGTGGGGGTTGGAGCCAGTAACATAGCTGCTGGCAGAGACCATGATGGACGTAGGGCCCGCAGTCCTGGGCGTGGGTAGCACCTGTGCCATCCCAGTGTACGACTCACTCCCGACCTCCACAACATTCACCCAGCGTGCTGTCAGGGAAATGTAATGTCCCTGGCCACCAGCACTTGTCCATGTGTCCGCGGTGAAGTGGACCTTCCCGGTAAGTGCGTTGGTCAGGGCACGGATGATGTTCTGGGACACATGATTGTGTAATGCAGGCATGGCACACCGTGAAAAATAGTGGAGGCTGGGGACTGTGTACTGAGGGACGGCCGTCGAAATCAGGCTGCGGAAGGCCTCAGTGTCCCCAAGCCTAAATGGCAACATTTCAAGGGCCAGTAATTTCAAAAGTAGCGCATTTAGTGAGTATTTGCATTTGCATTCAAATGCCTGTGTTATCAACATTTGGATGCTGCGCTGGGACAGGGAAGTGGATGTTGTTGCTGACGGTTTATGCGAAGGTCCAGGTGCAGGGCGAGGGGCATCCGGGCCTGCGCCTTCGACAGGGGATTGGCCAGCTGTGCGTAACACAGGTGAAGAGAAGACAGTGGTGTGACCCGCAGACCCAGATTGTGGACCCAGGCGTTCGGCCCACTTATTAGGGTGTTTGGATGCCATGTGGCGGATCATGCTGGTGGTGTTGAGGTTGCTAGTGTTCACGCCCAGACTCATTTTGGTATGGTAAAGGTTGCAAACTACTACTTTTGTCATCTGCACTTTCCTCAAAAAAGCGCCATACTTCTCCCTTTTGCAACCCCACTGCCTCTTCTTGACTGTTGTGGTGCTGCGGATATCTCCCTCTCTGTACTGCTGTCCTCGCTCGGCTTTTCACCTTCCCATGTTGGGTCAGTGACCTCATCGTCCACTACCTCCTCTTCCACTTCCTCACTCTGCTCATCCTCCTGACTTGACCTAACCACAACCTGTGATTGGCAACTGTGTATCATCATCATCCACCTCATGAATGAATGATTGCCGTTCACCACTGTGAAGGCTCAAGAGGTTGGAAATCAGGGAACAATATCTCAGGTCCGTCTTCAAGCGTGCTGGGCGAGAGGGCAAAATCTAATAGTGGCACTGGAAAGAGCGCTTCGGAATATCCGAGTGTGCGATCACTCGTTTGGCAAGCCTCTCCATGGTGGGAGGAAGGATGATCAGAGTGAGGATTCGGTTGACCAAATTCTTGGCTACAAAGACTAGACGAGGTGGAAGAGAGGGTGGTGCTTATCCGACTGGAAGCATTATCTTCAGCAATCCAACCGACCAACTGTTTGCACTAGTCCGACTTGGACAGTGTTGTCCTGCGCCGCCCACCTAAGTCGGACACGAAGCTGGGTACGGAGGATGTTATTTTTTTTCTGGTGCACTGGCAGCAGGCACAGTTTTATTGTGCCCAGTGCCACGGACTATGTGTGCACCATCAGCATCATGCCCACTTCCCCCTCCCTTAGTGCTTGCCTTCTTCATATTAATGGTTTTGTCACTAGATGTGGCGCAGATTGTTTTACTGTCCACTAAAGACACCGTTTTCGGGTGCAGGACAATATATGTCACAGAAATCCACAGAATATGGACACTATATTAGGCCCAGATTATTGGAATTTGCAAAACCGACACTGTTGTTGGATGCAGGACATTATATGTCACAGAAAACCCACAGAATATGGGCACTATATTAGGCCCAGATTATTGGAATTTGTAATACAGACACTGTTTGCAGATGTAGTACAGTATTGGTTAGAGAACACCACAGATTATAGACACTATATTAGGCCCAGATTGGAATTTGTAATACAGTCACTGTTTGTAGATGTAGTACAGTATTGGTTACAGAACACACAATTTATGGACATTATATTAAGCCCACATTATTAGAATTTGTAATACAGACACTGTTTGCAGATGTAGTACAGTATTGGTTAGAGAACACCACAGATTATGGACAATATATTAGGCCCAGATTTGAATTTGTAATACAGTCACTGTTTGCAGATGTAGTACAGTATTGGTTACAGAAAACCACAGATTATGGACATTATATTAGGCCCAGATTATTGGAATTTGTAATACAGATACTGTTTGCAGATGTAGTACAGTATTGGTTACAGAACACCACAGATTAAGGACACTATATTAGGCCCAGATTATTGGAATCTGTAATACTGACACTGTTTGCAGATGTAGTTCAGTATTTTTTACACAAAACCACACACTATGGAGACTAGATGTGGAGACCCAGACACTGTTGTTGGATGCAGGACATTATATGTCACAGAAAACCCACAGAATATGGGCACTATATTAGGCCCAGATTATTGGAATTTGTAATACAGACACTGTTTGCAGATGTAGTTCAGTATTTTTTACACAAAGCCACACACTATGGAGACTAGATGTGGAGACCCAGATTCTTAAAGACACAGTCTGCAGAAGATGTACAGTATAAAATAAAAATATCTTGCTTCTGTCAAACACACACAGTAGTCCTTAAAATGACTTTGGGGTCTTTGAAAAGCTTTTGGTAGTAAAAACAGCACATATATATGGAAATGTAAAAAGAATAAAGCTATTTATGTTTACATTTATTGTTGCCACATTTGACCCATGCTGGATTTGGAAAAGAAAATTAAAATCAAAGAATGTAATTTTTTTTTTCATTTTGGCATGCATTTTGCAGACTTTAGATTAAATTAAAATGTTAAAACATTATTTTAAGTATAATTTTAGTTTTTTTAATGTCATTTTTATTTTGGTAGGTTTCACCCCCCATATGATTATGGGTCTGATTATCCAAACCTTTTCCAACTGTTTTGACAATTAGATACAAAACACCTCAAGAACTGCGCCAAAACCTGGTTGACCCTTTCAGTTTGGTCAATTGTCTCGGGATGGAATGCAGAATAGAATCACCATTTCATCCCCAATCTTTTTCTAAATTCTCTCCAGAATCTTGAGACAAACTGCACTCCTCTATCTGAGACAATGTATCCCATGTAATTTGACAATATTTTTTATGAACAAATTGGCCAATTTTTTTGCATCAGGGAGTTTCTTGACAAATCTTTGAGAACCTGTCAATGACCACCCAGATGAGCATCCTTCCTTGGGAGGGAAGAAGGTCAGTTATGAAATTCATAGAGATGTGGTTCCAAGGTCTCTGATGAATGAGCAAGGGGCAAAGTAGATCTTGGCACTTGCGCAAATATCACATGCAGAGACAAAGGCAACCACATGGCATGACAAAGAAGGCTATCAGTACTCTCTGGAAACCAAGGAGGTCATTTATTAAGACCAGTGTTTTAGACGCCTGTCTTAAAAAGCCCCTGCACTGGCGATGGATCTGCCAGTTATGTAGAGGTGCTGTCTCCCTTGCTTGCTTAAACTTAGAACATTTTCTGCGCCTTCAACAGGCCCATCTCCTTCCCTGCCCAAGCGATGCTCACTTTTTTTATTCCTGGTTTGAGCGGAGTGCATCACTCACCATATCTGGAAGTTATAGGCAAAACATACCACCATGTGTGGAAGCTATAGGCAACACGTATGTTGAGGTGGAGCTGCTCAGTAGTCTGTTTTCACTTTTTTATGCTGCAATATATCGTTATGTAGGGTTGAGCGAACCTGAACTGCAAAGTTTGGGTTTGTAACGAGCTTTGCAAGTTCAGGTACTCGGACCCGAACCCGGACATTTTCACTGAAGTTCGGGTTCAGTGTTTGGGTGATTTTATTATTTTCCATTATATCATGGTTATAACAGAAAATAATAGCATTCTTAAGACAGAATGCTATATAAAATGGCCATTGAGGGATTAAAAATGATAAAAAAACCTCACCTCATCTACTTGATCGCGCAGCCGGTATCCTCTTCTTTCTTCTTTCTGCAGGACCTGCAAAAGGACCTGCAATGAAGTCACCACTCTCACCACGCAGAGAGCGCGGTAAAGTCATCACAGGTCGTTTTGCAGGTCCTGCAGAAAGAAGAGGATACCGGCTGCGCGATCAAGTGGAGGAGGTGAGCTTTTTTTTATTATTTTTGACCCCTCAATGGCCATTTTATTTAGCATTCTGTCTTAAGAATGCTATTATGTTCCGTTATAACTATGTTATAACGTAAAATAATCAAGTGAAGTTCGGGTCCCAATTGACTTTAATGGGGTCCAGGTTCGGGGTCAAGTTCGGGTTCCCTCATCCCTATTCTTATTTATTTGTTTATTATGCTGTACATGTGGGTTTCTTTGTGGGTGTAAGCATTATCACAACATTATTACCACTGTAGGCTGTTACTTTTTGTAAGCGATTGCCACAAGTTACTAGTTTTTATATGTCTGACATAAAGATGGATTGATAAAGTATTTTTTTTACTTTTACACTATTTGTGATGTTAGTGCTGCTAGGTGTAAGCATTGATTCTTCTCATATGCCATTGTGTGTACAGTGTCTGCCCATTGATGCACAGGTGTTGCTTCAATCTCTAGTTTCAACACAAAATTGACACTGTGTGCCTATACCATGCTAAAATTATATAAACATTTTTAACATTTATTTCTGAGTCTATAAAAAAAAGGTGAGCAAAAGTGGTCTACGTCATGCTGCAATTGTGCAGTTCCTCTTGGAAGACATAAAAATAATTTAAACAAACAATTCCAAAGGTATCATATATTTTAAGAGGTGAGAAAAATATGAATAAATTAATACATGTGGCCAATTTACCTGAATATAAGTAAGAAACCTTTTGCATACCTTAGAGAAATACTCTTAACAGAAGGAATTTCAAGTTTTTTCTTCAGTACCTCCTTTATCTGGCCTTTTTCGGGTCCCTTCTTGACTTTCTCACGCCCAATCAAGTAGATGTATTTGGGAGTGGTGATTAGATCTCTCTTGATTGACTGGTAGTAAAGAAAAGATTGTATATTAACTGGAGACATGGTCTGTCTATATTGGGCCATTGTATATCATTATACGTATATTTTAGGTCCATTGATTTTTACACAATGAAGGTGAATAGAGATGAGCGAACATTTAAAAAAAGTCCGTTGTTCAGGGTTCGGGTGGTGGTTAATTGCGCATCCCGTTATGGATTCCACAATATCGCATATGGAATCCATAAGGGGCGGCTGCCACCAACCCGAACTGTAGAACAGCTGAAGGACCTGGCGTGACGTCACTGTCATGTGATCAGTGCAGGGCGTGGCTCAGCACGGGATCAAATCCCGTGCTGAGCCACGCCCCCTGCACTGATCACATGACAGTGACGTCACGCCAGGTCCTTCAGCTGTTCTACAGTTCGGGTTGGTGGCACCCGCCCCTTATGGATTCCATATGCGGTATTGTGGAATCCATAACGGGATGCGCAATTAACCACCACCCGAACCCCGAACAACGGACTTTTTTTAAATGTTCGCTCATCTCTAAAGGTGAACCAACATTGCATATGGAATATATACTATATGGACAAAAGTTTCTCATGACCTACACATAACACCTACCAAATCCCATGGCATCCCATTTTAAATGTGAAGGAATTACTATCCCCTCTTTGCAACTAAAACAGGTTTCTACAAGATTTTGGAGCGTGTATGTGGGAATTTTTGCCCATTCATCAGAAGAGAATTTATAAAATCAGACACTGATGTTGGATGGGTGGCCTTTTCTTGCTACCTCTGTCCTAGTTTATTCCAAATGTATTTTATAAGGTTGAGGTCACGGCTTTGTGTGGGCCAGTAAAATTCTTTCATAGCAAACTCACCAAACCATGTCATTATGAACCTTGCTTTGTGCAGTGTGGCACAGTTCAGTTGGAACAGATAAGGCCCATCCCTAAACTTTTCCCATAAAGTTGGATGCTTACAATTGTCCAAAAAGTTTTTCCATATTTGCCGGGTAGGATCTCCAATGGAACTTATTATAGTCAATGAGGCCAGGGGGCATTAGGGTAATATCCTGCAATGATGGATCCGGGGAACTCTGGCAGGCTATTCTCCACTGGAACAGCCTGTCAGAGAGCTGTGCTGCAAATGTGAAACTAGCCTAAAGCTTGCCCATGCCATTAAGCTCCCCGAGCACAGTTCTTATACTGAGGCTAATGATGGGGATGTTTGGAACTGTGCATTATGTGCCTTTGAGCTCAGCAACCTGGCTCTGTAACTTTACATGATCTGCCACTTCTTGTGAGTGAGTTGATATTATGCCTAAACACTTCCACCTCAAAATAATTCTACTCACTGTGGATTTTGAATTATTTAGGAATGAAAAAATGTCATGAACTGACTTCATATTAAAATGCTCTAGGTCTTCCCAGGTAATTATAGACCAGTCTCCATTGTCTGCAAGCTATAATTTTTTTTATTAGTGTTAAGTGATGGAAGCACTAAAGTGGAATTTGATCGGAAGTTTAGGAAAAATTCAATTCACAATGAATCCGAATTTCCTGGCGCTTCCCGGTAATTTTTTTTTCTAAAATAGCGGCTACACATGTTACAAAGTGAAAGTAAGAAGCCTGGGAACAATAGATCACCCATAATGGAGTGCAGCCAGCCAATCAGCAGATGGCCATCCCATGTGATTTCACAGCCCAATAAAAAATCCTAATCCTGCCCGATCTCCACCATTTTAAAGGGTCAGGGACAGATGTGTCAAGTGCTAGGGACAGTGTTTAACAAGCTTAAATTGTAAAATCGTGGATAGGGAGACTGCAGGGAGATCATAGGGAGAGCTTTTACACACTGTGGGAAGAGTACAGGGACGGTGCAGGCTGTGTAATCAGAAGTTGAAAGGATCCATAGGAAACAGCTCAGTGTGCATTAGTTCCTACAAAGAGCTATCTAATTGAACAGTGTTTAATAGATAAGCAATTAAGTTATGCCTTGATTCTCAAATTGGGGTGTCTCTCTTGTTAAATAGATAAGCAGATCTATTACGCCTTGATTCTCAAATATGGGTGAATAAGCTGTCAATTTTACTGTTACTTGGGTGCCCACCTTGTTTCATACATATGCAATCCCATTAGGTCTTGATTCTCAAATTGGGGCGAATAAGCTGTCTAATACTATTGAGGTGTCTAACTTGACATTGAATAACTTATTTTACATACTGTATACTGTTACTGTACAGTATGTCCAACAGACATGTGCCATGGCCCTCCGAGGGAACAGGCAGTGGCAACAATGTTGTTGGAGCCAGCAGAAGTATCAGCAGAGGAAGGGGGTGTGATAGTGACAGCAGCAACAACAGGCTACAGCTGCCACTGTCATCCAGCGGTCGTGTTTTGACCAGCAATCCAGCTCTCTTAGAATAACTCGGGCTTCAACATAATCTCAACTGACATCAGACACCCGCAGCCAGGAATCGGTAGATTTCTCTGACACCACACTTAGTTGGCATGGCCTAGGAACAAGGTCTGTGCCCTCACCTATCCTAAACCTGCCTCTTTCTTTTTCTGCTCCTTCTGCTTGGGAAGTATTGTATGCTGATGGCTCTGCTTTGCTTGGATGAGCTTATTGAGGACAGTCAGCAGCTACTGCCCTGCCTATATTTGGAGGAGATTTCTGCTGCTTCCTCCTGTAGGTATGCAAGTAGGGATAATAAGAGTCGCGTGGGAGAAGGTGTTGCGAGTGGTCAGGGACCATGAGACTGGTGAGGGTGACATAAGTGAGGAGCAGACAGTAGTGGATGATGATGTAGCTGATCGCACGTGGGGGTCGGGTGAAGAAGGGGGTTCATCATAATCATGGGGTGAGGGTAGCAGCTTGCCTCTAAGACAGCGGCAGGCTGGGAGCATTTTGCTGAGCCAGCAGGGTGCAAGCATGGCCGTGAGCCAGCAGGGCGGAAGCATTGTGAGATCTGGAGCCAAACGTGACAGGGGAAGACCATCTGCTACTCAGGAGCCTACCTATTTCGAAACTAGTGGTGTATGGTTTCATAGAGGCAGCGGCAGGCAGTCAGCACACAGTAGTGGGGGTAAACTTCCATACTCGCCAGTGTGGGAATTTTTCATCAAGTTACCATAGGACTTCAGAGAGGCTGTATGTAGGATCTGTGGGCAGAAGGTTAAGCACTGCCAGGGTGCCAGTGTTGGCACCACGGCCCAATGTCAACACATTGAGCATCACCATAAAGTGGCCTGACAAAACTGTGACGTTAATGCAGTGGTACAGCCTCACGCAGCAACCGCCACATTTCCCAGTAGCCCACACCCCTTCTCCAGCAGTAAAGGCACCACCAACTCAGCAAAAGGGAGCTGTGTTTCCTTCACATTGTCTACTGGTGCGGATGCTTATCCTACTCTTCCTACTCCGAGTCATGCATTTCACGAGAAATCGAACACCGAGGCGATTGCAAAAGTACAGCAGTATGCGTGCACTCATCTAACACCGCAGAAGCTGAACGTGCATCTGACTAAGTTGCTAGTACCACAGTGACTCTCTTTCCATGAGGTTGACCTTGCCCATTTCATAGTATTAATAGCTTGTGCTGAGCCAAGGTGGAGAGGCCCAAGCCATCATTACTTCTCTAAAAAAGCTGTGCCACCCATGCACACATATGTCGAGCAGAAGGTGGGCCTGTCCTTGAGTCTTTCGGTGTCTGGTACAGTTCACGGCAGTCCTGACATGTGGAGCTGTAACTCTGGTCAAGGACAATATATGTGTTTTATAGCCCACTGGGTAAATGTGGTTCTTGCCCAAGCACACCAGCAACTTGGCCAGGTGATGGAAGTGCCAACTCCATATTCTCATGCTGTAATTCCAGCGGCCATGTCCACCTCTGCCTTCTCATCATCCACCTTGTCCTTAGCCTCCACTGTTAGCAGAGTACTTAGTGGTTCTCCAGCATACCTCCTATGCAGAGCACGGTGGTGTTATGCTCTTATGCACCTGGCCAGCCATGAGGTGGAATCCTGGCTGTCTCCTCACTAAAAAAAGATCGGAACCATGGTCACCAATAAGAGGAAGAACATTCTGTCTGCACTGACCCATGCACCCTGCATTTCGCACGTCTTCAATCTCGTTGTCACCCGGTTCCTCAAACTGCAAGAGCTGTTAAAAATGTCCAGAAAACTGTGCATGCCATTCTCACCCTGCAAAACACACCATCCTTGAGCTGAAAAGGCAGAATAGTGTTCCACAACATCACCTCATATGCGACGATTCCACATGTTGGAAGGCCATGACCAATTTCTTGATGATGCAGGTGGACTTGGTACTCCCCTTAGTAACGTCAACGAAACCCAGTGGCAGACCTTTTGAGGAGGCCACTTTATTTGTCAGTTACCTGGACTAGAGTTGAGCGAACACCTGGATGTTCGGGTTCGAGAAGTTCGGCCGAATTTCCCAAAAATGTTCGGGTTCGGGATCCGAACTCGACCCGAACTTCATCCCGACCCCAAACCCCATTAAAGTCAATGGGGACCCGAACTTTTGAGCACTAAAAAGGCTGTAAAATTGTCCAGGAAAGGGCTAGAGGGCTGCAAAAGGCAGCACAATGTAGGTAAATCCAATGCAAACAAATGTGGATAGGAAAATGAATTAAAATAAAATAAATAAAAATTAAGCAATATCAATTGGAGAGAGGTTCCATAGCAGAGAATCAGGCTTCAAGTCATTCACCAATGGAGAAGGCCACTTTCATTTATTTAGGCCCTAGCACCCAGACAGAGGAAAGAGGTCGCATAGCAGAGAATCAGGCGTCATGTCACCCACCAATGGAGAAGGCCACTTTTAGATAATTAGGTCCCTGGCACCTAGACAGAGGAGAGGTTCATTCAACTTTTGGTGGCACCGCAATATAATAGTAAAATTAAAAAAAGATGATTCAATAAAGAAGAGCCCCGGAGTACAAGAATATATGGTTGAGGGGGAGGCAGTTATAAATGTCTATTCTGCACAAGGGATGGACAGGTCCTGTGGGATCCATGCGTGGTTCATTTTTATGAACGTCAGCTTGTCCACGTTGGCTGTGGACAGGCGGCTGCGTTTGTCAGTAATGATGCCACCTGCCGTGCTGAATACACGTTCAGACAAAACGCTGGCCGCCGGGCAGGCCAGCACCTCCAAGGCATAAAAGGCTAGCTCTGGCCACGTGGACAATTTGGAGACCCAGAAGTTGAATGGGGCCGAACCATCAGTAAGTACGTGGAGGGGTGTGCACACATACTGTTCCACCATGTTAGCGAAATGCTGCCTCCTGCTAACACGTTCCGTATCAGGTGGTTGTGCAGTTAGCTGTTGTGTGGTGACAAAACTTTTCCACATTTCTGCCATGCTAACCCTGCCCTCAGAGGAGCTGGCCGTGACACAGCTGCACTGGCGACCTCTTGCTCCTCCTCTGCTTTCGCCTTACACTTGTTCCTATCATGCTCCAGTGCAGGAAGTAAGGTGGGCACATTGTCTTTGTACTGGGGATCCAGCAGGGTGGCAACCCAGTAGTCCGCACATGTTAAAATGTGGGCAACTCTGCTGCCGTTGGGCAGGCACTGCAGCATGTAGTCGCTCATGTGTGCCAGGCTGCCCAGAGGTAAGGACAAGCTGTCCTCTGTCGGAGGCGTATCGTCATCATCCTCCGTATACCCCCAGCCACGCACCAGTGATGGGCCTGAGCTGTGTCGGGTGCCACCCTGCTGTGAACCTGCTTCATCCTCATCCTCCTCTACCTCCTCCTCGTCCTCCAGTAGTGGGCCCTGGCTGGCCACATTTCTTTGCTGTTGCAAAAATAGTCCCTCTGAGGGGACTAACAGACTGGCCTGAAAGTGCTAAAAATGACCCCTCATCCTCCTCCGCATCCTGGGCCACCTCCTCTTCCATCATCGCCCTAAGTGTTTTCTCAAGGAGACATAGAAGTGGTATTGTAACGCTGATAACGGCGTCATCGCCACTGGCCATGTTGGTGAAGTACTCGAAACAGCGTAACAGGGCACACAGGTCTCGCATGGAGGCCCAGTTATTGGTGGTGAAGTGGTGCTGTTCCGCAGTGAGACTGACCCATGCGTGCTGCAGCTGAAACTCCACTATGGCCTGCTGCTGCTCGCGCAGTCTCTCCAACATGTGCAAGGTGGAGTTCCACCTGGTGGGCACGTAGCATATGAAGAGGTGAGGGAAGGCCGAAGTTATGCTGTAGCGCAGACAGGTGAACAGCGGGAGGATGTGAACGCCGGAAGCGCACATAGACGGCCCGCACTTTATTCAGCAGCTCTGACATGTCGGGGTAGTTGTGAATGAACTTCTGCACCACCAAATTCAGCACATGCGCCAGGCAAGAGATGTGTGTCCCAGAGCTGTGACGAGATTTCGCCTATTATCGCACAACACCAGGCCGGGCTTGAAGCCCACCGGCAGCAACCACTGGTCGGTCTGTTGTTCAATACCCCGCCACAACTCCTGCGTGGTGTGGGGCCTGTTCCCCAAACATATGAGTTTCAAAACGGCCTTCTGACGTTTACCCCGGGCTGTGCTGATGTTGGTGGTGAAGCTGTGTAGCTGATTGGATGAGCAGGTGGAAGCAGAGGAAGAGGAAGCTGAGTAGGAGGAGGAGGCTACAGGAGGCAAAGAATGATGCCCTGCGATCCTTTGGTGACGGAAGGACGTGCGCCAAAGAACTCTCCGCGTGGGGCCCAGCCGCCACTACATTTACCCAGTGTGCAGTTAGGGAGATATAGCGTCCCTGGCCGTGCTTACTGGTCCACGTATCTGTGGTTAGATGGACCTTACCACAGATGGCGTTGCGCAGTGCACACTTGATTTTATCGGATACTTGGATGTGCAGGGAAGGCACGGCTGTCTTGGAGAAGTAGTGGCGGCTGGGAACAACATACTGTGGGACAGCCATCGCCATCAGCTGTTTGAAGCTGTCTGTGTCCACCAGCCTGAATGACAGCATTTCAAAGGCTAGTAGTTTAGAAATGCTGGCATTCAGGCCCAGGGCTCGAGGGTGGCTAGGTGGAAATTTACGTTTGCTCTCCAAGGTTTGTGAGATGGAGAGCTGAACGCTGCCATGTGACATGGTGGAGATGCTTGGTGACGCAGGTTGTGGTGTCGGTGGCACATCCTCTGTTTGGTGGGCGGCAGGTGCCAACATTCCTCCCGAGGCGAAGGTAGAGGCAGAGGGAGCAGGAGGAGCCGGAGTGAGTTCCTTGCTTTTAAGGTGTTTACTCCACTGCAGTTCATGCTTTGCATGTAGATGCCTGGTCATGCATGTTGTGCTATAGTTCAGAACGTTAATGCCTCGCTTCAGGCTCTGATGGCACAGCGTGCAAACCACTCAGGTCTTGTCGTCAGCACATTGTTTAAAGAAGTGCCATGCCAGGGAACTGCTTGAAGCTACCTTTGGGGTGCTCGGTCCCTGGTGGCGGTGGCCAGTAGCAGGCGAACTCTCTTGGCGGCGGCTGTTCTGCTTTTGCCCCCTGCACCCTCTTTTGCTACGCTGTTGGTTCGGTCTCACCACTACCTCTTCCTCTGAACTATGAAAGTCAGTGGCACGACCTTCATTCCATGTGGGGTCTAGGACCTCATCATCCCCTGCATCGTCTTCCACACAGTCTTCCTCCCTCACCTCCTGTTCGGTCTGCACACTGCAAAAAGACGCAGAAGTTGGCACTTGTGTTTCGTCATCATCAGAGACGTGCGGACTCCGATGAGGTGGTATTCCCATGTCCTCATCATCAGGAAACATCAGTGGTTGTGCATCAGTGCACTGGGGAAGGGCTAGGTGGATTCCCTTGGGAAACCCTGCCATCAGAGTCTTCAAACAGCATAAGAGACTGCTGCATAACTTGAGGCTCTGACAATTTCCCTGATATGCATGGGGGTGATGTGACAGACTGATGGGCTTGGTTTTCAGCCGCCACCTGTGCGCTTTCTGCAGAAAACTGGGTGGGAGATAATGATGTGAACGTGCTGGATCCACTGTCGGCCACCCAATTGACTAGCCCCTGTACCTTCTCAGGCCTTACCATCCTTAGAACGGCATTGGGCCCCACGAAATATCGCTGTAAATTCTAGCGGGTACTGGAACCTGAGGTAGTTGGTTTACTAGGACGTGTGGCTGTGGCAGAATGGCCACATCCTCTCCCAGCACCAGAGGGTCAACTAACACCACCACGACCGCGTCCGCATTCCTTACTAGATGTTTTCCTCATTGTTACCATTCACCAAGCAGCACAATAAGAAAAAAAATATTTGACCCAATGTATTGATTTCAAATTCAGGCCTTTTTTTACTGGCACCTTACACTATATGCCTATTTATGTACCGTATTACACTAATCCAGGCACAGCATTAACCACTGATTTAGGGGAGTATCAATTGTAAGCCTCGGATTTAGGCCCTGGATGAGCGGTATCCTTTTATGGACAAATTTACACTTTGAGATGCACAGTAGTGTGTGAAAAAATATGTAGGATTATGCCTTCAGCAATTGTATTTTAACACTTTGTGTAATATACTCTTTAACGGACAGAAATACACTTGGAGATGCACGGTAGTGTGTGAAGTTATTGAGGATGACCCTCTCAGCACTTGTACAGTATATACACCTTGAGTGTAATATACCCTTTTACGGACAGAAATACACTATGAGATGCACAATAGTGCATGCAGATTTACAGGATTATGCTTTCAGCAATTGTAATGTAACACTTTTTGTAATATACCCTTTTACAGAAAGAAATATATTTGGAGATGCACGCTGAGTGTAATTTTCCCTTTTACAGACAGATTAACAATTGGCCTGCAACAGCTGGAACACCAGATTCAGGGTATTGCTATATTGGCAAGTGAATTTCACCCCAGAACAAAAGCTATTCTTTGACTGATAATAGTAAACATGTCCAGTCACAGCTGGAACACCAGATTTACTGTATTTCAATTTTTGCACCTGCATTTCACCCCAGAAAATAATATATCCTGTGACGGACACAAGGAAAATTGTCCAGTCACAGCTGGAACACAAGATTCAGGGTATTGCTATTTTGTCAATTGAATTTCACCCAAGAACAAAATCTATCCTTTGACGGATACTATTAAACTTAGCCAGCCACAGCTGAAACCACTGATTTCTGGTATTGCTATTTAGGCAATTGAATTTCACCTGAGAACAAAATATATCCTTTGGCGGACACTATTAAACTTGTCCAGCCACAGCTGGAACACCAGATTTACTGTATTTCTTTTCTTGCTACTGACTTTCACCCAAGAAAATAATATATCCTTTGACGGACACTAGGGACATTGTCCAGTCACAGCTGTAACACCGGATTGAGGGTATTGCTATTTTGGCAATTAAATTTCAGCCCAGAAAATAATATATCCTGTGACGGACAGTATTAAACTTGGCCAGCCACAGCTGAAACCACTGATTTATGGTATTGTTATTTTGGCAATTTAATTTCACCCCAGAAATGTATATATCCTTTGCCAGACACTATAAAACTTGGCAAGCCACTGCTGGGACACCAGATTTACGGTATTGCTATTTTGGCAATTGAATTTCACCCCAGAAAAAAATAGACCCATTGCAGGACATTATTAAACTTGTACAGCCACAGCTGGAACACCAGATTTACTGTATTTCTATTTTTGCAACTGTATTTCACCCCAGAAAATATAGATACTTTGATGGACACTAGGGAAATTGTCCAGTCTCTGCTGGAACACCAGATTCAGGGTATTGCTATTTTGGCAATTTGATTTCACCCCAGAAAAAAATATACCCTTTTATGGACAGATTTAAACTAGGCCTGCAACAGCTGGAACACCAGATTAACTGTATTTCTATTTTTTCAACTGTATTTAACCCCAGAACAAATCTATCCTTTGACGGATACTATTAACCACTACAGGACCGCCTAACGCACGCATGCGTCCGGCGGGCGGTCCTGTAGTTCTGGGTTGATGCGTCGGCGCGTCATCTCGCGAGACTTCCTGTGAACGCGTGCGTTCACAGTGCCGCGCGTCTCACGAGTTCTACTACTGTCTGCCAGCGATGATCAATCGCTGGCAGGCTGTAGATGCAAAATAAATTGCATCAAACAGGTATATCAGACGCTGTTTTATTAACAGCGTCTGATATACCTGCTACCTGGTCCTCTGGTGGTCCCATTTGCTGGGATCGACCACCAGAGGACCAGGTAGCTATGTAAAGTTGCACCAAACACTACACTAACCCCCCCCCCTCACTTATTAACCCCTTGTTAACTCCTTGATCACCCCATCTAGATTCCCTGATCACCCCCCTGTCACTGATCACCCCCCTGTCATTGATCACACCCCTTGTAAGGCTCCATTTAGACGTCCATATGTGTTTTGCGGATCTGATCCTCGGATCCGCAGATCCTCAAAACACGGACACCGGCAATGTGCTTTCTGCACTTTGCAGATCCGCACATTGCCAGAACTATACAGAAAATCCTTTTTCTTGTCCGCAATTGCGGACAAGAATAGGACATGTTCTATATTTTTGCGGAACAGAAGTGCAGACCCGGAAGCGCGGATCCGTAATTCTGGATCCGAGCTGGACAAAGTCTGTCCCAATAGAAATGAATGGGTCCGCAATTCCGTTCCGCAAACAGAATTGTGGACTTGTGAATGGGGCATAAGGGTCCCTTATCACCGCCAGTTAGTTAGCTACTTTTTAGGTAGTTAGCGCCCAGCCCACTGCACCGCAGTCACTGATTTTGGCAGAGATTTTTTCATCCACATTGATCGATGCGAATGAAAAAATCTGTGCTGTTCATTTATTTTATTTTTTCAGCCTTCAGCCCAGAGGCTGAACGGAAAAAAAAAATCTCATTCCCCTATGCTCAATATAAGGAGAATCGCAGAAACTCCTAATGCTGGCCATACGTGTAATGATTGCGGAGACCCTCAAATGCCAGGGCAGTACAAACACCTCACATGTGACTCCATTTTAGAAAGAAGACACCCCAAGGTATTCCGTGAGGGGTATGGTGAGTTCATGTAATTTATTTTTTTTTTGTCACAAGTTAGTGGAATATGAGTCTTTGTAAAAAATATATATATATATCAATTTCCCCTAACTTTTTTTTTTTTTCTGTGAACTCGAGATGCCCCTCACGGAATACCTTGGGGTGTCTTCTTTCCAAAATGGGGTCACTTGTGGGGTATTTATACTGCCCTGGCATTTTAGGGGTCCTAAAGCGCGAGAATCCAAATGCGTAAAAATGCCCTAAAGGTGAAATCCTAAAGGTACTCATGGGAATTTGGGCCCCTTTGCGCATCTTGGCTGCAAAAAAGTGGCACACATGTGGTATCGCCGTACTCAGGAGAAGGAGGGCAATGAGTTTTGGGGTGTATTTTTATATATACCCATACTTTGTGTGAGAAATATCGCTGTAAACGACAACTTTTTAATTTTTTTTATTCAAAGCTGTCAATTTACAGAGATATTTCTCTCACCCAACATGGGTATATGTAAAAATACACCCCAAAACACATTGCCCTACTTCTCCTGAGTACGGCGATACCACATGTGTGACACTTTTTTGCAGTCTGGGTGCGCAAAGGGGCCCAAATTCCAACAAGTACCTTTAGGTTTTACATGGCTGCTCACAATTTAGCCCCACCCAAAATGCCAAAACAGTACAAACACCCCACAAATGACCCCATTTTGGAAAGAAGACACCCAAAAGGTATTCTCTGAGGGGCATAGTGAGTCCATTAAAAATTGAACTTTTTGTCAAAAGTTAGCGGAAAGGGAGACTTTGTGAGAAAAAACAATAAAAAATCAATTTCCGCTAACTTGTGCCAAAAAAATCTTCTATGAACTCGCCATGCCCCTCACGGAATACCTTGGGTTGTCTTCTTTCCAAAATGGGGTCACATGTGGGGTATTTATACTGCCCTGGCATTTTAGGGGCCCTAAAGCGTGAGAAGAAAAATGCGTAAAAATGCCCTCCTAAAAGGTACTTATTGGAATTTGGACCCCTTTTCGCATCTTGGCTGCAAAAAAGTGTCACACATGTGGTATCGCCGTACTCAGGAGAAGTAGGGCAATGTGTTTTGGGGTGTATTTTTACATATACCCATGCTGGGTGAGAGAAATATCTCTGTAAATTGACAACTTTGAATAAAAAAAATAAAAAAGTTGTCGTTTACAGCGAT
Organism: Bufotes viridis; assembly: GCA_033119425.1. Classification (NCBI taxonomy): domain Eukaryota; kingdom Metazoa; phylum Chordata; class Amphibia; order Anura; family Bufonidae; genus Bufotes; species Bufotes viridis. Next base: position 358,004,915 of record CM065589.1, read on the forward strand.
ATTTCTCACACAAAGTATCGGTATATGTAAAAATACACTGCAAAACTCATTGCTCTACCTCTCCTGAGTACGGCGATACCACATGAGTGACACTTTTTTGCAGCCAAGATGCGCAAAGGGGCCCTAAAACCAATGAGTACCTTTAGGATTTCACAGGGCATTTTTACGCATTTGGATTCTCACGCTTTAGGGCCCCTAAAATGCCAGGGAAGTATAAATACCCCACAAGTAACCCCATTTTGGAAAGAAGACACCCCAAGGTATTCCGTAAGGGGCATGTCGAGTTCACAGAATTTTTTTTTTTTGGCACAAGTTAGCGGAAATTGATATATTTTTTATTTTTTTTGTTTTTTACAAAGTCTCATGTTCCACTAACTTGTGACAAAAAGTTACCTTGGGGTGTCTTCTTTCTAAAATGTGGTCACATGTGGGTAGACATGGCCCGAACTATCCGCCGGCGAACAGTTCCCGGCGAACATAGCTTATTCGCATTCGCCGCAGCGGGCGAACACATGCGATGTTCGGTCCGCCCCCTATACATCATCATTGAGCAAACTTTGACCCTGTACCTCACAGTCAGCAGACACATTCCAGCCAATCAGCAGCATACCCTCCCTCCCAGACCCTCCCATCTCCTGAACAGCATCCATTTTAGATTCATTCGGAAGCTGCAGTCTTAGTGAGAGGAGGGAGAGTGTAGTTGCTGCTGATTTAATAGGGAAATCGATAGCTAGGCTAGTGAATTCAGTGTCCACTCCAGTCCTGAAAGACTCATCTGATCTCTGCTGTAAGGACAGCGTCCTGACAGCACCTCAAAAAGCCCTCTTTAGGGCTGCAACATTAGTCTGCTTTTTTTTTTTTCTCCATATATATATTGCAGTTGCCTGGCCTGGCTGTGTGTGAGGAGCTGCAGGCCCACCGACTGTAGTGTGCCCACTGCCAGTGCCCACCCCTGTCATCCCGTGTGGCACAGGACTTTGCATAACAAAAAGGCATTTAATTTTTACACTTTAATGTAATTTCAGTTGCTTGCCTGCTAGTGTGTGTCAGGCCGACTTCCACTGACTGTAGTGTGCCCACTGCCAGTGCCAACCACTGATACCGGGTGGCACAGTAGCTTGCCGATAAATAAGGCATTTAATTTTTAGACAGTAGTAATTTTTTTTTCACAAAAGGCAATCCCTGATATGGGATGTAACAGGGATTAAACTGATGAGAATAGTACTACAGAAAATACCACTCATATGGGGTGTGACAGTAAATTGCATGGCGCAGACGCAGTCACCGTGGATAAAAACAGAGTGGAAGGAGCCAGCGTTTTTTTAACCATCTCCCCGTTTGAAAAATCAATTCAATAAATGGACCCCAGATTGGGGACGTTAGAGGGATTAAACTGATGAGAATAGTACTACAGAAAATACCACTCATATCGGGTGTGACAGTAAATTGCACGGCGCAGACGCAGTGACCGTGGATAAAAACAAAGGGGAGGGAGCCAGCGGTTTTTTAACCATCTCCCCGTTCGAAAAATCTATTCAATTCACCTTTCGGGGACCCTTGGTGTTGTTCGTGGCTGGGTGGAGGAAGAAACCTTCAATGACATCACCGGGACATGGCTAGCTTGGTATCCAACCTTGTGCAAATGGGGAGTTTGCTGTTGTGCAAATGAACTGTTTGCAGTTGTTTGCGGTGCATTAAAAGGGGAGTTTAATCTGTCAATGTCTGTGAAGCGAGCGTAACCCTTATCGATACAACCCCGTAACCCTGATCGATACAACATCATACCTGATCGTATACACACACTAGATGTTTTAAACCACGTTGTTCAAAAACATGTAGGATTGTTAGGTGATTGATGCCTTTTATGGATTAAAACCCAACTCTGCGTCAACTATGTAATTTTCCATGGAAGTTTTGCCATGGATCCCCCTCCGGCATGCCACAGTCCAGGTGTTAGTCCCCTTCAAACAACTTTTCCATCACTATTGTGGCCAGAAAGAGTCCCTGTGGGTTTTAAAATTCGCCTTCCTATTGAAGTCTATGGCGGTTCGCCCGTTCGTGAACATTTGCGGAATTTCGCGTTCGCCGTTCGCGAACGGAAAATTTTATGTTCGCGACATCACTACATGTGGGGTATTTATACTGTCCTGGCATTTTAGGGGCCCCTAAAGCGTGAGAAGAAGTCTGGAATCCAAATGCGTAAAAATGCCATGTGAAATCCTAAAGGTACTCATTGGAATTAGGGCCCCTTTGCGCACCCAGGCTGCAAAAAATTGTCACTCATGTGGTATCGCCGTACTCAGGAAAAGTAGGGCAATGTGTTTTGGGGTGTATTTTCATATATACATACTTTGTGTGAGAAATATCTCTGTAAACGACAACTTTTTAAAAATTTTTATACAAAGTTGACAATTTACAGAGATATTTATCTCACCCAGCATGGGTATATGTAAAAATACACAACAAAACACATTGCCCTGCTTCTCCTGAGTACGGCGATACCACATGAGTAACACTTTTTTGCAGCCTGGGTGCGCAAAGGGGCCCAAATTCCAACGAGTACCTTTAGGTTTTACATTGCTGCTCACAATTTAGCCCCGCCCAAAATGCCAGAACAGTAAACACACACCACAAATGACCCCATTTCGGAAAGTAGACACCCCAAGGTATTCACTGAGGGGAATTGTGAGTCCGTCTGAGATTTATTTTTTTTTCCTCAGAAAGTGTCATTTTCCGCTAACTTGTGAAAAAAAATGAAATTATACATGAACTTACCATGCCCCTCCGTGAATACTTTGGGGTGTCTTCTTTCTAAAATGGTGTCATTTGGGGGGTATTTATACTATCCTGGCATTCTAGCACCTGAAGAAACATGACAGGTGCTCAGAAAGTCAGAGCTGCTTCAAAATGCCGAAATTCACTTTTTTGCACCATAGTTTGTAAACGCTATAACTTTTACCCAAACCAATAAATATACACTTATTGGATTTTTTTTATCAAAGACATGTAGAACAATAAATTTAGAGAAAAATGTATATAGAAATGTAAGTTTTTTTGAAAAAATTTTCAACAGAAAGTGAAAAGTGTCATTCTTTTGCAAAAATGGCGTTAAATTTTTATTAATAGCAAAAAAAGTAAAAATGTCAGCAACAATGAAATACCACCAAATGAAAGCTCTATTAGTGAGAAGAAAAGGAGGTAAAATTAATTTGGGTGGTAAGTTGCATGACGGAGCAATAAACGGTGAAAGTAGTGTAGTGCAGAATTTTAAAAAGTGGCCTGGTCATTAAGGGTGTTTAAGCTAGGGGGGCTGAGGTGATTAAACTTGTCCAGTCACAGCTGAAACACCAGATGTACTGTATTTCTATTTTGGCAACTGAATTTCACCGCAGAAATTAATAAATTCCTTGACGGACACTATTAAACTTGGCCAGCCACTGCTGAGACACCAGATTTACGGTATTGCTATTTTGGCAATTGAATTTCACCCCAGAACAAAATATATCCTTTGCCGGACACTATTAAACTTGTCCAGCCACAGCTGGAACACCAGATTTACTGTATTTCTATTTTTGCTACTGACTTTCACTACAGAAAGTAATATATCCTTTGACGGACACTAGGGAAATTGTCCAGTCACAGCTGGAACACCAGATTCAGGGTATTGCTATTTTGGCAATTAAATTTCATCCCAGAAAAAAATATACCCTTTTACGGACAGATTTAAACTAGGCCTGCAACAGCTGAAATACCAGATTCAGGGTATTTCTATTTTGGCAATTAAATTTCACCCCAGAAAAAAATATACCCTTTAACGGACAGATTTAAACGAAGCCTGCAACAGCTTGAACAGATTTACTGTATTTCTATTTTTGCAACTGAATTTCACCGCAGAAAATAAGAAATCCTTTGACGGACACTATTAAACTTGGCCAGCCACTGCTGGGACACCAGATTTACGGTATTGCTATTTTGGCAATTGAATTTCACCCGAGAAAATTATCTATCCCTTGCCGGAAACTATTAAACTTTGCCAGCCACTGCTGGGACACTAGATTTAGGGAATTGCAATTTTGGCAATTGAACTTCACCACAGAAAAAAATCTATCCTTTGCCAGACAGCAGACAGCATTACACTTTTCTAGCCACAGCTGGAACACCAGATTCAGGGTATTGCTATTTTGGCAATTAAACTTTACCCCAGAACAAAATCTATCCTTTGACGGATACTATTAAACTTGTCCAGTCACAGCTGGAACACCAGATTCAGGGTATTGCCATCTTGGCAATTAAATTTCACCACAGAAAAAAAATATAACCTTTTACGGACAGATTTAAACTAGGCCTGCAACAGCTGGAACACCAGATTCAGGGTATTGCTATTTTGGCAATTAAATTTCACCACAGAAAAAAAATATACCCTTTTACGGACAGGTTTAAACTAAGCCTGCAACAGCTGTCACAACAGATTTTCTGTATTTCTATTTTTGCAACTGAATTTCACAGCAGAAAATAATAAATCCTTTGACGGACAATATTAAACTTGGCCAGCCACGGCTGGGACACCAGATTTACGGTATTGCTATTTTGGCTATTGAATTTCACCCCAGAACAAAAAATATCCTTTGCCGGACACTAATAAACTTGTCCAGTCACAGCTGGAACACCAGATTTACGGTATTTCTATTTTGGCAATTGAATTTCACCACAGAAAAAAATCTATCCTTTGCCAGACAGCAGACTCTATTGCACTTGGCTAGCCACAGCTGGAACACCAGATTTAGGGGATTGCTATTTTGGCAATTGAATTTAACCCCTTAATAAAATATAGACATTTCTATCTTGAGTTTCTAAGAGTGACAATAAGCAAAGACAAGCCCCTGATGTAGGATATAGCAAAAAAAAAAAAAATAGTATTGATGGATTGATGGACTTGGTAGCAGCTTGTGCACCACAAGACACAAAATGGCCACCGATCAAAGTGACAGAAAAACTCTCTTTGCAGCCTAAAAACCAGTGAGCAATTAACTAGCAGAAGTTGAATGATTCACAGCTGTAGATCGATCACTTCATTAGGTGTTTTTGCTGACTTTTCCCTGCCCAATCTCGCCATCACAGAAGCTGCGTCCTCTCTTACACTAATCAGAGCAGAGTGACGTGTGGCGCTACGTGACTCCAGCTTAAATTGAGGCTGGGTCACATGCTGCACTTGGCCAATCACAGCCATGCCATTAGTAGGCATGGCTGTGATGGCTTCTTAGGGCAAGAAGTAACACGCTAGCTGATTGGCTGCTGTGCAGCCCTTGAGAAAGCGGGAAGAAATGGCCGAACAACGGACCCGAACCCAAACTTTTTTGAAAATGTTTGGGTCCGGGTCCGTGTCCCGAACACCCCAAAATTCGGTACGAACCCGAACTATGCTCGAACTGTTCTCTCAACCCTAACCAGGTCTATGGACTATGTTGACTATGTTGACTCCTCATGCTGTTGCCATCCTCCGCACTCTGTGACTGTGCCACTATATAGACCCCTCATGCTGTTGTCTCCCTCACAACTCTGTGATTGGGCCACTAGTGTCCCTGTTTGGCCTTGTTTATATCATAGTTTATTTTACTCTTCTTCTAATCTGTCAGAAGAACCGAAAAATGAAAAACACAATGGATACAGTCTCTGGAGCATCTATAAGGACTGTATGACACAGTCAGCATTTTTTATCGGGATTTGATCATGATTTGGAAGCCAAAAGCAGGAGTGGGTCTAAAACATAGAAGACATGCAAATATTTCCATCATGTGTCATCTCTGTTTTGGACCCACTCTTCTTTTTTCCGTACCAATACTTATCTATTACTGACCAAATAATCACCGTGTGAAGGCAGATGCTCTAAAGACAGGATTTTTTTGGGGTTGTTCTTCTGATGGATCAGAAGAAGGGAAAAATAAACAGTGACGTCAACACAAACGAACTGTTGACACCCTCCCCATTCTGTCATGTGGCCACTACTTGTATCATTATCTAACAGAACAGGTTATCAGCAATCTTTATAAAATCATCAGACGGCGTAAAATGAGGCTGCCCTTTTACTCTATAGAAAAATCTTGGGCCAATGCCTGGTTAAGTACATTATAACTGATGCTAACATTGGCCTGTAAGGCTGAATTCACACTTCAGTTATTTGTTTAGTTAATTGCAGGAGTTACTGTATCAGGAGCAAATCCTCAGATAAGGTACCATGAAAAGATCTGCACCTGTTTTGTGTTTTTGAGCTGTAACTGACCAAATAAGTGAAGTGTGAACTAAGCTTAACAGTGATGTCTGTCATACTGACGCACAGTAACTGTTTTACTACCAAAAAGTTCTAACTATACATGTTACTGCAATGCAAAATGATGTACACCAAGATACAGTACACTCTCCCTGCAGGCTATGATATAGCGGATTTAATGCGCTTCATGACAAATTAATTCGTAACAAAGCAAATTTTTGGGAATAATTCGTTGAAGCGTCCAAATCGAATTTTTGAAAATTTTGCTTATATCTAGTTCTGATCTTCTGTGTTTGACCCACCTTGTTTGACAATTCTGTTTGCCTGCGACCTGCATTGACTACTGGATCTTGAGCATGTCTGATCCTCTGTACTGCACTACTACCTGATATCTCCTCCCGACCTCTGGCTTGTCTCTGACCACGCTTCAGCTTCTGCCTCTGACAATCATCATTATCTATTGCCTTTACTCCAGTCTTCTCTGCAATACCACCTCACCACCGTGTCTATTATTGGACTCAGTTCACACTAACTGCGGTTCTAACCGCAGTTACCTGAGCATTACCTGTTTGACATATTTGCTAATCCTGTAGGTAGTGGTTTAGTTTCTTGCTGCGTTCTGTCCTGTCTACTGTGAGAATACTAAATAACACCCTAAGGGTTAGTAGCTATTATCCCTTCGTTGATGCGGAGAATCCAAACCATCCTGGTCTGACCAGTGGGTCCCACACTCTTGTCGTAACAGTGGTGTTTTTTTTTTTTTTTACTGTTTTCAAACCAGCGTTTCTATTTTCCGGTATTGAGACATAGGGTCTCAATACGGGAGAAAAACGCTTCTGTTTTGTCCCCATTCATTGTCAATGGGGACAAAATGTAACTGAACAGAACGCTTTAAAATGCATTCCGTTCCGTTTTCATACCGGAGAACAAATCGCAGCATGCTAGGGTTTTCTTTCCATCCTGGGATGCAGATCAAGAGGGATCCGTCATGACCCACAATGCAAGTCAATGGGGACGTATCCGTTTTCTCTGACACAATCTGAAACAATAGAAAACGGATCCATCCCCTATTGACTTTCCATGGAATTCATGATGGATCTTTCTTGGCTATGTTAGAGATAATACAACCAGATCTGTTGATAACGGATGCAGATGGTTGTATTATCAGTAATGGAAGTGTGTTTGCCAAGCCCTGTCAAAGCCAGCAAAATTGCTAGTGTGAAAGTAGCCTTACTTGGTCATCAAGGCACTGGCAGGCATGACACACTAGTACGTCAAGGAATGTCAAGAGATTAATACTGGGGGCATTTTAGGGGATATTATTGCTGGAAGAACTATAGGGGGCATTAATTTTGCTGGAGGCACTATAGAGGTCATTATTAATACTGGGGACACTATAACGGCATTACTAGTACTAGGGGCATTATTATTATTACTGGTGGCGTTTTTGGAGGCAATATTTTTATTGATGGCACTATTGGGGTACTGTTATTACTGGGGCACAATTTGGGGTATTATTGTTGCTGGAAGCTGGGGGCATTATTATTAGTGAGATATTATAGAAGGTATTATTATTAGTGTTGATCGAGCACTCAAGGTTTAGGGTACACGGGCCGAACACATCGGGATGCTCGGGTGCTCTACAGAGCAGCTGAGTATTATGGAAGTCAATGGGAGAACCCGAGCATTAAACCAGGCACCCCTTGCTCTGAAGAGGGGAGGGTGCCTGGTTCATAGGAAAAGGTCAGAAATTGATGGAAACACCACAGAAATAGTTCAGGAACAGCATGAGGAGGATGTCTGGATGCATCTTGAACTCCTAGGTCGCTACTGGGAACTATGTTGTCCGAGTAGGATGCCACTTTTACAGACTGGCAATAATACACACAAAACCAAAGATAAAATCGATTTTAGAGGAAAAATGGTTAGGAAACATTCTTTCCTGTATATTTACTTATATATAAAGTGCAAGTGCTGGCAAAAATTACAAGGAAGAGGCACTCTGATAGAATCTGTATATCACATAAAGGAGGGCTCCGTTCACATTGTGGTACAATTGTTCATGTAGTGGGACTCCTACACTTGTAAAGCCTATGCACTAAGTGAAAGGGCTGCCAAAAATTACAAAGAACCAACACCTCAATTCACCCTTTGTTACACATAAAGGAGGATATGATACACACCCTTGAAAATTTATGATAGGTGGCCTGCTGGTAACCCTGAAAAACATTTGGAGCAAGGGCCTGCTGATCTGACCATCTAAAACATTAGGGGTGAGGGCCTGCTGCTGAGCTGACCCTGTAAAATATTGTAGGTGGGGGCCTGATGGTGAGCTGACCCTCTAAAAGGTTGTAGGTGAGGGCCTGCAGGTGAGCTGACCCTGTAAAACATTTTATGCGAGGGCCTTCAGGTGAGCTGACCCTGTAAGAGATTGTAGGTGAGGGCCTGCTGGTGAGCTGACCCTCTAAAAGGTTTTAGGTGAGGGTCTGCTGGTGAGCTGACCCTGTAAAACATTATATGGGAGGATCTGCAGGTGAGCTGACCCTTTAAAACATTATATGCAATATCCAGCAGGTCACCTGGCCCTGCAAAAAATTATATGTGAGGGCCTTGGATACTGAGACTTGGTGAAAGACAGGGTGGTGCTTAACCGACTGGAAGCATTATCTGCTGCAATCCAACGGACCACCTGGTCGCACTGGTCTGACTTCAAGAGTGGTGTCCTGCGCCGCCCTGCAAACTGGGACCTGAAGCTAGGTATAGTGGATAATTGTTTTTCTTGTACCCTGGCAGCAGGCACAGTTTCAACGCGCCCAGGGCCATGGCCTCTGCGTGCGCCATCAGCATCACGGCCACTTCTGCTCGCCTTCTTCATATTAAATGTTATATATGCTTTAAAGTATGTCACACATACAGTAGCGTACACTAGCGTAGGATTTAGTGTATGCGCCAAAAAAATTAAAAAAGGTATTTGGGATGTGGAAACGTCACACAGGAGATATCCCGTAGATAATGTCAAGGCTGTCACCAGTGGCTAATAAAAAAATACAGGGAATGTCAAAGGTATTTGGGATGAGGAAATGTTATACAGGAGAGGTACCACCAGTAATGTCACTGTCCGCAGCGTCTACGGAAAAAGTACACTGTATGTCACAGATAAAAAATTTATGCGCACATGTGAGTATAATAATGAAATTCAAGAGGGGCCTGGATGTATTTTAGGAGTATAATAATATTACAGGCTATAGCTACTAGAGATGGTTTGTTGATCCAGGGAGTTCTTCTGATTGCCTGATTGGAGTCGGGAAGGGATTTTTTTATTCCTCTTAAGTGGGGAAAATTGGCTTCTACCTCACAGGGTTTTTTTTGCCTTCCTCTGGATCAACTAGCAGGATGACACGCCGAACTGGATAGACATATGTCTTTTTTCAGCCTTATGTAATATGTTACTATGTTATGTTACATTGGAGATGTGGCACTGGTAATGAAACTGTCAGTAGCGGACGCCATCTATTGAAAAAGTACATTGTATGTCACAGACAAATTTTTTAAGCGCACACGTTACACTGCAGATGTGGCACTCATAATGTCACTGTCCACAGCAGACATCGTCTACGGAAAAAGTACACTGGATGTCAAAGATATTTTTTGGATGCGCACACTTTACACTAGAGATGTGGCGCATCTATTGTTGCTGCCTGCAGGGCCCTAACTATTGCATGCTATTTATCGCAGCATGCGCTAAAAATAGATATTGCTGCCTAAGCACAATAGTCTTTAAAAGGACTTGTGGGTCTGTAAAGTTTTAGCAATTTAGCGCAGGTTTGGGTCTTTGAAAAGTTTTTCTAATAAAAATATTCCTATCTGTCCCTTCCTCAGCACACCTTTCCCTGACTTAGACTGAGCCGAACACGTGTCATCAGGTGCTAAATAGCACTCAATGACGCGTTTCGGCCTGCCAATCACTATAATGTCAGTAATCAACATGGCTACGGCATTACAGTGAGGGCAGCACTTACCTGGAGGAGGGGAGAATTCTCGAGCATTGGGCTCGAGCACATGTGGTATTCGGCATGCTCACTCAACACTAATTATTATTGCTGGTGGCACTATAGGGGGCATTATTACTACTGGGGTCATAATTTTTTCTGTATTATATTGGGGAGCATAGTTGGCACAGCAATTCAGAATCCTCTTCTATTTCTTAATTAGAGACAACTGGAGGAGGCTGGCCACCACAGAGGGTCATCTTCTGAGGAGGTATTTTGTGGTGAGGCAGTCATTTTTGCTGCATTGTGGTATTTGGTTCTGCTATAACAATACTTTGTGCAGCATTACCTTATTGCTGGCCCCGCCTACTTGTGTTGGTCTCACCTACAACATGGGGCCACTTTTTTTTTCAAGTCTATCCCTGGCAATGGTGTCCATACCTTAAACCGTCTGTCATATTTGTTGATAGAATCAGCAAAGTCTATCCTTTCCCGCTTAGCCATAAATTGTCGGAGCTCAGGTTTATCTTCCATGCCCAGATAGTCACCAACAAAGTTGCGATTAATGCTATTTCTGCGTCGTTCTTTAAGTCCATGTAAAATGTTGGAGGCTAAAAAAAACAAACAGAAAATTTGTGATATCAATGTTTTGAATTTGTCATAGATGTGTCTTAAATTTGCTGAGAGCAAAACAGAATTTAGTTCGAAACTCCACTGACATCCCCACTGGTTTCATTAAATTGTAACTGCCATTCTGTTTTTGTATTGTGTAGGGGCAGTGATACTGACCATTTTTGTAATATACTTTAATTACTAAAATCATACATTTCTATTAGAAAAATAGCAATAAAGTGGCCCATTTTGAGCCTTAGCAATGCTCCTCTGTCTTCTGTTTACATAACACAGTCAGTGTTATCGAGTCTACAATGTTATGTAAACAGAAGACATAGGGGCGTTGCTATGGCTCAAAATGGGCCCCTTTATTGCTATTTTTCTAATAGAAATGTATGATTTTAGTAATTAAAGTATATTACAAACATAGTCAGCATCACTGCCCCTATACATTACAGAAATAAGAACAGAATGGCAGTTACACTTTAAAGAGATAGTTTGGAAAAGTTTGGAGTAGAGCACAGCAAACCAGCCATACAAAAGAAATGGTGCGATTTGAAGCGCTACCAGATGGAGCGCATCAAGGCACAGAGCACAAGAGGGCTAATTGCCCTAAATCTGTGGTTACTTCTGTGCCTGGATTAGTGTAATACAGTACATAAATAGATAGCCAGACAGTGTTAGGTGCCTGTAAAAAAGGCCTGAATTTGAACTCAATACATTGGGTCAAATATGTAATTTTTTTCTTATTGTGGTGAACGGTAACAATGAGGAAAACATCAATAAGGGACGCAGACATAGTCGTGGTTTATTTATTTTATTTTATTTTAAGTAATTTCCCTATCCTTATGAAATTAATGGATCTTGACATTGATTAAGATTTCAGAGTTATTGGTTAATATCAACATACTGTGATTATTATAGGTAAAACCATTCCCTCTGTTCGCCGCCGTCAGAAGAAAACAATGGTGTCCACAGAGGAAGTGGAGAAGGACAGTGAGGAGAAGGCTGGACCCTCAAAAACAGCAGCAGAGGCACATTCACCGCCTGAAGTGGGACAGATGGTTGTGGTGGAGACGAAGGAGCAGGGAACCTCAACCAGTGATGAGGCCAGCTCACCCGAGGATGTCAGCAGCATTCCCCTGGAGTTCGTGGGAGGGGAGGCTGGACCTTCCCAGGCTGCACTTTCGACCCCCTCCCCCCCCCCCCCGGATGCAGAAGAAGAGGAGGAAGAGGTGGTCTACACCCCCCACCAGGAAGGCAAATACTGTATATGCATACATCACTATAATTCGGTACATTCCCCCACACCTGCATCTCCGGAGCTGCATTGCTCTTGTTAGATAAATCCGAAAAAAAGCATCCCTCTTTAAATATTTCTGCTGATGTAGCTGAGTACCATTTACACCCCGACTCACAAACATTTATGCCTGGGGGCAGGATATCTTTTGGTCCGTAATACACTGTCCCTCTGTGTGAAGTCACTTCCCGCTGAGGCCCAATCCTAATGGTCGGCCATGGAATGATGAAAAGTTCCAACTACAGTCCTGATCAAAAGTTTAAGACCACTTTAAAAATGGCCAAAAATCATATTTAGCATGGCTGGATCTTAACAAGGTTCCAAGTAGAGCTTCAACATGCAACAAGAAGAAATGGGAGTGAGACAAAACATTTTTTGAGCATTCAATTTAATGAAAACAATGAAAAAAGCCTAAACCCCCCCAAAACAGAAATCCAACTTCCAAACATGAACTCAGTAATGAGGAGCTCCGCCGTTATTGTTGATCACTTCAAAAATTTGTTTCGGCATGCTTGATGCAAGCATTTCCATGAGGTGAGTGGGAACATTTCTCTAAGTGGTGAAGACGGCCGCACGAAGGCCATCTACTGTCTGGAACTGTTGTCCATTTTTGTAAACTTCCCTTGCCATCCATCCCCAAAGGTTCTCAATTAGATTTACTGTAGATCAGGGGAACATGAAGAATGGGCCAAAAGAGTGATGTTATTGTCCTGGAAGAAGCCCCTTCAGTCTCAGATGCTGTCTGATGGTTATGCGGCTGCAGTCAGCACTCAGCACCAGTAAGAGCCTTAATTTGGGTCGAATTACTCTTCTAAATGGTTATTTAATAACTATTACAAAAAATACATTATACTCTATATAAAATATCACCAAGTCAAAAAAAATTATAATTAACGAGACAATATAGTGTTTGTGTGTTTTTAAATAAATCTGTAGTGTATAAAAACACACTGCACACACTGTGATAATTGTCTTGAAGGTAACCCGAGGTGATTTTTTTTTTTAATTTTTTTTAAGTCATCAACAATTGCATCAGGCATTTGGAGGCCTTGAAGGCGGAATACAAGAGGGACATGGTGTCTGTTAAAAAACTCCAGTATACCATCTGTTTAAAGGTCCGCGAAATGGACAAAAAAATGCTCATAGGCATTTCAAAAATGGAGGACATGTTTGCGCAGTTCAAACAGTTGCCATAGTTTTTATTTATTTTTTTGTTTAATAAAAAAAGTTATAATTATGGTAATGCGTGCTTGTTTTAATTTGGGAGTTATATATGAAAGAATAGCACATGTCTTGGAGCTCATGCCCACAGATCACAGACCCATTCACTTCAATGGTCCAGGGTCCCATTGAAGCAGGGCGGTGCGGAAGCACGGATCAGAACCCCATGGAAGCACTTCAGAGTGCTTCCGTGGTGTTTCTGGCTGTAAAAAAGTAATGTATGCGCTCCTTTTTTTTGCGATGTGGACAGTCAGATGCGGTTGATGGACCCTATTCTAGTGATATTCGAATATTCTGTCCAGGGGATACAAATAAAAAATGCGTAGCTCCTTCGAACCAAGTATCAAGTCAATGTGAAAATCAGAGATATGGAAATATCGTACTATAGTGGATGAAAGTTGGATTCGCAATGTGGATAATAATAATAGCAAATATAATCGCATTGCGATTAAAAATTTGCACTGCTAGATTCCATATTCAAATCGTTCCTTTATTTATTCGTTAACTTCGTTTATTCGATAAAGCAGGTGACCCATTCCAGGACAAGGACCATTGACCCAGCAGTAGAGATGAGCGAATACCTGGATGTTCGGGTTCGAGAAGTTCGGCCGAACTTCCCGAAAATGTTCGGGTTTGGGATCCGAACTCGACCCGAACCTTATCCCGAACCCGAACCCCATTGAAGTCAATGGGGACCCGAACTTTTAGGCACAAAAGGCTGTAAAATAGTCCAGGAAAGGGCTAGAGGGCTGCAGAGGGCTGCAAAGGGCAGCAAAATGTAGGTAAATGCCCTGCAAACAAATGTGGATAGGGAAATGAATTAAAATAAAATAAATAAAAATTAACCAATATCAATTGGAGAGAGGTCCCATAGCAGAGAATCATGCATCATATCACCCACCACTGGAGAAGGCAACTTTCAGTTATTTAGGCCCCAGCACCCAGACAGAGGAGAGAGGTCCCACAGCAAGGAATAAGGCGTCATGTCACCCACTACTGGAGAAGGCCACTTTCAGTTATTTAGGACCCCTTACCCAGACAGAGGAGAGAGGTCCCAAAGCAAGGAATAAGGCGTCATATCACCCACCACTGGAGAAGTCCACTTTCAGTTATTTCGGCTCCAGCACCCAGACAGAGGAGAGAGGTCCCACAGCAAGGAATAAGGCGTCATGTCACCCACCACTGGAGAAGGCCACTTTCAGTTATTTAGGACCCCGCACCCAGACAGAGGAGAGGTTCATTCAACTTTGGGTTGCACCGCAAGATCATGGTAAAGTTAAAAAAATGAGGATTCAATAAAGAAGAGCCCCGGAGTACAAGAATACATGGTTGAGGGGGAGGCAGTTATAAATGTCTATTCTGCACAAGGGAGGGACAGGTCCTGTGGGATCCATGCCTGGTTCATTTTTATGAACGTCAGCTTGTCCACGTTGGCTGTGGACAGGCGGCTGCATTTGTCAGTAATGACGCCCTCTGCCGTGCTAAATACACGTTCAGACAAAACGCTGGCCGCCGGGCAGGTCAGCACCTCCAAGGCATAAAATGCTAACTCTGGCCACGTGGACAATTTGGAGACCCAGAAGTTGAATTGGGCCGAACCATCAGTCAGTACGTGGAGGGGTGTGCAGACGTACTGTTCAACCATGTTAGTGAAATGCTGCCTCCTGCTAACACGTTCTGTATCAGGTGGTGGTACAGTTAGCTGTGGCGTGGAGACAAAACTTTTCCACATTTCTGCCATGCTAACCCTGCCCTCAGAGGAGCTGGCCGTGACACAGCTGCGTTGGTGACCTCTTGCTCCTCCTTTGCCTTCGCCTTGGGCTTCCACCTGTTCCCCTGTGACATTTGGGAATGTTCTCAGGAGCGCGTCTACCAGCGTGCGCTTGTACTCGCGCATCTTCCTATCACGCTCCAGTGCAGGAAGTAAGGTGGGCACATTGTCTTTGTACCGGGGATCCAGCAGGATGGCAACCCAGTAGTCCGCACACGTTAAAATGTGGGCAACTCTGCTGTCGTTGCGCATGCACTGCAGAATGTAGTTGCTCATGTGTGCCAGGCTCCCCAGAGGTAAGGACAAGCTGCCCTCTGTGGGAGGTGTATCATCATCGTCCTCCGTATCCCCCCAGCCACGCACCAGTGATGGGCCTGAGCTGTGTAGGGTGCCACCCCTCTGTGAACCTGCTTCATCCTCATCTTCCTCCACCTACTCCTCATCCTCCTCGTCCTCCAGTAGTGGTCCCTGGCTGGCCACATTTGTACCTGGCCTCTGCTGTTGAAAAAAACCTCCCTCTAAGGCACTTCTAACAGACTGGCCTGAAAGTGCTAAAAATGACCCCTCATCCTCCTCCTCCTCCTACTGGGCCACCTCCTCTTCTATCATCACCCTAAGCGGTTTCTCAAGGAGTCATAGAAGTGGTATTGTAACGCTGATAACAGTGTCATCACCAATGGCCATGTTGGTGGAGTACTCGAAACAGTGCAACAGGGCACACAGGTCTCGCATGGAGGCCCAATCATTGGTGGTGAAGTGGTGCTGTTCCGCAGTGCGACTGACGCGTGCGTGCTGCAGCTGAAACTCCACTATGGCCTGCTGCTGCTCGCACAGCCTCTCCAGCATGTGCAAGGTGGAGTTCCACCTGGTGGGCACGTCGCATATGAGGCGGTAAGCGGGAAGGCCGAAGTTACACTGAGCGCAGACAGGCGAGCAGCGGCAGGGTGTGAACGCCGGAAGTGCGCACAGACGGCCCACACTTTATGCAGCAGCTCTGACATGTCGGGGTAGTTGTGAATGAACTTCTGCACCACCAAATTCAGCACATGCGCCAGGTAAGGGATGTGCGTCAAACCGGCTAGTCCCAAAGCTGCGACGAGATTTTGCCCATTACCACACACCACCATGCCGGTCTTGAGGCCCACCGGCAGAAACCACTGGTCGGTCTGTTGTTCAATACCCTGCCACAACTCCTGCGCGGTGTGGGGCCTGTCCCCCAAACATATGAGTTTCAGAATGGCCTGCTGACGTTTACCCCGGGCTGTGCTGAAGTTGGTGGTGAAGGTGTGTGGCCGACTGGATGAGCTGGTGGAAGCAGAGGAGGAGGAAGCCGAGTAGGAGGAGGAGGCTACAGGAGGCAAAGAATGATGCCCTGCGATCCTTGGCAGCGGAAGGAAGTGCGCCAAGGAACTCTCCGCCTGGAGCCCAGCCGCCACTACATTTACCCAGTGTGCAGTTAGGGAGATATAGCATCCCTGGCCGTGCTTACTGGTCCACGTATCTGTGGTTAGGTGAACCTTGCCACAGATGGCGTTGTGCAGTGCACACTTGATTTTATCGGATACTTGGTTGTGCAGGGAAGGCACGGCTGTCTTGGAGAAGTAGTGGCGGCTGGGAACAACATACTATGGGACAGCCATGGACAACAGCTGTTTGAAGCTGTCTGTGTCCACCAGCCTGAATGACAGCATTTCAAAGGCCAAGAGTTTAGAAATGCTGGCATTCAGGCCCAGGACTCGTGGTTGGCTAGGTGGGAATTTACGCTTTCTCTCCAAGGTTTGTGAGATGGAGAGCTGAACGCTGCCGTGTGACACGGTGGAGATGCTTGGTGACGCAGGTTGTGGTGTCGGTGGCACATCCTGTGTTTGGTGTGCGGCAGGTGCCAACATTCCTCCCGAGGTGGAGGAAGAGGCCGAGGCAGCAGCAGAAGAGGGAGCAGGGGGAGCCAGAGTGAGTTCCTTGTTTTTAAGCACTACAGGACCGCCTAACGCACGGATGCGTCCGGCGGGCGGTCCAGTGGTTCTGAGTTGACGCATCGGCGTCACAGTGCCGCGCGTCTCAGGAGTTGTACTACAGCCTGCCAGCGATGATCAATCGCTGGCAGGCTGTAGATGCGAAATAAAATTGCATCAAAGATGTATTTCAGACGCTGTTTTGTTAACAGCGTCTGATATACCTGCTACCTGGTCCTCTGGTGGTCCCATTTGCTGGGATTGACCACCAGAGAACCAGGTAGCTATGTAAAGTTGCACCAAACACTACACTACCTCCCCTTACTTATTAACCCCTTGTTAACCCCTTGATCACCCCTTCTAGATTCCCTGATCAACCCCCTGTCACTGATCACCCCCCTGTCATTGATCACACCCCTTGTAAGGCTCCATTCAGAAGTCCATATGTGTTTTGCGGATCCGTGGATCCACAGATCCGTGGATCTGATCAACGGAACCGCGGATCTGCAGATCCTCAAAACATGGACACTGGCAATGTGCTTTCCGCATTTTGCAGATCCGCACATTGCCAGAACAATATAGAAAATGCCTTTTCTTGTCCGCAATTGCGGACAAGAATAGGACATGTTCTATATTTTTGCGGAACGGAAGTGCAGACCCGGAAGCGCGGATCCGTAATTCTGGATCCGAGCGGGACAAAGTCTGTCCCCAAAGAAATGAATGGGTCCGCAATTCCGTTCCGCAAACAGAATTGCGGACGTGTGAATGGGGCATAAGGGTCCCTTATCACCGCCAGTTAGTTAGCTACTTGTTAGGTAGTTAGCGCCCAGCCCACCGCACCGCAGTCACTGATTTTGGCAAAGATTTTTTCATCCACATTGATCGATGCGAATGAAAAAATCTGTGCCGTTCATTTTTTTTCTTTTTTCAGCCCAGAGGCTGAACGAAAAAAAAAAAAATCTCATTACTCGTATGCTCAATATAAGCAGAATCGCAGAAACTCCTAATGCTGGCCATACGTGTAATGATTGCGAAGACCCTCAAATGCCAGGGCAGTACAAACAAATCACATGTGACCCCATTTTAGAAAGAAGACACCCCAAGGTTTTCCATGAGGGGTATGGTGAGTTCATGTAAAATTTTATTTTTTTGTCACAAGTTAGTGGAATATGAGACTTTGTAAAAAAAAAATATATATATGTATATCAATATCCGCTAACGTGCCAAAATTTTTTTTTTTCTGTGAACTCGCCATGCCCCTCACAGAATACCTTGGGATGTCTTCTTTCCAAAATGGGGTCACTTGTGGGGATTTATACTGCCCTGGCATTTTTGGGGTCCTAAAGCGTGAGAATCCAATTGCGTAAAAATGCCCTGTGAAATCCTAAAGGTACGCATGGGAATTTGGGCCCCTTTGCGCATCTTGGCTGCAAAAAAGTGGCACACATGTGGTATCGCCGTACTCAGAAGAAGTAGGGAAATGAGTTTTGTTGTGTAGTTTTATATATACCCATACTTTGTGTGAGAAATATCGCTGTAAACGACAACTTTTTAATTTTTTTTATACAAATTCAATTTACAGAGATATTTCTCTCACCAAACATGGGTATATGTAAAAATACACCCCAAAACACATTGCCCTACTTCTGCTGAGTTCGGCGATACCACATGAGTGACATTTTTTTTCAGCCTGGGTGCGCAAAGGGGCCCAAATTCCAACGAGTTCCTTGAGGTTTTACATGACTGCTCACAATTTAGCCCAACCCAAAATGCCAAAACAGTACAAACACCCCACAAATGACCCTATTTTGGAAATAAGACACCCCAAGGTATTCGCTGAGGGGCATATTCAGTCCATGAAAAATTGAACTTTTTGTCAAAAGTTAGCGGAAAGGGAGACTTTGTGAGAAAAAACAATAAAAAATGAATTTCTGCTAACTTGTGCCAAAAAAAAAGTCTTCTATGAACTCGCCATGCCCCTCACAGAATACCTTGGGGTGTCTTCTTTCCAAAATGGGGTCACATGTGGGGTAGAGATGGCCCGAACTATTCGCCGGCGAACAGTTCCCGGCGAACATAGCTTGTTCGCGTTCGCCTCGGCGGGCGAACATATGCGATGTTCGGTCCGCCCCCTATACATCATCATTGAGCAAACTTTGACCTTGTACCTCACAGTCAGGAGACACATTCCAGCCAATCAGCAGCATACCCTCCCTCCCAGACCCTCCCACCACCTGCCCAGCATCCATTTTAGATTCATTCTGAAGCTGCAGTCTTAGTGAGAAGAGGGAGAGTGTAGTTGCTGCTCATTTAATAGGGAAATTGATAGCTAGGCTAGTGTATTCAGTGTCCACTCCAGTCCTAAAAGACTCATCTGATCTCTGCTGTAAGGACAGCGTCCTGACAGCACCCCAAAAAGCCCTTTTTAGGGCTGCTACATCAGTCTGTTTTTTGTTTTTTTTCTCCATATACATATTGCAGTTGCCTGGCCTGCCCGTGTGTGAGGAGCTGCAGGCCCACAGACTGTAGTGTGCCCACTGCCAGTGCCCACCCCTGTCATCCCATGTGGCACAGGACTTTGCATCAAACAAAGGCATTTCATTTCTACCCTTTAATCTAAGGTTAGTTGCTTGCCAGTGTGTGTCAGGCTGAGTTCCACTGACTGTAGTATGCCCACTGCCAGTGCCCATCACCACTCATACCGGTTGGCACAGGCATTTAATTTTTACACTTTAGTCTAATTTTAGTTGCTTGCCTGCTGCCAGTGTTTGTCAGGCCGACTTCCACAGACTGTAGTGTGCCCACTCCCAGTGCCCAACACCACTCATACCGGGTGGCACAGGCATTTAATTTTCACACTTTAGTCTAATTTCAGTTGCTTGTTATAAGAATAAATAAGGGAGGGCACTCAACTTTCACTCAGGCATATGGAGACTAGAGGTATAATGTTAAAAAATCAATAAGTTTATTACAAAATATCTAAAACAAAACAAATAGCCCTATTATGTGATCGGCCACAATGAAGAGATCAGTTATGATAAAAGATCTTATAACATGTACTCTCCAAAGTAATCAAATCTGGGTACCCAAATTAGTTAATTAATTAATAGACAAATATAAAATACATATAAAATCAAATGTGCAAAGAGATCAACTGTGCATATGCACAAACAGTCCATATAGGAATCCTCTATGACCGCAATCCGGTAATTGTTCTCCCAAGGGAGATGCAGTAGTTCACTTTTTGTGGAATAGGGGGCCTCCTCGTAGTGCACCTTACGGTACAACGCCCTCCTTTTAATGTTGCACCCTCTTATAGCACTATATCTACAGTCCTGGTATATAGGCTAGAGGTATAAATATACGGATTGGGAGTACTGTCTCCGTTCAAAAACATTAATGTCTCACAATGGTGTATCAAACGTTATGATCGTTTCATACATTACCGCTCCTCGCGGTCTTCTTGTATCCTCCGCTCTCTCGCTGGTCGGTGCTGTGACCTGCTAGGACCTGCCGCAGCGGCCCACGTGATCACCGTTGTCATACAGTGGCGTCCCACATGACGGTGACTCGGGCGCCTAATTGGTCCTTGCTTGGCGATTATCAGAGCGTCTTATTGGTCTTTCGCTTTGGATGACAATAGCGATACAGCGCCCCGAAAAGCGTTTGGGCAGAACAGTGAGGCTACATAATAGAAGATCGAATTTCCTTTGGACTTTGGACACTGTACTGATTACTATACCGCTGTATCGCTATTGTCATCCAAAGCGAAAGACCAATAAGACGCTCTGATAATCGCCAAGCAAGGACCAATAAGGCGCCCGAGTCACCGTCACGTGGGACGCCACTGTATGACGACGGTGATCACGTAGGCCGCTGCGGCAGGTCCTAGCAGGTCACAGCACCGACCAGCGAGAGAGCGGAGGATACAAGAAGACCGCGAGGAGCGGTAATGTATGAAACGATCATAACGTTTGATACACCATTGTGAGACATTAATGTTTTTGAACGGAGACAGTACTCCCAATCCGTATATTTATACCTCTAGCCTATATACCAGGACTGTAGATATAGTGCTATAAGAGGGTGCAACATTAAAAGGAGGGCGTTGTACCGTAAGGTGCACTACGAGGAGGCCCCCTATTCCACAAAAAGTGAACTACTGCATCTCCCTTGGGAGAACAATTACCGGATTGCGGTCATAGAGGATTCCTTTATGGACTGTTTGTGCATATGCACAGTTGATTTCTTTGCACATTTGATTTTATATGTATTTTATATTTGTCTATTAATTAATTAACTAATTTGGGTACCCAGATTTGATTACTTTGGAGAGTACATGTTATAAGATCTTTTATCATAACTGATCTCTTCATTGTGGCCGATCACATAAT
This sequence comes from Bufotes viridis, assembly GCA_033119425.1. Taxonomy (NCBI): domain Eukaryota; kingdom Metazoa; phylum Chordata; class Amphibia; order Anura; family Bufonidae; genus Bufotes; species Bufotes viridis. Next base: position 358,026,419 of record CM065589.1, read on the forward strand.
AGGGCTATTTGTTTTGTTTTAGATATTTTGTAATAAACTTATTGATTTTTTAACATTATACCTCTAGTCTCCATATGCCTGAGTGAAAGTTGAGTGCCCTCCCTTATTTATTCTTATAACATTTTCATTTACGGCAAAGGGGTTGGCCGCGGAGTGTGCACCTTCGTCTGATTGGGGATTTGTGGTGAGCCGCTGTAATACCTATTTTTGATTACATTTTAATTTCAGTTGCTTGCCTGCTGCCAGTGTGTGTCAGGCCGACTTCCACAGACTGTAGTGTGCCCACTGCCAGTGCCCACCACCACTCATTCCAGGTGGCACATGCATTTAATTTTTACACCTTAGTCCAATTTCAGTTGCTTGCCTGCTGCCAGTGTGTGTCAGGCCGACTTCCACAGACTGTAGTGTGCCAACTGCCAGTGCCCACCACCACTCATACCGGGTGGCACAGTAGCTTGCCGATAAATAAGGCATTTAATTTTTACACTTTAGACTAATTTCAGTTGCTTGCCTGCTGCCAGTGTGTGTCAGGCCGACTTCCACTGACTGTAGTGTGCCCACTGCAAGTGCCCACCACCACTCATACCGGGTGACACAGTAGCTTGACGATAAATAAGGCATTTAAGTTTTACACTTTAGTCTAATTTCAGACACTTGCCTGCTGCCAGTGTGTGTCAGGCCCACTTCCACAGACTGTAGTGTGCCCACTCCCAGTGCCCACCACCACTCATACTGGGTGTGACAGTAAATTGCACGGTGCAGACGCAGTGACCATGGATTAAAACAAAAGGGAGGGAGCCAGCGTTTTTTTAACCATCTCCCCGTTCGAAAAATCAATTCAATAGATGGACCCCAGATTGGGGACGTAACAGGGATTAAACTGATGAGAATAATACTACAGAAAATACCACTCATATCGGGTGTGAGAGCAAATTGCACGGCACAGACGCAGTGACCGTGGATTAAAACAAAGGGGAGGGAGCCAGCGTTTTTTTAACCATCTCCCCGTTCGAAAAATCAATTCAATTGACCTTTCGGGGACCCTTGGTGTTGTACGTGGCTGGGTGGAGGAAGAAACCTTCAATAACATCACCGGGACATGGCTAGCTTGGTATCCAACCTTGTGGAAATGGGGAGTTTGTGGTTGTGCAAATGGACTGTTTGCGGTTGTTTGCGGTGCATTAAAAGGGGAGTTTGGTCTGTCAATGTCTGTGAAGCAGGCGTAACCCTTACACTACCTAATCGATACAACATCATACCTGATCGTATACACACACTGGATGTTTTAAAGCATGTGTAACGGGATTAGCTTCCGGGATCGCCGTCTCCTGGGATAGACGGGCGCTATAGGCACATTAATCACAGTCCAGTCCACGCAAGTTTGATGCAACTGGCCTCAGCCAGTTTTATTGATGTTTGCAGGTCAAAATATAAAACAAAAACAGTTCAAGAATAAATGAAATACCTGGCCGTCTGGCCGCTACGTCTAAACAAGAAGTAGTTCCTCACTACATGAGACTGAGCCTTGTGCCCAGCTCCATCAACAAAACACACAGTTTGTTTTACTCACAGCAGAGTTGTTCCCAGGAGCAGAGACCACAGCTAGTGAGCTGTCTGCCCATATATAGCTCACCCAGGTTCCAGGTGATTGGCCACAGTTACCCTGAATACCTGGAGTGGCTAATTGGAGCAGGGACCCACCCAACTCTCCCTGCTCCAAGCAGCCAGGCCCTTCTAACCAGGTTTTTAACAAAACCTTGCAATGGGAAAACCTAGTTTTCCTTGCTGTCAATTCCCTGGCTGCTTTTAGAACGTATAAGACAGGAACCTAGGTGAAATGTATACTCCTTCTATTACTTTCCCCATGGTCCTGTCACATATCCTCCCCCTGTTTCGACCTTGGGGTAGGAACACACTGTGCCCTTAAACAGTACACCCTGGACAGGGCATCAGCGTTTCCAAGCTGACGCCCGGGTCTATGTTCAACTGTAAAACTATAATCCTGAAGAGACATGAACCATCGGGTCACTCGCCTGTTTTTCTCACGGTTTTGGCACATCCATTTAAGGGGGGCATGGTCAGTTACAAGTTTGAATGTTCTTCCTACCAAGTAATACCTGAGAGCTTCTATGGCCCACTTAACTGCAAAACACTCCTTTTCTACAACTGAGTATTTCTTCTCATGTTCATTTAACTTTTACTCAGGTAAACTACTGGATGCTCTTCCCCATCCCTCACTTGTGACAACACAGCCCCTATGCCAACATCAGAGGCATCTGTTTGCACGATGAATTCTTTTCTAAAGTCTGGTGTGACTAACACTGGCTGGGCACATAGAGCCTGCTTCAGGTTCTTAAAGGCTTGTTCCGCCTCTGGGGTCCATTTGACCATGGTTGAATCCTTCCCTTTTGTAAGGTCTGTTAAAGGGCTCGCAATGCTAGCAAAATTTTCAATAAAACGCCTATAATAACCAGTTAAACCTAGGAATGCTTTGACTTGCTTTTTGTTCAAAGGCCTTGGCCAGTTCTGAATGGCTTCCACTTTGTTTATTTGAGGCTTTATAGCCCTCGCCCAATCGTGTACCCCAAGTACTTTGCCTCTTCTTGCCCAATGGCACATTTCTTTGGGTTTGCTGTCAAACCCGCTTCCCTAATAGAATTCAGGACGGCTTGAACCCTGGGTAGGTGACTTTCCCAATCTGTGCTATGGACTATCACATCGTCTAAATAGGCAGCTGCATATTTACGATGTGGTCTTAAAATTTTGTCCATCATTCTCTGGAATGTGGCCGGGGCCCCATGCAAACCAAAGGGAAGGACTACATACTGAAAATGGCCATCAGGGACACTAAAGGCTGTTTTTCTTTGGCCTCATCAGTCAAAGGTACTTGCCAGTAACCTTTTGTGAGATCTAATGTGGTAAAGAACCTCGCATTACCAAGCCTATCAATCAGCTCATCCACTCGCGGCATTGGGTAAGCATCAAACTTTGAGACCATGTTCAGTTTCCTGAAGTCATTACAGAAACGTATGGTGCCATCAGGTTTGGGAACCAAGACTATAGGACTAGACCAGTCACTATTGGACTCCTCTATAACCCCTAACTGAAGCATTGTTTGGACTTCTTGGGAGACAGCTTTACGTCTAGCCTCAGGTATTCTATAAGGCTTTTGGTTTACTCTGGCCCCTGGTTCGGTTACAATGTCATGTTTAATTATATCTGTTCGACCAGGTAGCTCAGAAAAGACATCTCTATTTTTCTGAACAAACTCCTTTGCTTCTTGAGTTTGAGATCCCGACAAGGTGTCTGCAATTTTTACCTCTGGTATCTCAACGCTATTTCCCTTTTTGCCAATGCTGTTAGCTGCTAACAACACCTCTCGGTCCTTCCAGGGTTTGATTAGATTCACATGATAAATTTGGTAGGGCTTACGTCTACCTGGTTGGTGAACCCGGTAATTCACTTCTCCGACCTTCTCAACTATTTCGTAAGGTCCTTGCCATTTGGCCAAAAATTTACTTTCTACTGTGGGGACAAGGACTAGTACCCTATCCCCAGGGTTGAAGTTTCTTACTCTAGCCGACCTGTTGTAAACCCGGGACTGACTCTCCTGGGCCTGCAGCAGGTGTTCTTTTACAATGGGCATTACTTTTTCAATCCTTTCCTGCATTTGTGCAATGTGTTCAATCACACTTTTGTAGGGTGTAGCCTCACTCTCCCAGGTCTCTTTTGCAATATCCAGAAGACCCCGAGGGTGCCGACCATACACTAGCTCGAAGGGAGAAAATCCAGTAGATGCTTGAGGCACCTCCCGTACAGAAAACATAAGATATGGTAAAAGACAATCCCAGTCTTTACCATCCTGTGCCACCACTTTTCTGAGCATCCCTTTTAAGGTTTTATTGAACCTTTCAACTAGTCCATCCGTTTGGGGATGATAGACTGAGATACGCAAGTGAGTTACCTTCAACAGCTTGCACAACTCTTTTGTAACCTTTGACATAAAGGGCGTCCCCTGGTCAGTAAGTATTTCTTTAGGTATGCCCACTCTAGTAAACATCTGGAACAACTCCTTGGCTATCATCTTTGCAGAGGTTTTCCTTAGAGGTATTGCTTCTGGATAGCGGGTAGCATAATCAAGGACAACCAAAATGTATTGGTGACCTCTGGCAGACTTAACAAGAGGTCCCACCAAATCCATTGCAATTCTCTCAAAGGGAGTTTCAATAATTGGGAGTGGCACTAACGGACTCCTAAAGGTTGCCACCGGGTTGCGTAACTGACACTCTGGGCATGACTCACAGTATTCTTTTAACGTCTTTATGTACCCCGGGCCAATAAAACCTCTGCAAAATCCGGTCTTTGGTTTTTTCATAGGCCAAGTGCCCCCCGAGCACATGTGAATGCGCTAGATCCATCACCTTTTGGCAATGTGATTTTGGGACTACAAGTTGCTCCACAACCTGTCCATTCTTCTCATCAACTCTATATAAGAGTTCATTCTCTAAAGCAAAATGGGGAAATATTTTCTCTACCCCAGGTTCTTGAGACACCCCATTGACTACTTTTACACTTTGCCATGCATGGGTTAGTGTAGGGTCCCTGAGTTGAGCTGTCCCAAAGTTGTCACTGGAGACTGGCAAATCAGGGAGTCCAACTTCTGGGACATCATCAGTATCACCTGCAAGCACTGCTAAGGGAAAACCCTCGGTTTCACTCTGGGTAACCCCTACTGTTTGCACATTTACAGGTTCAGTCAGAGGAATAGGATCTACAGCAGACCCACTTAAACACTTATCAAGAATATTCCACATTTGCCAAAACAGAGGAAAATCACACCCCAGAATGACAGTATGCATCAGACTATTTACAACCCCCACTTCATGGGTTACTTTCCCGCACGGGGTTTCAAAAGAGACTATAGCAGTGGGGTACTCTTTTGTATCACCATGTATGCAGATGACCCCCATCTGTCTCTTTTGCAGCTTCGTAGTGTCCACCAGGCTGCCATGCACAAGAGTCACTAGACTACCAGAGTCCAACAGAGCTTGCACTGAGTGTCCTTCAATCACCAGGTTGCAAGTTTGTCGCTGCGTATCTGGGGTTGGCAAAGCAGAGCAGGCAGGTCCCGCAAACAATGACCTCCTCCGCCCACTGTCACACTCCATAGGCTCATCAACCAATGGACAGTTGGCAGCCACGTGGCCCAGTCCTTGACACCGCCAGCAAACAATGTTTTTGACAGTCACAGGCTGTTTAGGGCTAACTGGCTTAAGAGGTCGGGCTAATAGGTCAGTGTCAGTTCCAACTTTACGGCCCTCCCTCACCCCCTTTAGATCAGGAACAGTCTTACCGCGATCAGCAGTCTTCTGGCTCCTTGGGGCCGGCCGAGCAGGAGAAAAGTCTTGTAGATACTCCTCAGTGTTCAGATACCGCTCCACTAGGGCGACAAGCTGATCCGCATCCCTGGGGTCCGCTTGACCAACACAGCGCTGTATCCGAACTGGCAGAGCACGAACAAACCGGTCCAAGACCACTCTTTCCAACCACCTGAGCGGCGGTACATACCTCCGGTTGCAGCCATTTTTAGCCAGGTGGAAAAGATCATACATTTGCGACCTCACTGATTTATCCAGTTGGAAAGTCCAGTTGTGCACTCGCTGGGCTCTGACCGCAGATGTTACACCTAAGCGAGCAAGAATTTCTGCTTTCAGTTTGTAGTACTGTCTGGCATCCTGCTCACTCAAATCAAAGTAGGCTTTCTGCGGCTCCCCACTGAGAAATGGAGCAAGGGTGTCTGCCCACTGTTCCACTGGGAGTTTCTCTCTTTCAGCGGTTCTTTCAAACACGGTGAGGTATGTCTCCACATCATCCTCTGCGACCATTTTTGAAGTGAAACTTGCACTCTCCTCCCCGCAGAGATGGATTCCTCCCGGACTTGGGGCCTTTCAGACAGCACCTTTATCTGCTCCACCAGACTTTTATTAACTGCTTGCTGTTCTCTGAGCCCAGCTTGTGTCGTCTCTATGAGCAACCGGTTAGTTTCTTGCTGGTTAGCATTCGCTTTCTGGAGCTGAATGTTAGCCTGGATCAGCTGTTTAACAACTTCCTCCATGTCTGCACTGTTTGGCTTTACAAGCACAGCAGACTTAACCCAGGACATAAAACTTGCTGGATTTTAGTGCCAGCGCATCCTCCACCATATGTAACGGGATTAGCTTCCGGGATCGCCGTCTCCTGGGATAGACGGGCGCTATAGGCACATTAATCACAGTCCAGTCCACGCAAGTTTGATGCAACTGGCCTCAGCCAGTTTTATTGATGTTTGCAGGTCAAAATATAAAACAAAAACAGTTCAAGAATAAATGAAATACCTGGCCGTCTGGCCGCTACGTCTAAACAAGAAGTAGTTCCTCACTACATGAGACTGAGCCTTGTGCCCAGCTCCATCAACAAAACACACAGTTTGTTTTACTCACAGCAGAGTTGTTCCCAGGAGCAGAGACCACAGCTAGTGAGCCGTCTGCCCTTATATAGCTCACCCAGGTTCCAGGTGATTAGCCACAGTTACCCTGAATACCTGGAGTGGCTAATTGGAGCAGGGACCCACCCAACTCTCCCTGCTCCAAGCAGCCAGGCCCTTCTAACCAGGTTTTTAACAAAACCTTGCAATGGGAAAACCTAGTTTTCCTTGCTGTCAATTCCCTGGCTGCTTTTAGAACGTATAAGACAGGAACCTAGGTGAAATGTATACTCCTTCTATTACTTTCCCCATGGTCCTGTCACACATGTTATTCCAAACAATTTAGGAATGTTACGTGATTTATGCCCTTTATGGATTAAAACCCGACTCTGCGTCCACTACGTAATTTTCCATGGGAGTTTTGCCATGGATCCCCCTCAGGCATGCCACAGTCCAGGTGTTAGTCCCCTTGAAACAACTTTTCCATCACTATTGTGGCCAGAAAGAGTCCGTTTGGTTTTTAAAATTTGCCTGTCTATTGAAGTCTATGGCAGTTCGCGAACATTTGCGGAAGTTCGCGTTCGCCGTTCGCGAACTGAAATTTTTATGTTCGTGACATCACTAAGGTGGGGTATTTATACTGTCCTGGCATTTTAGGGGCCCCTAAAGCGTGAGAAGAAGTCTGGAATCCAAATGCGTAAAAATGCCCTGTGAAATCCTAAAGGTACTCATTGGAATTAGGGCCCTTTTGCGCACCCAGGCTGCAAAAAAGTGTCACTCGTGTGGTATTGCCGTACTCAGGAGAAGTAGGGAAATGTGTTTTGGGGTGTATTTTTATATGTACCCATACTTTGTGTGAGAAATATCTCTGTAAATGACAACTTTTTAAACAATTTTATACAAAGTTGACAATTTACAGAGATATTTCTCTCACCCAGCATGGGTATATGTAAAAATACACCCAAAAACACATTGCCCTACTTCTCCTGAGTACGGCGATACCACATGAGTAACACTTTTTGCAGCCTGGGTGCACAAAGGTGCCCAAATTCCAACGAGTACCTTTAGGTTTTAAATGGCTGCTCACAACAAATGACCCCATTTCGGAAAGTAGACACCCCAAGGTATTCACTGAGGGTCATAGTGAGTCCGTCTGAGATTTTTTTTTTTTTTGCCAGAAGTTAGCAGAAATGGAAACTTTATTATATATTTTTTTTCCTCAGAAAGTGTCATTTTCCGCTAACTTGTGAAAAAAAATGAAATTGTACATGAACTCACCATGCTCCTCCGCGAATACTTTGGCGTGTCTTCTTTCTAAAATGGTGTCATTTGGGGGGTATTTATACTATCCTGGCATTCTAGCACCTGAAGAAACATGACAGGTGCTCAGAAAGTCAGAGATGCTTCAAAATGCGGAAACTCACTTTTTTGCACCATAGTTTGTAAACGCTATAACTTTTACCCAAACCAATAAATATACAATTATTGGATTTTTTTTTATCAAAGACATGTAGATCAATAAATGTAGAGAAAAATTTATATAGAAATGTAGTTTTAAAAAAAAAAAATTACAACAGAAAGTTAAAAATTTCATTTTTTTGCAAAAATGTCGTTAAATTTTTATTAATAGCAAAAAAAGGAAAAATGTCAGAAACAATGAAATACCACCAAATGAAAGCTCTATTAGTGAGAAGAAAAGTTGGTAAAATTCATTTGGGTGGTCATTTGTATGACGGAGCAATAAACGGTGAAAGTAGTGTAGTGCAGAATTGTAAAAAGTGGCCTGGTCATTAAGGGTGTTTAAGCTAGGGGGACTGAGGTGGTTAAGGTGTTTACTCCGCTGCAGTTCATGCTTTGCATGTAGATGCCTGGTCATGCAGGTTGTGCTAAGGTTCCGAATGTTAATGCCTCGCTTCAGGCTCTGATGGTACAGCATGCAAACCACTCGGGTCTTGTCGTCAGCACATTGTTTAAAGAAGTGCCATGTCAGGGAACTCCTTGAAGCTGCCTTTGGGGTGCTCGGTCCCTGGTGGCGGTTGCCAGTAGCAGGCGAACTCCCTTGGCGGCGGCTGTTCTGCTTTTGCCCCCTGCTCCCTCTTTGCTACGCTGTTGGCTCGGTCTCACCACTGCCTCTTCCTCTGAACTATGAAAGTCAGTGGCACGACCTTCATTTCATGTGGGGTCTAGGACCTCATCATCCCCTGCTTCGTCTTCCACACAGTCATCCTCCCTGACCTCCTGTTCGGTCTGCACACTGCAGAAAGACGCAGCAGTTGGCACCTGTGTTTCGTCATCATCAGAGACGTGCGGACTCCGATGAGGTAGTATTTCCATGTCCTCATTATCAGGAAACATCAGTGGTTGTGCATCAGTGCATTCTATGTCTTCCACCACTGGGGAAGGGCTAGGTGGATTCCCTTGGGAAACCCTGCCAGCAGACTCTTCAAACAGCATAAGAGACTGAAGCATAACTTGAGGCTCAGACAGTTTCCCTGATATGCATGGGGGTGATGTGACAGACTGATGGGCTTGGTTTTCAGGTGCCACCTGTGCGCTTTCTGCGGAAGACTGGGTGGGAGATAATGTTGTGAACGTGCTGGATCCACTGTCGGCCACCCAATTGACTAGCGCCTGTACCTGCTCAGGCCTTACCATCCTTAGAACGGCATTGGGCCCCACCAAATATCGCTGTAAATTCTGGCGGGTACTGGAACCTGAGCTAGTTGGTTCACTAGGACGTGTGGCTGTGGCAGAATGGCCACGTCCTCTCCCAGCACAAGAGGGTACACTAACACCACGACGACCGCATCCATGTCAATTACTAGATGTTTTTCTCATTGTTACCGTTCACCATGCACCACAATAAGAAAAAAAAAATATTTAGCCCAATGTATTGATTTCAATTTCAGGCCTTTTTTTTACAGGCAACTAACACTATCTGCCTATTTATGTAGCGTATTACACTAATCTAGGCACAGCAGTAACCACTGATTTAGGGGAATATCTCTTTTAGGGCTAGTATTTAGGCCCTGGATGAAAGGTATGCTTTTATGGACAGAGTTACACTTGGAGATGCACAGTAGCGTGTGAAAAAATATGTAGGATTATGCATTCAGCAATTGTATTTTTACACTTTCCGTAATATACCCTTTAATGGACAGAAATACAATGGGAGATGCACGGAAGCGTGTGAAGTTATTGAGGATGACCCTCTCAGCACTTGTATAAACACCTTTAGTGTAATATATATTCTTTTACGGACAGATTAACACTTGGCCTGCAACAGCTTGAACACCAGATTCAGGGTATTGCTATATTCGCAATTGAATTTCACCCCAGAACAAAATATACCCTGTTACGTACAGATTTAAACTAGGCATGCAACTGCTGGAACACCAGATTCGGGGTATTGCTATTTTGGAAATTGAATTTCACCCCAGAACAAAATATATGTTTTGGTGGACACTATTATACTTTGTTAGCCAGTGCTGGGACACCAGATTTAGGGTATTGCTATTTTGGCAATTGAATTTAACCCCAGAACAAAATATACCCTTTTACGGACAGATTAACACTTGGCCTGCAACAGCTGGAACAACAGATTCAGGGTATTGCTATATTGGCAATTGAATTTCACCCCAGAATAAAATATATGTTTTGGCGGAAACTATTATACTTTGCCAGCCAGTGCTGGGACACCAGATTCAGGGTATTGCTATTTTGGCTATTGAATTTCCCCCAGAAAAAAATATACCCTTTTAAGGACAGATTAACACTGGGCCTGCAACAGCTGGAACACCAGATTCAGGGTATTGCTATATTGGCAATTAAATTTCCCCCAGAAAAAAATATACCCTTTTACAGACAGATTAACACTTGGCCTGCAACAGCTGGAACACCAGATTAAGTGTATTGCTATATTGGCAATAGAATTTCACCCCAGAACAAAATATACCCTTTTACCAACAGATTAACACTTTGCCTGCAACAGCTGGAACACCAGATTCAGGGTATTGCTATATTGTCAATTGAATTTCACCCCAGAACAAAATATACCCTGTTATGGACAGATTGAAACTAGGCCTACAACTGCTGGAACAGCAGATTCAGGGTATTGCTATTTTGGCAATTGAATTTCACCCCAGAACAAAGTATATGTTTTGGCGGACACTATTATACTTTTCCAGCCATCGCTGGGACACCAGATTCAGGGTATAGCTATTTTGGCAATTGAATTTAACCCCAGAACAAAATATAGCCTTTTACGGACAGATTAACACTTGGCCTGCAACAGCTGGAACAACAGATTCAGGGTATTGCTATATTGGCAATTGAATTTCACCCCAGAATAAAATATATGTTTTGGCGGAAACTATTATACTTTGCCAGTCAGTGCTGGGACACCAGATTCAGGGTATTGCTATTTTGGCAATTGAATTTCACCCCAGAACAAAATATACCCTTTTAAGGACTGATTAACACTTGGCAAGCAACAGCTGGAACACCAGATTCAGGGTATTACTATATTGGCAATTGGATTTCACCCCAGAACAAAATATACCCTTTTAAGGATAGATTAACACTTCGCCTGCAACAGCTGGAACACCAGATTCAGGGTATTGCTATATTGGCAATTGAATTTCACCCCAGAAAAAAATATACCCTTTTACGGTCAGATTAACACTTCGCCTGCAACAGCTGGAACACCAGATTCAGGGTATTGCTATATTGGCAATAGAATTTCACCCCAGAACAAAATATTCCCTTTTACCAACAGATTAAAACTTTGCCTGCAACAGCTGGAACACCAGATTCAGGGTATTGCTATATTGGCAATTGAATTTCACCCCAGAACAAAATATACCCTTTTACCAACAGATTAACACTTTGCCTGAAACAGCTGGAACACCAGATTCAGGGTATTGCTATATTGGCAATTGAATTTCACCCTAGAACAAAAAATATGTTTTGTCGAACACTATTATACTTGGCCAGCCAGTGCTGGGACACCAGATTCAGGGTATTGCTATTTTGGCAATTGAATTTCACCCCAGAACAAAATATATGTTTTGGCGGACACTATTATACTTTTGCCAGCCAGTGCTAGGCGATCACCCAGATTAACAGGGTACTTAGCTATTTTGGCAATTGAATTTAACCCCAGAACAAAGTATATGTTTTGACGGACACTATTATACTTTGCCAGCCACAGCTGAAACCACTGATTTATGGTATTGCTATTTTGGCAATTGATTTCACCCCAGAACAAAATATACCCTTTACGAACAGATTAACACTTGGCCTGCCACAGCTGGAACAACAGATTCAGGGTATTGCTATATTGGCAATTGAATTTCACCCCAGAATAAAATATATGTTTTGGCGGACATCTATTATACTTTGCCAGCCAGTGCTGGGACACCAGATTTAGGCTATTGCTATTTTGGCAATTGAATTTAACCCCAGAACAAAATATACCCTTTTACGGACAGACTTGGCCTGCAACACTTGGCCTGCAACAGCTGGAACAACAGATTCAGGGTATTGCTATATTGGCAATTGAATTTCACCCCAGAATAAAATATATGTTTTGGCGGAAACTATTATACTTTGCCAGCCAGTGCTGGGACACCAGATTCAGGGTATTGCTATTTTGGCAATTGAATTTCACCCCAGAACAAAATATACCCTTTTACAGACAGATTAACACTTGGCAAGCAACAGCTGGAACACCAGATTCAGGGTATTGCTATATTGGCAATTGGATTTCACCCCAGAACAAAATATACCCTTTTAAGGATAGATTAACATTTCGCCTGCAACAGCTGGAACACCAGATTCAGGATATTGCTATATTGGCAAGTGAATTTCACCCCAGAGCAAAATATATGTTTTGGTGGACACTATCATACTTTGCCAGCCAGTGCTGGGACACCAGATTTAGGGTATTGCTATTTTGGCAATTGAATTTAACCCCAGAACAAAATATACCCTTTTACGGACAGATTAACACTTGGCAAGAAACAGCTGGAACACCAGATTCAGGGTATTGCTATATTGGCAATTGAATTTCACCCCAGAACAAAATATACCCTGCTATGGATAGATTGAAACTAGGCCTGCAACTGCTGGAACACCAGATTCAGGGTATTGCTATATTGGCAATTGAATTTCACCCCAGAATAAAATATATGTTTTGGCGGAAACTATTATACTTTGCCAGCCAGTGCTGGGACACCAGATTCAGGGTATTGCTATTTTGGCAATTGAATTTCACCCCAGAACAAAATATACCCTTTTACAGACAGATTAACACTTGGCAAGCAACAGCTGGAACACCAGATTCAGGGTATTGCTATATTGGCAATTGGATTTCACCCCAGAACAAAATATACCCTTTTAAGGATAGATTAGCAGTTCGCCTGCAACAGCTGGAACATCAGATTAAGGGTATTGCTATATTGGCAATTGAATTTCACCCCAGAAAAAAATATACCCTTTTACGGTCAGATTAACACTTGGCCTGCAATAGCTGGAACACCAAATTTAGGGTATTGCTATATTGGCAATAGAATTTCACCTCAGAACAAAATATACCCTTTTACCTACAGATTAACACTTTGCCTGCAACAGCTGGAACACCAGATTCAGGGTATTGCTATATTGGCAATTGAATTTCACCCCAGAACAAAATATACCCTGCTATGGATAGATTGAAACTAGGCCTGCAACTGCTGGAACACCAGATTCAGGGTATTGCTATTTTGGCAATTGAATTTCACCCTAGAATAAAATATATGTTTTGTCGAACACTATTATACTTTGCCAGCCAGTGCGGGGACACCAGATTCAGGGTATTGCTATTTTGGCAATTGAATTTCACCCCAGAACAAAATATACTCTTTTACGTACAGATTAACACTTTGCCTGCAACAGCTAGAGCACCAGATTCAGGGTATTGCTATATTGGCAAGTGAATTTCACCCCAGAGCAAAATATATGTTTTGGCGGACACTATCATACTTTGCCAGCCAGTGCTGGGACACCAGATTCAGGGTATTGCTATTTTGGCAATTGAATTTCACCCCAGAACAAAATATACCCTTTTACGGACAGATTAACACTTGGCAAGCAACAGCTGGAACACCAGATTCAGGGTATTGCTATATTGGCAATTGGATTTCACCCCAGAACAAAATATACCCTTTTAAGGACAGATTAACACTTGGCCTGCAACAGCTGGAACACCAGATTCAGGGTATTGCTATATTGGCAATAGAATTTCACCCCAGAACAAAATATACCCTTTTACCAACAGATTAACACTTTGCCTGAAACAGCTGGAACACCAGATTCAGGGTATTGCTATATTAACAATTGAATTTAACCCAGAACAAAATATACCCTGTTATGGACAGATTGAAACTCGGCCTGCAACTGCTGGAACACTAGATTCAGGTTATTGCTATTTTGGCAATTGAATTTCACCCTAGAACAAAATATATGTTTTGTCGAACACTATTATACTTTGCCAGCCAGTGCTGGGACACCAAATTCAGGGTATTGCTATTTTGGCAATAGAATTTCACCCCAGAACAAAATATACCCTGTTATGGACAGATTGAAACTAGGCCTACAACTGCTGGAACACCAGATTCAGGGTATTGCTATTTTGGCAATTGAATTTCACCCCAGAACAAAGTATATGTTTTGGCGGACACTATTATACTTTTCCAGCCAGCGCTGGGACACCAGATTCAGGGTATAGCTATTTTGGCAATTGAATTTAACCCCAGAACAAAATATAGCCTTTTACGGACAGATTAACACTTGGCCTGCCACAGCTGGAACAACAGATTCAGGGTATTGCTATATTGGCAATTGAATTTCACCCCAGAATAAAATATATGTTTTGGCGGAAACTATTATACTTTGCCAGCCAGTGCTGGGACACCAGATTCAGGGTATTGCTATTTTGGCAATTGAATTTCACCCCAGAACAAAATATACCCTTTTAAGGACTGATTAACACTTGGCAAGCAACAGCTGGAACACCAGATTCAGGGTATTACTATATTGGCAATTGGATTTCACCCCAGAACAAAATATACCCTTTTAAGGATAGATTAACACTTCGTCTGCAACAGCTGGAACACCAGATTCAGGGTATTGCTATATTGGCAATTGAATTTCACCCCAGAAAAAAATATACCCTTTTACGGTCAGATTAACACTTTGCCTGCAACAGCTGGAACACCAGATTCAGGGTATTGCTATATTGGCAATAGAATTTCACCCCAGAACAAAATATTCCCTTTTACCAACAGATTAAAACTTTGCCTGCAACAGCTGGAACACCAGATTCAGGGTATTGCTATATTGGCAATTGAATTTCACCCCAGAACAAAATATACCCTTTTACCAACAGATTAACACTTTACCTGAAACAGCTGGAACACCTGATTCAGGGTATTGCTATATTGGCAATTGAATTTCACCCCAGAGCAAAATATACCCTGTTATGGACAGATTGAAACTAGGCCTGCAACTGCTGGAACACCAGATTCAGGGTATTGCTATTTTGGCAATTGAATTTCATCCTAGAACAAAAAATATGTTTTGTCGAACACTATTATACTTTGCCAGCCAGTGCTGGGACACCAGATTCAGGGTATTGCTATTTTGGCAATTGAATTTAACCCCAGAACAAAGTATATGTTTTGGCGGACACTATTATACTTTTCCAGCCAGCGCTGGGACACCAGATTAAAGGTATAGCTATTTTGGCAATTGATTTTAACCCCAGAACAAAATATACCCTTTTACGGACAGATTAACACTTGGCCTGCCACAGCTGGAACAACAGATTCAGGGTATTGCTATATTGGCAATTGAATTTCACCCCAGAATAAAATATATGTTTTGGCGGAATCTATTATACTTTGCCAGCCAGTGCTGGGACACCAGATTTAGGCTATTGCTATTTTGGCAATTGAATTTAACCACAGAACAAAATATACCCTTTTACGGACAGACTTGGCCTGCAACACTTGGCCTGCAACAGCTGGAACAACAGATTCAGGGTATTGCTATATTGGCAATTGAATTTCACCCCAGAATAAAATATATGTTTTGGCGGAAACTATTATACTTTGCCAGCCAGTGCTGGGACACCAGATTCAGGGTATTGCTATTTTGGCAATTGAATTTCACCCCAGAACAAAATATACCCTTTTACAGACAGATTAACACTTGGCAAGCAACAGTTGGAACACCAGATTCAGGGTATTGCTATATTGGCAATTGGATTTCACCCCAGAACAAAATATACCCTTTTAAGGATAGATTAACATTTCGCCTGCAACAGCTGGAACACCAGATTCAGGATATTGCTATATTGGCAAGTGAATTTCACCCCAGAGCAAAATATATGTTTTGGTGGACACTATCATACCTTGCCAGCCAGTGCTGGGACACCAGATTTAGGGTATTGCTATTTTGGCAATTGAATTTAACCCCAGAACAAAATATACCCTTTTACGGACAGATTAACACTTGGCAAGAAACAGCTGGAACACCAGATTCAGGGTATTGCTATATTGGCAATTGGATTTAACCCCCAAACAAAATATGCCATTTTAATGACAGATTAACACTTGGCCTGCAACAACTAGAACACCAGATTCAGGGTATTGCTATATTGGCAATTGAATTTCACCCCAGAATAAAATATATGTTTTGGCGGAAACTATTATACTTTGCCAGCCAGTGCTGGGACACCAGATTCAGGGTATTGCTATTTTGGCAATTGAATTTCACCCCAGAACAAAATATACCCTTTTACAGACAGATTAACACTTGGCAAGCAACAGCTGGAACACCAGATTCAGGGTATTGCTATATTGGCAATTGGATTTCACCCCAGAACAAAATATACCCTTTTAAGGATAGATTAGCACTTCGCCTGCAACAGCTGGAACACCAGATTAAGGGTATTGCTATATTGGCAATTGAATTTCACCCCAGAAAAAAATATACCCTTTTACGGTCAGATTAACACTTGGCCTGCAACAGCTGGAACACCAAATTTAGAGTATTGCTATATTGGCAATAGAATTTCACCCCAGAACAAAATATACCCTTTTACCTACAGATTAACACTTTTCCTGCAACAGCTGGAACACCAGATTCAGGGTATTGCTATATTGGCAATTGAATTTCACCCCAGAACAAAATATACCCTGCTATGGATAGATTGAAACTAGGCCTGCAACTGCTGGAACACCAGATTCAGGGTATTGCTATTTTGGCAATTGAATTTCACCCTAGAATAAAATATATGTTTTGTCGAACACTATTATACTTTGCCAGCCAGTGCGGGGACACCAGATTCAGGGTATTGCTATTTTGGCAATTGAATTTCATCCCAGAACAAAATATACTCTTTTACGTACAGATTAACACTTTGCCTGCAACAGCTAGAGCACCAGATTCAGGGTATTGCTATATTGGCAAGTGAATTTCACCCCAGAGCAAAATATATGTTTTGGCGGACACTATCATACTTTGCCAGCCAGTGCTGGGACACCAGATTCAGGGTATTGCTATTTTGGCAACTGAATTTCACCCCAGAACAAAATATACCCTTTTACGGACAGATTAACACTTGGCAAGCAACAGCTGGAACACCAGATTCAGGGTATTGCTATATTGGCAATTGGATTTCACCCCAGAACAAAATATACCCTTTTAAGGACAGATTAACACTTGGCCTGCAACAGCTGGAACACCAGATTCAGGGTATTGCTATATTGGCAATAGAATTTCACCCCAGAACAAAATATACCCTTTTACCAACAGATTAACACTTTGCCTGAAACAGCTGGAACACCAGATTCAGGGTATTGCTATATTGGCAATTGATTTTCACCCCAAAACAAAATATACCCTTTTATGGACAGATTGAAACTAGGCCTGCAACTGCTGGAACACCAGATTCAGGGTATTGCTATGTTGGCAATTGAATTTCACCCTAGAACAAAATATATGCTTTGTCGAACACTATTATACTTTTCCAGCCAGTGCTGGGACACCAGATTCAGGGTATTGCTATTTTTGCAATTGAATTTCACCCCAGAACAAAGTATATGTTTTGGCGGACACTATTATACTTTTCCAGCCAGCGCTGGGACACCAGATTTAGGGTATTGCTATATTTGCAATTGAATTTCACCCCAGAACAAAATATACCCTTTTACGGACAGGTTATCACTCGGCCTGCAACAGCTGGAACCCCAGATTTAGGGTATTGCTTTATTTCACCCCAGAACAAAATATTCCCTTTTACGCACAGATTAACACTTGGCCTTCAACAGCTGGAACACCAGATTCAGGGTATTGCTATATTGGCAATTGAATTTCTCCCCAGAACAAAATATACCCTGTTACGGACAGATTTAAACTAGGCCTGCAACTGCTGGAACACCACATTCAGGGTATGGCTATTTTGGCAATTGAATTTCACCCCAGAACAACATATACCCTGTTACGGACAGATTTAAACTAGGCCAGCAACTGCTGGAACACCAGATTCAGGGTATTGCTATTTTGGCAATTGAATTTCATCCCAGAACAAAATATATGTTTTGGCGGACACTATTATACTTTGCCAGCCAGTGCTGGGACACCAGATTTAGTGTATTGCTATATTGGCAATTGAATTTCACCCCAGAACAAAATATACCCTTTTACGGACAGATTAGCAGTTGGCCTGCAACAGCTGGAACACCAGATTCAGGGTATTGCTATATTGGCAAGTGAATTTAACCCCAGGACAAAATATATGTTTTGGCAGACACTATTATACTTTGCCAGCCAGTGCTGGGACACCAGATTCAGGGTATTACTATTTTGGCAATTGAATTTCACCCCAGAACAAAATATATCCTTTTACGGACAGATTAACACTTGGCCTGCAGCAGCTGGAACACCAGATTCAGGGTATTGTTATATTGGCAAGTGAATTTCCCCCCAGAACAAAATATATGTTTTGGCAGACACTATTATACTTTGCCAGCCAGTGCTGGGACACCAGATTCAGGGAATTACTATTTTGGCAATTGAATTTCATACCCGGAATAAAATATACCCTTTTACGGACAGATTAACACTTGGCCTGCAACAGCTGGAACACCAGATTCAGGGTATTGCTAAATTGGCAATTGAATTTCACCCCAGGACAAAATATACCCTGTTACGGACAGATTTAAACTAGGCCTGCAACTGCTGGAACCCCAGATTCAGGGTATTGCTATTTTGGCAATTGAATTTCACCCCAGAACAAAATATATGTTTTGGCGGACACTATTATACTTTGCCAACCAGTGCTGGAACACCAGATTCAGGGTATTGCTATTTTGGCAATTGAATTTCACCCAAGAACAAAATATTTGTTTTGGCGGACACTATTATTCTTTGCCAGCCAGTGCTGGGACACCAGATTTAGGTTATTTTTTATTTTGGCAATTGAATTTCACCCCAGAACAAAATATATGTTTTGGCAGACACTTTTATACTTTGCCAGCCAGTGCTGGGACATCAGATTCAGGGTATTGCTATTTTGGCTATTGAGTTTCACCACAGAAAATAATCTATCCTTTGCCACACAGCAGACAGTATTACACTTTGCTCGCTAAAGCTGGAACACTAGATTTACGGGATTGTTGTTGTGGCAATTCTATTTAACCCCTTAATAAAATACAGAAATTGCCATCCTGAGTTTCTAGGGGTGACAATAAGCATAGCCAAGCCCCTGATGTAGGATATAGCAAAAAAAAAAACTAGTATTCATGGATTGATGGACTTGGTGGCAGCTTGTTCTGGTGCACCACAAGTCACAAAATGTCCGCCGATCACACCAGAAAAAAGTGACAGAAAAACGCTCTGTGCAGCCTAAAAACCAGTGAGCAATTAACTAGCAGAAGTTGAATGATTCACAGCTGTAGATCAATCAGTTCATTAGGTGCTGTTGCTGACTTTTTCCTGCCTAATCTCGCCCTCACAGAAGCTGCGTCCTCTCCCTACACTAATCAGAGCAGCGTGACTTGCGGCGCTTCGTAACTCCAGCTTAAATAGAGGCTGGGTCACATGCTGCATTTGGCCAATCACAGCCATGCCATTAGTAGGCATGGCTATGATGGCTTCTTAGTGCAAGAAGTAAAACGCTAGCTGATTGGCTGCTGTGCAGCCCTTCAGAAAGCGGGAAGAAATCTCCGAACAACGGACCCGAATCCAAACTTTTTTGAAAATGTTCGGGTCCGGGTCTGTGTCCCGAACACCCCAAAATTCGGTACGAACCCGAACTATGCTCGAACGGTTCGCTCAACACTACCCAGCAGCTGCTACAAGTTAAAATCGTAATGCGATTATTATTACTTTCATTAATCGCATTGCGAATTCAACTTAGAGCTAATTGGTCTAATGGGTCAGCTTGCTAGTGCTAAGTTGAAATCACTATGCGATTACTTCAAGTTATATTAATCGCATTGCGATTTCAACTTAGCACTGCTATATTCCATATTCGTTAACTTCGTTAATTCTAGCAAGCTGACCCATTAGACCCACAAGTTGAAATCGCAATGCGATTAATATAACTCGAAGTAATCGCATTGCGATTTCAACTTAGACCTGGTTTACTATGGTTGGATTAGTAGAATGAGCGAATATGACGAATGTATTCGTCATATTCCTCAAAACAAAGATAACGAAATATTCTCCATCTTCGTTTTAGCTCAACTTTGTTAATTCTAGCAATCATCAAATAGGAAAGTTGACTATAGAGACAGCTGTGCTTAATTCGCTATGCGATTATATTACTTTGCTTTTTTTTTTTTAAATAAATAGAATAATTATAATACTTGATAATTATTATAATTATTCTATTTATCAAACAAATAATAATATAATCACATAGTGAATTAAACACAGCTGTCTCTATAGTCAACTTTCCTATTTGATGATTGCTAGAATTAGCAAAGTTGACGAATAGGTAGCTAAAACGAAGATGGAGAATACTTTGTTATCTTCGTTTTGAGGAATATGACAAATACATTTGTCATATTCGTCATCTTCGCTAATTCTAGATATTAAACCAATAGGAAAGTTGCCTTAAGTTAAAAATCGCAATACGCGATTATTTAAATCGCATATTTATCGCGATATCCATCAGCACGGAAGTCGGCAGAAGGGGCAACGGGCACTGACTGGAGCAGCGAGAAAGCCAGGAATCCTCAGGACAGGTAAGAACTACTTTTGGGAAGTGGGAAAGAAAAAAATATAACTATAAAAAAAAGACAAATATTCGAAATAGCGAATTTATAGCGCTATATTCAAATTATTCGCGAATTAGCAAAGTGCCGATATTCACTAAAAAAAATTTGCTATTCGAATATTCGCGCTCAACACTAGTGGGGAGTATGAGACTCACAAATTAAAGTTTGACCACATTCTTGGCGGAGGTCTCAGCCATCATGAATCAAGACTGTTGACTACCCTTTCCTGCTTACCATGTTTTATACTTATACATGTTATTAGTATTCTTGTAGTTTTACCGCACCCTTCTACAATCTCTCACTCACGTGCATCGTGCAGCGAGTACAACCTGTTGACCAATAAACAAGTTAGCTATACCACACAATTGGAGATATGCATGTATGTTAAAATCAATTGATCTTTATTAATCACACAATACAATAACAAAGGGTAACCATTAAAAGAATTGGCGGCAAATTCTACAAATACTGAATCTAGTGAGCCCACCTATCGGTCTAATAATATCAATATGAGTAGTCACTACATAATCCACAAAAGGCCACTGTTCGTAATATTCATATGAAAAGATGTCAGCATCAAGGTCTATAGTAAACAGCTCATTTCCTGCTAGACCAGATGTGCGGCATTCATAAATAATTTGAAATGACAACTAAGCCCAATGAGAGACAGCTACATGCTAAATAACATTAATTCATTACCGAAGGTGATGATTCCTCTCCTCGACGCGCGTTTCACTCCTCCTGAGGAAGCCACGCGGCACGCGTCGAGGAGAGGAATCATCACCTTCGGTAATTAATTAATGTTATTTAGCATGTAGCTGTCTCTCATTGGCTAGTTGTCATTTCAAATTATTTATGAATGCCGACATCTGGTCTAGCAGGAAATGGCTGTTTACTATGACCTTGATGCTGACATCTTTCATATGAATATTACGAACAGTGGCCTTTTGTGGATTATGTAGTGACTACTCATATTGATATTATTAGACCGATAGGTGGGCTCACTAGATTCAGTATTTGTAGAATTTGCCGCCAATTCTTTTAAAGGTCACCCTTTGTTATTGTATTGTGTGATTAATAAAGATCAATTGATTTTAACATACATGCATATCTCCAATTGTGTGGTATAGCTTATGTAGAGCGGAGAGCATTTGTGATTGGATATTCAGTGTGGTGAATAACAATAAACAAGTTAGACTACAAAGAACAGTCCTCTTAATTGGAAGACAGGAATGGTTTATGCTGAATGTCAGACTGTACACTGTGTATGAAGACAGAACAATAGTGTTTTACAGCAGTGGTCCTCAACTCCAGTCCTCAGGGCCCACCTTCCGGTCATGTTTTCAGGATTTCCTTAGTATTGGGCAGCTGATATAATTAGTGTCCATCCATTAGGATTTACCACAGGTATTCATTCTGTGGGATACTCCTTAATCCTGACCAGCAAGTGGGAACTTAGGACTGGAGTTGGGGAGACCTGTTTTACAGGGCAGATAAAACACAGAACAGTGATTCTATACAGCTCCTGCTTTCTGCTTTGCATTCTAACTTAAGCTGCCCTGTTGTCATTAGGATGGTTTCCATGTAAAAGAAAAAGACAAAATGAGCCATTATAAATAAATTTAGTAATTTATTCATAGTTAGAGTTGAGCGAACACCTGGAGGTTCGGGTTCGCCGGGTTCGGCCGAACTTCACAGCAAAGTTCGAGTTCGAGACCCAAACTTGAACCGAACTTGACCCCGAACTCCATTGAAGTCAATGTGGACCAGAATTTTGGGGCACTAAAATGGCTCTAAAAAAGTGATGGAAAGTTCAAGAGGTCTGCAAAATGGGGGTAAGAGCTGGACAATTGCCCTGCAATCAAATGTGGATTGGGAAATGACTTAAAATAACATAAAATACAGTAAAATATTAATCTTGAACAAGGAGGAGGAGGTCCATATAGAGTAGGAGGTTGAGGATGCAGTGAATGTGGTGGTGTAGGTTAAAGCAGTGGTGGAGGAGGTAGTCACCAACAACACAGTTTTTTTTTTTTTTTTATTTGGGTAGACCCCGAAACATTGGGAAATATATAAAAAAAAAAAAAGAGAAAGTGCGCTGGAGAATAACAAAGGCTGGGTGAGGCCGGTATACATGTAAATTCTGCACAAGGTACGGACAAGTCCTGTGGGATCCATGCCTGGTTCATTTTAATGAACGTGAGCTTGTCCACATTGGCTGGGAACAGACGGCTGCCCTTGTCTGTGATAACACCACCTGCCATGCTAAACAAACGTTCAGACAATACACTGGCTGCAGGGCAGGCCAGCACCTCCAAGGCGTAAAGGGCAAGCTCAGGCCATGTGCCCAATTTGGAGACCCAGAAGTTGAATGGGGCAGACCCATCAGTCAGTATGTGTAGGCGTGTGCACACATACTGTAACACCATGTTGCTGAAATGCTGCCTCCTGCTAAGACGTTCTGGAGGTGCTGGTTCTTGTGGCGTGCTGACAAAGCTTTTCCACATTTCGGCCATGCTAACCCTGCTTTCTGAGGTGCTGGTGGTGGCCCATCTGCGTTGGTGATTCTTCCTCCTCCTCTGCCTTTGCCTTGTGCTTCCACTGAGGTCCCAGTATCAGGGTGGAATGCATAAGCAGCGTGTTTAACAGTGTGCGCTTGTAGTCGCACATCTTCAGATCACGCTCCAGTGAGGGTATTAAGGATGGAACATAGTCCTTGTAACGGGGATCCAGCAGGGTGGCCACCCACTAATCAGCACTGGTTAGAATGTGGGCAACTCAGCTGTTGTTGCGCAAGCACTGCATCATGTAGTCGCTCATGTGTGCCAGGCTGCCCAGAGGAAACGACAAGCCGTATCCCCCCAGCCACGCTGCAGTGATGGCCATGAGCTACTTTGGATTCCACCCTGCTGTAAACACGGTTCCTCCTCCTCATCCTGCTCCTCATCAGAACTGTGCCCTGGCTGGACAATTGTATGCCTGGCCTATGTTGGTGCAGGAACCCACCCTCCGAGCCACTTGTAAATGACTGGCCTGATAACCGTGGAAATGATCTCTCTTCCTCCTCCTCTTCCATCATCGCCTGAAGCGTTTTTTCAAGGAGACATAGAAGAGGGATAGTAACGCTGATCACGGCGTCATCAGCACTGGCCATGTTGGTGGAGTACTCGAAACAGCACAACATGGCACACAGGTCTCGCATGGAGGCCCACTCATTGGTGGTGAAGTGTTGCTGTTCCGTAGAGCGACTCACCCGTGAGTGCTGCAGCTGAAACTCCGCTATAGGCTGCTGCTGCTTGCACAGTCTCTACAGCATGTGCAAGGTGGAGTTACACCTTGTGGGCACATCGCATATGTGGCGGTTAGCGGGAATGCTAAAGTTACGCTGCAGCGCAGACAGACGAGCAGCAGCAGGTTGAGAATGCCAAAAGCGCGCACAGACGGCCAGCACTTTCTGCAGAAGCTCTGACATATCGGGGTAGTTTTTCAGGAATTTCTGCACCACCAAATTCAGCACATACGCCAGGCAAGGGATGTGCGTCAAATCGGCTAGGCCCAGAGCTGCTACGAGATTTTGCCCATTATCACACACCACCAGGTTTGAGGCTCATCGGTCTTTTGTTCCATGCCCGACCATAGCTCCTGCGTGGTGTGAGGTTTTTCCCCAAACAGATGAGTTTTAAAACAGCCTGCTGTCATTTCCCCCTGGCTGTGCTAAAGTTGGTGGTGAAGGTGTTACGCTGAGTAGATGAGGAGGTGGTAGAGGAGAAGATATAACGTCCCTGCCCATGCTTACTGGTCAACGTATCGGTGGTTATGTTGACCTTGCCACATATGGCGTTGCGCAGTGCACACCTGATTTTGTCCACCACTTAGTTGTGCAGGGAAGGGATGGCTCACCTGGAAAAGTAGTGGCGGCTGGGAACCATGTAGTGTGGGACAGCCACCACCATAAGCTTTTTAAAAGTGTCCGTCTCCACCAGACGGAATGACAGCTTTTTAAAGGCCAGGAATTTTGAAATGCTGGCATTCAGGGCCAGGGATCATGGGTGGGTAGGGGGGTACTTCCTATTTCTCTCCAGTGTTTGAGAGATGGACAGCTGAACGCTTCCATGGGACAATGTGGAGATGCTTGGTGACGGTGACGGATGTGGTGGCGTTGCTGCCACATCCTCTGTTTGCTGGATGGCAGGTGCCACTGTCACTCCAGAGAGAGAGGAAGAGGCCGAGACTGCAGCAGAAGGGGGAGCTGGAGGAGCCTGAGACCTTTCTTTGTTTTTGAGGTGTTTACTCCACTGCAGCTCGTGCTTTGCATTTAGATGCCTGGTCATACCGGTTGTGCTCAGGTTTAGAATGTTTATGCCTCACTTCAGGCTCTGATTGCACAGCGTGCAAACCACTTATGTATTGTCATCAGCACATTGTCTGAAGAACTTCCACGCCAGGGAACTCCTTGGAGCTGGCTTTGGTGTGCTAGGTCCCTGGGAGTGGTTGGCAGTAGCAGGCATACTGTCTAGGGGACAGCTGCTCTGCTTTTGCACCCTGCTCCCTCTTTTGCTGTGCTGTTGGCTCTGTGCGACCACCACCTCTTCCTCCGAACTGCACATGTCACTCGCATGACCTTGACTACATGTGGGGTCTAGGACCTCATTATCCCCCACATCATCTTCCACCCACTCTTCACCCCTGTCCACCTTGTCGGTCTGAACACTGCAGAAAGGCGCAGCAGTTGGCACCTGTGTTTCGTCATCATCAGAGTCGTGCTGAGGTGGTTCTCCCTTGTCCACATCCTGAAACATAAGTGGTTGGGCATCGGTGCACTCAATCTCTTCCACTTCTGGGGCACGGCCATGTGGATGGCCCACGGAAACCCTGCCAGCAGAGTCATCAAAAAGCATAAGAGAATGCTGCATGACTTGGGGCTCAGACTGCTTGGCTGATTTGCAAGGGGGTTAGGTAAAAGACAGATGCCCATGGGCTGCAGGTGCCAACTCTGAGCTTTCAGCAGGGGTTCGGGTCAGAGACAATGTGAAGGAACTGGAGGCACTGTCAGCCACCCAATCTACTATCGCCTGTACTTGTTCTGGCCTCACCATTCGTAGAGCTGGATTCGGGCCTACAAAATAACGCTGAACGTTCTGTCGCCTATGTGCACCTGAGGAAGGTGTTTCATTTGGGCGTGTAGCTGGCACAGATCGACCACGTCCTCTCCCTGCAACAGGAGCTCCACCACCACCAGCAGCACCACGACCAGGGCCACGTCCCTTATTTGACGCTCTCCTTATTCTTTGCGTTCACCCACCAAACTAACAGATGGATTTACAAAATATATTTCCCAGTCAGGTATACAGTGCAGGGTTAGTGTGAAAAAAAAAAGGAGTACAGATCACCTAACAATATAAACTTCGCCGAATTTACAGAATATATTTTCCAGTCAGGTATGCAGTGCAGGGGTAGTTTGAAAGAAAAAAGGGGTACAGATCACCCAGCCAGCAATCTAAACTCTGCCGATTTACAGAATATATTTCCCAGTCAGGTATGCAGTGCAGGGGTAGTTTGAAAGAAAAAAGATGTCATGGAGCATCCTGGTCATCCAGCATCTATTCGCCCCGCTGAAGGATTATTTTGAAAGTGTGTAGAAGCCACACGCTGCAGATTTATCATGGAGATATCATGGAGATTTTACAGCATATAACTACAGCACCCAACAATCTAAACGCTGCCAAATTACAGAATATATTTCCCTGTAAGGTATGCAGTGCAGCAGGAACACACCCACCAAGTCACTTATGAATGACTGGCCTGATAACCGTGGAAATGTCCACCCACAATCTTAGAGCTGGATTTACTGATTATATTTCACTCTCAGAAATGGAGTGCAGGCGGCAAATGTACTTTATGGCAAAAATAAAAGTGATTTTTATTTTTACCCACAATGTCCCAGTTATATTTACTGATTATATTTCACTCTCAGAAATGCCGTGCAAGCTGCAAAGGTACTTTATGGCAAACAAAAAGTGATTTTTTTTCACCCACAATGTCCCAGTTGTATTTACGGATTATATTTCACTCTCAGAAATGCAGTGCAGGCCGCAAATGTACTTTCTAGCAAACAAAAAGTGATTTTTTTTTTCCACCCACAATGTCCCAGTTGTATTTACTGATTATAATTCACTCTCAGAAAAGCAGTGCAGGCCGCAAATGTACTTTCTAGCAAAAAAAAAAAATGTAATTTGTCACCCCAGAATCTAACAGATGGCTTTACTGAATGAATTACACTGTTACATATGCAGCACAGGGGTACTTTACAGAAAAAAAAATGTGAATATGTCACCCCCTGGGTCCCTGAACTCACAGACTGATTACCTATATTATTTTCCCTTCCCATGGCACATATGCAGTGCAGGTGTATTTAAAAAATGGGTATATGTCGCCCACTGAACTACAAGAACAGGATTAAATTTTTGTCCCTGGCACTGCACTTGCACAAAATGGCTGACGACGCCCACCTAACTAACAGAGATTAAAACTTATTTTACTGTGTCTCTGGGCTCAGGACAGGGTACAAAAGTGTTGCATTGCACCCACAAAAAAAAAAAAAAAAAACTGCTGTAGATCACAGACTTAACACCAAGCTCTGATATCAGATTCTTTCCTAATCTCTCCCTCACAGCAGCAGCATCCTATCCCTACACAGAGCTGACGTGCGGCGCTATATGACTCCAGCTTATATAGAGGCTGGGTCACATGCTGCACTGGCCATTCACAACCATGCCATTAGATGGCTTCTAAGGGCACACATCTTAAACTCTTGTTGATTGGCTGCCCTGCAACCTTTCAACAAGCTTTATTAAGTGGCCGAACACCGAACTCGAACACAAACTTTTATGGAAAAGTTCGGGTTTGGGTCTGGGTACTTTGCAGTTCAGTTTCGCTCAACACTATTCATATTAACATGTTTTTTTCAATATCATCATTTTTATTTATTTTTTTGTTTCCCAGAGAACCCTTTTAAGTAAGATGGGCTCATGCCCTTGTGATAGTAGCAAAAGTGGATTGTTTAAACACATGGTTAAAAAATAAGCAATGGAAAACAGCACATTCAGATAAACTTTACCTTATTAACTCTTTAATTAAACTACCATTTGCACCTTGCATAAGAGAGTTTGTGAACATCTTTTTTGTATAAATAATTAAATCACATGAACTTGTCAGGTGCAGCCAAACAAGGAAGAATGTGTCACGGATGGTGGGTGTGAAACCACTGTTCTAATTAACCAGTTTGACTTTGGGCTATCCCTAAGAGCGTTATCCTTGCAGTCCCCTGGTTTCCACTCTTATACAGGGATCTGGTCTTCACTGCAGGGGACACAGCAGGCCCCTAGATCTTGGGATAGTCCTGTGTAGTTGATAGTCCTCGTGTAGTTGGAAGTTGACCCATTGGGGTCAGAAACACCACCACAAAGCACCATGGGGTTAGTCAACATATATAATCAGGTAACAGACCGAGGTTAGGGCAGGCAGAATATGTGCGTAACCAAGAGACTAGTCCAAGGTCAGGACAGTGAGACTATACGCAAGCCAGGCTAAGGTCAAGACATGCAGCAGAGAGTCAGAGTTGCTAATACATACAGAGGTTTAGTACACAGTCAGACAGAATAGCACATCTTCATCAAAAACTAGCGAACTAGGAAACCCTGGGGAAGGGTGCTTTAAGAACCCACAGATATCCAACCATTGGATGGTGAAAACACAGAACAGGTCACTGGTCCTTTGAAAGTCAGGAGGCACATGTGTCCTGTAATACATGGAAAGAGGCCTAGCAGCCGAGCCCAGGCTACGGCCTCCAGCTACGACTCAAACTACTGACCCTGCCAGGGAAGGGCAGAAGAGGGCTGGCAGAGATTGGCTGTTCGGCAGCATCAAAAGGGTAAGTGATTTGGCCCAATTTCGAATAGCTCTCCAGAATTTTTAGGTGAACTGTACCCCATGATCACACATGATGTGTACAGGCAATCCATGTAAATAAAACATAAGCTCAATACAATTATCCAGTTGGTTGGCTAAGGGGAGAACAGGCAGAGGCACCAAGTGATTACAGTGCAACTAGAAGAAGGAGGCAGGTCAGTAATAAAGTTCAAAGCTATATATTGCCATGGGACCTGGGGTAAAGACAAAGGAATATTAAAGAGGACCTTTCACCTAAAAAATCATAGTTCAATTATCACACTACCTTATAGTGTTGCTGCCTGTGATGCCTGGAAACCTTTTATTTCTTCAAATGGACCCCCGTTCGCCCGCTGCGCTCCCCGTTAGTTTCGGCGCCTCATATGCAAATTAGGCACCTAGGTTATAGTAGGCATCAATTTTTTAGTTCTGCTGGGCGGTCTTCACTTCTCCCTGGCTGCGATCACATCCAATTGCAGCGCTCGGCTCTTAGCCAGGGAGAAGGAGCTCAAGTTCTCGCGAGAACTTGAGCTTGCAGAGTTCCGGAGCCGGCGCCATCTTGGAGTCCCCCAACACAGAAAACGACGGCAGACATCATGCTTGTTGATCTAGGGGTGATTCTGATACTTACATGCAGGATGCCGATACTGCTGCTGCTGTCGCTGCTGTCGTCTTCTGCGCTGGCGACTCCAAAATGGCACCGGCTCCGGAACTCAAGTTGAACTGCAAGCTCAAGTTCTCGTGGTTCTCGCGAGAACTTGAGCTCCTTCTCCCTGGCTAAGAGCCGAGCGCTGCGATTGGATGCGCTTGCAGCCAGGGAGAAGTGAAGACCGCCCAGCAGAACTAAAAGATCGACGTCTACTATAACCTAGATACTTCATTTGCATATGAGGCGCCAAAACTAACGGGGAACGCTGCGGGCGAATGGGGGGTCCATTTGAAGAAATAAAAGGTGTCCAGGCATCACAGGCAGCAACACTATAAGGTAGTGTGATAATTGAGCTATGATTTTTTAGGTGAAAGGTCCTCTTTAAGTTAGACCGGTCTTTGTCACAGAGATTTATTTTGTGCACAGGTGGAACAGGCAGCAACAAGCTCCCAGATGTCCTTAGCAATAGTAGGTAGTGATGAGCGAGCACCAAAGTGTTCGGGTGTTCGGGTACTCGATCCAAACACATAGAGATATTAGCCCGGCCAAGCACCCGAGTATAATGGAAGTCAATGGGAGACAACCAGGCCCCCCCGACTCGGATAAGGGGAGGGTGCCTGGTCCTTTGGAAAAGGTCAGAAAGTGACAGAAACACCACCGAAATGGATCTGGAACAGCATGGGGACCATGTTTGGGTGCATCTTGGACCCCAATGTTGCTGCTGGGAACCATATTGTCCCAGTTGTCTGCCACTTTTACATACCGACAAAATCTCCCCCCCCCCAAAAAAAAAAAATATATATATATATATACATTTTTAGAGCTACAATTATTAGGAAACATTCCTTCCTGTATATTCAATTGTATATACAGTGCAAATGCTGCCAAAATTTACAAGGAAGAGGAACCTCAATGCAGCCTGTATATCACATAAAGGAGGGCCTCATTCACATGGTGCTACAATTGTTCAGGTACACTGCTGCACTCATAAAGCCTATGCAACAAGTGGACAAGGAACCGGCACTCCAATACACCCTTTCTTACACATAAAGGAGGGCATCATACTGATGACCATCAAAAACATTTGGAGCAAGGGCGTGCTGGTTACCCTCTAAAACATTATAGTTGAGGGCCTGAAGGTGAGCGGACCAAATAAATAATTGTAGTGAGGGCCTGAAGGTGAGTGAACCCCATAAAACATTGCAGTCATGGCCTACAGGTGAGCAGACGGTATAAAGCACTAGAGGTGAGGGCCTGAACCCTAGGGAACCCCATAAAACATTGCAGTGATGGCCTACAGATGAGAGGACCGTATAAAGCATTGGAGGTGAGGAACTAAAGTCTAGCAAACCCCATAAAACATTGCAGTGATGACCTACAGGTGAGCAGATCATATAAAGCATTGGAGGTGAGGGACTGAAGCCTAGCGAACCCCATAAAACATTGCAGTGATGGCCTACAGGTGAGCAGACAGTATAAAGCATTGGATGTGAGTGCCTGAATCCTAGTGAACCCCATAAAACATTGCAGTGATGGCCTACAGGTGAGCAGACGGTATAAAGCATTGGAGGTGAGGGCCTGAAGCCTAGCAAACCCCATAAAACATTGCAGTGATGGCCTACAGGTGAGCAGACCTTATAAAGCATTGGAGGTGAGGGCCTGAAGCCTAGTGTGAACCTATAAAACATTGCAGTGATGGCCTACAGGTGAGCAGACAGTATAAAGCATTGGGGGTGAGGGCCTGATTCCTAGTGAACCCCATAAAACATTGCAGTGATGGCCTACAGGTGAGCCGACGGTATAAAGCATTGGAGGTGAGGGACTGAAGCCGAGCGAACCCTACAAAACATTGTAGTGAGGGCATATATATTCTGTATGGAAGATGAGGCGGAGGAGGAGGCGGATGAGAAAACAAGATTCAAACATATACCCTTTTTTTGCGGTAAAAGGGGTGCATCTGAATCTTGTGAATTGAGCACATTATAAAGCATACATTTAAATTAGCTCAGCTTTCCTCTGGTGGAGTGAAGAAGCCAGGGGCAATCTAGGCCTTGTTCATTTTTATCTGAGTCAACCTGTCAACATTGTCGGTGGACTAGCGGATATGCTTATCTGTTATAATGTCACCAGCAGCACTAAATACACACTCAGACAATACACTGGCGGCAGGGCAGGCCAGCACCTCCAAGGCGTAGAGCACAAGTTTGTGCCACGTGTCCAGCTTGGACACCCAGTAGTTGTAAGGCACTGAGGGATAATTTAGGACACTGACACGGTCTGCAATGTATTCCTTCACCAGCTTCCAAAACTTTTCCCCCTTTGTAGTAATAGGCCGCGATTCAGGGTGAGGTTGCTGGCGGGGTGTCATGAAAGTGTCCCATGCTTCTGAAACTGTTGCCCTGCCCCTGTTGGAACTACTGTGTGTTACCCTTGTCTCCCTTCCTCGGTTGCCTAAGGAAGTACGGACTCTGGCATCCACCTTGTCAGATGGAAAATTTTGGAGCAATCTGTCAACAAGTACCTTCTGGTATTGCACGGTTTTACTCTTCCTCTCCACCCTAGGAATCAGAGATGAGAAGTTCTCTTTGTAGCGGAAGTCAAGAAGGGTGAACACTCAGTAATCTGTGTTACCTATAATGTGTATAACGCGAAGGTCGTGGGAAAGGCAGCCTAACATGAAGTCAGCCATGTGTGCCAGAGTACCAACCGGCAAGACGTCGATGTCAACTTCTCCTCAACTCCTCCTCCTCTTCTGCCCATCCACGCTGAACAGATGAAATTAAAGTTCCATGGGTACTAGTCTCTGTAGCAGAGGCAAGTGTCTCCTCCTCCTCCTCCTCCTCTTCATGGCCCAATTTGTGCTGAGAAGACGAACTGGGTGTAGGTTTCCAGTAAGGTACTGGATACAGAAAAATACAGATTTTCTACACTACACTAGCCCAGAGATAATGCAATATTTACAATGCACACTGTATTGGCTTCCAGTAAGGTACTGGATACAGAAAAATACAGATTTTCGGCACTACACTAGCCCAGAGATAATGTAATTTTGACAATACACACTGTATTCGGATGTAGTTCTATATTGGATACAAATTTGTCCCAAATAAAATGTATTCTCTGCGGGAATACTGTATATACGGTTGCAGCCCAAACGCACACACAGATGTGCCTAAAAATAGTTAACTATAGCCAAAATATAAATCACTCTCTGCTGGAGTAATTAATATAACGGTTGCGTTAGGTTAATTTCCCCAGAACAAATAATTTCTCTGATGGTGCAGTGTATATCTCAGTAGCAGGCACGCTGTTGTGAATAAGCCCCTTTTTATAATGTCTGCCCAACACACTGCTTTATGATGGTGCAGTGTATATCTCAGTACCAAGGAACACTGTAGTGATTAAGCCCCTTTTTATAATGTCTGCTAAAAAAAAAACTGCTTTATGATGGTGCAGTATATATCTTAGTACCAAGGAACACTGTAGTGAATAATCCCTTTTTTATAATATCTGCCCAACACACTGCTTAATGATGACGTATTGTAGATGTTACTAATCGGAAATATTTCTGTCTTTTAGAAGTTAAAAAAGTGATTTTCAAGCCCTGCACTATCTGTTTCTTCCTGGTGGTGCCTGTCCCTGATAGTACTGAAGCAAACCCCTTCTTAAAAAAAAAAAAAAAAAAAAAGTTGCTGCACTGCAAACACAAACTCTAGTCCTTAAAAGGACTGTTTGGTCTTTCAATAAGGTTTTTGGAGTGAAATCAGTAAGTTTAGAGCAAAACGCTATCTGTCCCTGCCTACTGTCTGCTCTCCCTGACACTGAATGAGCTGAGCGCCAGACCTCAGCTCCTATATTAAATGGTATCACGTGTTCTGGCCAGCCAATCAGTGTAAGGCTTACAGCTAACATTGCTATGGCCTTACACTGAGGGAAATTACTTACCTGGACCTTCATTGGCTGCTTAGAATGTGCCAAACGTGCAGGGAGGAGACTCGAGCAATGCGACGAATACACGTGGTGCTCGCCCGAGTAAAGCAGATCATAGCGATGCTCGAGCCGAACCAATACTCAGCCGAGCATGCTCGCTCATCACTAATCGTAGGCCACCAGTTGTGCTGGGAGATCAGGTTAAGGGAATTGTGAAGACCCAAATGACCAACTACCTTGGAGAAATGTTCCCAGGACAGGACCTTCTTCATCTGAGCAATAGGGACAAACGTCTTGCTGGTCGGAATATACCTAAACAGGACTAGAGCAACGAGAACAATGCAGGCAGGTTCTATGTTATGCTGTGGCTCCATAATGCAATAAGCAGAGTTGATGGACTGGGACAGGGCATCAGCCTTGATGTTCTTTTCAGCTGGACAGAAATGTAGAACAAAATAATTAAACAAAAACCAGAGACCATCAATCCAGAGTAGGGTCAAGCCACTGGACAGACTGGATGAAAGACAGGTTTTTACCATCAGTGTACATTACAACTGGATGGTTGGCTACCTCCAGAAGATGGTACCACTTTTCTAGTGCCATCTTAATTATAAGCAGCTCTCTGTCACTGATGGAGTAGTTACTCTTAGCTGAGGAAAAGGCTTTAGAAAAGAAGCCACAGATGTCTATCTTACTGGAAGAACTCTTCTGGTTGAGGACAGCACTGGCTGCTATGGAGGACGCATCCACTGTGAGAAAAACTGTTTGGACACATCAGGACAGTGCATAATTAAAGCTATACAGACAGAAGGCCTACTTGAGGGTCTGGAATGCTGAGTCTGCCTTGTGTGTCCACTGCCGAGCATTCACCCCTTTGTGGGTAAGAGCGGCTATAGGGGTGGTACTACTGGAGTAGTGTGGTACAAATAGTTGGTAATAGGTGTCAAAGCCCAGGAACCACTGGACTGCAGTGGCCAGTAGGACAGGATCACTCATACTGCAGGCAGTTTTTCAAGATCCATAGATATACCCATGTTGGAAATTATGTAGCCCAGGAAGAGTAAGGATGTCTACTCAGACAGGCATGTATCAAACTTTGTGTACAACCATTTCTACCACAGCCACTGAGGAACAATACGGACATGCCTCTGGTATGTGGGAGGTGGTGGAGAACATTAAAATATTATCCAGATATACTATGAAACAGGAATTAAGCAGGTCACGGCATCATTCACAAACTTCTGGAAGATAGTAGCTGCATTGCACAAATGGAAGGGCATCACAAGATTCTTATATTTTCAGGTATTGAAAGCTGTTTTCCATTTCCATTTTCAAGTTGTTTGCCTCTCGAAGATCAAGATTAGTATGCACTTATTCCACATGCAGTATGTTGATAGATCAGAACTAAAACACAGTATACTTGTTTCTCAACGTGATCTTATTCAGACCACAGTAATCGATACACCGTTGAAGGGAACCATCTTTCTTCTTGACAAAGAAGAAACCTGTAGCTGCTGGTAAGGAGGACTTCTGGATGAGACCCCTATCCAGGTTCTACTTGACATACCTAGACATGGCCTGTGTTTCTGAAGGGGAAAGCGGATTGACCCAATGACGTAGTGGTATGGTATGGACAGTCGTAGGGCCGATGTTGAGTCTCTGCCTCTCTTCTGTCAAAGACTTGAGAGTGGTGGGCATAGGCAGGAGGTAGATTCTCTAAACTCTGGGGAGAATGAGCTTTGGGTGGACTCACCGAAGTGAAGCAGCCCAGAACAGTCAGCACCCCAGGATCTGCCTCATGTTCCAGTCTATGACAGGACTATGCAGACAGTCATTGCAGTCTCAATAGGAGAGGACTAGTAGAGATAGGCAAGACATAGAAAGAAATTCTCTGTGTGTGAAATTCCCCCTTAGAGCTCCAGGAGCTCAGTGGAGTACTGTATAGGCTCCAGGAAGGCTATTCTGTTGATACATGTCAACACCAAGGACTTTTTTTCCATGTGCTTAGTGGGGATGCAGTGTTGGGTTGCTAAGGCATGATGCAGGAAGTTTCCAACTGAACCAGAGTGAATAAAGACCATCAAAGTAAACTGTGTCTCACCATACATCAGCAACACAGGTAGAGATAATTTCAGAAATAATTTGTCTTCACCTGGGGTTATCTCTCTGATCAACCCTAGGTACTGAAGACCCACCTTTTACAGGTCAAATTCTGATCTACTGACACATGGCTTCGTAGTATACTCACAAGTCAATGGACTGTCTGTTTTGTCACTCCTCTTTAGACAGCTTGACTCTGTTTATTAAGACTCTGCTAAGCTAAGACTCTTGGGCAGGAATCAAAAGTGGGGGAGCCATGCAAGGAGGGTACCAATCTGGGAAACCTCTTCTGTCATGCAGACTATGAAATTGCCTAGAAGAAAGGTTGATGCAAGTAGCCAGGAATATAAGTTTGTCCAGGGTGGTTGGAACATCATAACCAGGGGTCAAGTCCTGGGAAAAAAAAGTGTGGGAACTCACCCAAGTGCCTCCGCATGATGTCACAGCGCGCGGCATTCGCAAAGGGCAGAGGAGGTCCGCTGGAGCAAGTACTGTATTTTTTGCCCTATTAGACACACCGGCCCATAAGACGCACCTAGGTTTTAGAGGGGGACAATAAGAAAAAAATAATTTTACCCCAAAAAAACTGGGAAAAGTAGTGACTCGAGTATAAGCCGAGGTGGAAATGGATGTCACTGTTATGGGGGATCTGTGGATGACGCACTGTTATGGGGGATCTGTGGATGACGCACTGTTATGGGGGGATCTGTGGATGACCGCACTGTTATGGGGGATCTGTGAATGACGCACTGTTATGGGGGATCTGTGAATGAAGCACTGTTATGGGGGATCTGTGGATGACGCACTGTTATGGGGGATCTGTGGATGACACTGTTATGGGGGATCTGTGGATGACACTGTTATGGGGGATCTGTGGATGACACTGTTATGGGGATCTGTGGAGGACACTGTTATGGAGGGATCTGTGGATGACGCACTGTTATGGGGGATCTGTGGAGGACACTGTTATGGGAAGGGGGATGTGGATGGCACTTATGGGATGAGGGGGATGTGGATGACACTGTTATGGGGATCTGTGGAGGACACTGTTATGGGAGGATCTGTGGATGACGCACTGTTATGGGGATCTGTGGATGACACTGTTATGGGAAGGGGGATGTTGATGGCACTTATGGGATGAGGGGATGTGGATGACACTGTTATGGGATGGAGGGCTGTGGATGGCACTTATGGGATGGGGGGCTGTGGATGGCATCCACAGATCCCCCATCCTATAACAGTGCCATCCACATCCCCCATCCCATAACAGTGCCATCCACATCCCCCCATCCCATAACAGTGCCATCCACATCGCCCTCATCCCATAACAGTGCCATCCACATCCCCCCCATCCCCCCATTACCGCTCGCGTATAGTTTTTAAATTTGATTATACTGTACAGTTATTCTTACTATAATTCTTGCCCCCTCTGTACCTCATCACATGCAGCAGTCGGGCAGTGAATACTTCAGGCCGGGCGGGAGAGCGAGCGCAGTGTGACTGACGTCACATTCATAAAGCAGGGCGGACGAGAGCAGCGTGACTTGCTGATGTCACGGCCTGAGTACAGAGGGGGGAAAGCGCTTCCTGGTTTCGCCCTGAAAGGGAACGGCGTTCCTGCCATGAAAAAAGTGCAGGAACGCCGTTCCTACGCGTTCCCCCTCTACTCGACCCCTGATCATAACCTGCAAACTCGTCCTTTACATACTCTTAGAGACCCTTCTAAAAAGCCGTCACTAAGGCCTCATTATTCCTGGACAGTTTACAGGCTAGCGTGCAGAACAAAGTTGGATAATGCCCTACTGAGAGGATGTCCAGAGATGCAGTATTGCAGAAGCTGCTGAAGTCGTGCAACCAAGCTCCTCAATTATCTGGTGAAAGACCGTCAGGAAATTGCATAGGTTGTTAATTAGAGCACCATTTATCTCCCACAGTGCTGTAGACTAGGCAGGTGCTTCTCCAGAGAGGGGGAAACCAGGAACTCCACCTTGGATTGACCAGTGGGAAATTGGTGAGCAAGCAGTTCACAACATATCAGACACATATTGATGAATCCACGGCATGTCTTTCTTAAAGAGGACCTTTCACCACTCCTGACATGCCTGGTTTAATAGCTTCATACATCCCCCATGTAATAACAATTCTGGATAATCTATTCTTGTAGCTCAATGTTGTGCCATTCCTTTATTACTTCTACTGGAAGTTATGAATGAATTACTAGCAGTCTGCAGTAAGAGTACAGAGGGGTGGTAACCAGTTGGGGATGTTTACCTACACACTCTCATTCTATCCAATCAGTGCTGCCACTGTCAGACTGTGTAGGTACACACCCCTAACTGGTTACTATTCCTGGTTCAATTAGAATTGGTATTTAAACAGTCATCCTCATTATGCTGTTCACATTTTAACATCATGAGACGAAGACGATACCTATTGCGAGGCTTCAAACAGGATGTACGCAGATGGAAGTGGCCACTAAGTGTAGAGAGTGTCATAAAGCATCATCAGCAGGTTGCAACAGAGATACAGAGAGACTGGAGGAGTCACAGGAAGGCAGAAGTGGATGTCCTTTGGCCACATCCCACACTGATCGCCACTTCATTGTGAACAATGTCCTGTGGATCCGGATGATGAATGTCACACAACTCCAGGTACATTTAAGAGAAGTGAGAGGCATCTAGTGTCACGTCAGACCATTCAAAACTGTTTAAATCAGCGTGGCCTGTGTGCTAGACGACCTGCAAGGGTACCTGAGCACAGCACCAGGAACAGGCATCATCGCCTTGCATGGGCCAGGGAGCATCTACGCTGGTTGAGGGACAAGTAGCACTCAGTGCTGCTGACTGATGAAAGTCGATTCACGCTGAGCAGAAATAATTGCGGCCAATGATGTTGGAGACGTCAAGGAGAGCGCTCTACATCAGACACAGACAAAGCTTTGGTGGTGTTACAGTGTGGGCAGGTGTGTCTAGTCAATACAGAACTGTCCTACACTTTGTGAATAGTACAGTATCAAGCCCATATACTTGAATAACATAATTAATCCAGTCATGTTGCCTCTGCATTTACAACACCGGCCTAATTTCATCTTTATGGATGACAGCGCACCAGCTCATCCATGTCGCAACATTAGGGAACGGCTGCTGGAGTCTGTGGTAACTTAAATGGAGTGGCCTGCACTTTCTCCAGAACTGAATCCCATTGAGAACCTAGGGGATCAGATGAGTCATCGTGTAGAGGTTCGTAACTCTGTACCCCAGAACCTCAATGATCTTAACCACTTCCAGTCCGGGTCATTTTTCCCTTCCTGACCAGGCCTAATTTTGCAAATCTGACATGTGTCACTTTATGTGGCGTTAACTTTAGAACACTTTTACTTATCCAAGCCGTTCTGAGATTGTTTTCTCGTGACATATTGTACTTCATGATAGTCATAAATTTGAGTCAATAAGTTTCACCTTTATGAAAAAATCCAAAATTTCCCCAAAATTTAGAAAAATTTGCAATTTTCAAAATTTCAATTTCTCTGCTTTTAAAACAGAAAGTGATACCTCATAAAATATTGATTACTTAACATTCCCCATATGTCTACTTTGTGTTGGCATCATTTTGTAAATGTCATTTTATTTTTTTAGGACGTTAGAAGGCTTAGAAGCAATGGAGAAAATGGAAGGAAAATGGAGATGAAATTTCAAAATTTCACTTTTTTGGTAGATTTTCCATTTTAGTCCATTTTTTTTCTTTAAAACATCAATAGTTAACAGCCAAACAAAACTCAATATTTATTACCCTGATTCTGCAGTTTACAGAAATACCCCACATGTGGTTGTAAACTGATGTAAGGGCACAGAAGGAAAGTAATGCCGATTTTCTGCCGATCGTCTTGTGTAGGGACTAGTTTTTTGCAGGAAGAGTTGATATTTTTATTGGTACCATTTTTGGGTACATATGTTTTTTTGGGCATTCATTATTACACTTTAGGATGCAAGGTGACCAAAAAATTAGTTGTTTTAGCACAGTTTTTATTTATTTATTTTTACAGCGTTCACCTAAGGGATTAAATCATGTGATATTTTTATAGAGCAGGTTGTTACGGATGCAGCAATATCTAATATGTATACTTTCTTATTTATTTAAGTTTTACACAATAATAGCATTTTTGAAACCAAAAAATTTATGTTTTAGTGTCTCCAAAGTCTGGTAGCCATAGCTTTTTTATTTTTTGACCGATTGGAGGTACGTTTCCTCCATCCTGTTCATGCCTACCAACATTGTGTATTTGTATGTGGATCATGCTTATGTCAGATTTGTATTGATTAATAAAGGTATTGTTGATTATTTTGCGTCATTAATTGTTTGGTTAAGTATTGCTTACTGGACACTATGGGGACTTTTCTGCAGTACAGAAACAGCACGAGGACCTTGTCTCGCTCTTCCAGCATGGACCTACTTCCTCCTCTACATCCCGTTCACTTCAGATCACTCTGCCTCAGGCGCCGTTGGTTTTTTTGAAACTGACAGACAGGTGTGCGGGAGGTGGTTCTCTCAGGTCTCGATCACGCCTATCGGCGTCATCCCGCGAAACCCGAGATTTCATGTGAACGCGCTCGCAGCCCGACAGGTAAGAAATTAGTCTACAGCCTGCCAGTGCTGATCGTGCACTGGCAGGCTGTGGATGTCAGTAAATCGCATCCAAATCGCATATCAGATGCTGTTTTGTAAACAGCGTCTGATATGCCTGTTGCCCGCTGCTCTGGTGGTCCCTTTTGCTTGGGACCACCAGAGGACACGGGCAGCTATGTAAGTGCACCAATCACCACACACCAACCCCCCCCCCACCCTGTCACTTATTAACCCCTTATTAACTCATGATCACCCCATATTAACTCCGTGATCACCCCCTGTCGCCCCCATGTCATTGATCACCCCCCTGGAAGGCTCCATTCAGACGTCCGTATGTGTTTTGCAGATCCACAGATCCGCGGATCTGCAAAACACGGACACCGGCAATGTGCTCTCCGTATTTTGCGAATCCGCAAATTGCCAGAACTATATAGAAAATGCCTTTTCTTGTCCGCAATTGCTGTTCTATATTTTTGCGGACCTGGAAGTGCGGACCCGGAAGTGCGGATCCGCAATTCCGGATCTGAGCGGGACAAAGTCTGTCCCCATAGAAATGAATGGGTCCGCAATTCCGTTGCGCAAAATGTGGAACAGAATTGCGGACGTGTGAATGGGGCATAAGGGTCCCTTATCACCGCCAGTTAGTTAGCTACTTGTTAGTTAGTTAGCGCCCAGCCCACCGCACCGCATTCACTGATTAGTCGCTGATTAGCGTCATCGCTGTCGCTAATCAGCACTAGTACTATATAGTATCTATAAGTGATCAAGACTGATCGCAATCAGATCTATATTAGTACATTACGGTCACCTTGGGCTCTACAAAAAATGCAGTGTTCGCACGATCAGGCCTGATCTTGTGCGCACACTAGCGTTCAGTCCACCCCACCTCAGTGACAGAATTTTTTTATTTCTGATCACTGCAAAAACAGAGCAGGCTGCGGACAAGAATAGGGCATGCTCTATCTTTTGCAGAGCTGCGGCCGGATGTTTCGGGGCCGAAACCCGGAAGTTCGCGGCCGCAGCTCTGCAAATGCTGATGCGGAGAGCACATATTGTGCTCTCCGCATCACCGCCGGCACCATTCACACTAATTGGGTCCGCATCTATTCCGCAGAATTGCGGAATAGATAGGGACATTTTTGCGGACGTGTGAATGGGGCCATACTTCGCAAGCACTCCTATGTCCTTTCCCCTCTTTTTTTTTACATATTTTTTGGCAGAGATTTTTTCATCCACATTGATCGATGCGAATGAAGAAATCTGTGCTGTTCATTTTTTCTTTGAGCCCAGAGGATAAACGGAAATAAAAAAAAATCTCATTACCCGTATGCTCAATATAAGGAGAATAGCAGAAACTCCTAATGTTGGCCATACATGTAATGATCGTGGAGACCCTCAAATGCCAGGGCAGTACAAACACCCCACAAATTACCCCATTTCGGAAAGTACACACCACAAGGTATTCGTTGAGGGGCATATTGAGTCCATGAAAGATTGAACTTTTTGTCACAAGTTAGCGGAAAGGGAGACTTTGTGAGAAAAAATAAAAATAAAATCAATTTCCACTAACTTGTGCCAAAAAAAAAACTTCTATGAACTCACCATACCCCTCACGGAATACCTTGGGGTGTCTTCTTTCCAAAAAGGGGTCACTTGTGGGGTATTTATACTGCCCTGGCATTTTAGGGGTCCTAAAGCGTGAGAAGAAGTCTGGAATCCAAATGCCTAAAAATGCCCTCCTAAAAGTTACTCATTGGAATTCGGGCCCCTTTGCGCATCTTGACTGCAAAATAGTGTCACACATGTGGTATTGCCGTACTCAGGAGAAGTAGGGCAATGTGGTTTGGGGTGTATTTTTACATATACCCATGCTGGGTGAGAGAAATATCTCTGTAAATTGACAACTTTGTATAAAAAAAAGTTGTCATTTACAGAGATATTCTCTACCCAGCATGGGTATATGTAAAATACACCCCAAAACACATTGCCCTACTTCTCCTGAGTACGGCGATACCACATGTGTGACACTTTTTGCAGCCAAGATGCGCAAAGGGGCCCAAATTCCAATGAGTACCTTTAGGATTTCACAGGGCATTTTTACGCATTTGGATTCCAGACTTCTTCTCACACTTTAGAGACCCCTAAAATGCCAGGGCAGTATAAATACCCCACAAGTGATCACATTTTAAAAGAAGACACCCCAAGGTATTCCGTGACTGGTACAGTGAGTTCATGTAAATTTTTATTTTTTGTCACAAGTTAGTGGAATATGAGACTTTAAAAAAAAAAAAAAAGAAAAAAAAATCAATTTCCGCTAACTTGTGCCAAAAAAAAATACATTTCTATGAACTCGCCATTCCCCTCACGGAATACCTTGGGGTGTCTACTTTCTAAAATGGTGTCACTTGTGGGGTATTGT
This sequence comes from Bufotes viridis, assembly GCA_033119425.1. Classification (NCBI taxonomy): domain Eukaryota; kingdom Metazoa; phylum Chordata; class Amphibia; order Anura; family Bufonidae; genus Bufotes; species Bufotes viridis. The sequence goes on from CM065589.1 coordinate 358,068,880, forward strand.
GGGGAATAATGCGTAAAAATGCCCTGTGAAATCCTAAAGGTACTCATTGGAATTTGGGCCCCTTTGCGCATCTTGGCTGCAAAAAAGTGTCACTCATGTGGTATCGCCGTACTCAGGAGAAGTAGGGCAATGTGTTTTGGGGTGAATTTTTACATATACTCCTGCTGGGTGAGAGAAATATCTCTGTAAATGACAACTTTTTCAATTTTTTTATACAAAGTTGTCAATTTACAGAGATATTTCTCTCACCCAGCATGGGTATATGTAAAAATACACCCAAAACACATTTCCCTACTTCTAAAATCTTTTTTTAATTATTTGATTGGAAAAAAATCTTGTATTCTGCGTTAAGAGCTGTACTTATTTGTGGTTAAATCTTTTTTGAAATATTTTGGTGGAAATACAAATTTCCACCTTCTCCATTAACTTCCTCATCTCTTCATTAACATCGGACACACTAACTTTACACCCCCCCAGCTATATACCGTATTTTTCGCCCCACAAGATACACTTTCCCCCCCCAAAACTGTGCCTTATGGGGTGAATGCTGCCATTTTTACATCGCTAACACTGATACATCGCTGGCTGCGATGCTGCACAAAGGATCCTGTGATGTATCAGCGGGGAGGGAGGAGGGGCTCGAGGCTGGCAACTGCTGTTGGAATCGCGACAGGGCCTGATGCAGTCACTGTACTCTTACACTGAGCCCCGCCGCTCACAGCAGTCTTCATATCTAAACTGTAATCCTTAACCTCTTGGTAACTTTAGTTAAAGTAGAGCTATCCCGTGTACTACTACTTACTATCAAGCTCCCGTAGCAGGCAGAGTGGCCGGCAGCCTAGCGTCACTCATTCATGTCATGTACCTGCTCCTCCCACTTTATTAATAAAGGAGGAGGAGCAGGCGCATGACGTGAGTGAGTGACGTTACTGCCGGCCGCTCTGCTTGCTACGGGAGTATGATAGTAAGTAGTAGTACACGGGACAGTGCTACTGTAACTAAAATTAAGAAGAGGTTAAGGATTACAGTTTAGATATGAAGACTGAGGTGAGCGGTGGGGCACGGTGTATTGGGGGACACTGTTATGGGGGGGATCTGTGGATGACACATATATAGCATAAGATGCTATATAGGTGTCATCCACAGATCCCCCCATAACAGTGTCATCCACAGTCCCCCCCCCGCCCCCATAACAGTGTCATCCACAGATCCCCCTCCCCATAACAGTGCTATCTACAGATCCCCCTCCCCATAACAGTGCCATCCACAGATCCCCCTCCCCATAAGAGTGCCATACACAGATCCCCCTCCCCATAACAGTGCCATACACAGATCCCCCACCCCATAACAGTGCCATACACAGATCCCCCACCCCATAACAGTGCCATCCACAGATCTACCATAACAGTATAATGCACAGATCCCCTCCACAACAGTGTCATCCACAGATTACAATTAGTTCAAAACCCACCAAAAGCACACCTTTTGGTTCAAAATATTTATTTTTCTTATTTTCCTCCTAAAAAATCTAGGTGCATCTTATGGGCAGGTGCGTCTTATAGGGCAAAAAATATGTTATAGAAGTGGTGCCAGGACCACCTAGGAGCGATTAAATGTAAATGATACTTTCAGCCTGTTAAAGGGAATCACAGCATGATACCACAGTACATTTGATATGACATTTAGCAAGAGTTTAAAGTGCCCACATATAGCACATAGTGGGACACTGCATCAAGATGTATCAGCCAGGATTTCCACACACCAATGCCTGATGCATCAGACTAGATCATCTATGGTGCCACACCAACATTTTGACAAAACAGACCGGTTTCTTCTGGCTACCTGCCTCAGCTACTATTCTGATGCTGTTACCTGCTTGATGCCACACATCTGATGCCAAGTGCTTCTTCTTTCACCCACCATCTTCTGCGGGTACTAGTATTGCCATCCACCTCCACAGTATGTCACCTTGCCACTCAGTGGCCTCTTGATGCTCCCCCACCTCCAGACTTTGTCATTGTGCAACTCTGTGGACTCCTCCTGATGCTGCTGCTGCTGCCGACACCTCCACACTCTGTCATTGTGCCACTCTGATACCTACTCATGCTGCTTCCACCTCCAGACTCTGTCATTGGGCCTCTCTGTGGTCTCATCATGCTCATGCCAACTCCAGACTCTGTCATTAAGCCACTCTGTAGCCTACTCATGCTGCTGCCACCTCCAGACACTCTCATTGTGCCGCTCTGTGAACTACTCATGCTGCCGCCACCTTAAGACTCTGTCATTGTGCCACTCTTTGGCCTCCTCCTGCTGCTGCCAACACCGCCACACTCTGTTTGTGCCATTCTGTGGCCTACTCATGCTGCTGCAACCTCCAGACTCTGTCATTGTGCCACTCTGTGGACTCCTCCTGATGCTGCTGCCGACACCTCCATGACTCTGTCATTGTGCCGCTCTGTGAAATACTCATGCTGCCGCCACCTGCAGACTCGGTCGTTGTGTCACTCCCTGGCCTTCTCCTAATGCTGCTGCTGCCACCTACAGACTCTGTCATTGTGCCACTCGGTGGCCTCCTCATACTGCTTCCACCACCAGACCTTGTCATTGTGCCACTCTGTGGCCTCCTCCTGATGTTGCTGCTGCTGACACCTCCACACTCTGTCATTGTGCCACTCTGTGGCCTACTCATGCTGCTGCTACCTCCAGACTGAGCGTTCAGTAATGCGGCCAAAAAATACCCAGCTCCGCAGAGGATGTCCTCTTTTTTTTAAATTTAAAAAATCTGTTCTTACCAGTTTAATCTCTGTTTTGTCCTCTATCAGGGGCCGGTGTATGGAATAGATTTTAGGAACCGGGAGATGGAAAAAGATGGTTGGTCGGTCCTCTTCCTTCCAATTTGGAGCACTGCGCGTGCGCAATGCAATGTACTGTGCCACCCTATATGAGTGGTGTGTTAAGTAGTACTATTCCTATCAGTTTAATCCCTGTTACGTCCCCTATCAGGGGACATGAATAGATTTTAGGAACCGGTAGATGGAAAAAGATGATTGGTCGGTCCTCTTACTTCCAACTTGGGGCACTGCGCGTGCGCCGTGCAATGTACTGTGACCCACTATATGAGTGGTGTGCACACAGTACAGTCTTTGGGCCTGACACACACTGGTAGGCAAATACAATTATATTACAGGGTAAAAATTAAATGACTTTTTTCTGCAAGGTACTGTGCCACCCGATATGAGTGGTGTGCACACAGTACAGTCTGTGGGCCGGCGGCCTCTCACACACGGGCAGGCAACTGCAATATAATATTTGTGGTCAGGGCTACGGACACGAAAACCGAAGAGCCCTAGTGGGCTAAACACCGAGACCCACCGTAACTGCAAGACGCATCTTACCTAACTAAATGGCTAGTGGTGTGCCTGTAGCCATGTCCGTGGGTAGGCCTATAAAAGGGGGCATACCCTGTAGAAGTGAAAATAGAAAGGGAGGGAGGGTGGGGCAACTGAGAAAACACCCGCCCCTAGGTGGGGCTGTGCCTGGTTTAAGTAGAGCCTCCGCCCCTCCCACAAATGCAGTCTAAACAGACTGCCACACATATATATATATATAAAGCAGACTGATGAACCATCCCTAAAAAGGGCTTTTTGGAGTGCTGTAAGGATGCTGTCCTTACAGCAGATGAGTCTTTGAGGACTGGAGTGGACACAGAACACTAGTAGCTAAAGCTTTCCCTAGAATCCCTATATTAATTCAGCAGCAGCAGCACTCTCCCTGCCATAACTAACACTGCAGCTTCAGAATGAATTTAAGATGGATGCTGTCCTTGCTTTTTGATAGGAGGTGGGAAGGTCTGGGAGGGAGGGTATGCTGATTGGCTGGAATGTGTCTGCTGACTGTAAGGTACAGGGTTAAAGTTTGCTCAATGATGATGTATAGGGGGTGGACCGAACATCGCACATGTTAGCCCGCCGCGGCGAACACGAACACGAACACGTGATTTTCGCCAGGAACTGTTCACCGGCAAATAGTTCGGGACATCTCTACTCCACACTCTGTCATTGTGCCACTTCTGATGCTGCTGCCACCTGCAGACCTTGTCATTGGGCCCCTCTGTGGTCTCCTCATGCTGCTTCCACCTCACCACTATGTCATAGGTCCATTCTGTGGACTTCTCATGCTGTTCCCACCCTCCCCACTTTATGATTGGTCCACTATTGTGGCTTTCATTATAATTTATTTGACACTTATTCTGATCTGTCAGAAGGAAGGAAAAAACAGACGCACAATGGATCCTGTCTGTGTAGCAGCTTTAAGGCCTGTATGGTCCCATCAGAAATGACTTATGATTTGGTAGCCAAAAGCAGGAGTGGGCACAAAACACAGAAGACATGCAAATATTCCATTCACGTGTCATCTCTGTTCTAGACCCACTCCGGCTTTGTTTGCCTTTAGCAATACTGATGAATTATTGAGCAAATGCTGACTGAGTGAAGGCGTATGCTCCACAGACACAATCCGTTTTTTGTGGGTTATTGCTCTGATGGTTTAGAGGAAGGCCAAAATAATTGGTGATGACAACAGAAACTTACTGCTGACACACCCTCTACTTCTATAAGCGTTTAATAGAACAGGTTCTGTAGACATCTATGTGGAATCAGCTGACGAGGGTGTAAAAGGAGTGTGCTTCTTCTTGACGGTAACCAGAAATGTATCGCTCACGAGGCAAACAAGGCATTTGCCTAGGGCGGCACTTGCCAATGGGGCAGCAAAATGCCTTGTTTGCTTAGTGATAGTTACCGTATTTTACCGTAAAGATGACTTTCTAACATTAGAAAATGTATTCTAACCCCCAGCCAGGAGTTCCCATGGTGACGGGGACGCTTGCCTGGGGGTTAGAATATACAGGGCCCCGCCACTCACACGCTATAGTACTCTCAGCTCCGGGAACAGGCAGCAGTGCGGGCAGCGCTCACTCACTGATGTCACATCCCTGCTCCTCCCACTAGGCGGCACAGGAGCGTGACGTCAGTGAATGAGCACTGCCCGCACTGCTGCCTGTTACCGGAAGTGAGAGTAAGATACCCTGTTAAAGAGATAAGTGCTCATTTCAAGTTAAAGTTACAGATTACAGTTAATAAATGTATAATCCTGTGAGCAGCAGGGAGGGGGATCTGTGAATTGCACTGTCATGGGGGGGGGATCTGTGAATGGCACTGTCATGGGGGGCGGGGATCTGTGGATGGCACTGTTATAGGGGGGATCTGTGGATGGCACTGTCATGGGGAGGGGGATCTGTGGATGGCACTGTCATGGGGAGGGGGATCTGTGGATGGCACTGTCATGAGGAGGGGGATCTGTGGATGGCACTGTCATGAGTGGGGGATCTGTGGATGGCACTGTTATGGGGGGGATCTGTGGATGACACTGTCATGGGGGGGGATCTGTGGACGGCACTGTCATGGGTTGGGGATCTGTGGATGGCACTGTTATGGGGGGTCTGTGGATGATACTGTCATGGGGGGGTATCTGTGGATGGCACTGTTATGGGGGGGTCTGTGGATGGCACAGTTATGGGGGATCAGTGGATGACACTGTCATGGGGAGATCTGTGGATGGTGCTGTCATGGGTTGGGGATCTGTGGATGGCACTGTTATGGGGGGGGGTCTGTGAATGATACTGTCATGGGGGGGATCTGTGGATGGCACTGTTATGGGGGGGTCTGTGGATGACACTGTCATGGGGAGGGGGATCTATGGATCATGGATGACTGATCTTTGTAAAGTGGTTGAATTTACACTTTATATTATATCTAAAGATTCTCATTAAATAATAGATGCAACATTTGGTACAGAAATCATAAAATATTGGCCTTCGTTATTCACTTTTAAACACAGAAAGGAAGACGTGAAGCTCTAACAGGAAAGGGGGTGAAGCTCTAACAGGAAAGGGTTTGGCCTAAAGAGGAAGGGGTGGGGTTTACAGAAGAAGGGGTTTGGCCTTGACAGGAAGGGGTGGGTCTAATTTATATTAGGGGGGTGCCCAAGTTTAGTCTCACCTAGGGCAGCAAAAAACCAAGATACACCACTGACAGTAACATCTACCTTTAAGGCTGAGTTGATAATTGAGTTATTTGGTCAATTTTGGCCCCGTGACCGCCCAAATAAGTGAAATATGCATTGATTCTAAGAGCGATGCCTGTCATCTGCATGTCATATGGACTTACAGTATTATTTCACTACCAAAAGCAGACTCCCTATGCATGTTACTGCAATGGCAAATTTTCCATCTTAATCCATTTTTTTCCAGTAACTAAGCAAGGGTTAGCAGCCAAACAAAACTCATTATTTATTGCCCTGAGTCTGTCATTTGCAGAAACATCCTATACATGGTTGTAAACTGCTGTTACGCGAATTCATATTCGCATTGCGAATTAAACTTAGAGCTGAGTTCCTAATGGTTGTAACTTGTATTGCTAGAATTGACGAAGATAACGAATATCACGAATATAGCACTATATTCTCAATCTTCATTATATTCTAGCAACAACCATTAGGAACTCAGCTCTAAGTTTCATTCGCAATGCGAACATATAATCGCATTGCGAATTGATCTTAGAGCTAAGTTCCTGTATGTCTAGAATATAACGAAGATGATGAATATGACAAATTCACAAATATAGCACTATATTTTCAATCTTCGTTATATTCTAGCAACAACCATTAGGAACTCAGCTCTAAGTTTCATTTGTGAAGCGAACATATAGTCGCATTGCAAATTCAACTTAGAGCTGAGTTCCTAATGGTTGGCTTGCTAGAATATAACAGAGATTGAGAATATAGTGGTATAGTCATGAATTCGTGATATTCGTTATATTCAAGCAATACAACCATTAGGAACCCAGCTCTAAGTTTAATTCACAATGAGAGTAATTCAGGTTATATTAATCGCATTGCGATTACAACTTAGTCAAATTTGTGAGATCGTGATTCTCACATCTGACAGTACATTTTAGCATGGAGGCGTTCCCATGCACACGGGAAGTCGGCAGAAGCGGCAACGGGCATTGACTGGAGCGGGCAGGGAGCCATAAATCCTCTGGACAGGTAAGAACAGCTTTTGGGAAGTGGGAAGACAACCAGAGAGCAACAAGGATTAACAACTTAAAAAAAAAAAAAAACAACGAATATTCTAAATAGCGAGTATATAGCGCTATATTCGCAATATTCGTGAATTTGTGAAGTGCCGATATTCGCTAAAAAAAGTTGCTATTCGAATATTCGCGCTCAACACTAGTTTTTGGAAGGCAGATTTTGCTGGACTGGTTTTTAAACATCATGTCCCATTTGAAGCCCCCCTGGTGCACCCCTAGAGTAGAAAGTCAAAAAAAGTGACCCCATTTTGAAAACTACGGGATAAGGTGGCAGTTTTGTTGGTACTATTTTAGGGTAAATATGATTTTTGGTTGCTCTATATTACACTTTTTTTGAGACAAAGTAACAAAAAAATAGAAATTCTGAAATTTCATCTCCATTTGCCAATAACTCTTGTGGAACACATAAAAGGGTTAACAAAGTTTGTAAAATCAGTTTTGAATACCTTGAGGGGTTTAGTTTCTTAGATGGAGTCACTTTTTTGGAGTTTCTACTGTAGGCGTGCATCAGGGGGCTTCAAATGGGACAAAAAAACAGTCCAGCAAAATCTGCCTTCCAAAAACCATATGGCGTTCTTTTTCTTCTGTGCCCTGCCGTTTTGCCATACAGCAGTTTACGACCACATATGGGGTGTTTCTGCAAACTACACAATCAGCGCAATAAATATTGAGTTTTGTTTGGCTGTTAACCCTTGCTATGTTACTGTAAAAATGGATAAAAATGGAAAATTTAAAAAAAATAGGTTTTGGCACCGTTTTTAATTTTTGTTATTTACATCGTTGATTTGACTGGTTAGATCATGTGCTCTTTCTCTAGAGCAGCTTGTTACGGACATGACAATACCAAATATAACTACTTTTGGTTTTTTTTGTTTCAGTTTTACATAATAAAGCCTTTTTTTTTTTTATGATTTTTTTGTGTCTCCACATTCTGAAATACATATTTTTTTTTCTTTTTTGGGTGACTGTCTTATGTAGGGGCTAATTTTTTGCGGGATGAGATGTTAGTTTGATTGTCACTATCTTGAGGTGCAGATGTCATTTTGGTCGCTTGCTATTACACTTTTTGTGATGTAAGGTGACAAAAATGGCTTTTGACACCGTATTTATATTTTTTTTTTGCTGTATTCACCTGAGGGGTTAGGTCATGTGTTATTTTTACAGAGAAGGTTGTTACGAATGTGGCGATACATAATATGTATGCTTTTTATTTATTTATTTAAGTTTTACACAATAATATCATTTTTTAAACCTAAAGAAAGCATGTTTTAGGCCTCTTTCCCACTTGCGTTGTTAGGATCCGGCATGCACTTCCGTCGCCGGAAATGCCCGCCGGATCCGTAACAACGCAAGTGACCTTAAAGCATTTGAAGACTGATCAGTCTTCAAAATGCTTACAGTGTTACTATGGCAGCCAGGACGCTAATAAAGTCCTGGTTGCCATAGAAGTAGTGGGGAGCGGGGGAGCAGTATACTTACCGTCCGTGTGGCTCCCGGGGCGCTCCAGAATTACGTCAGAGCGCCACATGCGCATGGATCACGTGATCCATGCGATCATGTGATCCATGCGCATGGGGCGCCCTGACGTCACTCTGGAGCGCCCCGGGAGCCACACGGACGGTAAGTATACTGCTTCCCTGCTCCCCACTACACTTTACCATGGCAGCCGGGACTTTAGCGTCCTGGCTGCCATGGTAACCATTCAGAAAAAGCTAAACGTCGGATCCGGCAATGCGCCAAAACGACGTTTAGCTTAAGGCCGCATCTGGATTAATGCCTTTCAATGGGCATTAATTCCGGATACGGCCTTGCGGCAAGTGTTCAGGATTTTTGGCCGAGGTAAAAAGCGCAGCATGCTGCTGTATTTTCTCCGGCCAAAGAACGTTCCGGTCCTGAACTGAAGACATCCTGATGCATCCTGAACAGATTTCTCTCCATTCAGAATGCATGGGGATAAAACTGATCAGGATTTTTCCGGCATAGAGCCCTGACGACGGAACTCTATGCCGGAAAAGAAAAGCGCAAGTGTGAAAGAGCCCTTAATGTCTCCATAGTCTGAGAGACATATTTTTTTTTTTTTTGGGCGATTGTCCTATGTAGGGTAACATTTTTTGTGGGATGAGATGACTGTTTGATTGGCACTATTTTGGGAGGCATATAACTTTTTGATCGCTTGCTATTACCCTTTTAACACTTGCTATTTGCTACTTTTATGTGATGCGAGGTGACAAAAATGTTTTTATTTAATTTTTTTTACGGTATTTACTTGAGGGGTTAGATCATGTGATATTTTTATAGAGCCGGTTTTTACGGATGCGGTGATACCTAATATGTATACTTTTTTATTTATTTTACTTTAACACATGTAAGGGATCAGTTAGCGGGGGTCATCTCCTGGGTACACAGGCATCGTTCAGCAGGCACACCATAGACATTGCAGTCCAAACAGCAGGGAAGTCGTTTAACTGGCCTCAGTCAGTTTTATTGATAGGTGAGGTACAGACCACAAAAAGAAATATATAACAAACAAAATTCTAAGCCTGTCCGGCTCTAACTATACAGCAGGAAACCTAACTGCACAAGTGCCGACCTAATACCGGGCACCAAACAAAATAACAAGGTCCATACCTCTAGGAGTGCTCTCTCAGGCTCTAAGCATGTAACCTGTTCCCAGGTGGAGCAAGCTGTGTCTGTATTCTCAGCCTTATATCAGACTAGCACTCCTGAGGAGTGATTACCTGACAGCCTAAAACCCGGACTGTCCGGATGGAGTGGGGGCCCACCCTTCTCTCCCCACTCCAGCAACACAGGCCCTAAAACCAGGTTTTTATACTAACCCGAATTGCAGAGACGTCTGCATAGACCGCTGAACATTTCCCTGGTTGCTTTTTAAATGACAGAAGTGAGGAATCTTGGACACACATAGACCCCGTCCACCACTTCTCCAGACACTCCGTCACATATCCTCCCCCCCTGTTTCAGACCTGGGGCTGGAACACAACTAAACATCAGACAATGTACACGCGACAAGGCATCTGCATTTCCCATTTGGGTCCCTGGCCTGTGTTTTACGGTAAATTGGTACTCTTGTAGGGCTAAGAACCATCTTGTTACCCTCCTATTTTTTTCCTTATTCTCACACATCCATTTTAAGGGAGCATGATCTGTGACCAATTCAAAGTGACGGCCCAGCAAATAGTAGCGGAGCGCTTCCAGGGCCCATTTAATAGCGAGGCACTCTTTTTCCACAATTGCATATTTTCTCTCATGTTCATTAAGTTTCCTGCTCAGATACAGCACGGGGTGTTCTTCTCCATCCCGTACCTGTGACAGCACCGCCCCCAGGCCGACCTCAGACGCATCCGTCTGTAGGACAAATCCATTCTTAAAGTCTGGAGTTATCAGTACTGGCTGAGCGCACAGGAGGGTTTTTAGAGTCTGAAATGATTTCTCAGCCTCTTGTGACCACTTAACCATGACTGAGTCTTTCCCTTTTGTCAAGTCTGTTAATGGGGCTGTAAGACAAGAAAAATTGGGTATAAATCGTCGGTAATAGCCTGTAATCCCTAAGAAGGCACAGACTTGCTTCTTGGTTACCGGTTGAGGCCATTTTTGTATGGCTTCAATTTTGTTTAACTGGGGCTTTACTAGACCTCGGCCTATGATGTAACCTAGATACTTAGCCTCTTCGAGACCAATGGCACATTTTTTTGGGTTGGCTGTGAAGCCTGCCTCACACAGTGAATTGATAACCGCCTGCACCCTAGGTAGATGGGATTCCTAATCTTGACTTTGGATGATGATGTCATCCAGATATGCTGCTGCGTATAGTCTGTGGGTCGTAATATTTTATCCATTGCCCTCTGGAAGGTTGCAGGCGCTCCATGCAAACCAAATGGCAAGACTACATAATGAAACAACCCATCAGGAGTGGCAAAGGCAGTTTTCTCTTTGGCTTCATTTGTTAGCGGAATTTGCCAGTAACCTTTGGTTAAGTCCAGAGTGGTTATATACCTGGCGTTTCCAAGCCTGTCAATGAGCTCATCAACACGAGGCATTGGGTAAGCATCAAACTTAGATAGTCAATTTTTTAAAGTCATTGCAAAACCTCCAGCTGCCATCTGGTTTGGGGATCAGCACTATAGAACTGGACCACTGGCTATGGGACTCTTCAATTACCCCAAGTTCCAACATTTTCCTCACCTCTGCAGAGATAATCCCTCTCCTGGCCTCTGGTATTCTGTAGGGTCTCAGCTTAACCCTTTGTCCTGGTTCTGTAATGATGTCATGTTTTATGACCGAGGTGCGCCCTGGGATCTCAGAGAAAAAAATCCCTATTCTTAAAGAGGAACCCTTGTACTACCTTTTGTGTTTTGGCCAGGGAGTCTGGTATTGTTACTTCCGGCAACAGGGGCTTCCCAGAGCACCGCTGCTCTGGTGGGTAGGAGGAGTTGGCAGCAAGTGATAGATGATCTTTCCATGGTTTTATAAGATTGATGTGGTACACTTGCTCAGGCTTCCTCTTACCTGGTTGATGGATTTTATTGTTTACCTCATTTACTTGCTCTATTATCTCAAAGGGGCCTTGCCACTTAGCCAGGAATTTACTCTCTACCGTAGGGATCAGCACTAGAACCCGGTCACCTGGCGCAAAGGTACGTACTTGGGCACTGCGGTTATACACCCTTTGTTGTGCCCCCTGAGCCTGGGCCATATGTTCACGTACAATTGGCATCACTGCAGCTATACGATTTTGCATTTGTGCCACATGTTCTATGACACTTCTATAGGGGGTAGCTTCTTCTTCCCAGGTTTCTTTTGCTATATCTAACAGACCCCTAGGGTGGCGTCCATATAGCAACTCAAAGGGGGAGTAACCCATGGATGACTGAGGGACTTCACGGATGGCAAACATGAGATAGGGGAGAAGGAAATCCCAGTTTTTCCCATCTTTGTCCACCACTTTCTTAAGCATGGCTTTTAGAGTTTTGTTAAATCTCTCTACCAGTCCATCAGTCTGGGGATGGTAGACAGAGGTACGCAGCTGTTTAACTTTGAACAGTTTACATAACTCCTTCATGATACGGGACATAAAGGGGGTACCCTGATCTGTTAGGATCTCTTTTGGTATACCCACGTGACTGAACACCTGCACCAACTCTTTAGCTATGGCCTTGGATGTTGTACTACGTAAGGGGATAGCTTCCGGTAACGAGTAGCGTAGTCCATGATTACGAGAATATGTTGGTGGCCTCGAGCAGATTTTACAATGGGCCCCACCAGATCCATTGCTATCCTCTCAAATGGTATCTCCATGATTGGTAGAGGTACCAAGGGACTACGATAGTGTGGCTTGGGAGACGAAATTTGGCACTCTGGGCAGGAGGCACAGTAATCTTTAACATCTTTATGGACCCCAGGCCAAAAGAACCTTTGAAGGATTCTGTCTGTAGTCTTTTCAGCTCCCAAATGCCCCCCCATAAGGTTACCATGAGCAATATCTAGTAGAGTTCGTCGGTACATTTTAGGAACCAACAGTAGTTCCACCAGATCCTCTCCCCTTTTTTCCACCTGGTACAATAATTCGCGTTTTACAGCTATATGTGGAAAACAAAGTCTGCTGTCTGGCTCTACCAGTTTACCATCTATAGATTTCACATTTTCTCGGGCTCTAGTAAGGGTGGGATCTTTTAATTGCTCAGCACCAAATTGCTCTTTCCTTACTGCAAGGTCTGGCAAATTGTCGCTAAGGGAGTCTTCTCTCTCTGGACTGTTCTGACCCTCTTCTAACCCGACATTATGGTCCGAGACCTCAGGCTCCCCCATCATGACAGACAGAGGAAATGATTCATCCTCAACAGTAGACCCTCTTATATACCCACACACTTCGGTACTCGGGGTTGGGTCACCCCTTTCCTGACAGACCTTTGAAAGTTTATGTTCCCATAGCTGCCAGAAATGTGGGAAATCGCGCCCTATGATGACATCATGCATTAACCTGGGCACTACACCGACCATAAATTTTTCTGCCCCAAACTGGGTATTTACATCTACCACCGCCGTGTAATAATCACGGGTGTCTCAATGTATGCAGGTCACTGCCAAGGTTTTCGGTTGCCATTTCCTGGGGTTTACCAAATCCGTTTTTACTAGAGTGACCAGACTGCCTGAGTCTAACAAGGCACTCACTTCTTTACCTTCCACAGTGATAACACACATTTTTTTTCTCACCCCCAGTATTTGGTAAAGCCACACACGCAAGCTGAGCATACAGTGATAAACGGCGGTTTATATAGGAGGCGTCACATTGCATTGGTTCACCATACATTGGACAATTGGCAACAACATGACCTGGCATTTGACATCTGAAACATTTTATTAAGTCCTTATTAAGCCTTTTATAGGCCACAGACTTCCCTGGCACAGCTTGCCAGCTTTTGGAGCCCGTGTCTCTAGTCTCTCCACTTGCACCCACAGACATATCACTTCTGCCAGCCCCCTTTTCCCTTAGAACAGTCTTACCAGGTAGCCCTGGAGATCTTCGCTGCAGGGCTGGGGGGCGCTGTGGCAGACTCAGCAACTCCTCTGCGGCTGTGTACCTCTCCACCATCTCGTCAACATTTTTGGGGTCTCCATGGCTCACCCACTTGCGCAGTGTAACGGGGAGGGCCCTTAAGTACTGGTCCATCACAACCCGCTCCACCATCTGGAGGCCGGTCAGGATCTCCGGTTGCAACCACTTCTTGGTCAGGTGTATGAGGTCATGCATTTGGGAACGTGGAGGTTTATCCATGCTGTAGTCCCAGTTGTGCACCCGTTGTGCACGGACTGAAAGCGTAACCCCAAGGCGTGTAAGGATCTCCTTCTTTAGAGTAACATAGTCCATAGCATCATGATTCTCCAGGTCAAAATATGCCTTTTGGGGTTCTCCTGAAAGGAAGGGTGCCACCAGTCCTGCCCACTGTGCCTTGGGCCAACCCTCTCGCTCGGCTGTCCTTTCGAAGGTGGTCAGGTAGGCTTCCACATCATCTGTGTCTGTCATCTTTTGCAAAAAGTGACTAGCCCTTATGGAGGAATGAGGGGTGTCTGCCATACCTGAGACACGTCCAGCAACACTGGTTAGTTGCTGCACAACAACTGCTAAGGCCTCCCGGTCTTGTCTTTGCGCCTCCTGGGCAGCCTCCAGTTGGGCAGTCAGCCTGCGGCTGGTTTCCTCAAGCGCCTTTTGCTGCACTCGGGTAGCCTCTTGTTGAGATGCAACAGCCTGCAACACAGCTTTAACCACATCCTCCATTTTCAAGAGGCAGAAATACAGTCTTTGGTGTGCTGTGAAAATTGACTCTGGCCCTTTAACTTGCTGCACAGATTGCACCACAGAAGAGAAAAAAAAAAAACAGTCCAGTTTTAAGCCCAGCAGCTTTCCAGCAGCACCCGCTTCAGTGCAAAACAGGCTTCCTGCCCTTTTTATGCCATAGCATCCTCCACCACATGTAAGGGATCAGTTAGCGGGGGTCATCTCCTGGGTACACAGGCACCGTTCAGCAGGCACACCATAGACATTGCAGTCCAAACAGCAGGGAAGTCGTTTAACTGGCCTCCGTCAGTTTTATTGATAGGTGAGGTACAGACCACAAAAAGAAATATATAACAAACAAAATTCTAAGCCTGTCCGGCTCTAACTATACAGCAGGAAACCTAACTGCACAAGTGCCGACCTAATACCGGGCACCAAACAAAATAACAAGGTCCATACCTCTAGGAGTGCTCTCTCAGGCTCTAAGCATGTAACCTGTTCCCAGGTGGAGCAAGCTGTGTCTGTATTCTCAGCCTTATATCAGACTAGCACTCCTGAGGAGTGATTACCTGACAGCCCAAAACCCGGACTGTCCGGATGGAGTGGGGGCCCACCCTTCTCTCCCCACTCCAGCAACACAGGACCTAAAACCAGGTTTTTATACTAACCCAAATTGCAGAGACGTCTGCATAGACCGCTGAACATTTCCCTGGTTGCTTTTTAAATGACAGAAGTGAGGAATCTTGGACACACATAGACCCCGTCCACCACTTCTCCAGACACTCTGTCACACACAATAACAGCATTTTAGAAAAAAAAAATCATGTCTTAGTGTCCCCATAGTCTGAAAGCCATAATTTTTTTATTTTTTGGGCGATTGTGCTATGTAGGGGCTCATTTTTTGCGGGATGAGATGGCGGTTTGATTGGTTTCATTATGGAGGCATGAGCCTTTTTGATAGCTTGGTATTACACTTTTTGTGGTGTTTTTTTTATGGTGTTCACCTGAGGGGTTAGGTCATGTGATATTTTTATAAAGCAGGTTTTTATGGACGCGGTGATAGCTAATATGTGTAGTATATTTTATTTTTTGAATTTTAATTCATTGATAAATGTGTTTTTATTTTTTTCACTTTTTTTTTACATTTTTTTGACCGATACCCACTTGGTTCTTGAAGATACAGTGGGTCTGATGTCTGTATAATACATTACAGTACACTATATAGTGTACTGTACTGTATTTTTTTTTACTTTAGAAAGTCTGATCAGACTTCTGTCTTTAGCAGAAGTCTGATCAGAGTTACCATTACCATAGCAAGCAGGACGCCTGTGAAGGACCCGCTGCTCTGTTCTGGTGATGGGGAGGGAGCTCCCTCCCTCTGTGATCCTATCAAGAATCGGGGGCTGCAAGGGCACAGCAGCCCCCGATGGAAGAGGGAGCTCCCTCCCTGTTAGCCCCTGCCATACTGGGGTACCGCGGTATGGAATCGGTTAAATGGCTGACATCACAGCACAGATGTCAGCCGTTTACACCAGAGTGTCTGACACTCTGGTACACACTGTTGTGCTGATACTCTGGTATACCCACTACTCCACCAATGAATATTAGAGAGGAGGTGGCCCGCCACACCGCCCACCTCCCGCACCACCCACAACCCCCCCCCCCCCCCCCGCCCCGCCCGCTGGCAAAATATGATTGGGGGGGTTAAAAATTAAAAGTTTGTTAATGAAGCAGAAAAAGCTTCAATTTTCTCAGCAGTATTGGAATTGGACCCTGTAAGTAAATAAACCCTGCAACCATTGCTGGAAGGACACAAGCTGGTGGTGGCAGCATTATAGTCTGGGGAATGTTTTCTTGGCATTCTCTGGGCCCAGTCATCCACATGGAAGACCCTATCAACCGATTTGGGTATGAATCTATCCTTGCAGATCACATACTGTACACCCATACATGCTGATTGTCTTCCATAAGGTGGATGGGATATTCTAGCAAGACAATGTCACATGTCATATGGCTAGCAATATCCGACATTGGTTGGAAAAGCATGACCAAGACTTCCAAGTACTACCCTGGTCCCCTAATTCCCCAGACTTGAACCCAATTGAGCATCTGTGGGGCCACCTTGATTGTCGTGTTTGCTCTGTGGATACTTCCTTACACACCCTCCAGCAGTTGTGGAATGCACTACAGTCAGCATAGGTAGCGATATCTGTGACAACTGACCAGCTGCTGTCTACACTGCACACAGTGGTTACTCTGGATATCAGCTGACGGTCATAATACTGCATGTAATTGAGGCACTCTCCTTCCCTGACGAGCAGGTGATTGTTGGGCACGAACGCCTCCTTCCCGACAATCATCTGCTCAATTGAGTACTATTAGGGGCCTTTAGACTGTCTAGAATAAATTTTCACTGTCTGAAAATTAGACAGGATTAGTAAATTTTCCCTATGTTTTCTGTGGTGAATGATCTTAATTGTTCAGGTTAGGCTACTTTCACACTAACATTTTGGCTTTCCATTTGTTTCGTCATGGGCTCTCATAAGTGGTCCAAAACAGATCAGTTTTGCCCTAATGCTTACTGCATGCAAAAGAAACCGCTCAGAATGCATCAGTTTGCCTTTGTTCAGTCACCATTCCGCTCGGGAGGCTGACACCAAAACACTGCAGCAATTTTCTGTCCGTCCTGGGATGCGGAGCAAGACGGATCCGTCCTGACACACAATGTAAGTCAATGGGGACAGATCCGTTTTCTCTGACACAACAGAAAACGGATCTGTCCCCCATTGATTTTCAATGGAATTCATGACGGATCCGTCTTGGCTATGTAAGACATAATACAACCAGATCCTTTCATGGAAAACACTTCCGTTAACGATAACACAACCATCTGCATCCGTTATGAACAGATCCAGTTGTATTGTCTTTAACATATCTTTAACATTGCCAAGACGGATCCACCCCCCATTGACTTTTTCTATTGTGGCAGATTGTGTCAGAGAAAACGGATTTGTCCCCATTGACTTGCATTGGGGTAATGCTGGATCCGTTTTGCATCTGCTTCCCAGGATGGAAAGCAAAATACAACATGTTGTGGTTTTCTCTCCAGTCTGGGAACACAACTAAATGGAACAGAATGCATTTTAGTGCATTCCGTTCTGTTTAGTTTAGTTTTGTCCCCATTGACAATGAATGGGGACAAAACGGAAGCGTTTTTTCCGGTATTGAGCCCCTATGACGAAAACTTAAATGCTAGTGTGAAAGTACCCTTATTGCACATGAAGAGTTTTTGCAGATCCATGACGGATCCGCAAAAAATGCTAGTGTGAAAGTAGCCTAAGCATAATGTCTCTTACAAATTGTAGTAAACAAATAAATAAACACATTCTCCCACCTTCTTCTCGCATCTGCTCATATTTCCTCTTAGCAATGTATCTCCTCCAAGCTTTCTGGATAGTTCTGGCAAAGGTATCAAACTTTCTTTCTCGCATTTCTTCCAATAAGAACAACTACACAGAGAGGGGAAGAGTAAATTCATTAATAGACACATAGGGAAAATTAGCATACAGGCTATATTACATATACGTATGTTAGTGTTTACCTTGAGTTAATAATGTTTCAGGCTGCACTCATCATTCTTTTTCACACCCCATAATCTACAGTTTAAAGCCTGTTCATAGTTGCAGACTTTTCTGTTATGAGCATACAGTATACCTCCAAGTACTACTTGCTAGATGTAAGGTATGTGTTCAGAATGCCACTGTCTTTTCTGTGTTTTTTACCTTATCTATATTCATGACATTGTTAAAACATATGACATTGTTAAGACATCATTTTAAATGGTGAAATACTTTAACTCCTCTTGGTTTGAATGAGCGGCTTAATTTTAGCTGCTTTATTTAAACCTTAGTTGTGAAACTACCAGGCATCATAATCATATGTAGGGCTCATATCCCTTCATATCCCCTAAATGCTCTCCAACTCTCCTTTCTCCCTTCTATTATGTAGTGATGGGACAAGCAATATCTGAGGGAGATTACACTGATTACCCATCCCGACATGATTTGGTGACTTATTTGTTACCTGTGATATGACCATACCTGGGGCACTCCGGTGGGTGGCATTCCGTCACCGGGCGAGAATCTAATTCAACTTAACCACCTCAGCCCCCCTAGCTTAAACACCCTTAATGACCAGACCACTTTTTACAATTCTGCACTACACTAATTTCACGGTTTATTGCTCGGTCATACAACTTACCACCCAAATGAATTTTACCTCCTTTTCTTCTCACTAATAGAGCTTTTATTTGGTGGTATTTCATTGATGCTGACAGTTTTACTTTTTTTGATATTAATCAAAAATGACTGAAATTTTTGCAAAAAAAGGACATTTTTCACTTTCTGTTGTAACATTTTTCAAAAAAAACCTAAATTTCTATATAAATTTTAATCTAAATTTATTGTTCTACATGTCTTTGATTAAAAAAAATCCAATAAGTGTATATTTATTGGTTTGGGTAAAAGTTATAGTGTTTACAAACTATGGTGCAAAAAAGTGAATTTCGGCATTTTGAAGCAGCTCTGACTTTCTGAGCACCTGTCATGTTTCTTCAGGTGCTAGAATGGCAGGATAGTATAAATACCCCCCAAATGACACCATTTTAGAAATAAGACACCCCAAAGTATTCGCAAAGGGGCATGGTGAGTTCATGTATGATTTCATTTTTTTTCGCAAGTTAGCGGAAAATGACACTTTATGAGGAAAATAAATAAATAATAAAGTTTCCATTTCTGCTAACTTCTGGCAAAAAAAACTAAATCTCCCACGGATTCACTATGCCCCTCAGTGAATACCATGAGGTGTCTACTTTCCGAAATGGGGTCATTTGTGGGGTGTGTTTACTGTTCTGGCATTTTGGGCGGGGCTAAATTGTGAGCAACCCTGTAAAACCTAAAGGTACTCGTTGGACTTTACGCCCCTTTACGCACCTAGGCTGCAAAAAAGTGGCACACATGTGGTATCGCGGTACTCAGGAGAAGCAGAGCAATGTGTTTTAGGGTGTATTTTTACATATACCCATGTTGGGTGAGAGAAATATCTCTGTAAATTGTCAACTTTGTATAAAAAAAATTAAAAAGTTGTCATTTACAGAGATATTTCTCTCAAACAGCATGGGTATATGTAAAAATACACCCCAAAACACATTTCCCTACTTCTCCTGAGTATGGCGATACCACATGTGTGACACTTTTTTGCAGCCTGGGTGCGCAAAGGGGCCCAAATTCCAATGAGTACCTTTAGGATTTCACAGGGCATTTTTACGCATTTGGATTCCAGACTTCTTCTCACGCATTAGGGGTCCCTAAAATGCCAGGGCAGTATAAATACCCCACACGTGACCCCATTTTTGAAAGAAGACACCCCAAGGTATTCCGTGAGGGGTATGGTGAGTTCATGTAAAATTTTATTTTTTGTCACAAGTTAGTGGAATTTGAGACTTTGTAAGAAAAAAAAAAGGCAATTTCCAATAACTTGTGCCAAAAAAATTCTAGTTTTAATAGTTCTGGCAATGTGCGGATCCACAAAATGCGGAAAGCACATTGCCGGTGTCCGTGTTTTGCGGATCCGTGGATCTGTGGATCCGCAAAACACATATAGACGTCTAAATGAGCCTTACAGTGGGTGATTAGTGACAGGGGGTGACAGGGGGTGATCAGGGGGGTGACATGGGGTGATCAGGGGTTAGTCAGGGGTCAATCAGGGGTTAATCAGTGATGGGGTGGATGGGGGGGTCTGTGTGGTGATTGGTGCACTTACATATGTTTCCTCTGGTGGTCCCAAGCAAAAGGGACCACCAGAGGAGCAGGCAGCCGGCATATCAGATGCTGTTAACAAAACAGCGTCTGATATGCGATTTTTCTAACTACTACAGCCTGCCAGCGCATAATCAGCGCTGGCAGGCTATAGTTTACCTTCCTCCCGACGCATTTCCTGTGAGCACGCGCGTTCACAGGAAATCTCACCTCTCGCGTGATGACGCACGGATGCGTCCACCCAGAATAACCCGACCGCCCGCCGAACGCATCCGTGCGTTAGGCGGTCCTGGAGCGGTTAAGAAGGAAGCAGCGTCCGGTCAGCCTGCCAGCAACTACCACTAGTACCACTAATAGTGAGAGGGTATTAACATTACTTCGCCTTTTTACCAGCCTTGTCCACTGGCCTTAGGTGACCTAGGTGATAGGCATTTCATGCCCTGCAGTTTTTTTTGATTAGTCTAGCCCACTGGCTTTAGGCTCTCTAATGAACCCCTCTATATATCTCTTTTTAGGAGGCTTTTAATGGTCTCTCTGAGCATCTACATGAGAGTCCCATCATTCCTGTCTTTTGAGTACTTTTTGTAGGTTAGACACCTTTTCTTCCCCTGATGATTCCCAATTTATGGGATCAAATAGCATGTGTTTGGAGAGGTATAACTAGGGACAACTTAGGGACTTGTCCGTTCTAGCGTCAGGTTCCAGACGGGGTTGCTCGGGACAGGTGCTCTGTGTTTGTGAGGCAGGGTTAACTAGACCCTATCCCCCATTATCCTTTTGGGGTATAACAGGGAAATTGTCAACACCTGCTCTCATCAAGTCATCATCTGAAACTTCACCCACTAAGTGCACCCTTATTTTGTGACCATACTGTGGAATTGATCATATTCTGTCAAAAACCCTGTGCATTGACTGTATCTACAGGTCAACACTACAGGACAGGTAAGATGCAATTGATCTCTTCCATACTGCTGGCAATTACAATTGTAATTTATGTTTAGAACCCTGCTTTGTAATGTTGCACCATTTATTCTATTTTTTTCATTAAATGTTATGTTTTAACAATGTCATATCCCACCTTTAGCAGTGCTAAATATGTGTAATAGTGTAAAATTTTTATATATCACATGAACTAACCCCTCATGTGAACACCGTAAAATATATAAAATAAAAGGTGTGTCAAAAAAGGCATTTTTTGTCACCTTGCATTACAAAAAGTGTAATACCAAGCGATCAAAAAGTCATATGCGCCTGATCTAACCGGTCACATGAAAATTGTAATTAACAAAAAATAAAAATGGTGCCAAAAATCACATCTACCTTAGAAGAGTATCAACAAAACTGCCACCTTATCCTGTTCTTTCCAAAATAGGATCTTTTTTTGGACTTTCTACTCTAGGGGTGCATCAGGGGGTCTTCAAATGTGACATGGCAGCTTAAAATTATCCCAGTGAAATCTGACTTCAAAAAAACATATGGCGTTCCTTTCCTTCTGAGCCCTGCCGTGTGCCTGTAAAGCAGTTTACGACCCCCTATGGGGTGTTTCTGTAAACTACAGAATCAGGGCAATAATTGTTGACTTTTATTTGGCTGTTAACCCTTGCTTTGTTAGCGTAAAAAAAAATGTATTAACACCTTAAGGACTCAGGACTCCTATTTCACCTTAAGGACCCGGCCATTTTTTGCAAATCTGACCAGTGTCAATTTTGTGGTGATAACTTTTAAACGCTTATGCAGGCCATTCTGATATTGTTTTCTCGTCACATATTGTACTTCATGACAGTGGTAAAATGCAGTCGAAAAATGTCATTTTTATTTATAAAAAAAATACCAAATTTACCCAAAATTTTGAAAAATGTGCAAATTTCCAAGTTTCAATTTCTCTACTTCTATAATACATAGTAATACCGCCCAAAAAAAGTTATTGATTTACATTCCTCATATGTATACTTCATGTATCGATCATCTTGGGAATGCCATTTCCTTTTTTGGGGACGTTACAAGGCTTAGAAGTTTAGAAGTAAATCTTGAAATTTTTCCGAAATTTTCAAAAACCCATTTTTTAGGGACCAGTTAAGGTCTGAAGTCACTTTGTGAGGCTTACATAATAGAAACCACCCAAAAATGACCCCATTCTAGAAACTACACCCTTCAATGTATTCAAAACTGATTTTACAAACATCGTTAACCCTTTAGGTTTTCCACAAGAATTAATGGCAAATGGAGATAACATTTCAGAATTTAGATTTTTAGAAAATCTTCCATTTTAATCCATTTTTCCAGTAACAAAGCAAGGGTTAACAGCCAAATAAAACTCATTATTTATTGCCCTGATTCTGTAGTTTGCAGAAACACCCCATATGTGGTCGCAAACTGCTGTATGGCCAAACGGCAGGGCACAGAATGAAGGGAACTCTATATGGTTTTTGGAAGGCGGATTTTGCTGGACTGGTATTTTGACACCATGTCCCATTTGAAGCCCCCGATGCACCCCTAGAGTAGAAACTCCATAAAAGTAACTCCATCTTAGAAACTACACCCCGCAAGGTATTTAAAACCGATTTTACAAACTTTGTTAAACCTTTAGGTGTTCCACAAGAGTTATTGGCAAATGGAGATGAAATTTTAGAATTTCTATTTTTTGTTACCTTGCCTCAAAAAAAGTGTAATATAGAGCAACCAAAAATCATATTTACCCTAAAGTAGTACAAAATAAACTGCCACTTTATCCCGTAGTTTCCAAAATGGGGTTTTTTTTGTTTCAGTTTTTCATCTCCATTTTCCATTAATTATTGTGGAACACCTAAGGTGTTAACAACGCTTGTAAAATCAGTTTTAGGGGTGTAGTTTCTAAAATGGGGCCATTTATGGGTGGTTTGAATTATGTAAGCCTCACAAAGTTACTTCAGGCCTGAAATGGTCCTTAAAAAGTGGGTTATGGAAAATGTTCAGAAAAATTTCAAGATTTGCTTCTAAACTTCTATGCCTTCTAACGTCTCCAAAAAATAAAATGGCATTCACAAAATGATCCAAACATGAAGTAGACATATGGGGAATGTAAAGTAATAACTATTTTTGAAGTTATTACTATCTATTATAAAAGTAGCGACCGCACCTTTAACAGTGACTGCCACAGTACCCCGCTCCCTTAACAGTGACCTCCCAGTACCCCGCTGCCCCTTTAATAGTGGCCTCCACAGTCCCCTCCTCCCTTAACAGTGACCTCCACAGAGGCCTGCCCCTTAACAGTAACATCCACAGTGCCCCCCCCCCCCTTTAACACTGACCTACACAGTGGCTGCCCCTTTATTAGTGACCTCCACAGTACCTCCACAGTACCCCGTCTCGTTAACATTCATTTCCACAATAACCCACCCCTTTAAAAGTGACCTCCACAAGGCTCCGTTCCCTTAAAATATGACTTCCACAGCACACCACCCCCTTAACAGTGACCACTACAGCACCCTGCCCTTTAACACTGACCTCCATAGCAGACCGTCACCCTTAACTGTGACAACCACCGTTCCATGCCCCCTTACCAGAGACCTCCACAGTGTCTGCTCCTTTAACAGTGACCTCCACAGCATCCCGCCTATTAACAGTGTCCTCCATAGCAGCCGCCCCTTTATTAGTGACCTCCACAGTACCCCATCTCCTAAACAGCGATTTCCACAACACCCTGCCCCCTTAACAGTGGCCTTTACAGCAATATGCCCCTTAACACTTACCTCCATAGCGGACCATCCCTTTAACTGTGACCTCCACGGCAGCCTGCCCCTAGGGTAGCCAGAGGTTCAGTTTTAGGCCGGAAAGTCTGGCTTTCAGACGCCCTGTCCTCCGTCGGACACAGGGCCTGGAAGGACGCAGGGATGTCCTTTTAAACAGCTCACTCTCAGACAGCATCAATGTGCTGTCTGAGCGTGAGCTGCAGGGAGAAAGTCACCCTATCTCTCACCCCTGCAGCTGACAGAAGTTGATTTTTTACCTTTATTTTTTTAATCCCGACGGCTGCGGACTGGGAGAGAGCGTGGCCTAACCGAATGGGGGGGGAGGGGGTGGTTTTAGTGGGACGGGACCTGCCCCCAGTTCATCTTTTGAGGGTGGCCTAAATCGCCACCCTACCTGCCCTTGGACTGTGACCTCCACAGCACTACGCTCCCTTGACAGTGTCATCCACAGTGCCCTGCCCCTTTAAAGCTGACCTGCAGCAGTGAAGAAAAATGGTTGGGTTGTTATGGAAACCTGGTGTAAAACTGTATATGTGGAGATTAAGAACCTGCGAGCTTCTATTGGCTGATAAGGGACATGTGACCATGTGTATAGCAGTTGGGATATGAAGAGAAAGACCTGCAGGCTAATGTAGGTCATGTGATGTGCCATATTTGCATCTTTTGCGAATATCTCAGGAACGGTACATGCTATAGAGCTGAGACCCGGTCTAAAACATTCCCGGACACCTGATGTACCTGTGTGCCAAATTTCGTAATTGTAAATGAACGGTGCGGATTCCTTTAGCGGACATACAAATAGACACACACATACACACATAGCGTAAGCTTTATATATTAGATTAAATAAAGACATAGAGGATGGGATTAATGCTGTTTCTATTTTTGCAGATGACACCAAACTTTTCAATATGGTACAGTCTATGGAAGATGTTAATTACAAGCTGACTTGAGCAAATTTACTGTTTGGGCCTCCACTTGGAAAATGAGGTTCAATAACCTGGTAAAGCAGCTTTGGCTCAGGGAGAAATCAAGAGATTTATGCGCAAGGCTCCTGCAACTACACCACACCAAACCAGCAAGATGGTGCCAGCAAAACAACTTGCGCCTGCTGCACTCTTGGACGACGGCTCTGACATAGAAGCTGACAGTGAGCAAGAGGATCTACGAAGTGATGAGGAACAGGTTATATCTAAATACTACCTTAAAAACCTGCTGACTAGCTCCCTTGAACCTGTGCTCCACGAGCTAAAGGATATTAAACAAGACCTGTGCCACATTAATGCCAGAGTCAAAGCGCTCGAGACCTCACAGGCCTCAGGAGTAGAATTTAACACTGCTGTTACCCAAAACCTAGACAGCTGCCAAGCACAGTTGAATTACCTCTACTCTTTAATGGAGGATGAAGACAACCTGGGGCACCGCAATAACTTGAGGCTTAAAGGTCTACCTTAATTCGGTCTCCCAAGAAGCACTCGCGCCAGCCCTTACCTCCCTTTTCACTACTCTGTTGGGGCAAGATGTTGGAGATTTGACCATGGACTGAGCACACAGAGCTCTGAGACCCCCCCCAAAAAAAAAACTCATGAAGCACCTTGCGATGTCATATGCAGGATGGTGAGCTACCGTACCAAAGAGCAGATCTTAGCCACTGCAAGAATGAGCCCCTCTTTGGAACGTGAAGGGTCGGCTATCTCCATCTACTAGGACTTGTCTCCTATGACCCTGCTTAAAAGAAACCCCTTACTAGATGTATTGAGAAGCAGAAATATCACCTACAGATGGTTTCATCCATTTGGGTTATTAATCAACACTCCTAACAGAATGATTGTTATCAGAGCTAATGCTGACCTAGAACGGATCTATGATTTCCTAGGCATAGAGGCACTGGAAATCCCTAATTGGAACGTGACACAAGACATCGCTCCTCTGCCTACCTTGCCTCAGATTGTCCCTTGGACTCTAGCCACTTCATCCAGACACCTACCAAAGAATACTTCAGGGAAGCTGACTCCAAGTAGATTGATCGAGCCAGGTGTCGACTGATCCGAAATGACTTGACCTCTACGCACACCATACTAGTAACATTTTACTCTTTTTTAGGTTCTAAAGGCTGTTATCTAAAATGGTCTAGATTGAGGCCTATGGCCGAGTTGAAGGAAAGTTCCTCCCCCTCTACAGTGATCATCAGAGATCACAACGCTGTTCCTCCCTGATAATGAGTTCTTTTGCAGAATTTAGTTATCGCTGTTCGGATATGTTAACCATGGTTTTGCAATTTGCTCTCTCTGGTCACCTAGGGACCTTCTGACTTCTTTTTCCTACCCCCCTCTTTCCTTCTCATACCTCCCCCGCTCCTGTCCCTGCAGGAATGCTACCCCACCAGTAAGTCCTCAACGCCTCATTGGCAAAGATGCCCTCCACTGGAAACAGACTCTTGTTATCTGTGTGAAACTGGTATTTGATGCACTGCTCTTCCTTTTCAGACATTATTGCAGAAACAATTACAGTGCATTTACTGTTTTCGTGCTTCACAACCTGGAATTATAGGAAGTGGAAAAACACGGCACTCAGGCGACAGCTTGATTATGATGCAATAAGGTTTTTTATTGTTCAACCACCATTAGGATTACATGATAATAAATGGCCGACGTTTCGGTCTAACCAAGACCTTTTTCAGGGCCTAAAGACAACAGATGTATACAAAAATGTTAAGAAATTAAGATTACAGACAACACCAACGGCTACTTCACTTGCCTCACAACATTTGTGGATTATCTTATTAAGTGCCCGTGGGGTCTCGCATACGTTGGGGAGACTTCCCAATGTGTGCGAGACCGCATATGCAAACATAAATCTGATATACGATGTGGTAAAATCGAGCTCCCTATTCCCCAACACTTTACTGATATGAAACATCAGATTAGTCAACTGCGGTTTCAAATTTTGGAGCACGTTCCCCTCCCTCGTCGAGGTGGCGATCGCAAATTACTTTTACGAAGGCGTGAAGCCTTCTGGATCCATGAATTAAAAACATGATATCCATTAGGTCTGAACAGGGACTTTGACTTAACAATTTAGGAATCCCTTGATGTCTAGAAATGAATTTTGATATAACTATATCTTTTGATTTTACTATTACTTCTATATTTCGATATGAATTTATGGTTCGCTTCCGTTATTTTGCAGATTATATGACAAAATTCGATTACTGCAGAAGGTAGGGGATATTACCCTCTACCAACCATATATGTTCTATGTTTCATATCTAACAACTGTGTGCACTTATGTCATTTGCATTGTACCTAATACATGTTAAACGTGTTGTACTCCTGTATGTGTACATGCTAGATATTATAACATAATACTATATATTATTGTTCCAACATGCAATAATGTTCGCTACTGAGGCCCCATAGTTTGTCATCACTTGCCCAGTGATGCTTAACACATGAGCACATGCGCACAGTCTCCCGATCGCCTGGCAACTCTGATCTCTTCTAATGCTGCTCCGCTCGGCTTCAGCTGATGAAGTGCGCATGTCCGTGACGCACTTCCAGTTCCATCTGCGGACCGGAAGTAGGATTCGGGCGCGCTATTTAAAGCGCCGATGTAGCGCGCTTTGGATGCCACCCATTCCTGCGCTACTATCTGTCTTTTATCTGCTAGCCCTTGAGGGCATCCGATTGTATTTGCATTTTGGGTTTGCATCTTATAAATAACTTTGTCATGACTTTACTATATATGCAACCTGGGGAGTTTATATTGGCTTACACATATGTCTTGTTCTGTCAGTTTGTATTGGATTGCCTATATCCCTTAATTTAGTGGACTATCACTACATTTTGAGCTGACCTTTCTGATTTTATCCTGTACTATTAGATAACTTTGATATTGGTTCTTTCACCGTTGGTGTTGTCTGTAATCTTAATTTCTTAACATTTTTGTATACATCTGTTGTCTTTAGGCCCTGAAAAAGGTCTTGGTTAGACCGAAACGTCGGCCATTTATTATCATGTAATCCTAATGGTGGTTGAACAATAAAAAACCTTATTGCATCATAATCAAGCTGTCGCCTGAGTGCCGTGTTTTTCCACTTCATATGATTTGGGACATTCCCGTAACACAGAGCACCATCTATAAGGAGGAGTGCCAGCCATTTCTTTTGTGAATATCACAACCTGGAATTAACATGGATTGTTTGAGGATTTGCATCATTTACTTTACAGAACATGCCCACAACTTTAAAGATTTTTTATTTATTTTTTGTGAAGCAAACAACAAATAGGACAAAATAACAGAAAAAGTCAATATGCATAACTATTCACCCCCCTAAAGTCAATGCATTGTAGAGCCACCTTTTGCGGCAATCACAGCTCCAAATTGCTTTGGATAAGTCTCTGAGCTTGCTACATCTTACCACTGGGATTTTTGCCCATTCCTCCTTGCAAAACCACTCAAGTGTTGCTTTAGCAGTGTGTTTGGGGCCATTGTCCTGCTGGAAGATGAACCTCCATCCTAGCTTCAAATTACACACAGAGTGGTACAGGTTTTGCTCAAGAATATCCCTGTATTTAGCACCATCCAACTTTCCCTCAACTTTGACCAGTTTCCCAGTACCGGTTGCTAAAAAACATCCCCACAGCATGATGCTGCCACCACCATCTTTCACTGTGGGGATGGTGTTCTTTGGGTGATGTGTTAAGTTTGCACCAAACATACAGTTTTCTTTGATGGCGGAAAAGTTAAATTTTAATCTCATCAGACCAGAGCACCTTCCTCCATATATGCCTTTTCACAAACTAACAATGTGCCTTTTAGTTTTTTTTATAACCTAACCCTGACTTATACTTCTCAACAACATTGTCCCTTACTTGTTTGGAGAGTTTCCTGATCTTCATGGCAGTGTTTGGTTAGTGATGCCTCTTGCTTAGGTGTTGCAGCCTCTGGGGCCTTTTAAAAAAGGTGTCTATATGTAATGACAGATCATGTCACACTTAGATTGCACACAGGTGGACATCATTTCACTAATGTGACTTCTAAAGGTATTTGGTCGCACCAGAGATTTTTATGGGCTTCCTAACAAAGGGGGTGAATACATATGCACATGCCAATTTTCTGTTTTCTATTTCTAAACAATAGTTTTATTTATATGTTTTTCTCATTTCACTTCACCAACTTAGACTATTGTGTTCTGATCCATCACATAAAATTCAGATTAACAAAACATTGAACGTAAGGCTGTAATGTAACAAAACACGAAAAATGTCAAGGGGGGTGAATAGTTTTGCAAGGCACTGTATATGTTCATATAACATCAAAAGACTGTATGCACCAACAAAAAGGAGCCAGATCTGTAGACACTTACTCAAGCATAAGGTAGGAATAGCTCTATTACAAGAATCACACTTCCGAGCCAAACATATTCCGAGGCTCTCGCACTTTCAATATGATAAATGGTACCATAGTACCTCACATAGCTCAGCATCACGTTGAGTTAGCATAGTACTCCATAAAAATGTTCCTTTTGAGGTGCATTCAGAATGTATTGACCCAGATGGGAGGTATCTGTGTCTCAATGGTGTTATTGGATTTCAAACATATACCATTGGAAACATTTACGCCCCTAATGTACACCAGTCTGATTGGATATCTACAACCCTAACGCTGTTCAGAGATTTTGCAGAAGGATGTATAGTTTTGGGAGGTGATTTAAATGCTACACTCCAATCACAAATAGACACCTCAGCACATAAATCCTCACTGTTAGTTACTGCCATTAATAAAATCACAACAGCTCTGACAGAGATTTCCTTGGCTGATGTTTGGAGATCATTTCACCCGCTAGAAAGAGATTACACCTTTTACTCCAACTTACACAATTCATATTACCGCATTTACTATCTCTTTGTCCCGCAACACTAACTCCATCTCTGCAAAACCTCTGAAGTATTAATATCTGACCATGCCCCCGTCTTTGTTCACTATAAGTAGAAAAGAAAAATTGGTTCCAGCACCAGCATTCAAATTAAAACCAGCTTCCTCTTTATTGAGACGTGTTCACAAGTAGATACAATCCATTCAGTATGCGATAATTGTTGACGTGTTTCGGGCAGTACGTCCTTAGTCGTAACAATGTGTCAGTCTGAAATGGCCCTTCTTATGGCAGACTTCTTCCCCACACTCCCCTTTCTCCAAAATCTTAACTCATTGGCCATGTCAGACTTCCATCACCTGCTAATTTGCATGCAATTCAAAAGCACCTGTGTCAGCTCCGGGGCTGTTTCCCTTTATAAAAATGTAACCCTTCCCCTCCAAAAATAAAATAGCATGGAGTCCCTGCATAGAGACTTCATGGGATATATGAATAGGGGGAAAAACCACTTCATGTGCACAGTGCCCAATGCAAAAATTCACATATAAAATAAAAACATAGTAACAGTTCACAGTACGTGTTCATGAATAAGTCAGTATGTTTCTTTACATATATTTCAGTGTCTAAGACAGTAAATAATTATTGATAAACATACATCAATTCTTTCCTTTTATTTAATCCTGTGGGGACACGAGTATTCAGCCAGAAAGTCCAAAATGCTTCCCTTAAGTATAATCTCTTTCTATAATCACCCCCTCTTATTAAATTGCCAACTTGTTCTATTGCAAACGCTTTGAGATTTTTGGTTCCTCTCTGATGACATTAAATGAAGTGTTTTGCAGCACTGGACACATTTAATGCTGTGGGATTAACTATGTGATTAATATGCTCCAATATTCTATTTTTGAACTTGCGAGCTGTAGTAGCCACATACATAAGGTCACATTCTTCACAGCGTATAATATACACCACCCCTGATGAGTTGCAGTTAAGGTCATTTTTTAGAAAAAATGTTTTCGAATGATCAGCATTTTGAAAGCTTTTAGTAACTGCCACATAGCTGCAAGTCCTACAGGGGTGGCTGCCACACTTCGTGAAACCCTTGTATGTCAGCCATGTATAGTTGTGTTTCTGCTTATTATGTGTGTATAGGGATGGAGACAAGGAGCATGCTAATGTGGGGGCTTTTCTTGACACTCTTTTACATCCCCCCTGTAAAGCCTTGTATAGAGTGTCATCATCATATAAAATTGGTAGACATCCTTTGACTATTTTCTGTATATAACTGTCCACTGTAAGTTAGAACTAACGTGGGTATGTAACTTTTGTTATTTTCCTTTTGTCCATGCATCACACTATCCTTGTTTGGTTAATTTACAATAACAGTAGATGTTCCCTGTTTTTTATTATTTTTTGTAGTTTTTGTAGTTTTTATAGATCTGTGGCCATCTCTCTGTCCCTTGTCTAATCTCCCAAACAACATTTGATATCTCGAACGGGTCGACACTATCTTTTTGGCCCTATGTAACATCCACTCAGGATATTTTCTGTTACGTTACGTAGCCTCTCGTCTATTATTTGACACTCCACGTTATTTGCTGACTCCGTGCTACAATTTCTCAAAGCCCTTGTATATTCTCCCACCAGGATGGCTCTGATGACATGTAAGGGGTGATGACTGTTGGTATGTAAGATAGAATTGCCAGATACACTTTTCTGTGCGTTGCTGTTTGCACAACCTCTCCTCTCCTTTAGGGTGAGATCCAAAAACTGTATGCATATGGGTTCTACTGCACATGTAAATTGAAGATTATAATCATTGTCATTCAGGTAGTGTTGCAGGTCCGGTACAGCAGACACATCGGCACGCCACACTAGGAGCAAATCGTCTATGAATCTGCCGTACCAGATGAGCACACCCCGGAAAGGATTATTTTCAGTGTAAATAAATCTTTCCTCCCAATATGCCATTGTGAGGTTTGCCAGTGAGGGCGAAAATTTTGCCCCCATTGACACGCCTCGGACTTGTAAGTAATTTACCCCATTTAATATGAAGTAGTTGTGCAACAGCAAAAATCTGGTAACTTCACAGACATAATCTATAAAGTTCTCAGAGTATCCAGTGTATTTATGAAGATGAAATTCCAATGCCAACAGAGCCACTCGGTGGGGAATAGAGGGGTAAAGTGAAATGACATCCGCTGTAACCCAGCTATACTGAGAACTCCAATTAAGACCATACATGGCTCTAAGTACATCGCCTGTGTCTTTAAGATAGCTGGGTACTCTTTTGACCAGGGGCTGGAAAATTCCATCAAGCCAATTACCTAACCTAAATAGAGAATACCAGACCGTGTATCATTACAAAAATATCTTTATTTCCATATTAAAAAGAGTGCATATAGCACATACAATTAAAAATTACATTGGGGGGGTGCATAGATGGGCGGCATCCAAGAGGAGAGACGGAGGAGGGGGAGGGTAATAAACAAGTCGGTTGAGTAAAGTGCAAGTGCATACAATCAAAAGAATAATAACATCATACCCATACTGTGTCTCTCCTCCGGGATGGCGGCAACCCCGACGCGCGTTTCGGCACAAGCCTTCGTCTGAGCCCCCTTCCACTGAGGGACCTTCCTCAGTGGAAGGAGGCTGTCCCCCGAAACGCATTTGGGTCAGATCACAGTGTTAAAGTACCGCCGCTGAGTATATGCAAGTCATCAGATTACAATACCACTACTTTTTCCTAAAGCATCTAATCCCGGGTGACATATCGCGGAAGGTCCGGTACTAGGACCCAGAAGAGTCTGTGACTTTCAACCTCCGGCACGCGCCTTACATCAGGGTCACGTGGGATGCCGCAACACGGCCCAGGACACCACGCGGGACGCCGCGGGTGTTAGACGGAGTACACGCCGGCCGCGCTGAAGAAACTAACGGGCAGAAGGTGGTAAGAAGTCCATGTCTGTCTGTGTCGCTACAGTAACTAAGCAGAACTACTAAAGTTTAAGGAGTGCAGAGTTGGGATTGAAGAGCACTTATCCCATGCGCATTATAAACTGTGTCATTACCCTACCTTGCCGGCACTGAGGTGATTTTTAGGTCCATATCCAGCCTGGGACCTCATTTTCTAACTGATATTGGTGTTTATACTGACATTTAGGACCAGGTGGAATATACTCATACACCGACTAATGTATTCATCCAATACTCAGAGCACCGGCCATCGCGAGTTCTATTGTTTTCAGCTGCTTATAAAACTGTACCATTGTATTTTTATCTGCTATTTTATTTGCTATTACTGTATTTTAGTTGCCATCATTAAACTGTCCATTTTCGCTGCCGATGAAGAGTGTTCCCCCCCTATCTACTATTTGTTTTCTCACACTCACTAGTCTTTTGGGTATAAGCTAAGGGGCGAGCACCTCATTTCCGTGGTGTTGTGTCAGGTGTAGCCGCTGTGTTTCTATATTATTTTCTGCGAACATTAACTAAACCCTTCACTTATGATGAGCTGGAAAAAGCCTTAATGGAATCACTGATGAATAAGGCCTCAATCCCATACTACAAAACCTTTAAGTCCATTCTTCTACATACCTCACCTGCTGAATGTCTGCAATAGTACACTGACAGGGAAGCCCCTTTCCCCCCAAATGATTAATGCAAATATCACTATCGTTCCCAAAAATAAAAAAGACCCTATACAATGTGTAAACTATAGGCTAATATCCTAACTGAACAATGACCTGAAGCTCTTTGCCAAAATGTTAGCGAACAGATTGAAACCCCTCTTACCAAAACTTATTTACCCTAAACAAGTAGGGTTTACCCCAGGCAGGGAAGGCAAAATGAGCACTCTGCGCTTACTGCACATTGTTCAATATGCCAAATTAAACTCAATCCCATTAGCGCTTCTAAGCACAGATGCTGAGAAGGCATTTGATAGGGTGAGTTGGCTATTTATGACCAGAACTCTCTTGAAATTTGATGATTTCTTGGGAGTTAATATCACAACAAATATCCACTTATTATACAAAGCTAACTTCATGGACATACCTAAACAGATTAGTGTCTTAATTGAGAGTTGGGATATATCCTATGTCTCATGGTTTGGTTGAAGGGCCTTAATTAAAATAGTAGTGCTGCCTAAAGTATTATAATACTTACAGATAGTGTTGAGCGGACCTGAACGGCAAAGTTCGGGTTCGAGTTCGGCATTCGGCCGTTTAATAAAGGTTGTTGGGCGAATTTTTTTGTGGGTGCAATGCAACATTTTTGTACCCTGCCCTGAGCCCAGTGACATAGTAAAATATGTTTTAATCTGTCTGTTAGTTTGGTGGGCGTCAGCGGACATTTTGTGCAAGTGCGGACTGTGCTGTGTTTGTGATAGTGAAAGAAAAGCAGTAAATCCATCTTTTTCATTGTTGTTGAAAAAAATCTACTTTTTCTTTGCCAAAAAGTACCTTTGTGGCCTGCACTGGATTTCTCATAGTGAAATATAATAAGTAAATACAACTGTGACATTCTGGTTGAAAAAAAAATCACCTTTTTTTGCTAGAATGTACCTTTGCTGCCTGCACTGCATTTGTGATAGTGAAAGAAAGTCAGTAAATCCATCAGTTTCATTGTGGGTGGAGATGAACGCACACCTGGCTGTAAAATAGTCCAGGAAAGGTGCAAAAGGCAGCAAAATGTAGGTAAATGCCCTGCAAACAAATGTGGATAGGGAAATGAATTAAAATAACATAAAATAAATAAAAATTAACCAATATCAATTGGAGAGAGGTCCCATAGCAGAGAATCAGGTTTTAAGTCTTCCACCAATGGAGAAGGTCACTTTCTGTTATTTCGGCCCCAGCACCCAGACAGAGGAGAGAGGTCCCACAGCAAGGAATAAGGCTTCATATCACCCACCACTGGAGAAGGTTACTTTCAGTTATTTAGGCCCCAGCACCCAGACAGTGGAGAGAGGTCCCACAGCAAGGAATAAGGCGTCATATCACCCACCACTGGAGAAGGTCACTTTCAGTTATTTAGGCCCCAGCACCCAGACAGAGGAGACAGGTCCCACAGCAAGGAATAAGGCGTCATATCACCCACCACTTGAGAAGGCCACTTTCAGTTATTTAGGCCCCAGCACCCAGACGGAGGAGAGAGATCGCATGGCAGAAGTTCAGGCTTCGTGTCACCCACCATTGTAACAGGCCACTTTCAGTTATTTAGGCCCCAGCGGCCAGATTGAGGAGAGGTTCATTCAACTTTGGGTTGCACCGCAAGATCATGGTAAAGTTAAAAAAATGAGGATTCAATAAAGAAGTGCCCCGGAGTACAAGAATACATGGTTGAGGGGAAGGTAGTTATAAATGAACGTCAGCTTGTCCACGTTGGCTGTGGACAGGGGGCTTCGTTTGTCAGTAATGACGCCCCCTGCCGTGCTGAATACACGTTCAGACAAAACGCTGGCCGCCGGGCAGGCCAGCACCTCCAAGGCATAAAATGCTAAATCTGGCCACGTGGACAATTTGGAGACCCAGAAGTTGAATGGGGCCGAACCATCAGTCAGTACGTGGACGGGTGTGCAGACGTACTGTTCAACCATGTTAGTGAAATGCTGCCTCCTGCTAACACGTTCCGTATCAGGTGGTGGTGCAGTTAGCTGTAGTGTGGTGACAAAACTTTTCCACATTTCTGCCATGCTAACCCTGCCCTCAGAGGAGCTGGCCGTGACACAGCTGCGTTGGCGACCTCTCGCTCCTCCTCTGCCTTCGCCTTCCACTTGTTCCCCTCTGACATTTGGGAATGCTCTCAGGAGCGCGTCTAACAGTGTGCGCTTGTACTCGCGCATCTTCCTATCACGCTCCAGTGCAGGAAGTAAGGTGGGCACATTGTCTTTGTACCGGGGATCCAGCAGGGTGGCAACCCAGTAGTCCGCACACGTTAAAATGTGGGCAACTCTGCTATCAATGCGCAGGCACTGCAGCATGTAGTCGCGCTCATGTGTGCCAGGCTCCCCAGACGTAAGGACAAGCTGTCCTCTGTGGGAGGCGTATCGTCATTGTCCTGGGTATCCCCCCAGCCACGCACCAGTGATGGGCCTGAGCTGTGTCGGGTGCCACCCCGCTGTGAACCTGCTTCATCTTCATCCTCCTCGTCCTCCAGTAGTGGGCCCTGGCTGGCCACATTTGTACCTGGCCTCTGCTGTTGCAAAAAACCTCCCTCTGAGCCACTTCTAAGAGACTGGCCTGAAAGTGCTAAAAATGACCTCCATCCTCCTCCTCCTCCGGGGCCACCTCCTCTTCCATCATCGCCCTAAGCGTTTTCTCAAGGAGACATAGAAGTGGTATTGTAACGCTGATAACGGTGTCATCGCCACTAGCCATGTTGGTGGAGTACTCAAAACAGTGCAACAGGGCACACAGGACTTGCATGGAGGCCCAATCATTGGTGGTGAAGTGGTGCTGTTCCGCAGTGCGACTGACGCGTGCGTGCTGCAGCTAAAACTCCACTATGGCCTGCTGCTGCTCACACAGTCTCTCCAGCATGTGCAAGGTGGAGTTCCACCTGGTAGGCACATCACATATGAGGCGGTGAGCGGGAAGGCCGAAGTTACGCTGTAGTGCAGACAGGCGAGCAGTGGCAGGATGTGAACGCCGGAAGCGCGCACAGACGGCCCGCACTTTATGCAGCAGCTCTGACATGTCGGGGTAGTTGTGAATGAACTTCTGCACCACCAAATTCAGCACATGCGCCAGGCAAGGGATGTGTGTCAAACCGGCTAGTCCCAGAGCTACGACGAGATTTCGCCCAGTATCGCACACCACCAGGCCGGGCTTGATTATCACCGGCAGAAACCACTCGTCGGTATGTTGTTCAATACCCCGCCACAACTCCTGCACGGTGTGGGGCCTGTCCCCCAAACATATGAGTTTCAGAAAGGCCTGCTGACGTTTACCCCGGGCTGTGCTGAAGTTGGTGGTGAAGGTGTGTGGCTGACTGGATGAGCTGGTGGAAGCAGAGGAGGAGGAAGCCGATTAGGAGGAGGAGGCTACAGGAAGCAAAGAATGATGCCCTGCGATCCTTGGCAGCGGAAGGACGTGCGCCAAGGAACTCTCCACCTGGGGCCCAGCCGCCACTACATTTACCCAGTGTGCAGTTAGGGAGATATAGCGTCCCTGGCCATGCTTATTGGTCCACGTATCTGTGGTTAGGTGTACCTTACCACAGATGGCGTTGCGCAGTCCACACTTGATTTTATCAGATACTTGGTTGTGCAGGGAAGGCATGGCTGTCTTGGAGAAGTAGTGGCGTCTGAGAAGAACATACTGTGAGACAGCCATGGCCATCAGCTGTTTGAAGCTGTCTGTGTCCACCAGCCTGAATAACAACATTTCAAAGGCCAGTAGTTTAGAAATGCTGGCATTCAGGCCCAGGGCTCGTGGGTGGCTAGGTGGGAATTAACGCTTTCTCTCCTAGGTTTGTGAGATGGAGAGCTGAACGCTGCCATGTGACATGGTGGAGATGCTTGGTGACGCAGGTGGTGGTGTCGGTGGCACATCCTCTGTTTGGTGGGCGGCAGGTGGAGGAAGAGGCAGAGGCAGCAGCAGAAGAGGGAGCAGGGGGAGCCAGAGTGAGTTCCTTGCTTTTAAGGTGTTTACTCCACTGCAGTTCATGCTTTGCATGTAGATGCCTGGTCATGCAGGTTGTGCTAAGGTTCAGGACGTTAATGCCTCACTTCAAGCTCTGATTGCACAGCATGCAAACTACTCGGGTCTTGTCGTCAGCACATTGTTTAAAGAAGTGCCATGCCAGGGAACTCCTTGAAGCTGCCTTTGGGGTGCTCGGTCCCTGGTGGCGGTGGCCGGTAGCAGGCGAACTCTCTTGGCGGCGGCTGTTCTGCTTTTGCCCCCCGCTCCCTCTTTTGCACTGCTGTTGGCTCGGTCTCACCACTGCCTCTTCCTCTAAACTATGAAAGTCATTGGCACGACCTTCATTCCATGTGGGGACTAGGACCACATCGTCCCCTGCATCATCTTCCACACAGTCTTCCTCCCTGACCTCCTGTTCGGTCTGCACACTGCAGAAAGATGCAGCAGTTGGCACCTGTGTTTCGTCATCATCAGAGACGTGCGGACTCCGATGAGGTAGTATTCCCATGTCCTCATCATCAGGAAACATCAGTGGTTGTGCATCAGTGCATTCAGTCATTCACCACCGGGGAAGGGCTAGGTGGATTCCGTTGGGAAAGCCAGCTAGCAGAATCTTCAAACAGCAAAAGAGACTGCTGCATAACTTGAGGCTAAGACAGTTTCCCTGATATGCATGGGGGTGATGTGACAGACTGATGGGCTTGGTTTTCAGGCGCCACCTTTGCGCTTTATGCAGAAGACTGGGTGGGAGATAATGTTGTGAACGTGCTGGATCCACTGACTGCCACCCAATTGACTAGCATCTATACCTGCTCAGGCCTTACCATCCATAGAACGGCATTGGGCCCCACCAAATATCGCTGTAAATTCTGGCGGGTACTGGAACCTGAGGTAGTTGGTTCACTTGGACGTGTGGCAGAATGGACACGTCATCTCCTTGCACCATAGGGTCCACTAACACCACCACGACCGCGTCCGCGTCCCATACTAGATGTTTTCCTCATTGTTACCGTTCACCAAGCACCACAATAAGAAAATAAATATTTGGCCCAATGTATTGATTTCAAATTCAGGCCCTTTTTTTACAGGCACCTGACACTATCTGCCTATTTATTTATGTACCGTATTACACTAATTAAGGCACAGCAGTAACCACTGATTTAGGGGAATATCAATAGTAGGCCTCGGATTTAGGCCCTGGATGAAAGGTATGCTTTTATGGACAGATTTACACTTGGAGATGCACAGTAGCGTGTGAAAAATTATGTAGGATTATGCCTTCAGCAATTGTATTTTAACACTTTGTGTAATATACCCTTTAACGGACAGAAATACAATGGAAGATGCACAGTAGTGTGTGAAGTTATTGAGGATGACCCCCTCAGCACTTGTATAAACAACTTGAGTGTAATATACCCTTGGCCTGCAAAAGCTGGAACACCAGATTCAGGATATTGCTACATTGGCAAGTGAATTTCACCCCAGAACAAAATATATCCTTTGCCGGACACTATTAAACTTGGCCAGCCACAGCTGAAACCACTGATTTATGGTATTGCTATTTTGGCAATTGAATTTCACCCCAGAACAAAATATATCCTTTGCCATACACTATTAAACTTGGCCAGCCACAGCTGAAACCACTGATTTATGGTATTGCTATTTTGGCAATTGAATTTCACCCCAGAACAAAATATATCCTTTGCAGGACACTTTGAAACTTGGCCAGCCACAGCTGAAACCACTGATTTATGGTATTGCTATTTTGGCAATTGAATTTCACCCCAGAACAAAATATATCCCTTGCAGGACACTATGAAACTTGGCCAGCCACAGCTGAAACCACTGATTTACGGTATTGCTATTTTCTCTATTGAATTTCACCCCAGAAAAAAATATACCCTTTTACGGACAGATTTAAACGAAGCCTGCAACAGCTGGAACAACAGTTTTACTGTATTTCTATTTTTGCAACTGAATTTCACTGCAGAAAATAATATATCCTATGACGGACACTATGAAACTTGTCCAGCCACTGCTGGGACACCAGATTTACGGTATTGCTATTTTGGCAATTGAATGTCACCCCAGAACAAAATATATCCTTTGCCGGACACTATTATACTTTGCCAGCTACTGCTGGAACACCAGATTCAGGGTATTGCTATTTTGGCAATTGAATTTCACCCCAGAACAAAATATATGTTTTGGCGGACACTATTATACTTTGCCAACCAGTGCTGGGACACCACATTCAGGCTATTGCTATTTTGGCAATTGAATTTCATCCCAGAACAAAATATATGTTTTGGCGTACACTATAATACTTTGCCAGCCAGTGCTGGGACACCAGATTTAGGGGATTGCTATTTTGGCAATTGAATTTCACCACAGAAAATTATCTATCCTTTGCCAGACAGTAGACAGTATTTCACTTGGCTAGCCACAGCTGGGACACCAGATTTAGGGGATCGCTATTTTGGCAATTAAATGTAACCCCTTAATAAAATATAGAAATTTCTATCCTGAGTTTCTAGGGGTGACAATAAGCACAGCAAAGCCCCTGATTTAGGATATAGCAAAAAAATACCTAATATTGATGGATTGATGGACTTGGTGGCAGCTTGTGCTGGTGCACCACAAGTCACAAAATGGCCGCCGATCACCCCAGAAAAAAGTGACAGAAAAACGCTCTGTGCAGCCTAAAAACCAGTGAGCAATTAACTAGCAGAAGTTGAATCATTCACAGTTGTAGATCAATCAGTTCATTAGGTGCTGTTGCTGACTTTTTTCTGCCTAATCTCGCCCTCACAGAAGCTGCGTCCTCTCCCTACACTAATCAGAGCAGTGTGACGTGCGGCGCTATGTGACTCCAGCTTAAATAGAGACTAGGTCACATGCTGCACTTGGTCAATCACAGCCATGCCATTAGTAGGCATGGCTGTGATGGCTTCTTAGGGCAAGAAGCAAAATGCTATGTCTCAATAGTAGTTGAGTTTTTCATCCCTAGCAGAAAAGGTCCCTATTTTAGACTGGTTGCAATGGTCTAATATTGTGGAGAGAAATTAGTCATCTCTCTGCCAAATAGTGATAATGCGGTTGTCAGTGACACTATTCAAGCAACTCAGCATGCATCTGGCCATTTGCACAGGGGACTCGGAGGGACTCCATCTCCAATGCATGCTGCCACGGTGTGTCAGGATCTATCTGCATTGTCTTTGTTGTCGCACTCTAGCTCCTCATGCTCCTCCTGCCCCTCTCTTGTCATCTAGTCAAGTCACCTACTGTAGTTCTTTATAGAATTCCTGGGTGTTTATGTCCTCCTGCATATCCTCCTTCTGTGCCAGTTCAACCTCCACAGAGCTTAGGTGGTCATGAGATATATCCGCCAAGTCTCCTGTCCCATCGCGATTCATATTTATTATTATCCCCTCCAGGACGTGAAGGTGAAATACCATCATCGTCAACGTTACAACGGGGTGTAGTCCTGTCCATCTGCATCATCAAGAAATCGGTCACAGGTTTTGTCAACATTTGGAAGGTGGAGTTCCAACGTGTGAAAACATCGCATATGAGGGGATGTATGGGAACAACATCCTTTGCAGGTCAAGTAGGGTGTGTTTTGGATGGTAAGAGTGGCTGAAGTGTATGCAAAGTTTCCTGGACATTTTTAATAGCTCTTGCAGTTCAGTCGAAGACTTATAGAACAGGGTGACAACAAGATTGAAGACATGCAGGGTGCATGGGTCAGCCCTCCCTGACGCAGTGCAGATAGAATGTCCTTTTCATTATTGGCGACCATGGTTCCTATCTCTGGTTGGCGAAGTGACAGTCAGGATTAAATTTTTTGAGGTGGAGCAGTTCTTCCCCGATATGACTCAGTTTGCCTAGGCTGACCAGGTACAGAACCGTGTGACAATGCTGTACTTTGCATAGGTGGTATGCTGGAGGACCACTCAGAACTGTGCCTACAGTGGAAGCTGAGGTGGAGGATGAAGAGGATAAGGAGGTAGAGGAGGGCAATGGCGCAAAAATCCAACAAAGCAGAGACGGCATTGCCATCACCTGGCCAAGTTGCTGGTATGCCTGGGCCAGAACCACATTTACACAGTGGGCTGTAAAGGACATATATCATCATTGACCATAGTTACAGCTCCCCATGTCTGCCATGAGCTTTACCAGATATGAACAGGCTCAAGGACTGGCCCACCTTCTGTTCAACATACGTGTGTACAACTAAATTAGCGCCACAGTTGGCCACTTTATGGTGATGCTCCATGTGCTGGAGCAAGGCTGTGGTGCCAACATTAACAACCTGACTGTATATCGCTATGCTGCATATCGCCATCCTAACTTCCTTTAGTGACTTGATAAAAAATTCCCACACTGCCAAGTATTACATTTTACCCCCAACACTCCGTGCTTACTGCCTGCCACTGCCTTTATGAACCCATCCTCCACTAGTCGTTTCTTGACAGGTAGGCTCCTGAGTAGCACATTTGGCTCCAGATCTCCCACTGCTTCCACCCTGCTGGCTCATCGGGACGCTGCCACTCTGCTGCTGCCACTCTCACCCTCTGATGATGATGCCTTCTCTTCACCCAGCTCCCACGTGTGATCTGCTACATCATCATCCACTAATGTCTTTTTGTCACTTATGTCACCCTTGCCAGTCTTATGGCCACGTCCCTGACCACAACACATGCTGCGACCTGACTGTCATAATCTCTAGTTATACGTCTAAGGGAGGACACAGCAGAACTCTCCTCCAAATCTGCGCTGGCCTGCAGCTGCTAACTGTCCTAACTAAGCTCTTCACTAAAGAGCAGAGAAAAGCCAGCAGCAGCATGCATTACTCCCCGAGTAGAAGGAGCAACAAAGGAAAGAGGCAGTTGCAGGACAGGTGAAGGCGCTGATGTTGTTTCTGGGCCATGCCAACTAAGTGTTATATCAATAGAACCCACCGATCCCTGGCTGTGTGTATCTGTTCTCACCTGTGAATCATCTGGGACTATGCTTCGGGGACTCCGATCTACCATTATTTTATTCCATTATTTTATTCCCTTGTCTTCCTTCATGTACCTTCTAACAGGTGATTATTAATTATCTCTTTCTAATTACTAGCATATATATACTGTGGACACAATAGCATTGACTCAGAGTCCCCTGAGGAAGCTGGTTTACCCAGCGATACATCTGGAAATCTGTACCTATGCACCATGCCTGCCTGTATCTACATTTGATGAGTATCTGCATTATTTTGATGTCATATTTATTGCATATTATGAATTTTGTATTTCTTTGGCGGCCTACAAACGTCCATATTTAGGACTTGATGATTATAGGAATGTGTATTGGACATATCGTTTTTTTTCTTAACACATGGTAGTAACTGTATACAATGCTTTTAACTTTTGTCTTGTTTTGCTTAATAAATATTATACATTTTAAGGCCTCATGCACATGACCGTTGTTTGATTCCGTGTCCGTTGCTCCGTTTTTCGTGATTTTCTGCGGACCCATTGGTTTTCAATGGGTCCGTGGAAACCTCGGCAAATGCACCGTTTGTCCTCCGTGTCCGTGGTCCGTGATTCTAGTCCGTCAAAAAAATATAACCTGTCCTATTCTTGTCCGTGAAAAACGGTTCACGGACCCATTCAAGTCAATGGGTCCGTGAAAAATGCGGATGGCCATCCGTGTGTCATCCGCGTTCCGTGTCCGTTTTTTTTGCGGATCCCTTGGCAGGCACTTGGGAAACATTGTCAGCCTGTCTTTTGGTAAAATCTTTTGGGTCATGTCCGCTAAAAAAAACGGAAGACACACGGAAACACAACGGAAGGCAATAACGGACACGGATCACTGAACAACGGAACCCCTTTTTGCGGACAGCATAAAAAAACGGTCGTGTGCATGAGGCCTAACATTGAGATGTGCAGCATTTGTATGGTTTTGCTTTTTCTCACTTCCCATGGTTTAATACTAATACTGTGGCTTGCACTCTGAGGTTACTTTTTATTTGGCGTGCCCCTGGATTGCATTTTTGGTCTATCTGTTGTCACCTCAGATGATGTTGAAGAGTAAACCATTCCAGTACAGCTAGATTGTTTGTCAAAGTACCACCGCTGGATGACAGTGGCAGCTCTGGGCTGTTGCTGCGGCTTCTGCTACCACTAACCCTTCTGCTGCTACCTGTCACATGACATTTTTGCCACTGCCCATTCTTTGCGAGGGCCCGGCGATTGTTTATTGACCATAGTGAACAGTAACTGAATCAGTTATTTAACAGGTGAAGTATTAATGGCGTAGCAGATAGACTGTAAAAACGTGCCTATATATTACACCACTTGCTGACAATGAGT
Source organism: Bufotes viridis (assembly GCA_033119425.1). Classification (NCBI taxonomy): domain Eukaryota; kingdom Metazoa; phylum Chordata; class Amphibia; order Anura; family Bufonidae; genus Bufotes; species Bufotes viridis. Next base: position 358,112,749 of record CM065589.1, read on the forward strand.
CTGATGCACAGTACGTTTATGTATAACTGAACAGATTAATTATTAAACGGGTTATACAATATCATAAACAGCCCCCCCAGCCTTTATAGAAGGTGATTGTGGAGGGCATGGGTCCCCATCCAGTCCCAGTGCTGCGGTTACGGGGACATGACGGCTGTGTTGGTAATGCAGGTAATGCATTACAATACACATAAAAAATTAAGTTAAAAACAAAAGCGCCCTTTTCCCATAATTAAGTCATATAAAATTGAAAATAAATACAAATATTTGGCATTTGTAACAACCTGTCTCATAAAAATATCACATGAGCTACCCTGTCAGATGAACACTGTAAAAATAAATAAATAAAAACCTTACCAGAACAGTCAGTTTTTGTCTCCTCACCTTACAAAATGCATAATATCGAGTGATCAAAAAGTCATATGAACCCAAATTGGTACCAATAAAAATGTCACCTCATCCCGCAAAAAATGAGACCCCACATAAGACAATGGCACCCAAAAAACAATCCATCAAACCAATTCATCTGTGTTGCAAAAGTCATATGGCGCTCCTTCCCTTCTGAGTCCTGCCATGTGCTCCTACAGCAGTTTACCACCACATATTGGGTGTTGAAATGTTAAGGAGGAAATGAGTAACAAATAGAGTTGAGCGGACACCTGGATGTTCGGGTATGAGAAGTTCGGCCGAACTTCACGAAAATGTTCGGGTTCAGGATCCGAACTTGACCCCAGACTCGAACCCCATTGAAGTCAATGGAGACCCGAACTTTTGGGCACTAAAATGGCTGTAAAACAGCCCTGGAAAGGGCTAGAGGGCTGAAAAAGGCAGCAAAATGTAGGTAAATCACCTGCACATAAATGTGGAAATGGAAATGACTTAAAATAAAATAAATAAAAATTAACCAATATTAATTGGCAACTTGGAGGAGGAGGTGGAATAGGAGGTTGGGGTGAGGTCAGGTGGGAATACTATGGTAGTTGAAGTTCTCCTCACAGCCATAAAGGATTCATGTCTGCCTGCAGCGCCACAGGCCTCATTCACAGCTTCAGGCCCATGGCAACCATACATGGGAGTTGGAAAAGTTCTCATCACAGCCAACAAGGATTCATGCCTGCCTGCAGTATCACAGGGCTCATGCACAGACTTAGGCCCCCCACAAATAGGAGAGTTCAAATTACGCCAAAGCAGTATTGATTTCACCCAGCAGTGCCACAGGCAACAATCACTCATTTAGACCCATGGCTCCCGCAAATAGGAGAGCGGTCCCGTAACAGCAACACAGGACTCTGGTCAACCTGCAATGGAACAGACTATTATCATTTATGTAGGACCTAGCACCCAGACAGAGGAGAGAGGTCCCATAACAGCAAAACAGGCATCATGTCACCCACCAATGCAACTGGACACTTTCATCAATTTAGACCCTAGCACCCAGACAGAGAAGAGAGGCCCCATAACAGCAAAACAGGCATCATGTCACCCACCAATGCAACAGGCCACTTTTATCAATTTAGGTCCTAGCACCCAGACAGAGGAGAGAGGTCCCATAACAGCAAAACAGGCATCATTTCACCCACCAATGCAGCAGGAGATTATCATTAATGTAGGCACCTGGCACCCAGGCAGAGGAGAGAGGTCCCATAACAGCAAAACAGGCATCATGTCACCCACCAATGCAGCAGTGCCCTGGAGTACAAGAATGTATGGTTGAGGGCGAGGCAGTTATAAATGTCTATTCTGCACAAGGTACAGACAAGTTCTGTGGGATCCATGCCTGGTTCGTTTTATTGAACGTGAGCTTGTCCACGTTGGCTGTGGACAGCGGCTGCGTTTGTCTGTAATGACGCCTCCTGCCATGCTAAATACATGTTCAGACAATACACTGGCCGCAGGGCAGGCCAGAACCTCCAAGCCATAAAGGGCAAGCTCTGGCCATGTGGGCAATTTGGAGACCCAGAAGTTGAATGGGGCAGAACCATCAGTCAGTAAGTGGAAGCGTATGCACACGTACTATTCTACCATGTTGTTTAAATGCTGCCTCCTGCTAACACGTTCTCTATCAGCTGGTGGTGCAGATTGCTGTGGCGCGGTGACAAAACTTTTCCACATCTCGGCCATGCTAACCCTGCTGTCTGAAGAGATGGCCGTGACACAGCTGCTTTTCCTCCTCCTCCTCCACCTCTGCCTTCACCTTGTGCTTTCACATGTCCCTCCCCCCCCCCCGTGTCAGTTGGGAATGCCCTCAACAGCGTGCGTGTGCTTGTAGTCGCGCATCTTCCTATCACGCTCCAGTGCGGGAATGAAGGTGGGCACGTTGTCCTTGTACCAGGGATACAGCAGGGTGGCAACCCAGTAGTCAGCACGTTAAAATGTGGGCAACTCTGCTGTCGTTGTGCAGGCACTGCAGCCTGTAGTCGCTGATGTGTGCAAGGCTGCCCAGAGGTAAAGATAAGCTATCCTCTGTAGGTGGTGTATCGTCTGTGTCCTCCGTATCCCCCCAGCCATGCTCCAGTGATGGCCCTGAACTGCCTAGGGTGCCACCCTGCTGTGAAACCGGTTCCTCCTCCTCCTCCTCTACCTCATCCTTCTCGTCCTCCAGAAGTGTTCCCTTGCTGTCCACATGTGTACCTGGCCTCTGCTGGTGCAGGAACCCACCCTCTGAGCCACTTCTATTTGACCTGCCTGAAACCCTGTGAAATGCCCACTCTTCCTCCTCCTCCTGTGCCGCATCCTCTTCCATCATCGCCGTAATATTTTTTCAAGGAGACATAGAAAGGGTATTGTAATGCTAACAATGGCGTCATCGCCACTGGCCATGTTGGTTGAGTACTCCAAAGACCGCAACAAGGTACACAGTTCTCGCATGCAGGCCCAGTCACTGGTGGTGAAGTGGTGCTGATCCGCAGAGCGACTGACCCGTCCATACTGCATCTGAAACTCCACCATCGCCTGCTGCTGCTCGCACAGTCTCTCCAGCATATGTAAGGTGGAGTTCCACCTGGTGGGCATGTCGCATATGAGGCAGTGAGCAGGAAGGCCGAAGTTACACTGCAGCGCAGACAGGCGAGCAGCAGCAGGGTGAGAAGGCCGAAAGCGCGCACATACGAACCGCACTTTCAGCAGCAGCTCTGACATGTCTGGGTAGTTTTTAAGAAACTTCTGCACCATCAGATTCAGCACATGCGCCAGAGCTGCAAAGAGATTTCACCCATTATCGCACACCACCAGGCCGTGCTTGAGGCTCATCGGCAGCAACCACTCATCAGTCTGCTGTTCTATGCCCCCTCCAAAGCTCCTGTGCGGTGTGGGGTTTGTCTTCCAAACACAGGAGTTTAAAAATCGCCTGCTGAGTGCTGACGCTTACCCCGGGCTGTGCTGAAGTTGGGGGTGAGGTTCTTTTGATGACCGGATGTGGGGGTGGTAAAAGAGGAGTAGGAGGAGGATGTGGAAGCAATAGGAGGCAATGAATAATGCCTTGCGATCCTCGGTGGTGGAAGGACATGCGCCAAACCGCTATCCGCCTCAAGCCCAGCCGCCACTACATTTATCCAGTGTGCAGTTAGGGAGATATAGCGACCCTGGCCATGCTTACTAGTCCATGTATGTGTGGTTATGTGGACCTTGCCACAGATGGCACACTTGATTTTATCCTCCACTTGGTTGTGCAGGGAAGGGATGCTTGCCTGGAAAAGTAGTGGCGGCTGGGAACAACGTACTGGGGGACAGCCACCGCCATCAGCTGTTTGAAACAGTCCGTCTCCACCAGACGGAATGACAGCATTTCAAAGGCCAGTAATTTTGAAATGCTGGCATTCAGGGCCAGGGCTTGAGGGTGGGTAGTTGGGTATTTCCTCCTTCTCTCCAATGTTTGGGAGATGGACAAATGAATGCTGCCGTGTGTAACAAACCATGTGACATGGTTAAGATGCTTGGTGATGGTGTCATATCAGAGGCAAGAACACTAACCACTGTGCTATGGAGCTCAATGGTAAACTGTGTTAGAAAAACCTCATAGTAGTTTATCAAGTATTAGGTATTCCTATACAGTAGAAGTATGATTTACATTTTTTTTAAGTAATGTATGACACAAAATAAATGTGTAATTACTATATATATATATATATATATATATATATATATATCTATATATATATATATATATATATATATATATATAGTAATTACACATTAATTTTTGTATTTAATTATACTTCTGCTATATAGGAATACCTAATACATGATACACTACTAAGAGGTTTTTCCAACACAATTTATCATTGAGCTTCATAGCTCAGTGGTTAGGGTTTTTGCCTTCAGAAGTATGATATTTATATATATATTATTATATATATTGTGACACAGTGAGAGGTTTGGTGGTAAAAAACTGGTATTTTCCTCTCAGCCTGTGCTGCTGGGTTGATTGCAGCCAGGTGAGGGCAAATACTGGACCGGATTTTAGGTGCTGGTCCGGGTTTTTGGGTTAATACCTAGCTGCCTTTAAAAGACAGCTGGGTTTATGCAAAGGTCTCTCTCTGTGTTTGGGATCTGAGCCCTGTGCTGGGCTGAAAAGCTGAGACCTGTGTGTCAGGAGAGCAGGCCATGTAAAGACGGTCAGTGGACTTTTTGTGTTGCCGAGCATTCAGCCAGGTGTGAACTGACACCTAGGATTTGAGGTGATTAACCTGGAAACTGCTGGTGTTCTGTGGAGCTCTCAGGTCTGGAAGCAAGAGCTTGCAAAGAGGCGTGCAGTCTGCCTGGAAGCCTGAGGTTGGACTTTCCTGCGGCTGGGCTGACAGCCAGGTGCGAACACGCACCTAAACCACACAGGTGATTTGATTCCGTCTTGGACTTTTGTTTTGCCTCAAGTTTTTGCTATGTGTGCGAAGTAACACTAAGTGACTGTTTTGAGTTTTGTTTGTGCAAGTGTGAAATAAAACACTGTTTGCTGCACTTCCTGGACTCCCTTTGCCTCTATACTGCACCCGCACCACTCTCTACCAGAGCAACTCCCCACAATATATATATAAATTTATTATATATGGGAAACTATTACTTAAATTTTTAGCAATAATATTAGTATAACAGGTTAATATGAAGCTCTGATGGGGGTATGTGTGGAGGACACTGATGGGGGTATGTGTGGAGGACACTGATGGGGGTATGTGTGGAGGACACTGATGGTGGTATGTGTGGAGGACACTGATGGGGGAATGTGTGGAGAACACTGATGGGGGTATGTGTGGAGGACACTGATGGGAGTATGTGTGGAGGACACTGATGGAGGTTTGTGTGGAGGACACTGATGGGGGTATGTGTGGAGGACACTGATGGGGGTATGTGTGGAGGACACTGATGGGGGTGTGTGTGGATGACACTGATAGGGGGATCTGTGGGGGACACTGATGGCGGGGATGTGTAAAATACATTGATGGGGGATGTGTGGATGACACTGATTGGGGGATCTAGGGAGGGGTGTGGGGATATTGGGATGGGAAGTCCTGGAGGGGTGTTTGGGTGGAAGTTCTGGAAGGGGTGGGAGGTCCGATAGGTATGTGGGGGTGGGGGTGGGAGATCCGGGAGGGGGGCCCATAAAAAAATTTAGCTATGGGGTGGGGGGGGGGGCATAACATTTTTTGCTGTGGGGCCCAGTCATTTCTAGCTACGCCCCCGGGTGACACCACCAGGAGATGAGCACTTGCATTATGGAAGCGATCATCTCCCTACATTCATCTGTATCACGATACAGATGAACACTGCAGCAGGGGAGGGAGAGGCGTCTCTCTTCCCTGTTCCTCTAATAGGCTGCCGGCACAAGGCATTATTATTATTACTGAAGGTGGCAGGTGAGTTGTTAATAAGGTAGGAGGATGATGGAAAAGTAAGAACCTAAGATGTCTTTTGTCAAACTACAGACGAGAGATGGGTGAAAAATCATCATGGCGGTCTGGTCTGAAAGGAGAAGATGAGGAAAGAAGGTCTGCATCAGAGAAGTTACTGGATGTAAGGTATGTGGTGCTGTATTCTGGATATCACAGAATATAATATGTATGCAAATATGTGTGTGGGGGGTTCTAAGGAGACAGAAGACAGATTGCCAGGGGTTGGGGGCCTGTTCGGGCTGCTTAAATATGAACCCAAGCAATAACATGGATGGGGGTTTAGATAGTGAACAGACAGCTGACGCGGGGGCGGGGCTAAGCAGAGAGATCGCCGCCGATGGGGGGGGGGGGGTGACACCATTTTCTACCGCACCGGGTGACACCAGCCCTAGCAACGCCACTGTGGTTGCGAGATGCCACGGTGATGCCAGAGGTGGAGGGAGAGGCCGAGCCAGCAGCAGAAGAGGGAGCAGGAGGAGCATGAGAGAGTTCCTTGTTTTTAAGGTGTTTACTCCACTGCAGTTCATGCTTTTCATGTAGATGCCTGGTCATGCAGCGCATTAGAGTCTATGAGAATAGCAATCTAATGATTGCATGTTATAGATCCCTATGGGAACTATAAAAAAAAGTGTAAAAAAAAAACATTAAAATTAAGACCCCCCCGGGGGCGGAGCTAGTGCCTGCAGTGAATGGCTGCGTGAGTCTGCTGCTCTGTGTATCTGAGCGCCCATACAGCCTGGATTAATCGCTTGGTGATCCTAAAATGGTGAAAATCGGAGGGTCTAAGCCTGGTGACCCCTCAGGACAGCAAAGGTCCACAGCGGGTAGCTGTGAAATGGATAAATTCATTAAAAAGTCCGCCTCAGCTTACATCGCCCGTGAAAACAAGATGGCGCCGACCTCCCCGAGTGCTTCTAACCGCTCACAGCAGGAGCTCCCGGACGCCACTCAGAGAGGTGAGGAAGACCCTGACTGCCTTCCACTCTCCCGCTCCTATTACGCTGTCCTCCTCTCTAACCTCAGTACTGGAGCCTCTGAGCTCCGATCTTGCAGCCATTAAACAAGACATCAGGCACGTTGGTAGACGAGTCAAATCCCTAGAGGAATCCTGTACCGCCATGGTTTATCACCAAACAGCGGTCCCTAAACACCTCGGCTCTATCCAGTCCACTTTAAACACCTTATACAGTCCAGTAGAGGACCAAGAGAATTGCGGTTGAGGCAATAACTTGCGATTCCGCGGTGTGCCAGAAACAGTCCCCACAAGTGACATCCCGCACACTATCACCCAGATCTGCCTCTCAATACTGGGACCAGACTCGGCCCATGAAGTGATTTTGGAACGGGCTCATAGAGCCCTGAAGCCCAGACCAGCACCCAGTGCACCGCCGAGAGACATAATTTGCAGGTTTCTCAGCTTCCCGGTAAAAGAAGGAGTACTTACTAAAGCCCGTCAGTCAGACAGTGATATGGGATGGCCACAAAATTCTTATATTCCAGGATCTGGCCCAGTCCGCTTTGAAGAAAAGGAGAACCTTAAAACCGCTAACGGACTGGCTTAGATCCCATAATACACCATACAGATGGGCCTTCCCATTCGGCCTCTCCTTTATGCATGCGGGACACTGACTGACCATCTCCTCATACAAGGATCTTCCTCAGGTTTATTAACACTTAAATATCGCCCCGCTGGACATACCAAACTGGGATCCCATCCAAGACCTAACGATCCTTTCAGAACTGCCTCTACTGGAAACATGGGAATGACAGCGTACTCCAAAATTTCACAAGAACAAGAGGAACACCGCTCATTCAACCCCCAGACTTCCAATGGGAGAGTGAGACTTTTTGTCACCTTTTGTCACTTCCTATTACTTTCTGTCACCCTTTTCTGTTTCTTCTAACAGTCCTGAGAGCTCTGACCAATCGAGCCTCTTCACACTCCTTTTGGCCTAGAATTACCCTCATGACCAATTAAGGTTCTTAAAACACAGACCCTCCGAGTCCCCACCTTGATCACCATTCGAATAGGGGCATATTTTCATGTTAAAATATCCCACCTACCTATACTCACTGTGCGCACTGCTGCACCACCAATGTTATTCTCACTATATGTTGCGCTTTCTTTGTTCTCTGTTTTTGGTTTGGTTTATTTAAAGTATGTACCCGGCTTCATCTTGAAATGTCCAATAAGTCTCCCGACAGTGTATTAACCTCTATGACCAAATGTTATCAGAATATTAATGTGCGGTCCTGTGGATGTTTCGACGCCCCAGGACGGTTCTCCCTCGCCCCCTCCCCCCAAATTAAAGCGAGATGACAGATATTAGTATAGCCACCTATAATGTCAAAGGCTTTAACGCGCCTTCAAAGAGATGTCAAATTTTCTCCCTCCTTAAAAAGGAGAAATGCTCAGTTCTGCTCCTGCAGGAGACACATTTTAAATTGAACAGATATCCAGACCTCTCTCGCTCCAATTTTCCATTGTGGTACCATAATGGCTCAAACTCCTCGGCCTCCAGAGGAGTCAGCATTGGTTTTAGTAAGCTAACCCCTTTCCAATACTGTTCCCACGTCCAAGACCCTGAGGGACGTTACTTACTGGTTAAAGGCTCTATATCCAATCACATGCATACTTTCATTAATGTATACGCACTGTGGCAGTGGAGCTGCCAGAAGGCCATTGAAGTGGCATATCTCACCCAGAGCAAGCTGGGTGAGAACAAGAAAGGTTGGGAAAATTTAGTTTTTTCCCACTGTCTGCAGCAGTCAGTCTGGTAATGGGGATAATTATCAGCCAGCTGAGCAGCTTGGATAAACCTGGGCTGAGCTCCTCAATCAGGGCTCCCAGTCTGGGAAAGGAGCAGGCTGTTAATTAAACCGACTACAGAAATGCAAAAAATGCAAAAAATAGCATGACTCAATACCAACATCTCAGAAAAACCACTTATGGGACATGCATAATGTATTATACAAAATTCTTTATTGAAAATACAAAAACATATATATATATTAAAATTAATATAGTACAACACCGACAGCCAACAAGGTGATGACCAACAAAACAGTAGCTCGTGTACCATGGAGGTCATACAGCAGATAATATCAGCCTATGCAGTCCAAACATTTTTATCAATACAAAAAAGTAAGGGGTCCAAAAAGTACATCTGCAGAAAAGAATCCTAACCAACAGGTCAGATATATATAAAGTGCAAGAAAATCGGACCTAAAATACCTGAATTTGGGCAGCAGCTGGTCAAAAAAGGTAAGTGAACCTCCAAGTAACGCCGAGCTCCCCCGACGTACGTTTCGCGCCTGCTTTCTAAAGGAGCAGGCTGTGTCAAGGCCTGTGGGAGCCGGGACCCTCTAACCCTGTGTGTAGGGTAAGCACTGGTGATGTGGCTTGGGGAGCTGGGTGGTAGACCCAGATCCTGATAGAGAGAGAAAGACTGTTTAGTCAGTGGCCAGAAGGCCGAGGATTTATTTTTATGATTTCTTTGTACTGCTGTGATGACAATAAAGCTGGTTGTGGCCAGTTTGCACCCGAATCTACAGTGGTGGAGTGGCTTCTTGATGTGTGCCAACCGTCTAGGCGTTAAGATGGCGATCTAAAAGAGCTAAATGACCCCGAGTTGTTACATATGGTGGAGGATGCGGGCATGAAAATGGCACACGAAGCTGGGTGCTGCAGAGCTAAAAGGCAAAGACAACAGGTTGCTAAGGGCAACAGGAAGCATTGTCTGTGCTGAATGCTGCGGGATTGCTGGACGGAAAGTGTCCGTGCTGAAAAGTAAAAAAAACAGTTGGTTGCTAGTGGCAACGACGAGACAGCAGCTGATGCGGAAAGTTGTTTTTTGCTGTGTGTGGAGTTAAAGGGCCAGAAGTTGTATCCGGTAGCAACTGTTGGAGTAAGGAGTTTGCAGGTGATAATGGTACCAGGAATCAAGGGCAGGTCTCCAAAAGCTGGATTTTGGAGGATGATCTCGATAGAGATGTCCGTGGGATGCTCTCGTCTCCCGAGACTGCCGAACCTGTGACAACAAACGGTAAGACTGTTCCTGTTATTAATTATGTGGCAGACCCAGTGATGGTGAGCCGGCGGCAGTTGATACCTGCTGGACTGGTGAGCGATAAATTGCCGAGGCGAGGAACTGTCTCGGAAATATGTCACATTGGGAAAAACGCAGTGTCTGAACAGGCGGGTAAGCCTGTTATGATTATTGCCCCGCAGGAATCTGAAGGGGAGAAGGTTTTTGTATCACGTAAGCTGCCCATGATCAAAGAAAAAAAAATGGGTAGCGCTATGAAAAATAGCAGTCCAGTCCAAACGTTGTTGGACGCAGGAAGCCAGGGGAGCCTGGTGAGTGCCAGCATGGTTGCTGGGGACTATGTGCTGGACAATTGTGCGGATAAGAAGGACTATCCGATGGTTTTCACTGAGCGTGAGGCTTAAGTGGGAACTAGAACTTATGAACTTGGTGTTGCAAATAAGATTATGCATAACGTAATGTGGGGCAATAGGGACACTTCTGTAGAAAGTGGTGACGTTCCTACAGAACCTGTTTCTGTCCCTTTAAGTAAAGGTGTAAGGGAAATGAGCATTGGAAACAGTTGTGTAGTTGAAGATGAAAATGTGATGTCATGTGCAAGACATGATGGTGATGATGATGATGACGACATGCCTTTTTCTCTTGCAAATCGATGGTACCATATTTGCCGAAAAGCATAATGTTATTGTGGATAATGTGAAGGTGCTGCACATAGAAAACAAGTTACTTGAAGTGCCCAATGATATGTGTGACGATGATATACCTGCTCCTTCAAAGGGTGTGGTCAGGGAAGAAGCTCCCCCTGTTGGTAAAAATGTGGATGGTATAAAAATGCTAATTGATGTTGAGAGCTCACAACTGAGGGCAACCACTGTGAAAAATGTGCAAGTACATGGGGCAGTCCTAGAGGTTGTACCACACGTACTAGAAGTGGATATGCAGTCTCCACAGGTTTCTATGATTAATAAAATGTCCCAGGTGGGGATTAGCTCATCGGTGCTCCTAGAGGACAGGATTGAGAATGACATGAGCGGTATATATAACGCATGTTCTGTGACCGATAGCAACTCAGAGAGAGAGGCTTCCATGTCGAGGTCTTGCCAAACTAAAGTGGTTACTAGTAGCGACCAGATGACAGTTATATCTGACGAGACGAGAGTTTAGTCGGGTGACGTCAGCCTAGTGTCTGAAGCTCATATCCAGACAGTCTTAGATGACCTGACTGGACAGTACAGCTGCAAACAGGAGCCTGACCTCACTCTCGCCACACGGTCCCTAGATATAATAGAGAAGGGACTAGCTGTTGTCACGGAGTCACTAAAGAAGGCTGCAGAAGGGTCAAAAGAGGAGACCCCGGAAAAGATGAGTGAACTTAAGGGTCTACTGCCTGGTGTCCTGGGGAAGGGAAAAGACTCCAGAAAGACACAAAAGTCTATAGTAGACCTCAACAATGGGCTTGAAGAGTCCCTGGGTGGAAATCCCACAGAGTGCCTAAGGAAGAATGGTGGTACTCCTACAACTGCTGTTACACCAGAACAGAGTGAAGAGCAGCTTGAACAGAAGGCCCAAGAGTGGGGAGCTGCTAACAAGCTGGTGCGAAAAACGAAGAAGACCAAGGCCCGCACCTTAGCTAGAGCCCTTGAAAAAGCGCTTAAGGAGCGAGATGAATTGGAGAGACTGAACAAGCAACTCAGAGCAGAGATGGAAGATCTCAGGAGCTCAAAAGATGAAGTCAATGAGTTGCAGAAGTCTCTGCATGCTCCTGCGCAGCAGGTGGAAAAAAATGAGATACCTGAAGAGGAAGATCCTCTAAAAGATGCCAAGAAGTCAGAGCCCGTTAAGAATGGGTCTGGAGGTAGTGGCACTGTGGTGCCAGCCGAGGCAGAGAAGAAGATGGAAGATGTATCTGCTGAACCAGATGATGGTACTAAGGTGGATGCAGAAGCCCAGAGACTCGTGGCGGGGTGTAGCCAAGACTTGGTCATGCAAGACATTACTTCAGCCAGCGGTCTGCTGGGGAAGAAATACGAGGGGACTGACGCCCACCATAAAGATGTTGTCTACTGCTGTGAGGTGGCTATTGTATAGCCTGCACGAGAGGAGAACAGTTTCCGGAGTGAACCTCTGGAGGGATTGCCAGAAGACGACGAGTCTGGTGAAGACCCTGATGTCCCAGATGCCTCGATAACCTTGATGAGAAAGAGGAGGAGGAGGAGCTAAGAATGCAAGTATGTGATGCTGTGTCCGAGAAGGATGAAAAGGCTATCAAAGTGACTGAAGACTCCGAAAGAGACTCAAAGGCTGAAGAAGCTGAGGCTGATGAGTTGGAGTGGGAGAAATCCTCGGATGTTCCCAAGACCAAAGATAAGGCTGAAGAAGAGTCTGCAGAAGTGGGGGAACATTCAGTTGAGAGTTGCAGCAGTCCAAGAAAGGACATGAGGAGCATGTGCTGATGCCAAATGTGGAGAGAAAAAGATAAACGAAAAGAGAGAGGCCACGGGTGCGAAAGCGCATCATCCTCACTCGTGTAAGAGAGTACCGGGTCATGTAGGTCTTATCTGCCTCGTACTAAACTCATGCGGGTCACAAACCAGGCGCTATTGGCCTGGGTCTGGCAGAATAAGGGGAAGACTGTAGGCCAGGTCGATGCCCTCTCACGAGCATCTTGGTTGGATGCTAGTGTTAACCCCTACGGGGTTGAACAAAGTGGGGGGGATATGTGGCAGTGGAGCTGCCAGAAGGCCATTGAAGTGGCATATCTCACCCAGAGCAAGCTGGATGAGAACAAGAAAGGTTGGGAACATTTAGTTTTTTCCCACTGTCTGCAGCAGTCAGTCTGGTAATGGGGATAAGCAGCTTGGATAAATCTGGGCTGAGCTCCTCAATCAGGGCTCCCAGTCTGGGAAAGGAGCAGGCTGTGTCAAGGCCTGTGGGAGCCGGGACTCTCTAACCCTGTGTGTAGGGTAAGCACTGGTGATGTATCTTGGGGAGCTGGGTGGTAGACCCAGATCCTGATAGAGAGGGAAAGACTGTTTAGTCAGTGGCCAGACGGTTTTCTTTGTACTGCTGATGATTTCCTTGTACTGCTGTTGTGACAATAAAGCTGGTCGTGGCCAGTTTGCACCCGAATCTACAGTGGTGGAGTGGCTTCTTGATGTGTGCCAACCATCTAAAACGGCGATCTGGAAGAGCTAAATGACCCCGAGTTGTTACAGCACCTAATGTAAATCAGATTCAATGGGTTGGGCACCTTCTCCCTATCATTGACTCCTTTAAAGAAGGTATGGTAATTCTGGGAGGAGACTTCAACATTGCACTTGATCCGCTTGTTGACTCCTCCTCCCGGAAATCTGCAGTGTCCCGGAAAGCCCTTGTCTCCTTTCGCAAAAAACTCCATAACTCCAACTTGATAGACGTATGGAGATCCTTTAATCCTAGTGCAAAAGACTACACCTTCTACTCTCATGAGCATGGTTCATATCACAGACTGGGCTACCTGTTTATCTCTAAAGAACATCTCCAATCTTGCTCCGCAGCCCGCATTGGCTCTATACACCTCTCTGACCATTCACCAGTCTTGATGTGTCTCAAACCTCCAAACATATCATCCAAAGTATTTAGGTGGAGACTCGATGAACAATTGATCTCCACGCTGGAACTTAAAACCAAAGTCCAGAATATTTTGGATATTTTTTTTCTTTGAACTCTCTCCCTGACACCTCCCCCCATGTTTTGTGGGATACCCACAAGGCATATATGCGGGGTCAATTTATTAGCCTGGGCTCCCATGTAAAAAAAGAGGATGGCCTGCATAGATTACCTCATATCAGAGATCCAAAAATTGTAATCTTCTCATAAACAATCCCTAACTGTAGAAGACCTCACTAGTCTAAACACATTATGAGCTTAATTGAAAAACCATTTCAATTCCACCTCCGCTAAATACTACCTCAATTCGCAATATAAATACTTTGCCCATGGCGTCAAAGCATCAAAGTTCATGATGCATAAAATCAAACAAAGACGATCCCATAATTCTATCTGTAAAATCTCCAAAAAGGGAGGGGGAATGGCCCTTTCCTCTAATGACATCGCAATGCAATTCCAATCCTATTATAATTCATTATATAATATCCCACAACCATCTGAGTCTAAGACCTCCCCCCCCCCACTCTCACAATCCATTAATCGATTCCTTCACTCGGTTCAACTTCCCAAGCTGACTCAATTACAAAAAGATACATTAGGCGGCCCATTCACTCTTGATGAGCTATCCATGGCCATCAAGCAGCTCCCCAAAGGAAAGACCCCGGGTGGTCTTCCTACTTTATACTACCAAACATTCAGAAACTCCCTATCCCCCCATCTCCTAGCTGTCCGTAACAGCTCCCTTCAAGGCACCACTCTCACATCAGACATGACAAAAGCTCACATTACCATTATTCCGAAAGAAGGGAAGGATCCAACCCATTGCTCCAATTACCGCCCTATATCCCTACTGAACCTAGATCTTAAACTCCTAGCCAAAATGCTGGCCAACCGTCTCTCCCCGTACTTGCCTTTTCTGATTCACTGCGATTAAACTGGATTTGTGGTGGGCAGGGAGGGCAAGGACAACTCTACTAGAGTCATTAATGCTATGTTCCATGCTGAAAAGAACAAATACCCCTTGGTCCTCATCAGCACCGACGCCGAAAAAGCATTCGATCGGGTCAGTTGGGATTTTATTCGATTGGCCCTGATTAACCTGAATTTCCCGGCAGCCTTCATACATGCTCTCTTTTCAATGTATAAAAAAGCCTCGGCGTCGGTGCTGGTGAATGACACAATCTCACCTTTCTTTTCTATTACTAATGGGACAAGGCAGGGATGCCTGCTCTCACCCCTCATTTTTTTTTAAATCATGGAACCTTTACTTCAAACCATTCGCCAAGACAACAGAATAAAAGGTATATGACTAGGCAACAGGGAACACAAAGTAGCGGCCTTCGCTGATGATCTTTTAATCCTTACAACTAACCCTTCTGTGTCCCTACAGCCCACATATGACATCCTCGACCGATATAGCCCCTTATCAAATTTTAAAATAAACATGAAAAAGTCGCTTGTTTTAGCCACAGGCCTCTCGTCTACTCTTAAATCTAAACTAAGATCACAATCCCCTTTTGATTGGGACATCCCCTACATAACATATTTAGGTATTAAAATCAGTTCCGACCCACACTCACTATTTCACTTAAATTTTACCCCCCTGCTCCACTCTATTCAAGAACAATTAAACACCATACACCTCCCAATGCTGTCCTGGATTGGTCGCAAAAACCTTATCTCCTCATTGGTCATCCCTAGATTAAATTACCTTATGCAAGCACTACCCATCCCTATCCCCTCATCCTTTTTACTGTCTCTCAAAAAACGTATCCGCTCCTTTATTTGGAGCAAATCTAAATCCTGTATAGCTCTCTCGACCCTTCAACGCCCTAGATCACTAGGTGGAATGGGCCTTCCTGACCCTTCCCTTTATAACAGAGCTATATTAATGTCTAGAGTCATTGATTGGCTCAGGCAAACATCTCATAAAACATGGGTGGGGATGAAGGCCTCTTCCGTCCAATCCTCTTTTAGGTCTCTACTGGTTGGTCCTCAGACTATCCCCTCACTCCTGAAACTTGCTAACCCGCCTATCACAGCTACAATAACAGCCTGGAAACAAACTCAGGACTCGGCATGGGGTATTCCACTCCCCTCCCCTCTAATACAAATCAGAGATGTGATTGACCTGGCCCTGACCTCACTTAAACAGAGCCTTCCCCCACAAGTACGGTACTCAAATACTCCTGTGCTTTCCTTGTTCAGTGAGGAAGGTAGAATTAGTGACATGGATTCAATCCAATCATTACTACCAGGTTCTACATCCTTCCCTTCTCTAACCTCCTTTCTACACTCTTACCTCACTAAACACGTTCCCTACCACTCCTTACTTAGACCACTTACCTGGTTGGAAAGCCTAATTGACTCAAAGAATCCTCTGCGCAAACCTATATCTCAACTGTATAAATGGCTTACATCTACCCCCATCTTACCTAAGCCTGCCTTCATCAGTCATTGGGAAAGGGACCTTAACCTCTCTTTCCCCTCAACAGATTGGACCAAACATTTTCTGACTCCCACACCTCATCTAGGTGTGTGAGAATTCAGGAAAACGGGTATAAACTTCTCACCAGGTGGTATAGGACACCTGATATTACATGTAGATATGATGTGACTAAATCGGATTTATGCTGGAGGTGTGGACAGGAGAAGGGCACATTTTACCACATATGGTGGTCTTGTCCTTCTATCCAAAAATGGTGGAAGGAAATCTTCACCATCAGTAATTCAATTTGTCATACCTCATTCCCACCTTCAGGCCACCTAGCTCTGCTAGGCCTCCCTCTCACAGCAGTCAAAGGGGGCTTTCCCTTTCGCCTTAAAATTCTACTCATTGCTGCCCGTCTCCTGATCCCATGATACTGGTTATCCTCTGATCTTCCCTCTACTGAGCAATGGTACAATAAAATTTATTCAATTTACAGGATGGAAGAACTTGCGGCCTGGGAAAACCGTTCCCATCCCAAATTTCAAAAACAATGGAAGAACTGGATCAGTTTTAGATGTTATACACAGTGAGGGTTACTTTATACTACACCAACATCATTGGACTTTCTTTGCTCAAGGGTTAATACACTTGATCGGATACATCTTTTGTTAATGTTATTGTTTAATGTTACTATATTACATTAATGTAACACCTTCTTACTGCAATACCATTTCCATGTACTATCCTTGCTGTAACTGATTGATACCTGCTTGTACCATCTGATGGTTGCTTAATAAAACTTTTTAAAACTTAAAAAAATTTTTTAAAATCCCTCCTTTTCCCAAAATAAAAATAACATAACTAAAAATAAAATTAAAAAATACACATCATGGGTGTCACGATGTGCAAAAACACCCATAGTATAAAAATATAAAAATATATTCCCCATACGGCAAACAGCGAAACTGAAAAAATCCTCCAAATGGCTGATTCTACGTTTTTGGTTGCTTCATTTTCTGCAAAAAATTAAATAAAAAGTGATCAAAAAGTCATACACACCCCAGAATGGTATCAATGAAAAGCTCATATTACCCCGCAAAAAAATGAGACCCCATACAGTTCCGTACGTATAATTACAAAAACGTTATAGGGGTCAAAATATGGCAACAAAAAATAAATTTCCCACTTTTTAATTTAATTTTTAAAAAGCATGGAAAAAAAAAATATATATATATATATAGTATTGCCTGATTCATACTGACCCGTAGAATAAAAGTAACCAGTCAGTTTTATTGTACATTGAACGTCGAAAAAAAAAAAAACTGTAAAACTGTGGTGGAATTTTTTTTTTCTTTAGCAATTTCACCCCATTTGGAATTTATTCTCCGCTTCCCACTACATCATATGCAATATTAAATGGTGGCGTTGGAAAAACTTGTCCCGCAGAAATCAAGCCCCCATATGGCTATGTGAACAGACAAATAAAAAAGTTATGGCTCTGGGAAGGCAGGGAGCGCAAAATGAAAGCACAAAAAACAAAACTCTAATTATTTTTTGTTATTAATCTTTCTGTTCGGTTTGAATCCAAAAACCTTTGGTTTGCAATGCAGCAATGTTACCACTGAGCTAAAGGTTCTTTTACAGCTTTATCAGCTGTGGCAAATAAGGAAAATTATCATGTTTTCATCAGTGAAGTCTTGGTGAGAAAATGTAGACCCTCACTTTCCTGAAGCACAATACCTACTTTCAGGCTGGGAACCCACCTAGGCGTTTCTGAATCGCGCGTATGATGGATGCGCGTTTTTGTAACTAAGAAACGCGCGTCATATGCGCGATTCAGTGATTCTCCCCTATGGCATCATTGTCCATAGGCTTGTTAAAACGCCCCAAAGAAGCACATGTACTTGTTTGGGCGTGGGGCGTTTTACAGCGCGTTCAAACGCGCTGTAAAATGCCCAAATGTGAACCATGCCCATAGGGAAGCATGGCTTTTCACATGTTGTGCGTTTTACAGCGCGTTTGAACGCACTGTAAAACGCTTAGGTGTGTACCTAGGGTCAAACTTTTATTGTATTTTCACATAATCAGCGGCTCGTAGACCTTTTCTTTAGGAGACTGCTGAGCTGAGAATGATAAATTTGGCTCCATTGCACAGTCCAACACGGCAAAATAATGACGCTTTGTAATGCAACAGCTATCAGAATGCATCGCTATGATAAATTTGGCTCCACTGCTCATTTGAACAGTGCAAAATATTTAACCGTGGCCTAAGGCCTCATGCACACTATATATTTTGCGGCTTGGGTGCGGACCCATTCACTTCAATGGGGCCGCAAAAGATGCGGACAGCACTCTGTGTGCTGTCCGCAGCCGTTGCTCTGTTTCGTGGCCCCACAAAAAAAAATAGAGCATGTCCTTTTCTCCTCCGTTCTGCGGACAAAAACAGGCATTTCTACAATGGGCCGCGTTGTGTTCCGCAAATTGCGGAACGCACACAGAGTGGCTTCCGTGTTTTGCGGATCGGCGGTGTGCGGATCCGCAAAACACACACGGTCGTCTGCATGAGGCCTAATACTGACACTATTTAACACAACAGCTAAAATAATGCATTTGCTATCATACAACACTAAATATTACACCGTCCTGGAATACGTACGCAACATAACTGTTTCGTTAACAGAATGGATTAGCTCTGAATGTGGGTGCAGTAAAACGTGCTGCACATGGCGATATATTACACCTGCCTTATATACTGAAGCACACTGAGGATTGGCTGGCTGCTGGTCTCACGTTCCCAGGTTACTTACTTTCATTTTGTAACACATGCAGCTGCCATTTTAGGAAAAACTGTTTCATTACCAGGAAGCACAAGGAAATTTGGATTCATGGGGAACCAAATTTTTCCTAAACTTTGGATCGAATTCCACTTTGGAGGCTTTGATTCGCTCAACACTAGCCAGTACATATTTTATGACCTTTCTTCAGGATAAGTAATCAATATCTGAACGGTGGGGGTCTGACTCCCAGCACCCCTACTAATCAGCTATTTGAAGAGGGGGTGGTGCTTCAAGATTACACTGAGCATCATCTCAGTGGCGCAGTGTAATTAGAAATGCTTGTCCTATTCACTTGAATGGGACGAAAACTAGTAATTACGCTGCACTGCCACTGCAAGCAAGACGACACACAGTGTAATCTTAAAGAGAAAGTAGCGCTCACATCAATATGTACTGGCTGCACAACCCCTTTAAGTTATTACATACTCCAGTCTCATTAGATTGTTACTGTGATAGAAAAAAGTGCAAGCAGCTGATAAAGAGTGGAGTATAATAATCAAAAAAGAATACCAGTTTTTGAATTATATAGAAACACGGGGCAGATTTGTCATAGCCTGGTGGGCTATGAAAACTTGGCCTGCTGCCGAATGCAGCATCAGAACTGAACTCTGCAGTGTGGCTGGCGTAGAATCAGTTTCTTTATTGCCAGAAAACTGCCCTCTTTTCAGGAAAGTGGCACGGCAGGCAGAGTAATGGCACTTGTGGAAAGATTTTTAAACAAGTGCTGATGAAAAAGTCGCAAACATGCAGTTTACAACTTTTTCACACTACAAAAGTGGCATATTTATATGATAAATTTGGTCCACAGCCTATTTGTTATGTACTACCAAAACATTGGAATATATTAAACATTATATTAAAGGGGTTCTCAGGGAATCATTAAAAATAAAATCACTGAAAATATTTTAATATTACTTAAATATTAATCTACTAGACATTTTGCCCGTTACAATAACGGGCGCTAGAACATTAGTGCTGGCACAGTTATGGGAGAGATCTGTGGATGGCACTGTTATGGGGGATCTGTGGATGGCACTGTTATGGGGGATCTGTGGATGCCGCTGTTATGGAGGGGATCTGTGGCTGACACTGTTATGGGGGGATCTGTGGATAGCACAGTTATGGGGGGATCTGTGGATGGCACAGTTATGGGGGGGATCTGTGAATTGCACTGTTATGGGGGGGATCTGGGGAGGACACACTGTTATGGGGGTCTATGGCTGACACTGTTATGGGGGGTCTGTATCTGACACTGCTATGGGGGATCTGTGGCTGACACTGTCATGGGGGATCTGTGGCTGACACTGTTATGGGGGTCTGTGGCTGACTCTGTTATGGGGGCACTGTGGCTGACACTGTTATGGCGGCACTGTGGCTGACACTGTTATGGGGGCACTGTGGATGTCACTGTTATGGGGGGGTGTCTGTGGCTAACACTGTTATGGGGGGGGGGTCTGTGGCTGACACTGTTATTGGGGCACTGTGGCTGACACTGTTATGGGGGAACTGTGGATGTCACTGTTATGGGGGGAGGGGTCTGTGGCTGACACTTAAGGGGGTCTGTGGCTGACCCTGTTATGGGGGCACTGTGGCTGACACTGTTATGGGGGCACCATGGCTGACACTGTTATGGGGGGGGTATCTGTGGCTCACACTTATGGGGGTATCTGAAACTCACTAAGTGACGCCCCTGCTCCACCCACTTCATGAATGAAGCAGGCAGCGCAGGCGCATGACATAGGGAGTTACTCTGCCAGTGACCGTCCGCCCGGCCTCCTGCCTCACCATGTAGTAAATTAGGAAGAGAAGATCGTTATTATTATTACAGCTACTCATAGTATTACTTCTCTGAGCAGGGCCCAGTGCAATAAAGTGACTGCACCGGGCCCCGCTGCCATTACAATAGAATGCCGCACTGTAGTGTCCGTGGAGTGTGTGTCAATTGGTCAGTGCGCCGCACATGCGCACTTGAGTATTCGGCACACACGAACAGACACCATGCACACACGGCTTTTATTAGTATAGATTCCCAAATATCTTTCATTAGATAGAACCGCTTGTTTTGTCTGGGAAGCAATCATCAGGGGAAATAAAATGGCAACCATCTAATTAGTACACACAAAACCTGTCTTGAAAACTGAACAAAAGAGCTTCCTCAGGCTCCTCTCTGCTCTGCCTGAAGGGATTATGATCCTGAATACAGTTTAATATGATCTTTAGCTGAATCACTATATGAATGAAGTGCATGAGGAGACATGATGTACGGAGAGGTGGGCATGTGGCAAATAAGCAGGAGTACTTGTATGCAGTCTCCATTACCACAGCAGCACATTATCACAGTCTGTCCTGTCCATCCTCTCTGTACTTCATGTATCCTCATGAACTCCATTCTTACAGAGATTAAATTTAAGATTTTATCAGCTGTATTCAGGATTATAATCCCTGACAAGTGGAGCAGAGAGGAGGCATAGGCAGCTCTTTAGCTCAGTGTTGTGAAGTAAATTGTCCTGCTGTGTGATTAGGACAGGTTTTGTGTGTACTAATAGGACAGCGGCCGTTTTATTCTCCTAATGATTTCTCCTTAGCAGTGGCATGCCGGGGGAGGCTTGGGTGGACCGGGTGCCTGGTCTCAGGGGGGTGTGAGAAGCAATGAGTGCTTCCATCAATACAGATTAGCTACAGTCCTGTCACTCACTGACCACTCAGCTCCCGGCGCCGGTTCTTTTCTTCAGGCTGTACACCTGGATGGTGAAGCAGGGAGCCTTCTGAAGGAACAGATTGCGCTGCCAGCCTGTATGGGAGGAGCCTGCAGCTCTGAAATCTGCCTGTGCTCCTCCCACACAGTGCTGCAGAGCAATCTGTGTCTGCAGGGGGAGAGCTGGTTCTGAGCATCAGGAATGGGAAAAGGTGAGTAGTCACTGTTTTTTTGTTTTATTAACAGAGAAGTGGCATAATGGGCATTACTACTGTGAAGGGGCACAAAGGGCATTACTACTGTGAAGGAATAACTTGTATGGGGCACAGATTGGGCATTTCCACTGTGAAGGGGGCACAATAGGTATTACTACTGTGAAGGGGCACAGAGGGCCTTACTACTGTGAAGAGGGCACAGAGGGCCTTACTACTGTGAAGGGAGCACATGGGGCATTACTCCAGTGAAGGGGCATAACTGTAATGGGGCACAGATTGGGCAATACTACTATGAAGGTGGCACAAAGGGCATTACTACTGTGAAGAGGCATAACTGTATAAGGGCACGGTGAGGGCATAAATACTCTGAAGGGAAACAGATAAGTTATAACTGCTGTGACGTGGCACAATGGGGACATAAGTACTGTGAAGAGGGCACAATAAAGGGATAAATACTTTAAGAGGAACACAATGTGGGTATAACTACTGTGAGGGAGTAAAATGTGGAAATTATTAGGGGGCACATATCTGGACATAACTACTGTGAAGGTTGTACAATGAGGGCTATACCACTGTCAGGGTGCACAATTTTTTTAACTATTTGCCAGAGAAAGGACCCGGCTTGGGTGCCAAATACTTTAAGCAGGCAATTGCTCCCTAGACAAAACAAGTTGTTATAACTAACAAAAGGTATTTAGGAATATTTTTAATAAAGTAATATTTAAGTACCGTATTTTTCGCCCTATAAGACGCACCGTCCCATAAGACGCACTTAGGTTTTTAAGGAGGAAAAAATAAAATAAAATTTTGAACCAAAAGGTATGCCTAATGGTGTAATGTGGGATCTGGGGATGGCACTGTTATGGGGGATCCGTGGATGGCATTGTTATGGGGGTCTGTGGATGGCACGGTTATGGGGATCTGTGGATGATGCACTGTTATGGGGGATCTGTGGATGGCATTGTTATGGGGGTCTGTGGATGGCACGGTTATGGGGATCTGTGGCTGGCACTGTTATGGGGGGCACTGTGGACGGCACTGTTATTGGGGACTGTGGATGGCACTGTTATTGG
Organism: Bufotes viridis; assembly: GCA_033119425.1. NCBI lineage: Eukaryota > Metazoa > Chordata > Amphibia > Anura > Bufonidae > Bufotes > Bufotes viridis. The sequence continues at coordinate 358,135,579 of CM065589.1, forward strand.
GGACTGTGGATGGCACTGTTATGGGGGATCTGTTGATGACACATAAATAGCATTTTACGCTATGTGTCATCCACAGACCCCCATAACAGTACCATCCACAAATCCCCATAACAGTGCTATCCATAGAATGACCCCCAATAGGGAGGAGGGGCCGGCATCTAGCTCTGTAATTACAGCGGGCCCGGTGCAGTTACTGTATTCTGCTACACCGGGCCCGCTCACTGTAGGAATCCTAACTGCAGGCAATGCTGTATGCTGATTAAGGTACCGTAACAGTAGTCTTTTATGCAGCCTGTACTTACGATACTAACTCTCCGGCAGGCAGCAGGCAGGAGGCTGAGCTGGAGGGCGGGCGCTGAAAACGTAACTCACTATGTCACGCACCGGCTCTCCCTTCTTCATTCATAAAGTGGGCGGAGCCGGCGCGTGACATAGTGAGTTACATTGTCAGCGCCCGCCCACCTGCTCAGCCTCCTGCCTGCTGCCTGCTGGAAAGTTAGTATCGTAAGTACAGGCTGCATAAAAGGCTACTGTTAGCATTGCCTGCAGTTAGGATTCCTACAGTGAGCGGGCCCGGTGTAGCAGAATACAGTGACTGCACCGGGCCGCTGTAGTTACAGAGCTGGATGCCGGCCCCTCCTCCCTCATCCATGCCTACTAATACACCCGCCACCGCTCTGCGCAGCATGCGGTCGGCGGTATACAAACTGAAGTATTCGCCACATAAGACGCACTGCCTTTCCCCCCCCCCAATTTTGGGGGGAAAAAGTGCGTCTTATACGGCGAAAAATACAGTATTTTAATTTCCTTAATTCCTGGAGAACCCCTCAAGCATTATTGGGGTTAATTTATCAAATTGGTGTAAAGTAGAACTGGCTTAGTTGCCCATAGCAACAGATCAATCAGACTCCACCTTTCATTTTCCAAAAGAGCTGTCAAAAATGAAAGGTGGAATCTGATTGGTTGCTATGGGCAACTAATCCAGTTCTACTTTACGCTAGTTTGATAAATAAACCCATATCAGTGTCTATCAATAAAAGCTACAGTATATTTTTCCCTAACAGAAGATACAATATCTGAGAAAGTACTCTTAAAGCATACCGATTCTGGATTCTTTACAAACACTTTGGTTTTCCCCATTTGGTACTGATCAGTATCCATATTCACAGATCTCAAGAGATGCTGTACTCCTTGTCGCTCATCTCCTCTCCATTTAGGCCATGTTTCTGGTGTCAGGATGGCGTACCTAACAGCAAAGTAGATTGATCAATAATGTTATAGCAGACTTTTTGAGGGTGTCCAGCAAACAGTTATGCATTGCAGGCTTGATTGTTACTAGCATTTTCTACCTTTGTAAAAATTTGTTAAAAACTCTTCGATAAGCAAAGCCAGCGCGACGTACACGGATGTTTTCTTTCAGACCCAGATACTCCACTTGATGTTTGACTCTGAAAAACACAGCATGATAAGACTGGGAAGCTAATTATGCAAGTTACACATTTAACCCTTCTTATGAACTATTTTCTGACCTGCTTTCCTCCCAGTCTTTAGGCCTTTTAGTTTCATTTGGTTTGATACATCTGATATAATGAGGTGTGCATTTCATCAGAGTGTTTACAAGGTCATTGGCTTGTTTCTGAAAAAAATAAAAATAAAGAGTTAGTTCAATTAACATAACACTAGGCAACACACATAGGATTGTTATGGACTTGAAGAATGACATTCATGGCCGCTCTAAAACTTGACCTGTCCGCTTGCTACTGTGATAAAGACAAAATATAATATGCCCTTTGTTATGCTTTTTCATAAGTATATAGCATTTACTGTATATCTAAATATCATAATTATAGTGATTTGATTAAGAGGCCATATTGTGATATATTCACCATTCTGGCCGAAAGAGGTTCATGGAGAGGACACTGTTCATTTTATTCTTAAAAGATGTACCAGTCTGACAAGTCATTCTAGTCTCCTTAAAGATTTATCACTGAGATAAGAATATTCTCTAGCAGTACAATATTCTCTAGCAATTACAGAAAGTACAGAAGAACTATTACTAAATGAGATAGACAAGGCCGCAAATGATAATGAGGTGGTTATTATGGGGGACTTCAACTACCCAGATATCGACTGGGAAACTAAAAGCTGTACATCAAATAAAAAAATAGGTTCTTGGCAATAACCAAAGACAATTACCTTTCCCAACTGGTTCAGGATCTGACTAGAGTGACAGCCATACTGGACTTAGTATTAACCAATAGACCTGACAGAACAACAGATGTGCAAATTGGTGGACACCTGGTAAATAGTGACCATAAAGTAATAACCTTCCAATTATCATTCAAAAGAGCATTTCTACAGGGAGAAACAAAAATACCAAGCATCAGAAAAGCTAAATTTAGCCAACTAAGCAAGGCCATAGGCCTCACTAACTGGGACAAAGTCCTCAAAAACAAAAATAAAGCCACAAAAAGGGTTATCTTTAAAAGCATCCTAAATTCTCATTGTGAGTGGTACATACCGTATGGGAATAAAAGGTTAAGGAACAAAAAGAAACCAATGTGGATAAACAGAGATGTAAAGAAAGCAATAAATGACAAAAAGAAAGCAAATAAATCACTAAAACAGGAGGGTAGTGAGGAAGCGCTGAAAAACTATAAGGAAAAAAATAAAACATGTAAAAAACAAATAAAAGCAGCCAAACTAGAGATGAGAGAATAATTGCCAAAGAGAGTAAAACTAACCCTAAAATTTTCTTCAATTATATAAATGTTAAAAAGTATAAATCTGAAGGTGTCGGCCCTTTAAAGAGTAATGAAGGGGGAGTTACAGAGAGCAACGATGTGAAAGCAAAGCTGTTAAATATTTTTTTCTCCAATGTATTCACTGAGGAAAATAAACTGTCAGATAAAATGCTAAATGTAAAAATAAATCCCCTATTAAAAGTGTCCTGTCTGACCCAAGAAGAGGTAGAACAGCGACTTAAAAAAATTAAAATAGACAAATTGTCAGGACCGGATGGCATACACCCCCGTATCCTCGTATCCTAAGGGAATTAAGTAATGTCATAGCCAGACCCTTATTTCTGATATTTGCGGACTCTATACTGACAGGGAATGATCCACAGGATTGGCTCATAGCAAATGTGGTGCCAATATTCAAAAAGGGTCCAAAAACAGAGCCCGGAAACTACAGTATAGGCTGGTAAGTTTAACATCTGTTGTGGGGAAACTGAAGGTTTTCTGAGAGATGCTATCTTAGAGGATCTCAACGTAAATAAGCAAATAACGCCATATCAGCATGGCTTTTGAGGGATCGGTCATGTCAAACTAATTTTATCAGTTTCTATGAGGAAGTAAGTTCTAGACTTCACAGCGGCGAATGGATGTCGTATATCTGGACTTCTCCAAAGCATTTGACACTGTACCACATAAAAGGTTAGTATATAGAATGAGGATGCTTGGACTGGAAGAAAATGTCTGTAAGTGGGTAAGTAACTGGCTGAGTGACAGAAAACAGAGGGTGGTTATTAACGGTACACACTCAGATTGGGCAACTGTCACTAGTGGGGTACCTCAGGGGTCAGTACTGGCCCCTATTCTTTTCAATATATTTAATAATGATCTTGTAGAAGGCTTGCATAGTAAAATATCAATTTTTGCAGATGACACTAAACTGTGTAAAGTAATTAACACTGAAGAGGACAATATACTGCTACAGAGGGATTTGGATAGATTGGAGGCTTGGGCAGATAAGTGGCAGATGAGGTTTAACACTGACAAATGTAAAGTTATGCACATGGGAAGGAATAATGCAAGTCACTTGTACATACTAAATGGTAAAACACTCGGTAACACTGACATGGAAAAGGATCTAGGAATTTTAATAAACAGCAAACTAAGCTGCAAAAACCAGTGTCAGGCATCTGCTGCCAAGGCCAATAAGATAATGGGTTGCATCAAAAGGGCCATGCATTCTGGGTAATACAGTCAGATCAGTCGTTATCATATGTACACGCCTAACCAGCAATGATTGGAAAACTCCAAACTAGGAAGGTGTGTCCAACTGGTAAGTTTTTGGAATTTTGGATAATAAACCACACACAAAAAAGAAGGGAGAAAAAAGAAGAAAAAAAAGAGAAAGGAAAGAAAGAAATGAGAGACACCCCAGGAGGAAAATCCCAATGATCAGACCAGACCTTAGGGCTGACTTCCCCTAGACTCTGCCATATCATCTGCATTCTCTGGTAATGTATAAATGTATTATGTGTAGTATTGATTAAATTAACTGGCCAAATATTTAGTGAACTCCCCGCTTTAGTGCAGACAAATTATGTTCAATGCTACATCAATATTATCACTATTCATTATTCAAAGATTCATATTCATGAATAAATGATATAATATTGATATCAGAGAACTCTCTGATTGGGATACTCATATTCCCTAGTCAATATCAGGCTTAATTAATTTATAAGTTGAGTTGCAATACTACCCGATATACGAGATTGGTCATAGTTTGAGCAGAGCTAGGGTTCTTATCTATCCTTATCACTATTGAGTTTTATAACTCATAAATGTGCATAGACACTTGTACCACGTTTTGCTCATTGCAAAATTTAATTAAGTTAATGACAAACTCTTTTTGAGGTTTTTTTATATGTCCACCTCTAGGATCAATTCCCATTTGAATTTTTATTTGAGCCTTTCTTTTATATGAAGCATTTTCTTTATATACCCAACTAGAGTTGAGCGAACACCTTGATGTTCGGGTTGACGAGTTCGGCCGAACTTCACTGAAATGTTCGGGTTCGGGATCCGAACTTAACCCGAACTTGACCTCGAACCCCATTAAAGTCAATGGGGACCTGGACTTTTGGGCACTAAAATGGTTGTAAAATAGCCCTGGAAGGGGCTAGAGGGCTGCATAAGGCAGCAACATGTAGGTAAATGCCCTGCAAACAAACGTGGATAGGGAAATGACTTAAAGTAGCAAAAAATACAGAAAAATAAAAAATAAACGTTCTAAACCTGAGCCCAAGTGAGTGACAGTGCCACCACATCTGGCACCGTCACCAAGCATCTCCATTGAATCCCATGGAGGTGTTCAGCTATCAGCTGTCTATCTCCCAAACACTGGAGAGAAAAAGAAATAGAAAGAGGAAGTTCAGAAATTCCTGAACACCAGACAGTGAAAATCAATTTAGTTAATCGAACACACACACAACACCCCACCCCCCCTTCACTCAAACCATTAACAAATTATTTACAAATTTACTTAAAACATATTAAAGTAACAATATTGCAGCTAAACTAACTATATAAACAAACAAAATTATATATATGCCTTATCCTTAACTTAAGGCCAGCCAAATACAAGTGACTCGGAGGTTGGGTTCCTGCACCAACATAGACCCTGGCCTGGAACACAATTGTCCATCCAGGGCTCAGTTCTGGAGGATGATGAGTAGGAGTAGGAGGAACGTTGGGGGATACAGAGGACACAGACGATACACCTCCCTCAAAGAGGACAGCTTGTCCTTGCTTCTGGGAAGCCTGGCACACATGAGCGACTACATGCTGCAGTGCATGCGCAACGACCACCGAGTTACTGCCACATTCTAACTTGTGCCGATTACTGGGTGGCCACCCTGCTGAATCCCAGTTACTAGAACAATGTGCCGTCCTTAATTCCCTCACTGGAGTGTGATAGGAAGATACGCCCGCCAGTAGACACGCTGCTGATGGCATCCACACCTGACACCGGGGACTCAGTGGAAGCACAAGGTGAAGTCAGAGGAGGAGGAGAAAGAAGTCGCCAACGCAGCTGGGTCACCACCAACACCTCAGAAGGCAGGGTTATCATGGGCAAAATGTGGAAAAGCTTTATCATCACGCCACAACAACCTGCACCACCTGCAGATCTGGAATGTCTTAGCAGGAGGCAGTATTTCATCAACATGGTGGAACAGTACACATACTGACTGATGGGTCTGCCTAGGGGAATAGCTACAGTGGAAGCTACTGCTTGGGGCCCTGACCTAGAAGGGGCCCCTCCAGGAGGAGGAGGACTAAAAGACTCTGTCAGGGCTCCTTCAACAGTATTATTCAATGAAATTATATACAGTGGCAGTACAGACAGTGTAGAAAGCGGATGGAAAAGCTGCTGGGCCTGGTCTGTGAGAGCGATCTTTAGTAGCCCCAGGAATGGCGGCATGAAAGGAAGAGGTTGCACAAAAACTACTGTGGGAGGGGGAGCCCCAGTCAAATATTTGCTGTGGTGCCGAATCATTTCTAGCTACGCCACTGGGTCTGCGCCATTCAACTTCTGGGTCTTCAAATTGGGCACATGTCCTGAGGTTGCCCTTGGAGGTGCTGGCCTACCCTGCAGCCACTGTATTGTCTAAACATGTGTTTAGCATGGCTAGGGGCATTATCACAGACAAGCGCAGCCGCTGTGGGCAAGCTTTCGTTTATTAAAAAGAACCAGGCAGAATAGACGTGTATACCGGCCTCACCAAACCATTGTTATACTACCGTGCACTTACACTTTGTTTTATTTTTTTATATTTTCCAAATTTTTTGGGGTCTACAGCAATTGATTTAAAAAAATAAAAAATCAACATGTTGTTGGAGACTAGTACCTTTGGCTTCACAGCCCAAAAAGGCTTTATGTCATGCAAGAATGTAACCTCCAATTGTAAGTTTCCTGACAATTAGGCAGTGCAGGGGTTTGTACCTGGCAAAAATGGTAATATTTCACCCAACAATTTAAAAGAGGATTATTCACATTTTCGGTTACAGTCACCTATGCAGAGCAGGGCTTTGTACCTGACAAAAAAGGTAATATTGCACCCAACAATTAAAAAGAGGATTATTCACATTTTCGGTCACTGTCACCTATGCAGTGCAGGGCTTTGTACCTGGCAAAAAAGGTAATATTGCACCCAACAATTTAAAAGTGGATTATTCCCATTTTAGGTCACTGTCACCTATGCAGAGCAGCGCTTTGTACTGGCAAAAAAGGTAATATTACACCCAACAATTTAAAAGAGAATTATTCACATTTTTGGTCACTGTCACCTATGTTGGACCTCATTGTTCTCAACATCATCTTCCACCCAGTCTTCACCCTTGCCCTCTTTGTCGGTCTGCACACCGCAGAAAGCCACAGCAGTTTGCACCTGTGTTTCATCATCATCAGAGACGTGCTGCTGTAGTCTTCCCCTGTCCCCATCCTCAAACTTAAGTGGTTGGGCATTGAGTTGGGCACTCAATCTCTTCCACTTCTGGGGCTGGACTATGGTTATGGCCCTGGGAAACCCTGCCAGCAGAGTCATAAAGAAGCATAAGAGACTGCTGCATTTAACTGCCAATAGTCAAGAATTAAGTTCACTATACAGTAAGGCAGTGCATGTGTCATAAACAGAATTCATTTCTTTAGGTCACACAACAGTGTAACGGAGCAATTAAATACAATTACTTCACTATCACCAAAAATTTGATTTTTCAAACAAAAAAAAAAACAGTTAACGGTCAGAAATGCAGTGTACACCGCAAATGTGCTATCTACTACAAAACCAGATTGTTTGCAACCAACTATGTTAATGCGGAGTTCAAAAGATTACTTTAAATGACTGAAATACAGGGTAGGCCTCAGATCTGCTATGTAGCACAAAACCAGTGTTTATTGCAACAAACTACAGAAATGCAATATGTCACTGCTAAATTTTAAAATATGTTTTTGTGCGTTGTATGCCAAACGGTGTGACAATACAGGTTTATTTCCCACAACATACACTAATGCAGTATTTCACTGCTGTAATTTAAACATAGGTATTTGTGCGGTTTATTGAAAACTGCTCTGTGGACCCAAAAAACACTAATGCACTATTTCAGGGCAGGAATTTAAATTGGTATTTGTACGCTGTATGCACTACTGCTTTGTGAAGTAAGAATACAGCTTTTTTTCAACAAAACTGAAAAATGCACTATTTCACTGCAGAAATATAAAATAGGTATTTTTACGCTGTATGCACAATTACTTTGGGGACCCACAACATGGCTTTTTTCACTAAAACACACAAATGCAGTATTTAACTGCTGGAAATTAAACATAGGCATTTATACACTATATCCACAACTGGTTTAGGGACCCAGAACACACCCCTTTTCACCAAAATTCACAAACGTAGTATTTAACTACTTGAAATTGAAGTTAGGTATTTCTATGCTTTATGCACAACTGTTTTGTGGGCCTAGAATATGGCTTTTTTCAGTAAAACACAGTAAAGCACTATTTCCGTGCTGCAATTTAAAATTGGTATTTGTGCTCTGTATGCACAATTGCTTTGGAGACCCACAACACAGCTTTTTTCACTAAAACACACAAATGCAGTATTTAACTTCTGGAAATTAAACGTAGGTATTTATACGCTGTATGCACAACTGGTTTGGGGGCCTAGAACACGGATTTTTTTCCCTAAAACACACTGATACACTATTTCCCTGCAGAAATATAAAATATGTATCGGTACGCTGTATGCACAACTGTTTTATGGACCAGGAATACAATTTTTTTCCCCAAAAATACACTGATTCTCTATTTCACTGCAGAAATGTCAAATATGTATTTGGGCGATGTATTTAAAACTGCTTTGTGGATCAGGATTACCGCTTTTTTTCTCAAAAATACACTGATGCACTATTTGACTGCTGAAATTGAATATACGGTTTTGTGAGTTGTCTGCACAAGTGCTCTATAGCTCCACAAGTCCCAGACTACAGAAATGGACTATGTTGCCCCTTAATTATACAAAAGGTAATCTAGGGGACTTGACCTGCCAAAAAAAAAAATTGTTTTTCCTTCACTGAGCTACCAAAAAGGATTAGACTGATGTCCCTGGCAGGCTGGCACACATGCAGGTTACATGCAGTTCCAAGAACACTGCAGTGGCTAAAATGGTCGCCCCCACCTCAGTAACAGATGGATTTAAAAAAATCCTTTGCAGTGGCTGGGTACATAAATGTAGGATTGCAGAAGCACCCTCCCTCAATAATTGCTGTATCTTGAGGATTGCAACAGGTTCTACAGATTTCTTTCTTATCCCTAATCTCTCCCTTAGACCACAGGCCGCAACTTTTCCCTAGACTAACACCAGCAGAGGGATGTGCGGCACTACGTGACTCCAGCTTATAAAGAGGCTGGGTCACATGCTGCACTCAGCCAATCACAGCTATGCCAATAGTAGGCATGGCTGTGATGGCTTCTTAGGGCAAAGATGTAAAACGCTTGCTGATCGGCTGCTGTGCAGCCCTTCAAAAAGCGAGAAGAATCGACGAACAGACCCGAACCCGAACTTTTATGAAAATGTTCGGGTTCGGGTTAGTGTCCCGAACAACACAAAATTCGGTACAAAACCGAACTATACAGTTCTGGTTCGCTCAATTCTAATGCTGACTACAAGATTTTTTTTTTTTCTCTTAACCCTATACCCGACACCTTACAGCACCTACAGCAGATGACCTACCAAAACAATTTGTGATTAAACTTCTCTACAATTCTGTTAAGGAATGTGTAATGAAGGCCTCTAGAGATACTGGCCATTTTGCAATTGTGCAATTTAGATATTAGTTTTTGCTGATCTGGCTTCATGCACTATATAGAAAAAGTTTCAAGCTGCTGCTTCAGATCCTCTCAAATATTGTTGGGCTTCTCATCTTGTCTTTACTAATTATAACTGTTCCTACAGTTTTATACACAAGCGTGAATCTACTGTGGAACCTGATGGCCTCTTACCTAAGGATAAAGTGAATATACCACATTGGCCATCTTGACCCACTACATCTCAGAATTAAGTTTAACACGTCAAGGCTTCCAGCAAAATAAATTCTCTACAGCCTTGAGATTGCGTACTTTGAATCTGTTTAATTAACATTATAGTATAGTATTATTAGTTGCTAATTTCCTTACTTACTGCTCTACACTTGTGTGTGTGTGTGTTTGAAGGGGGGGGGGGGGATCAGGATTTGCTTTGTAAGAAACTTTATTGATTAATAATAATAATAATAATAATAATAATAATAATAGTAGCCAAGAGGATTGGCTATTTTTTTTCCAAACATGTTTTGTTTGTACCCAAGACCACCATTTCATAACTTGAGGGCTGTTATTTCTTTGTAATTGGAACAATACAGGATGCACAGATTACATTTATTAATTACTATACAACAAATGAAGGTCAGATTTTCTTTTTTACTCAAACCTTGTCTCATTATTTTATAGGGTTTCATGATTGGGACTCAAATTTTGTGTTTTATTATATTTTCGATAAATCCTGTCTAGACCTTATGCACCTCCTAAAGATGGTCATCAGTTACATAGACTAATATATTCCCATGATTTTTTGACACATGGCATACAGCTAGCCTTTCTTTAAGGGTCTATGCATATTGTTCATCAGTTTATAACTCTAATTTGAATATTAGTCACTAATATCCAAAATAGAGATGACAGAATTTTTCAAAAATTTGATTCGGCTGGATCGTCAAATTATTCGGAAAAATTTGGAGAAAGGTCCCATAACAGCAAAACAGGCACCATGTCACCCAACAATGCAGCGGGTGATTATCATTAATGTAGGTCCCTGGCACCCAGACAGAGGAGAGAGGACCCATAACTGCAAAACAGGAATCATGTCACCAACCAATGAAGCAGGCGGTAGGCCCTTGGCAACAAAACAGAGAAAAAAGGTCCCATAACAGCAAAACAGGCATCATGTCACTCAGCAATGGAACAGGCCACTTTTAGGAATTTAGGGCCTAGCACGCAGACAGAGGAGACAGGTCCCATAACTAGTGTTGAGCGAACAGTTCGAGAATTTTGGGGTGTTCGGGACACGGACCCGAACCCGAACATTTTCAAAAAAGTTTGGGTTCGGGTTCGTTGTTCGGAGATTTCTTCCCGCTTTCTGAAGGGCTACACAGCAGCCAATCAGCTAGTGTTTTACTTCTTGCCCTTAAAGCTTATCACAGCCATGCCTACTAATGGCATGGCTGTGATTGGCCAAGTGCAGCATGTGACCCAGCCTCTATTTAAGCTGGAGTCACGTAGCGCCGCACGTCACACTGCTCTGATTAGTGTAGGGAGAGGACGCAGCTGCTGTGAGGGCGAGATAAGGCAGAGAAAAGTCAGCAAAAGCACCTAATAAAGTGATCGATCTACAGCTATGAATGATTCAACTTCTGCAAGTTAATTGCTCAATGGTTTTTAGGCTGCACAGAGCGTTTTTCTGTCACTTTTTTTCTGGGGTGATCGGCTGCCATTTTGTGACTTGTGGTGCACCAGAACAAGCTGCCACCAAGTCCATCAATCCATCAATACTAGTTTTTTTTTGCTATATCCTACATCAGGGGCTTGGCTGTGCTTATTGTCACCCCTAGAAACTCAGGATAGCAATTTCTATATTTTATTAAGGGGCTGAATTTCAATTGCCAAAATACCAATCCCTTAAATCTGGTGTTCCAGCTTTGTCTAGCCAAGTATATAATGTCTGCTGTCTGGCAAAAGATAGATTATTTTCTGTGGTGAAATTCAATTGCCAAAATAGCAATCCCCTAAATCTGGTGTCCAAGCACTGGCTGGCAAACTATAATAGTGTCCGCCAAAACATATATTTTGTTCTGGGGTGAAATTCAATTGCCAAAATAGCAATACCATAAATCTGGTGTCACAGCTGTGGCTGACAAACTATAATAGTGTCCGCCAAAACATATATTTTGTTCTGGGGTGAAATTCAATTGCCAAAATAGCAATCCCCTAAATCTGGTGTCCCAGCACTGGCTGGCAAACTATAATAGTGTCCGCCAAAACATATATTTTGTTCTGGGGTAAAATTCAATTGCCAAAATAGCAATACCATAAATCTGGTGTCCCAGCACTGGCTGGAAAACTATAATAGTGTCCGCCAAAACATATATTTTGTTCTGGGGTGAAATTCAATTGCCAAAATAGCAATACCATAAATCTGGTGTCCCAGCACTGGCTGGACAACTATAATAGTGTCCGGCAAAACATATATTTTGTTCTGGGGTGAAATTCAATTGCCAAAATAGCAATACCATAAATCTGGTTCCCAGCACTGGCTGGCAAACTATAATAGTGTCCGACAAAACATATATTTTGATCTGGGGTGAAATTCAATTGCCAAAATAGCAATACCATAAATCTGGTGTCCCAGCAGTGGCTGGAAAACTATAATGGTGTCCGGCAAAACATATATTTTGTTCTTTGGTGAAATTCAATTGCCAAAATAGCAATACAATAAATCTGGTGTCCCAGCAGTGGCTGGCAAACTATAATAGTGTCCGCCAAAACTTTTATTTTGTTCTGGGGTGAAATTCAATTGACAAAATAGCAATACCATAAATCTGGTGTCCCAGCACTGGCTGGAAAACTATAATGGTGTCCGGCAAAACATATATTTTGTTCTGGGGTTAAATTCAATTGCCAGTATAGCAATACCCTGAATCTGGTGTTTCAACAGTTGCAGGCCAGGTGTTAATCTGTCTGTAAAAGGACATACAGTATTACACTCAAGGTGTATATACAAGTGCTGAGAGGGTCACCCTCATTAACTTCACACGCTACTGTGCATCTCCCATTGGATTTCTGTCCGTTAAAGGTTATATTACACATAGTGTTAAAATACAATTGCTGAAGGCATAATCCTACATATTTTTTTCTCAAGCTACTGTGCATCTCCAAGTGTAAATCTGTCCATAAAAGGATACCTTTCATGCAGGGCCCAAATACTAGCCCTAAAAGAGATATTCCTTTAAATCAGTGGTTACTGCTGTGCCTGGATTAGTGTAATATGCGACATAAATAAATAGGCAGATAGTGTTAGGTGCCTGTAAAAAAAGGCCTGAATTTGAAATCAATACATTGGGCCAAATATTTTTTTTCTTATTGTGGTGCTTGATGAATGGTAACAATGAGGAAAACATCTAGTAAGGGACGCGGACGCGGTCGTGGTGGTGATAGTGTACCCTCTGGTGCTGTGAGAGGACGTGGCCATTCTGCCACAGCCACACGTCCTAGTGAACCAGCAACCTCAGGTTCCAGTACCCGTCAGAATTTACAGCGATATTTGGTGGGGCCCAATGCCGTTCTAAGGATGGTAAGGCCTGAGCAGGTACAGGCGCTAGTCAATTGGGTGGCCGACAGCACGTTCACAACATTATCTCCCACCCAGTCTTCTGCAGAAAGCGCACAGGTGGCGCCTGAAAACCAAGCCCATCAGTCTGTCACATCACCCCCATGCATATCAGGGAAAATGTCTGAGCCATAAGTTATGCAGCAGTCTCTTATGCTGTTTGAAGACTCTGCTGGCAGGGTTTCCCAAGGGAATCCACCTAGCCCTTCCCCAGTTGTGGAAGACTTAGAATGCACTGATGCACAACCACTGATGTTTCCTGATGATGAGGACATGGGAATATCACCTCATCGGAGTCTGCACGTCTCTGATGATGACGAAACACAGGTGCCAACTGCTGCGTCTTTCTGCAGTGTGCAAACTGAACAGGAGGTCAGGGAGGAAGACTGTGTGGAAGACGATGCAGGGGACGATGAGGTCCTAGACCCCACATGGAATGAAGGTCGAGCCACTGACTTTCATAGTTCAGAGGAAGAGGCAGTGGTGAGACCGAGCCAACAGCATAGCAAAAGAGGGAGCAGGGGGCAAAAGCAGAACAGCCGCCGCCAAGAGAGTTCGCCTGCTACTGGCCACCGCCACCAGGGACCGAGCACCCCAAAGGCAGCTTCAAGGAGTTCCCTGGCATGCCACTTCTTTAAACAATGTGATGACGACAAGACCCGAGTGGTTTGCACGCTGTGCCATCAGAGCTTGAAGCAAGGCATTAACGTTCTGAACCTTAGCACAACCTGCATGACGAGGCATCTACATGCAAAGCATGAACTGCAGTGGAGTAAACACCTTAAAAGCAAGGAACTCACTCTGGCTCCCCCTGCTCCCTCTTCTGCTGCTGCCTCTGCCTTTTCCTCCGCCTCGGGAGGAATGTTGGCACCTTCCGCCCACCAAACAGAGGATATGCCACCGACACGACGACCTGCGTCACCAAGCATCTCTACCATGTCACACAGCAGCGTTCAGCTCTCCATCTCACAAACCTTGGAGAGAAAGCGTAAATTCCCACCTAGCCACCCTCGAGCCCTGGCCCTCAATGCCAGCATTTCTAAACTACTGGCCTTTGAAATGCTGTCATTTAGGCTGGTGGACACAGACAGCTTCAAACAGCTGATGTCCATGGCTGTCCCACAGTATGTTGTTCCCAGCCGCCACTACTTCTCCAAGACAGCCGTGCCTTCCCTGCACAACCAAGTATCCGATAAAATCAAGTGTGCACTGCGCAACACCATCTGTGGCAAGGTCCACCTAACCACAGATACGTGGACCAGTAAGCACGGCCGGGGACGCTATATCTCCCTGACTGCACACTGGGTAAATGTAGTGGCGGCTGGGCCCCAGGCGGAGAGTTCCTTGGCGCACTTCCTTCTGCCGCCAAGGATCACAGGGCATCATTCTTTGCCTTCTGTAGCCTCCTCCTCCTACTCGGCTTCCTCCTCCTCTGCTTCCACCAGCTCATCCAGTCAGCCACACACCTTCACCACCAACTTCAGCACAGCCCGGGGTAAACGTCAGCAGGCCATTCGGAAACTCATATGTTTGGGGACAGGCCACACTCCGCGCAGGAGTAATGGCGGGGTATTGAACAACAGACCGACGAGTGGTTTCTGCCGGTGGGCCTCAAGCCCGGCCTGGTGGTGTGCAATAATGGGCGAAATCTTGCCGCAGCTCTGGGACTAGCCGGTTTAACGCACATCCCTTGCCTGGCGCATGTGCTGAATTTGGTGGAGCAGAAGTTCATTCACAACTACCCCGACATGTCAGAGCTGCTGCATAAAGTGCGGGCCGTCTGTGCGCGCTTCCGGCGTTCACATCCTGCTGCTGCTCGCCTGTCTGCGCTACAGCAGAACTTCGGCCTTCCCACTCACCGCCTCATATGCGACGTGGCCACCAGGTGGAACTCCACCTTGCACATGCTGGAGAGACTGTGCGAGCAGCAGCAGGCCATAGTGGAGTTTCAGCTGCAGCATGCGTCAGTCGCACTGCGGAACAGCACCACTTCACCACCAATGATTGGGCCTCCATGCGAGACCTGTGTGCCCTGTTGCACTGTTTCGAGTACTCAACCAACATGGCCAGAGGCGATGACACCGTTATTAGCGTTACAATACCACTTCTATGTCTCCTTGAGAAAACGCTTAGGGCGATGATGGAAGAGGAGGTGGCCCAGGAGGAGGAGGAGGAGGAGGAGGATGAAGGGTAATTTTTAGAACTTTCAGGCCAGTCTCTTAGAAGTGGCTCAGAGGAAGGTTTTTTGCAACAGCAGAGACCCAGTACAAATTTGGCCAGCCAGGGCCCACTACTGGAGGACGAGTAGGATGAGGAGGAGGTGGAGGAGGATGAGGATGAAGCAGGTTCACAGCGGGGTGGCACCCGACACAGCTCAGGCCCATCACTGGTGCGTGGCTGGGGGGATACGGAGGACCATGACGATACGCCTCCCACAGGGGACAGCTTGTCCTTAGGGAGCCTGGCACACATGAGCGACTACATGCTGCAGTGCCTGCGCAACGACAGCAGAGTTGCCCACATTTTAACGTGTGCGAACTACAGGGTTGCCACCCTGCTGGATCCCCGGTACAAAGACAATGTGCCCACCTTACTTCCTGGACTGGAGCGTGATAGGAAGATGCGCGAATACAAGCGCACGCTGGTAGACACGCTCCTGAGAGCATTCCCAAATGTCACAGGGGAACAGGTGGAAGCCCAAGGCAAAGGCAGAGGAGGAGCAAGAGGTCGCCAACGCAGCTGTGTCACGGCCAGCTCCTCTGAGGGCATGGTTAGTATGGCAGAAATGTGGAAAAGTTTTGTCTCCACGCCACAGCTAACTGCACCACCACCCGATACGGAACATGTTAGCAAGAGGCAGCATTTCACTAACATGGTTGAACAGTACGTCTGCACACCCCTCCACGTACTGACTGATAGTTCGGCCCCATTCAACTTCTGGGTCTCCAAATTGTCCATGTGGCCAGAGTTAGCATTTTATGCCTTGGAGGTGCTGACCTGCCCCGCGGCCAGCGTTTTGTCTGAACGTGTATTCAGCATGGCAGGGGGCGTCATTACTGACAAACGCAGCCGCCTGTCCACAGCAAATGTGGACAAGCTGCTGACATTCATAAAAATGAACCAGGCATGGATCCCACAGGACCTGTGCCTCCTTTGTGCAGAATAGACATTTATAACTGCCTCTCCCTCAACCATGTATTCTTATACTCCGGGGCACTTCTTTATTGAATCCTCATTATTTTTTACTTTACCATGATCATGCGGTGCAACCCAAAGTTGAATGAATCTCTCCTCTGTCTGGGTGCTGGGCCGAAATAACTGAAAGTGGCCTTCTCCAGTGGTGGGTGATATGACGCATGATTCCTTGCTGTGGGACCTCACTCCTCTGTCTGGGTGCTGGGGCCAAAATAACTAAAAGTGGCCTTCTCTAGTGGTGGGTGAAATGATGCATGATTCCTTGCTGTAGGACATCTCTCCTCTGTCTGGGTGCTGGGCCAAAATAACTGAAAGTGGCCTTCTCCAGTGGTGGTGATATGACGTCTTATTCCTTGCTGTGGGACCTCTCTCCTCTATCTGGGTGCTGGGCCGAAATAACTGAAAGTGGCCTTCTCCAGTGGTGGGTGATATGACGCCTTATTCTTTGCTGTGGGAACTCTCTCCTCTGTCTGGGTACTGGGCCAATATAACTGAAAGTGGCCTTCTCCAGTGGTGGGTGATATGACGCATGATTCCTTGCTGTGGGACCTCTCTCCTCGGTCTGGGTGCTGGGCCGAAATAACTGAAAGTGGCCTTCTCCAGTGGTGGGTGATATGAATCATGATTCCTAGCTGTGGGACCTCTCTCCTCGGTCTGGGTGCTGGGGCCGAAATAACTGAAAGTGGCCTTCTCCAGTGGTGGGTGATATGACGCCTTATTCCTTGCTATGGGACCTCTCTCCAATTGATATTGGTTAATTTTAATTTATTTTATTTTATTTTAATTCATTTCCCTATCCACATATGTTTGCAAGGCATTTACCTACATTTCACTGCCTTTTGCAGCCCTCTAGCCCTTTCTTGGACTATTTTACAGCCTTTTTAGTGCCTAAAAGTTCGGGTCCCCATTGACTTCAATGGGGTTCGGGTTCGGGATAAAGTTCGGATCGAGTTCGGATCCCGAACACGAACATTTTCGGGAAGTTCGGCCGAACTTCTCGAACCCGAACATCCAGGTGTTCACTCATCTCTACCCATAACAGCAAACCAGGCATCATGTCACCCAGCAATGTAACAGGCCACTTTCAGGAATTTAGGCCCTAGCACCCAGACAGAGGAGAGAGGTCCCATAACAGAAAAACAGGCATCATGTCACCCACCAATGCAGCAGGCGATTATCATTAATGTAGGCCCTTGGCACCCAGACAGAGGAGAGAGTTCCCATAGAAGCAGAACAGGCATCATGTCACCCAGCAATGGAATAGGCCAATTTGAGGAAATTAGGCCCTAGTACCCAGACAGAGGAGAGAGGTCCCATAGCAGCAAAACAGGAATCATGTCACCCACGAATGCAACATGCCACTTTCAGGAATTTAGGCCCTAGCACCCAGACAGTGGAGAGAGGTCCCATAACAGAAAAACAAGCATCAGATCTAGTGTTGAGCGAACAGTTCGAGCATAGTTCGGGTTTGTACCGAATTTTGGGGTGTTCGTGAACCGGACCCGAACATTTTCAAAAATGTTCGGGTGCGTTGTTCGGCGATTTCTTACCACTTTCTGAAGGGCTGCACAGCAGCCAATCAGCTAGCGTTTTACTTCTTGCCCTAAGAAGCCAATTCAGCCATGCCTACTAATGGCATGGCTGTGATTGGCCAAGTGCAGCATGTGACCCAGCCTCTATTTAAGCAGGAGTCAGGTAGCATTGCACGTCACACTGCTCTGATTAGTGTAGGGAGAGGACTCAGCTTCTGTGAGGGAGAGATTAGGCAGGGAAAAGTCAGCAAAAGCACCTAATGAAGTGATCGATCTACAGCTGTGAATGATTCAACTTCTGCTAGTTAATTGCTCACTGGTTTTTAGGCTGCACAGAGCGTTTTTCTGTCACTTTTTTCTGGGGTGATCGGCGGCCATTTTGTGACTTGTGGTGCACCAGAATAAGCTGTCACCAAGTCCATAAATCCATCAATACTGGTTTCTTTTTTTGCTATATCCTACATCAGGGGATTGGCTGTGCTTATTGTCACCCCTAGAAGCTCAGGATAGCAATTTCTATATTTTATTAAGGAGTTAAATAGAATTGCCAAAATACCAATCCCCTAAATCTGCTGTTCCAGCTTTGGCTAGTCAAGTGTAATACTGTCTGCTGTCTGGCAAAGGATAGATTATTTTCTGTGGTGAAATTCTATTGTCAAAATAGCAATCCCCTAAATCTGGTGTCCAAGCAGTTGCTGGCAAAGTATAATTGTGTCCTGCAAATGATATATTTTGTTCTGGGGTGAAATTCAATTGCCAAAATAGCAATACCCTGAATCTGGTGTCCCAGCAGTGGCTGGCAAAGTATAATAGTGTCCGCCAAAACATATATTTTGTTCTGGGGTGAAATTCAATTGCCAAAATAGCAATACCATAAATCTGGTGTCCCAGCAGTGGCTGGTAAAGTATAATAGTGTCCGGTAAAATATATATTGTGTTCTGGGGTGAAATTCAATTGCCAAAATAGCAATACCCTGAATCTGGTGTCCCAGCAGTGGCTGGCAAAGTATAATAGTGTCTGCCAAAACATATATTTTGTTCTGGGGTGAAATTCAATTGCCAAAATAGCAATACCATAAATCTAGTGTCCCAGCAGTGCCTGGCAAAGTATAATAGTGTCCGGCAAAACATATATTTTGTTCTGGGGTGAAATTCAATTGCCAAAATAGCAATACCCTGAATCTGGTGCCGCAGCAGTGGGTGGCAAAGTATAATCGTGTCCGCCCACCAAACAGAGAATGTGCGACCGACACCACCACCTGCGTCACCAAGCATCTCCACCATGTCACACGGCAGCGTTCAGCTCTCCATCTCACAAACCTTGGAGAGAAAGCGTAAATTCCCACCTAGCCAACTCTTTGCCTTTGAAATGCTGTCATTTAGGCTGGTGGACACAGACAGCTTCAAACAACTGATGGCCATGGCTGTCCCACAGTATATTGTTCCCAGCCGCCACTACTTCTCCAAGACAGCCGTGCCTTCCCTGCACAACCAAGTATCCGATAAAATCAAGTGTGCACTGCGCAACACCATCTGTGGCAAGGTCCGCCTAACCACAGATACGTGGACCAGTAAGCACGGCCAGGGACGCTATATCTCTCTAACTGCACACTGGGTAAATGTAGTGGCGGCTGGGCCCCAGGCGGAGAGTTCCTTGGCGCACATCCTTCCGCCGCCAAGGATCGCAGGGCATCATTCTTTGCCTCCTCCTCCTACTCGGCTTCCTCCTCCTCTGCTTCCACCAGCTCATCCAGTCAGCCACAAACCTTCACCACCAACTTCAGCACAGCCCGGGGTAAACGTCAGCAGGCCATTCTGAAACTCATATGTTTGGGGGACAGGCCCCACACCGCGCAGGATTTGTGGCGGGGTATTGAACAACAGACCAACGAGCGGTTTCTGCCGGTGGGTCTCAAGCCCGGCCTGGTGGTGTGCAATAATGGGCGAAATCTCGTCGCAGCTCTGGGACTAGCCGGTTTGACGCACATCCCTTGCCTAGCGCATGTGTTGAATTTGGTGGTGCAGAAGTTCATTCACAACTACCCCGACTCGTCAGAGCTGCTGCATAAAGTGCGGGCCGTCTGTGCGTGCTTCCAGCGTTCACATCCTGCTTCTGCTCGCCTGTCTGCGCTACAGCGTAACTTCGGCCTTCCCGCTCACCGCCTGATATGCGACTTGCTCACTAGGTGGAACTCCACCTTGCACATAGTGTAGTTTCAGCTGCAGCACGCACGCGTCAGTCGCACTGCGGAATAGCACCACTTCACCACCAATGATTGGGCCTCCATGCGAGACCTGTGTGCCCTGTTGCGCTGTTTCGAGTACTCCACCAACATGGCCAGTGGCGATGACACCATTATCAGCGTTACAATACCACTTCTATGTCTCCTTGAGAAAACGGTTAGGGCAATGATGGAAGAGAAGGTGGCCCAGGAGGAGGAGGAGGAGGAGGATGAGGGGTCATTTTTAGCACTTTCAGGCCAGTCTCTTAGAAGTGGCTCAGAGGGATGTTTTATGCAACAGCAGAGGCCAGGTACAAATGTGGCCAGCCAGGGCCCACTACTGGAGGACGAGGAGGATGAGGAGGAGGTGGAGGAGGATGAGGATGAAGCAGGTTCACAGCGGGGTGGCACCCGACACAGCTCAGGCCCATCACTGGTGCATGGCTGGTGGGATACGGAGGACGATGATGATACGCCTCCCACAGAGGACAGCTTGTCCTGACCTCTGGGGAGCCTGGCACACATGAGCGACTACATGCTGAGGTTTTGACACAGTTCAATCCGGTCAGTTACAAGTTATGTCTTCCTTTATTTCTACACATCTTTTTTTTTAATATTACATTTTTATTATTTTCAAAAAAGTATATTACAAAATTTCATACAATTGCTTCTTATTTAAATACATGATTATAACAATTCATAATATATAATCTCTACAATTTTCCCCCCCACCCCCATCCTTCCCTTTCCCACCCACCCTCCCCCCCATCTTGGTCGGATCAGTGGAGAAATAGGTTTTCAAGCATTCAATAGTATTAGATATTAAACCGTCTTATACATTCCTCACATTTCAATATACATATCAATAAATTCTCCCAGCTCTTAATGGAGGGTGGGGTGCGCGATCCCCATTCTCGTGCCAATACTACTCTTGCGGCTACAAGACCTCTATTCCATATCTCCTTTATCGGGTTCTTATTGTGGATCATAGGAGGGAGTATTCCAAGCAACGCCAAGCCACAATCCATTGGAACAGATAACAACGTCTGTAGGTTCAATTCCTGAAATACTCTCCCCCAGAACCTTTGCATTTCTCTGCATTGCCAGATGACATGAAAAAAGTCTGCCTGTTCTTGATAACACTTCCAACATCTGGAATCATAGTTCTTATAAAATTTCCCCAAAACCTTAGGCGAGTAATACACCCTATGTAGAATGTTGAAGAAGATCATTCGGAAATCGCTAGAGATCGATACTTTCCCCATATTTCTATATATCCTATGCCAATCTAATGTGACTAATCCTAAATCCTTTTCCCATAATTTCTCACTTT
Source organism: Bufotes viridis (assembly GCA_033119425.1). Classification (NCBI taxonomy): domain Eukaryota; kingdom Metazoa; phylum Chordata; class Amphibia; order Anura; family Bufonidae; genus Bufotes; species Bufotes viridis. The sequence goes on from CM065589.1 coordinate 358,157,077, forward strand.
TAAAATTACTTTTTTCCCATTTCCCTCCTAAATAATTTATATAATTGCGAGATTTTTATCTTAACCTTTTCGTTTGTGTAACAAAAATCTAAAAAAGTATTTCTATTAGTGTCAAGATATTGTTTATTCTTCGTGTATCTAATTGCGTGTTTTAATTGAAATAACAGAAAGCGATTCTGAAATTTCTGATTATCAAATCTAGACATAACATCTAAGTTTACCTCTCCTCTTTATTTATCTGTGAAACAAATTTTAACCCCAAATTTACCCAAAATTGATGATCCTTAAAACCCACCAATTCCCTAAGGTTATTATTACTCCACAAAGGGGCGTAACACCAGGTTTTTCCATCTCCATTAATTCCTTGATCTTCCTCCACATCCGATGGAACATATTCAAGATAGGACATTTCAGCGATACCCCCTCATACAGTCAGATTCCATTACAGAAAATATATTATATTCCGGTCCATTATAAGCAGACTTTATAAGTTTCGTAATATTTACATCCCCGATAAGAGCCATTGGATTTGCGCCATCAAATAGTACCATTGAAAATTTGGGAATGCAAGGCCACCATCTTCTATAGCCAAACATAAATATTTCTGTTTTATTTTCACTCTTTTTCTCCCCCAGATCAGGTCGTTCAGTGTTCTCTCCAGCAAGGTGAAAAACCGATCTCCAATCCACGCTGGAGAGACCCCCAAAACATACAAGATCTGGGGGAGCAACACCATTTTCACCAGAGAGATCCTGTCAGAAAAACTCAAAGGGAGCTTCTGCCAGGTCCGGGCTCTCCTTTTACATCTATCCAACAAGGGGATCAAATTTAATTTTTCAAAATCTATAATATCTGCAGAGATATTGATGCCCAGATATTCTAGAGCCTCCCCTGGTTTTAAGACCTCGAGCCCCTCGGCGGAAGAGACATTCCCCCCATCCAATGGCAACAACACTGATTTACTCCAATTAATCCTATATCCAGAGAACGATCCAAACAAATCTATTGTCTTCATCAGTTGGGAAAAGTGCACATCTGAGTCTTCAAAAAAAAATAATATGTCATCTGCATACTATTAATTAATTTTGTCAGCAGCTCCCTGCATGCCAAACCCCCTTATCTGCTCATCCTCCCTCACCATGCATGCCAAGGGCTCTATAAACAAAGCAAAAAGCATGGGAGAGAGAGGACAGCCCTGTCTGGTACCTCTATAAATCTCAAATGATGCAGACCATTCCCCATTTATCCTTGATTTGGGGTGGGCATATAATAGTTTTACCTGCTTGATAAATTGGGTACCCAGGTTCATCCGTTCCATAACCTTCCAGAGATATTCCCACTCCACCCTGTCGAACGCTTTTTCAGCATCCACCGACAGGATGGAGCGGGACCTCTCCCCTCTCTCTCCTACTCCCATGCCCAAAAAAAACCTTCTAATATTTGAGGATATATGCCTTTTTGCAATAAAACCTGTTTGGTCTGGAAGAATCAGCTGGTCTATTACCGCCCCTAATCTTATTGCAAGGGTCTTCGCGAATATCTTGCAATCAGTATTTAACAACGAGATGGGACGATATGATCCCACCTCTTCTTCTTTTTTCCCTTTTTTTAATTTCTACACATCTTTAACACTTGTTTACTTCCTAAAGCCAGTTGTGTTCAAATGATACTGTAGACATTCAGTTCCTGCTCCTATTCCTGTTGGCTCAAAGAATGGTACCGGAGACCAGAATATTCTGGACACTAAGAAAGTCAGAGGTAAAACCTTCTTTTTGGTGGATTGGAATGTTTTAGTAGAAGAGAAAGATCTTATGAACCTAATAAAAATGTTGATGCTCTGGATCTTCTAAAGAAATTTATTCAGCTGTCTGGACCAAAGAGGAGATGGCTCCGCTCCATGGCAGGCGTAGCCACTGCTTTGCTCACCCACTCTCCCACTCTTCTGTTTGGCAGGTCCAAGCCTCCAAATCTTTATCTCTTCCTTTCCAACAGACACCGCTGCTGGAGTATCTTACTTTCTCTTCGCATAGGCTTTGGCTCGTGTCTTTCAGCACTGCCTCTCACCTGCTTTTAGTGTGTGCATGCTTCCTCTAAATCTTAAGGGGCCAGAGCATGGGCGCCCTAATCTTTAACCTTTGGCTGGTCACCTAGGGTAACTTAAGTCATCTTCCCTGTTGGAGGGTACCTGATAAAAAGGTTTTATTTTGCCTGCAAAGCTGTGCTGTTTTTACATTTGTCTGCCCATGTACCAACTTCAGCTTGTTTCCCAGAACTAACCCTTCTCTGCCTGATCTCTGTTCTGACCCTCAGCTGCCTGCCTGTTTATAGAAGCACACAAACTATGCCCTGACCTCGGCCTGTCCCTAACTATGAACCCTTGGTGCTCTGCACAGGTGTCTCTTGACTCTCATAGGTAAGCAGTCTGCTGAACAGACACAACTCTAAGAAGTAGCACACTGGTGGTTCCCCTGCAGATCCTATTACAGAGTGAATACCAAGAGGGCCACTTAGATAACACCATTCGGAGTAACCCAGAGCTAAATCTGTTCAAATTACACAGCATATCCACATCCACTCTGTAACAATGTTCGTATAAATATTAGTACATAATGTAAAAACACTTGTTCTTAATAATTGGCTTATATAAGGATTCCACTAATCACCTGATCAATGAGCAAACAATCGTTGACCAGATGAGCACATCATTGATGGGGCACCAAAACTTATAGTTTCTGGGCAGCAGGTCCATGTAAAAAGCAATTTGTCCAGAAACATGAATCTGTATGGGGACAAGCAATTGCACTAGCAATCGATCATCCCCACACCATGGAGGTGTTTGCTGCAGCTCGCAACTCCCCTCGCAATTTATTCCGAATAATTGTCTGCTCAGTCAAAGGGTACTTTAGCATAGTCACTAGGTTATAGTTGTGTTCAAAATTATTCAACCCCCAATGCTGTAAAGGGTTTTAGGGAATTTAGTGTACATTTGTAATTGTGTTCAGAATGAAATCTTACAAAGACTTTTTAAAGAACCAAATGCAACTAAAATGACATCAATTGTTTTTGTAATACAGTATTAAATGTTTTTTTTGTGATTTCTTCATTAACACAATTATTCAACCCCTTAAAGACTACCACTCTTAAGAACAGAGGTTCATTCAAGTGTTGTCGATCAGGTATTGAAAACACCTGTGGATGTCAAGGAGCAGCAATCCAGCATAATAAGCACCAATTAGGCAGATTTAAAATGACTGTGATACTCAGCTCCTTCTAGACATTTACTGGTGTGTTTACAAACATGGTGAAGTCAAGAGAATGGTCCAGGAAGACAAGAGAAGAGGTGATTTCTCTTCACAGGAAGGGCAATGGCTATAAGAAGATTGCAAAGATGTTGAACATACCAAGAGACACCATAGGAAGCATCATTCGCAAATTCAAGGCAAACGGCACTTTCAAAATGCTACCTGGTCGTGGCAGAAAGAAGATGCTGACTTTGACTGCTGTGCGCTACCTGAAGCGCAAAGTGGAGAAAAGTCCCCGTGTGACTGCTGAGGAACTGAAAAAAGATTTGTCAGATGCGGGTACTGAAGTTTCAGCTCAGACAATAAGGCGCACACTGCGTAATGAAGGCCTCCATGCCAGAACTCGCAGGCCAACCCCTTGCTGTCTCCAAAGAAGAAGAAGAGTCGACTGCAGTATGCCAAAAGTCATGTGGACAAACCACATTTGTGTTCTGTGGACTGATGAAACAAAATTAGAACAGTTTGGGCCCATGGATCAACGCTGTGTTTGGAGGAGGAAGAACAAGGCCTATGAAGAAAAGAACACCTTGCCTACTGTGAAGCATGGCGTGGGGTCAATCATGCTTTGGGGCTGTTTTGCTTCTACAGGTACAGGGAATCTTCAGCGTGTGCAAGGTACCATGAATTATCTTCAGTACCAGGAGATATTGGATGAAAATATGATGCAGTCCGTCACAAACCTGAGGCTTGGGAGACGTTGGACCTTTCAACAGGAAAATGATCCCAAGCATACCTCCAAGTTCACTAGAGCATGGTTGCAGATTAAAGGCTGGAACATTTTGAAGTGGCCATCACAGTCACCAGACTTAAATCCGATTGAGAACCTCTGGTGGGACTTAAAGAAAGCAGTTGCAGCGCGCAAGCCTAAGAATGTGACTGAACTGGAGGCTTTTGCCCATGGAGAATGGGGAAAGATACCCGTAGATCGCTGCAATACACTTGTGTCAAGCTATGCTTCACATTTAAAAGCTGTTATAACTGGAAAAGGATGTTGTACTAAGTACTAAGATTGAATGTCACTTGGGGGTTGAATAAAACTGATAATGATGTGAGCACAAAAAAGACAATTTGTGGTTATTTCATTATAAATGTTATGTTATATTTGTCTGACTTACAAGTGCCTCTTTGATTTAATTGTAAACAAGATAACTGAAATGATAAAAATCAATGTCAAACTGGCCAAAACACTCAATTTCAGTGGGGGTTGAATAATTTTGAACACAACTGTATATTCATATTACCTTGATTTTTGAGCCCGCTGTAGTTGGTCTGCTTTTCTTATCTGAATCTAATTTCTCTGGGAAGAGGCTCTGTATGAACTGGCTAGACAAAAAACAAATAAACACATATTTACATTTGCAAGTGCTTTTATGTTAATCATACTAGCCAAATAACTGAAACTCTGACACTTTAAAAATGTAATGGTTTGGAATGAGATTCGGTTAGCTTCAGGTTCTCAAATTGATTATACCCCAACCAGAGTGTACCAATATCCCTGAAAATTGGAATATAACACCATCTAGTTTCCTAGGACATGGTAACATAATTTGTAATGTTGAAAAAAGACATCCGTCCATGCAGTTCAGCCTGTTATCCTGCAAGTTGATCCAGAGAAAGGCATAAAATCCTTTGAGGTAAAAGAGCATTTTTCATATTTTAGGGGGGTAAAAAAACTACAATCAGGCAATCAGAATAACTTGCTGGACCAACAACTCTTCTCCAGAAATCTAATAACTATAACCTGCCATATTATTACACTACAGAAATACATCCAGATCGCTCTTGGACTCTTTCAGTGAGTTCGCCATCACCCCCATCTCTGGCAGAGATTTACCTCGTGTCCCTGCTCTTACAATAAAGAATAATCTTCTATGTTTGTGTAGAAACGATCTTTCCTCTAGGCATAGAGAATGTCCCCTCGTCACAGTCCTGTGTAAATAGTTAATGAAGGGATAGATCTCTGTACTGATCCCTGACCCCCTAGTAATTTGTAAAGTGGCAGGACTATGTTCCATCACATGCTTCTATGTCCCTTTTGATGCACATAATAATCTTATTAGCCTTGGCAGCAGCTGCCTGACGCTAGTTAAAAAGGGTTTCCAAGACTAAGGCCTCTTGCGCACGAACATTGTGCATCCGTTCCGTGCATTGGGGACCGCAATTTGGGGATGTCCGTGCGTGGCCGGGACAGATCGAGGCCGCAATGGGTCCGTGATCAGTCCGCACCACAAAAAAATAGAACAAGTTCTATTTTTTTGCGGTGCAGAGGCATGGACAGAAACTCCACGGAGCACTCCGTAGTGCTTCCGTGGGGTTCCGATCTGTGCTTTCGTTCCGCATCTCCGTGATTGCGGACCCATTCATGTAAATGGGTCCTCATCCGTGATGCGGAGTGCATAAGGGCTGGTGCCCAGAGGCACACAACGTTCGTGTGCAAGAGGTCTAATACTGATGACCTATTCTCAGCTTTTTGAGAAGGCACTGTGCACCCTCCCCTCTCCAGTTTTTACAATCAATTCTAAACAAACTGTACCCTGTATGTTAACCGCCTAGTCATAGTCTGTAACGGGGCCCTTATAACCCAAATGAGTAGCTCCGTGCTCTCCCAAGATCATGCCATTCGGACATCCAGACACCTCTGGTTCATGTGAACCCAGAACATAAACTGATTTATTAAGGGTAAAACAACAGTTTTCATATCCCCCTCCCCAAGATATGAGGGATAACTACAGTTTCGAATCCCCCCTCTCTCATGGCAGGTCACATGACATTATCAAATTCCATTGACCTTATAAAGCTTTACAGGTAAACAACATTAAGTACAGCTGTTAATCTGTTGTTGCCGGGCAGAGTCTCCGCAGGGGATGGTGGACACAGTTACAGCCCTCATTCTGCATAGGAGAAGAGATGATAGGATTTCTGTATAGTTCATGACACACAACCATGGCACTTGCTCTCTTGATGTAACATAGTCCTCCTCAGACATTACTAATTCCAGTTCACTATTTTTATTGGTAAGGCTTCTGGCATTAGTACACATACAATTAAGAGGTTTTTTGATGTTTTTATTTTTTTACAATACTGCTTTTTCCGAAGCTTCCAGACATTTTCCTTATTGGGAACAGATGGTGTTTAAACAGACTCAGTATAAGGCCTTATTCACACATCAGTGTTTTGGTCAGTGATTTCCATCAGAGATTGCAAGCCAAAACGAGGAGTGAAGCCTACACAGACATAAGGTATAAGGAAAGATCTGCAGCTGTTGTTTGTTTAGATCCACACCTGGTTTTCGATCACGGTCACTGGAAAACACTGACCAAACACTGGCTGTGCGAATAAAGAATTATGGGTAGAGTTGAGCGAACCCAAACTGTATAGTTCGGGTTCGTACCGAATTTTGGGGTGGTCGGGACACGGACCCGGACAGGAACAGTTTCAAAAAAGTTCGGGTTCGGGTCCGTTGTTCGGCGATTTCTTCCCACTTTCTGAAGGGCTGCACTGCAGCCAATCAGCTAGCGTTTTACTTCTTGCCCTAAGAAGCCATCACAGCCATGCCTACTAATGGCATGGCTGTGATTGGCCAAGTGCAGCATGTGACCCAGCCTCTATTTAAGCTGGAGTCACGTAGCGCCGCACGTCACTCTGCTCTGATTAGTGTATGGATAGGATGCAGCTGCTGTGAGGGCGAGATTAGGCAGGGAATACTCAGCAAAAACACGTAATGAAGTGAAAGATCTACAGCTGTGAATCATTCAACTTCTGCTAGTTAATGGCTCACTGATTTTTAGGCTGCACAGAGCGTTTTTCAGTCACTTTTTTCTGGGGTGATCGGCAATCATTTTGTGTCTTATGGTGCACCAGCAGAAGCTGCCACCAGGTCCATCAATCCATCAATACTAGTTTTTTTTTTTTTGCTATATCCTACATCAGGGGCTTGGCTGTACTAATTGTCACCCGTAGAAACTCAGGATAGAAATTTCTATATTTTATTGAAGGGTTAAATTCAATTGCCAAAATAGAAATCCCCTAAATCTGGTGTTCCAGCTGTGGCTAGCCAAGTGTAATACTGTCTGCTGTCTGGCAAAGGATAGATTTTTTTATGTGGTGAAATTCAATTGCCAAAATAGCAATCCCCCAAATCTGGTGTCCCAGCAGTGGCTGGCCAAATTAATAGTATCCGTCAAAGTATATATTTTGTTCTGGGGTGAAATTCAATTGCCAAAATAGCAATACCTTAAATTAGTGGTTTCAGCTGTGGCTGGCCAAGTTTAATAGTGTCCGGCAAAGGATATATTTTGTTCTGGGGTGAAATTAATTTGCCAAAATATCAATACCGTAAATCTGGTGTCTCAGCTGTGTCTGGCCAAGTTTAATAGTGTCCAGGAAAGGATATATTATTTTCTGGGGTGAAATTCAGTTGCAAAAATAGAAAAACCGTAAATCTGGTGTTCCAGCTGTGGCTGGCCAAGTTCAATAGTGTACGTCAAAGGATTTATTATTTTCTGGGGTGAAATTCAGTTGCCAAAATAGAAATACAGTAAATCTGGTGTTCCAGCTATGACTGGACAAGTTTCATTGTGTCCGGCAAAGGGTATATTTTGTTCTGGGGTGAAATTCAATAGCTAAAATAGCAATCCCCTAAATATGGTGTCCCAGCAGTGGCTGGCCAAGTTTAATAGTGTCCGGCAAAGGATACATAATTTTCTGGGGTGAAATTCAATTGCCAAAATAGCAATACCATAAATCAGTGGTTTCAGCTGTGGCTGGCCAAGGTTAATAATGTCTGGCAAAGGATAGATTTTTTTCTGGGGTGAAATTCAGTTGCAAAAATAGAAATACACTAAATCTGGTGTTCCAGCTGTGACTGGACTCGTGTCATAGTGCATGTCAAAGAATTTATTATTTTCTGGGGTGAAATTCAGTTGCCAAAATAGAAATAGAGTAAATCTGGTGTTCCAGCTGTGACTGGACAAGTTTCAAAGTGTCCGGCAAAGGATATATTTTGTTCTGGGTTGAAATTAAATTGCCAAAATAGCATTCCCCTAAATCTGGTGTCCCTGCAGTGGCTGGCCAAGTATATTAGTGTCCAGCAAATGATTTATTTTGTTCTGGGGTGAAATTCAATTGCCAAAATAGTAATCCCCTAAATCTGGTGTCCCAGCAGTGGCTTGCCAAGTTTAATAGTGTCAGGCAAAGGATAGACAATTTTCTGGGGTGAAATTCAATTGCCAAAACAGCAATCCCCTAAATCTGGTGTCCTAGCAGTGGCTGGCCAAGTTTATTAGTGTCAGGCAAAGGATAGACAATTTTCTAGGGTGAAATTCAATTGCAAAAATAGCAATACCGTAAATCAGTGGTTTCAGCTGTGGCTGGCCAAGTTTAATAGTGTCCATCAAAGAATATATTTTTTTCTAGGGTGAAATTCAGTTGCAAAAGTAGAAATACCGTAAATCTGGTGTTCCAGTTGTGACTGGACAAGTTTCATATTGTCCGTCAAAGGATATATAATTTTCTGAGGTGAAATTCAGTTGCAAAATAGAAATACAGTAAATCTGGTGCTCCAGCTGTGACTGGACAAGTTTCATAGTGTCCATCAAAGGATATATTATTTTCTGGGGTGAAATTCAGTTGCAAAAATAGAAATACCGTTAATCTGGTGTTTCAGCTTTGGCTTGCCAAGTTTAATAGAGTCCGTCAATGGATTTATTATTTTATGGGGTGAAATTCAGTTGCCAAAATGGAAAAACAGTAAATGTGGTGTTCCAGCAGTGACTTCTCAAGTTTAATAATGTGCGGCAAAGGATATATTTTGTTCTGGGGTGAAATTCAATTGCCAAAACAGCAATCCCCTAAATCTGGTGTCCTAGCAGTGGCTGGCCAAGTTTATTAGTGTCAGGCAAAGGATAGACAATTTTCTAGGGTGAAATTCAATTGCAAAAATAGCAATACCGTAAATCAGTGGTTTCAGCTGTGGCTGGCCAAGTTTAATAGTGTCCATCAAAGAATATATTTTTTCTAGGGTGAAATTCAGTTGCAAAAGTAGAAATACCGTAAATCTGGTGTTCCAGTTGTGACTGGGCAAGTTTCATATTGTCCGTCAATGGATATATAATTTTCTGAGGTGAAATTCAGTTGCAAAATAGAAATACCGTAAATCTGGTGCTCCAGCTGTGACTGGACAAGTTTCATAGTGTCCATCAAAGGATATATTATTTTCTGGGGTGAAATTCAGTTGCAAAAATAGAAATACCGTTAATCTGGTGTTTCAGCTGTGGCTTGCCAAGTTTAATAGAGTCCGTCAATGGATTTATTATTTTATGGGGTGAAATTCAGTTGCCAAAATGGAAAAACAGTAAATGTGGTGTTCCAGCTGTGACTTCTCAAGTTTAATAGTGTGCGGCAAAGGATATATTTTGTTCTGGGTTGAAATTCAATAGCCAAACTAGCAATCCCCTAAATCTGGTGTCCCAGCAGTGGCTCGCCAAGTTTAATAGAGTCTGGCAAAGGATAGATAATTTTCTGGGGTTAAATTCAATTGCCAAAATAGCAATACCGTAAATCAGTGGTTTCAGCTGTGGCTGGCCAAGTTTAATATTGACCATCAAAGAATATATTATTTTCTGGGGTGAAATTCAGTTGCAAAAATAGAAATACAGTAAATCTGGTGTTCTAGCTGTGGCTGGCCAAGTTTAATAGTGTCCGTCAAAGGATTTATTATTATCTGGGGTGAAATTCAGTTGCCAAAATAGAAATACGGTAAATCTGGTGTTCCAGCTGTGACTGGATAGGTGTCATAGTTTCCGTCAAAGGATTCATTATTTTATGGGGTGAAATTCAGTTGCCAAAATGGAAATACCGTTAATCTGGTGTTTCAGCTTTGGCTTGCCAAGTTTAATAGAGTCCGTCAATGGATTTATTATTTTATGGGGTGAAATTCAGTTGCCAAAATGGAAAAACAGTAAATGTGGTGTTCCAGCAGTGACTTCTCAAGTTTAATAATGTGCGGCAAAGGATATATTTTGTTCTGGGGTGAAATTCAATTGCCAAAACAGCAATCCCCTAAATCTGGTGTCCTAGCAGTGGCTGGCCAAGTTTATTAGTGTCAGGCAAAGGATAGACAATTTTCTAGGGTGAAATTCAATTGCAAAAATAGCAATACCGTAAATCAGTGGTTTCAGCTGTGGCTGGCCAAGTTTAATAGTGTCCATCAAAGAATATATTTTTTCTAGGGTGAAATTCAGTTGCAAAAGTAGAAATACCGTAAATCTGGTGTTCCAGTTGTGACTGGGCAAGTTTCATATTGTCCGATCAATGGATATATAATTTTCTGAGGTGAAATTCAGTTGCAAAATAGAAATACCGTAAATCTGGTGCTCCAGCTGTGACTGGACAAGTTTCATAGTGTCCATCAAAGGATATATTATTTTCTGGGGTGAAATTCAGTTGCAAAAATAGAAATACCGTTAATCTGGTGTTTCAGCTGTGGCTTGCCAAGTTTAATAGAGTCCGTCAATGGATTTATTATTTTATGGGGTGAAATTCAGTTGCCAAAATGGAAAACAGTAAATGTGGTGTTCCAGCTGTGACTTCTCAAGTTTAATAGTGTGCGGCAAAGGATATATTTTGTTCTGGGTTGAAATTAATAGCCAAACTAGCAATCCCTAAATCTGGTGTCCCAGCAGTGGCTCGCCAAGTTTAATAGAGTCTGGCAAAGGATAGATAATTTTCTGGGTTAAATTCAATTGCCAAAATAGCAATACCGTAAATCAGTGGTTTCAGCTGTGGCTGGCCAAGTTTAATATTGACCATCAAAGAATATATTATTTTCTGGGGTGAAATTCAGTTGCAAAAATAGAAATACAGTAAATCTGGTGTTCTAGCTGTGGCTGGCCAAGTTTAATAGTGTCCGTCAAAGGATTTATTATTATCTGGGGTGAAATTCAGTTGCCAAAATAGAAATACGGTAAATCTGGTGTTCCAGCTGTGACTGGATAGGTGTCATAGTTTCCGTCAAAGGATTCATTATTTTATGGGGTGAAATTCAGTTGCCAAAATGGAAATACCGTTAATCTGGTGTTTCAGCTTTGGCTTGCCAAGTTTAATAGAGTCCGTCAATGGATTTATTATTTTATGGGGTGAAATTCAGTTGCCAAAATGGAAAAACAGTAAATGTGGTGTTCCAGCAGTGACTTCTCAAGTTTAATAATGTGCGGCAAAGGATATATTTTGTTCTGGGGTGAAATTCAATTGCCAAAACAGCAATCCCTAAATCTGGTGTCCTAGCAGTGGCTGGCCAAGTTTATTAGTGTCAGGCAAAGGATAGACAATTTTCTAGGGTGAAATTCAATTGCAAAAATAGCAATACCGTAAATCAGTGGTTTCAGCTGTGGCTGGCCAAGTTTAATAGTGTCCATCAAAGAATATATTTTTTTCTAGGGTGAAATTCAGTTGCAAAAGTAGAAATACCGTAAATCTGGTGTTCCAGTTGTGACTGGGCAAGTTTCATAGTGTCCGTCAATGGATATATAATTTTCTGAGGTGAAATTCAGTTGCAAAATAGAAATACCGTAAATCTGGTGCTCCAGCTGTGACTGGACAAGTTTCATAGTGTCCATCAAAGGATATATTATTTTCTGGGGTGAAATTCAGTTGCAAAAATAGAAATACCGTAAATCTGGTGTTTCAGCTGTGGCTTGCCAAGTTTAATAGAGTCCGTCAATGGATTTATTATTTTATGGGGTGAAATTCAGTTGCCAAAATGGAAAAACAGTAAATGTGGTGTTCCAGCTGTGACTTCTCAAGTTTAATAGTGTGCGGCAAAGGATATATTTTGTTCTGGGTTGAAATTCAATAGCCAAACTAGCAATCCCCTAAATCTGGTGTCCCAGCAGTGGCTCGCCAAGTTTAATAGAGTCTGGCAAAGGATAGATAATTTTCTGGGGTTAAATTCAATTGCCAAAATAGCAATACCGTAAATCAGTGGTTTCAGCTGTGGCTGGCCAAGTTTAATATTGACCATCAAAGAATATATTATTTTCTGGGGTGAAATTCAGTTGCAAAAATAGAAATACAGTAAATCTGGTGTTCTAGCTGTGGCTGGCCAAGTTTAATAGTGTCCGTCAAAGGATTTATTATTATCTGGGGTGAAATTCAGTTGCCAAAATAGAAATACGGTAAATCTGGTGTTCCAGCTGTGACTGGATAGGTGTCATAGTTTCCGTCAAAGGATTCATTATTTTATGGGGTGAAATTCAGTTGCCAAAATGGAAATACAGAAAATGTGGTGTTCCAGCTGTGACTGGACAAGTTTATTAGTGTCCGGCAAAGGATAGATAATTTCCTGGGGTTAAATTCAGTTCCAAAAATAGAAATACTGTAAATCTGGTGTTCCAGCTGTGGCTGGCTAGGTTTAATAGTGTCTGTCAAAGGATTTATTATTTTTTGGGGTGAAATTCAGTTGCCAAAATAGAAATACAGTAAATCTGGGGTTCCAGCTGTGACTGGACAAGTGTCATAGTGTCCGTCAAAGAATATATTATTTTCTGGGGTCAAATTCAGTTGCAAAGATAGAAATACCGTAAATCTGGTGTCCCAGAAGTGGCTGGCCAAGTTTAATAGTGTCCGTCAAAGGATTTATTATTTTCTGGGGTGATATTCAGTTGCCAAAATAGAAATACAGTAAATCTGGTGTTCCAGCTGTGACTGGCCAAGTTAAATAGTGTCCGGCAATGGATTTATTTTGTTCTGGGGTGAAATTCATTTGCCAAATTAGCAATCCACTAAATCTGGTGTCGCAGCAGTGTCTGGCCAAGTTTAATAGTGCCAGTCAAAGGATAGACAATTTTCTGGGGTGAAATTCAATTGACAAAATAGCAATCCCCTAAATCTGGTGTCCCAGCATTGGCTGGCCAAGTTTAATAGCGTCAGGCAAAGGATAGACGATTTTCTTGGGTTAAATTCAATAGCCAAATTAGCAATCCCCTAAATCTGGTGTCCCAGAAGTGGCTGGCCAAGTTTAATAGTGTCCGTCAAAGGATTTATTATTTTCTGGGGTGAAATTAAGTTGCAAAAATAGAAATACAATAAATCTGGTGTTCTAGCTGTGGCTGGACAAGTAGTTTAATAGTATCCGTCAACCGATATATTTTGTTCTGGGGTGAAATTCAATTGCGAAAACAGAAATAACGTAAATCTAGTGATCCAGCTGTGGATGGCCAAGTTTAATAGTGCCAGTCAAAGGATAGACAATTTTCTGGGGTGAAATTCAATTGCCAATATAGCAATCCCCTAAATATGGTGTCCCAGCATTGGCTGGCCAAGTTTAATAGCGTCAGGCAAAGGATAGACAATTTTCTGGGGTGAAATTCAATTGCCAAAATAGCAATGCCGTAAATCAGTTGTTTCAGCTGTGGCTGGCTAAGTTTAATAGTGTCGGCAAAGAATATATTTTTTTCTGGGGTGAAATTCAGTTGCAAAATTAGAAATACCGTAAATCTGGTGTTCCAGTTGTGACTGGACAAGTTTCATTGTGTCCGTCAAAGCATATTTTATTTTCTGGGGTGAAATTCTGTTGCCAAAATAGAAATACCGTAAATCTGGTGTTCCAGCTATGGCTGGCCAAGTTTAATAGTGTCAGTCAAAGGATTTATTATTTTCTGGGGTGAAATTCAGTTGCAAAAATAAAAATACAGTAAATCTAGTGTTCCAGTTGTGGCTGGACAAGTTTCATAGTGTCCAGCAAAGGATATATTTTGTTCTGGTGTGAAATTCAATAGCCAAAATAGCAATCCCCTAAATCTGGTGTCCCAGAAGTGGCTGACCAAGTTTAATAGTGTCCGTCAAAGGATTTATTATTTTCTGGGGTGAAATTAAGTTGCAAAAATAGAAATACAATAAATCTGGTGTTCTAGCTGTGGCTGGACAAGTAGTTTAATAGTATCCGTCAACAGATATATTTTGTTCTGGGGTGAAATTCAATTGCGAAAACAGAAATAACATAAATCTGGTGATCCAGCTGTGGATGGCCAAGTTTAATAGTGTCCGTCACAGGATTTATTATTTTCTGGGGTGAAATTCAGTTGCCTAAATGGAAATACAGTAAATCTGGTGTTCCAGCTGTGACTGGACAAGTTTCAAAGTGTCCTACAAATGATATATTTTGTTCTGGGTTGAAATTCAATAGTCAAAATAGCAATCCCCTAAATCTGGTGTCCCAGCAGTGGCTGGCCAAGTATAATAGTGTCCGGCAAATGATTTATTTTGTTCTAGGGTGAAATTCAATTGCCAAAATAGCAATCCCCTAAATCTGGTGTCCCAGCAGTGGCTGGACAAGTTTAATAGTGTCAGGAAAAGGATAGACAATTTTTTGGGGTGAAATTCAATTGCCAAAATAGCAATCCCCTAAAACTGGTGTCCCAGCAGTGGCTGGCCAAGTTTAATAGTGTCAGGCAAAGGATAGACAATTTTCTGGGGTGAAATTCAATTGCCAAAATAGCAATACCGTAAATCAGTGGTATGAGCTGTGGCTGGCCAAGTTTAATAGTGTCCGTCAAAGGATATATTTTTTTCTGGGATGAAATTCAGTTGCAAAAATAGAAATACCGTAAATCTGGTGTTCCAGCTGTGGCTGGACAAGGTTCATAGTGTCCGGCAAAGAATATATTTTGTTCTGGGGTGAAATTCAATTGCCAGAATAGCAATCCCCTAAATCTGGTGTCCCAGAAGTGGCTGGCCAAGTTTAATAGTGTCAGGCAAAGGATAGACAATTTTCTGAGGTGAAATTCAATTGCCAAAATAGCAATACCGTAAATCAGTGGTTTCAGCTATGGCTGGCCAAGTTTAATAGTGTCATCCAAAGGATAGACAATTTTCTGGGGTGAAATTCAAATGCCAAAATAGCATTCCCCTAAATCTGGTGTCCCAGCAGTGGCTGGCCAAGTTTAATAGTGTCAGGCAAAGGATAGACAATTTTCTGAGGTAAAATTCAATTGCCAAAATAGGAATACCGTAAATCAGTGGTTTCAGCTGTGGCTGGCCAAGTTTAATAGTGTTCTGCAAAGGATATATTTTTTTCTGGGGTGAAATTCAGTTTCAAAAATAGAAATACCGTAAATCTGGTGTTTCAGCTGTGAATGGACAAGTTTAATAGTGTCCGTCAAAGAATATATTATTTTCTGGGGTTAAATTCAATTGCCAAAATAGCAATTCCCAAAATTTGGTGTTCCAGCTGTTGCAGGCCAAGTGTAAATCTGTCCGTAAAAGGGTATATTACACTCAGCGTGCATCTCCAAGTGTATTTCTTTCTGTTAAAGGGTATCTTACAGTATGTGTTAAAATAAAGCATAATCCTCAACATTTGCACACACTGTTTTGCATCTCTAAGTGTATTTCTTTCCATTAAAGGGTATATTACACAAAGTGTTAAAATACAAGTGCTGAAAGCATAATCCTATATATTTTTTCACACGCTAGTGCAAAGTGCAAATCTGTCCGTAAAAGGATACCTTTCATCCAGGGCCTATATACTAGGCCTACAATTGATATTCCCCTAAATCTGTGGTTACTGCTGTGCCTGGATTAGTGTAATACGGTACATAAATAGATAGCCAGATAGTGTTAGGTGCCTGTAAACAAATGCCTGAATTTGAATTCAATACATTGGGCCAAATAATTTTTTTCTTATTGTGGTGAACGGTAACAATGAGGAAAACATCTAGTAAGGGACGCAGACGCGGACATGGTCGTGGTGTTGTTAGTGGACCCTCTGGTTCTGGGAGAGGACGTTCTAGTCACACGTTCTAGTGAACCAACTACCTCAGGTTCCAGTACCCGCCAGAATTTACAGCGATATTAGGTGGGGCCCAATGCCATTCTAAGGATGGTAAGGCCTGAGAAAGTACAGGCGCTATTCAATTGGGTGGCCGACAGTGGAACCAGCAAGTTCACAACATTATTTCCCACCCAATCTTCTGCAGAGAGCGCACAGGTGGCGTCTGAAAACCAAGCCCATCAGTCAGTCACATCACCCCCATGCATATCAGGGAAACTGCAGGGCCTTAAGTTATGCAGCAGTCTCTTATGCTGTTTGAAGACTCTGCTGGCAGGGTTTCCCAAGGGAATCCACCTAGCCCTTCCCCAGTGGTGAAAGACATAGAATGCATTAACGCACAACCACTTATGTTTCCTGATGATGAGGACATGGGAATACCACCTCATCAGAGTCTGTACGTCTCTGATGATGACGAAACACAGGTGCCAACTGCTGCGTCTTTTTGCAGTATGCAGACTGAACAGGAGGTCAGGGAGGAAGACTGAGTGGAAGACGATGCCGGGGATAATGAGGTCCTAGACCCCACATGGAATAAAGATCTTGCCACTGACTTTCATAGTTCAGAGGAAGAGGCAGTGGTGAGACCGAGCCAACGGCGTAGCAAAAGAGGGAGCAGTGGACAAAAGCAGAACAGCCGCTGCCACCTGGCCATCACCACCAGGGACCGAGCACCCCAAAGGCAGCTTCAAGGAGTTCCCTAGAAAGGCACCTCTTTAAACAATGTGCTGAAGACAAGACCCGAGTGGTTTGCAAGCTGTGCCATCAGAGCCTGAAGCGAAGCATTAACGTTCTGAACCTTAGCACAATCTGCATCACCAGGCATCTACATGCAATGTTGGCACCTGCCGCCCACGAAATAGATGATGTGCCACCAACACCACCACCTCCGTCACCAAGCATCTCCACCATGTCACACGGCAGCGTTTAGCTCTCCATCTTACAAACCTTGGAGAGAAAGCGTAAATTCCCACCTAGCCACCCTCGAGCCCTGGGCCTGAATGCCAGCATTTCTAAACTACTGGCCTTTGAAATGCTGTAATTCAGGCTGATGGACACAGACAGCTTCAAACAGCTGATGGCGATGGCTATCCCACAGTATGTTGTTCCCAGCCGCTACTACTTTTCCAAGAGAGCCGTGCTTCCCTGCACAACCAAGTATCTGATGAAATCAAGTGTGCACTGCGCAACGCCATCTGTGGCAAAGGCCACCTAACCACAGATATGTGGACCAGTAAGCATGGCCAGGGACGCTATATCTCCCTAACTGCACACTGGGTAAAAGTAGTGGCGGCTGGGCCCCAGGCGGAGAGTCCTTTGGTGCACATCCTTCCCCTGCCAAGGATTGCAGGGCATCATTCTTTGCCTCCTGTAGCCTCCTCCTCCTACTCGGCTTCCTCCTCCTCTTCTTCCACCTGCTCATCCAGTCAGCCACACACCTTCACCACTAACTACAGCACAGCCCGGCGTAAACGTCAGCAACGCGTTCTGAAACTCATATTTTTGGGGGACAGGCCCCACAACGCGCAGGAGTTGTGGCGGGGTATTGAACAACAGACCGACGAGTGGTTGCTGCTGGTGGGCCTCAAGCCCGGCCTGGTGGTGTGCAATAATGGGCGAAATCTCGTCGCGGCTCTGGGACTAGCCGGTTTGATGCACATCCCTTTCCTGGAGCATGTGCTGAATTTGGTGGTGCAGAAGTTCATTCACAACTACCCCGACATGTCAGAGCTGCTGCATAAAGTGCGGGCCGTCTGCGGGTGCTTCCAGCTTTCACATCCTGCTTCTGTTAGCCTGTCTGCGCTACAGCGTAACTTCGGCCTGCACGCTCACCGCCTCATATGCTATGTGCCCACCAGGTGTAACTCCACCTTGCACATGCTGGAGAGACTGTGCGAGCATCAGCAGGCCATAGTGGAGTTTCAGCTGCTGCATGCACGGGTCAGTCGCACTGCGGAACAGCACCACTTCATCATCAATGACTGGGTCTCCATGCGAGACCTGTGTGCCCTGTTGCGCTGTTTCGAGTACTCCACCGACATGGCCAGTGGCGTTACAATACCACTTCTATGTCTCCTTGAGAAAATACTTAGGGCGATGATGGAAGAGGAGGTGGCCCAGGAGAAGGAGGAGGATGAGGGGTCATTTTTAGCACTTTCAGGCCAGTCTCTTAGAAGTGGCTCAGAGGGAGTTTTTTTGCAAAAGCAGAGGCCAGGTACAAATGTGGCCAGCCAGGGCCCACTACTGAAGTACGAGGAGGACGAGGATGAGGAGGTGGAGGAGGATGAGGATGAAGCATGTTCACAGCAGGGTGGCATCCAACGCAGCTCGGGCCCATCACTAGTGCGTGGCTGGGGGGAAACGGAGGACGATGACGATACGCCTCCCACAGAGGACAGCGTGTCCTTACCACTGGGCAGCCTGGCACACATAAGCGACTACATGCTACACTGCCTGCGCAATGACAGCAGAGTTGCCCACATTTTAACGTGTGCGGACTACTGGGTTGCCACCCTGCTGGATCCCCGGTACAAAGACAATGTGCCCACCTTACTTCCTGCACTGGAGCACGATAGGAAGTGCTCGTTTGTAGACGTGCTACTGAGAGCATTCCCAAATGTCACAGGGGATCAAGTGGAAGCCCAAGGCGAAGGCAGAGGAGGAGCGAGAGATACCCAATGCAGCTGTGTCACGGCCAGCTCCTCTGAGGGCAGGGTTAGCATGGCAGAGATGTGGAAAAGTTTTGTCACCACACCACATCTAGCTGCACCACCACCTGATATAGAACGTGTTAGCAGGAGGCAGCATTTCACTAACATGGTGGAACAGTACACCCCTCCACGTACTGACTGATGGTTCAGCCCTATTCAACTTCTGATTCTCCAAATTGTCCACGTGGCCAGAGCTAGCCTTTTATGCCTTGGAGGTGCTGGCCTGCCCAGCGGCCAGCATTTTGCCTGAACGTGTATTCAGCATGGCAGGTGGCGTCATTACTGACAAACGCAGCCGCCTGTCCACAGCCAATGTTGACAAGCTGACGTTCATAAAAATGTACCAGGCATGGATCCCACAGGACCTGTCCATCCCTTGTGCAGAATAGACATTTATAACGACCTCCCCTTAACCATATATTCTTGTACTCCAGGGCACTTCTTTATTGAATCCTCTTTTTTTAATTTTACCATTATTTTGCGGGGCAACCCAAAGTTGAATGAACCTCTCCTCCGTCTGGGTGCCAGGGGCCTAAATATCTGAAAGTGGTCTTCTCCATTGGTGGGTGACATGAAGCCTGATTCTCTGCTTTGGGACCTCTCTCCTCTGTCTGGGTGCTGGGGCCTAAATAACTAAAAGTGGCCTTCTCCATTGGTGGGTGACATGATGCCTCTTTTGCTGCTATGGGACCTCTCTCCTCTGTCTGGGTGTCAGGGGCCTAACTTTCACGTACTTGCTTGCTATCTTGGTGGCAGACATTTAACACTTTTTACTGTCTATTGACTGCCCCATTGTCTGGTTGTCAGGGGCCTATATGTCGTTTAATCATTTGTTGTCTTGGTGGGAGATATTAAACTCTTTTTACTGTCATGACCGCCCCATTGTCTGGGAGTTAGGGGCCTAAATTTCACGTACTTGCTTGCTGTCTTGGTGGCAGACATTTAGCACTTTTTACTGTCTAATGACCGCCCCATTGTCTGAGTGTCAGGGGCCTATATGTTGTTTAATCATAAGTTGTCTTGGTGGGAGATATTAAACTCTTTTTAATATCTAATAACCGCCCCATTGTCTGGGTGTCAGTGGCCTATATTTCGTTTAATTGCTTACTGTCTGGGTGACAGACATTAAACTCTTTTTATTGCCTCTCCTCTGTCTGAGTGTCAGGGACCTACATAAATGATAATGGCCTGTTCCATTGCAGGTTGACCTCAGGCCTGTGTTGCTGTTACGGGACCGCTCTCCTCTTTGCGGGTGCCATGGCCCTGATTCTGTGAATGAGGCATGTGGCACTGCAGGCAGACATGAATGCTTTTTGGCTGTGATGAGAACATCAACTCCCATAGCATTCCTACCTCCTCCTCTTCCAAGTTGCCAATTGATATTAGTTAATTTTTATTTATTTTATTTTAAGTCATTTCCCTATCCACATTTGTTTGCCTGGACTTTTCCTGGACTATTTTACAGCCTTTTTGTGCCTAAAAGTCCGGGTCCCCATTGACTTCAGTGGGGTTCAGGGTGAAGTTCGGGTCCAGTTCGGATCCCGAACCCGAACATTTTCGGGAAGTTCGGCCAAACTTCTCGAACCCGAACATCCAGGTGTTCGCTCAACTTAAATTATGGGGAAAAAACTGTGGCTTGTTGGAGGACCAAGCATCCAAAAATGAAGCCTTAATGAGGTCAAAATGCCTGCCCATATGATACGCACACGCCTAGAGTCCCTCCGTGGCCAGGCCAAAGCCCAGAAAAATTAAGGTGAAGTGTGTCCCTTTTACCACTCTGAACCACAAAAACTTGGCCAGGTGGGACATCAGCTTGCACATAAGTTAATTGCTGGTTTCAAATAGCTTTCTCATGGCCACACATTTTGTTATAGATGTCTCACAATGGAATGGAAGAGAAGGAAGAGGATAAGTCTGAGCAGGAGAAGAAGCAGGATCCCTCAGGATTCAGTGATGCTGCCTCATGTGCTGCAGCAGAACCATGTTACCTATGTTTGTGTCTGAATGTCCACTGTTTATTTTGATCCCTGCATAGTAATAATGCCCATTGTGCCCCTTCATAGTAATAATGCCCATTGTGCCCCCTCCAAAGTAGTAATGCCCATTGTGCCCCCTCTACAGTAGTAATGCCCATTGTGCCCCCTTAATAGTAGTAATGCCCTCTGTGTCCCTTTGTTATAGTAATGCCCTCTATGTCCCCTTTGTAATAGTATTGTCCTTTGTGCCCCTTTGTAGTAGTATTGCCCTCTGTGCTCCTTTGTAGTAGCAATGCCCTCTGTGCCTCCTTTGTAGTAGTATTGCCCTCTGTGCCCCCTTTGTAGTAGTATTGCCTTCTGTGCCTCCTTTATGGTAGAAATGCCCTCTGTGCCCCCTTTATAGTAGTAATGCCCTATCTGTGCCTCTTCGCCTTATTCCATTCTTGAAGCTCACAGTCCTCTCTCCCTTGCAGGACTCGCTCTGCAGCACTGTGTTGGAGGAACTTATGCATATTCACGAGATTTAGGCTCCTCCCTCAGGCTGGCAGCGCAATCTTTGTCTACAGGCTGAATGGTGGAGCAGAAGGCTTCTAGCTTTACCATTCTGTGTGGGAGAGACGGAACGCGGGGAGCTGAGTGACAGGACAGCAGCTCCCGAGACTCCAGCACTGAGCGCTTCCATCTGTATTGATGGAAATGCTCATTGCTTCTAGCTTCTGGCACCCCCTGACAGCGGGCACCTGGCGCAGACCGGTGCACCCTAGCCCGGCACTGCACATGGCTATCATTTTGTGTGCCAGCCTTGTAAGATATCTCATGCTGGGCTCTTTGGCACTCTCCTGATTCCCTATCCCTGTATTTGTTTGTATTTGCACTGTCACTGTCTACTGCCACCACTATGGCAACATATTCCATCAGCACAACCACCAACACAGCTATGCATGGGATCTGTCACCTTTCCTGGAACCATGTTTTCCTCATGGCAGTACAAATGCTGACTGCTCTCACATAAGTCAACAACAGGGAGACTCTCATGACTATCTGCTGGAGTGCGTGGTAGGGTTTTGTTGGCTCTTTTTAGGGAAAAAGGAAGCCCCCCACTAGGAGGTGACAGTGAAGAGATAAAGAACATCATTGTAAGGCTTCTCTAGGGCTGCAAGAGGGAGGAGAAGGAATTATCTGACCCCTGGCTCCAGAGAACGGGGTCAAACTCAAAAGTGACCTCCACATCATCCTGCTGTTACTGAGAGGAGTGAGCCATCCAATCCACAATCTCATCCTCTTGCTCTTCAATGATAATGCTGTGCCTTTCCAATGCCAGGGAAAACTTTATTTGCACTTGTAAAATTTCTGTCTACTATGTTATTTGCATTTAAAACTGTAATACATATGTTACAACATAATGCAATTATCTCCTCGCCACCCAACAATATCACTATGATGGACGGGCGGTAATATATTTGTGTCTAATGTGTATTTTGCTTTTAATTTCACTAGTCTAAAACTGGCGTTATTGCTGTAAAATGCCTCTGCCATAATGCATCAGGTTTAATAGCACAGGGCAGATATAATGCACTGAAAAATGTGTAATTGCTCAGCAGCAGAGTGCTATTGGGGTGCTGTGTTGGCAATAATATAATGCAACTTGAGGTTTTGGACACCGAAACGGACCAAGTTTTTCTCCCCAGTGTACAAAACATCAATTTTGTGAAAATAAACATGGCATGAAACTATGAGGACTTTCACACTGCTCCAGCTGAGGCCAAATAATAAATCTGCCCTCGCTGGGTGTGCCCCATCACCCGGTTGCCACTGTCTGCCTGCCTGCCATCATGTTTGGTACCATATGGCTGCTTTCACCTTCATGCCAATGTTACTCGTCTGCCTGGCTACAATCATATTCTTTACCATATGGCTGCTGCTGCCACCATCATGCCACTTCCACTGGTGCCCTACCATCATGATCCATACAATATGGCTGCTGCTACCAGTGCTGTAACTGCTGCATCTGCCGTTCCCTGCTTCAAATCCTCCGCTGCCACCATCATTACCTGTACACAGTTGTCACTACTACTACTTCACACATTTATTACTACACACATCTATTATATGCCACATGCCACAATTGCCCTACCCTTTCCACATCTACACTGTACTGCTGCTACTCCCAAATAAAAGGGATAATTTTTCCAAGCTGCTTCAGAACAAACCAATCTTCTTTCTGACAATTAACACTTGTGTGTGTATAAATACAGGCATGTATGTAAAACAAGAAAAGAAGAATTACCCTGCAAATAAAAGTTAATCCCTTATCTGTCCGATGATTTGGGGCTGAATCCTTCCAAGCAAGCACCGGAAAAAGCGGTCAAAATATGTTGTTTTACCAGTTTTCCTTTTGATATAAATATAGGCAGGAATTCTGTCCCTTTTACCGCATACGTTTTCGATCCTTGTGAACATCAAATCACTCTTTCTTCTGACAATAACATAAGTGAGTGTATAAAAAGCGGCAGGGATCTGCCATTGTTAAATCCAAATTTTTGGAAGCTTGGTCCCACCAAGCCATTGTCTTTTTGCTGTAACACCCTTTGGAGGAGATTTCTCAAACTGGTCTAACGTAGAACTGGCTTAGTTTCCCATAGCAACCAATCAGATTCCACTTTTGACTTTCTGTGAAAAATGAAAGGTGGAAGCTCATTGGTTGCTATGGGCAACTAAGCCAGTACTACTTTATACCAGTTTGATAAATCTCCCCCTATATGTTTAAACACAATCTGCATCCAAATAAGGTACAATTTTGAAGGCTTTTTAATATGAAAAAGCATAACACACATGCGATTGAGCAGTGTGTTTTTAAACACACTCTTTGTTAACACTGTCAAACATGTGTTTGACCACTAACATACATAGCTATTGATAATCTCACAAATTAAATGAGATAACCTATTTTCACCAAAAAATCTGAGTTCTAGGAAACTAGAGGGTGTTATATACCAATTTTCAGGGCAATTGGGGCAACTTTGATTTGTGTAGAATTGATTCAGACACTAAATGAATTATTTCAAAAAATCAATTTCAAGAAATTTGTCTATCCTTAGTATTTACCTATAGTACTTTACATATACTTCATTTATACTGCTACACAAATGTAAAGGTTTGCAACATGTTACATTGCTTGCTTATGTAGTTTGTAGATGGAGTTTTAATTATCTTGAGAATTTAGCACTATGTCACAAAATGAACTTAGCCAAAGAGTTATTCTCTATAGTACTTACTACTCACTGCTCTGCATCAGTTCGATGAGGTCTATGAAAAGAACATCTCGATTCCTCTCGCAGAATCCATCAACATCGTATGAAACCTGTGGAAATTTGTGGGATGTTTAGTTGCACATGAGGAGTTATCAGGTTGGAAACCATGTCTAATCACTTTGTTTGATTATCTGAACATAAACTAGATATTTGCAATTCTTTTAATTGTACTTCAGTTGGCTGACACGGTGTATACCGTATTTTTCGCCGTATAAGACGCACTTTTTCCCCCCAAAATTGGGGGGGAAAAGGCAGTGCGTCTTATGTGGCGAATACTTCAGTTTGTATACCGCCGACCGCAAGCTGCGCAGCGCGGTGTCGGGTGTATTAGTAGGCATGGATGAGGGAGGAGGGGCCGGCATCCAGCTCTGTAACTACAGCGGGCCCGGTGCAGTCACTGTATTCTGCTACACCGGGCCCGCTCACTGTAGGAATCCTAACTGCAGGCAATGCTAACAGTAGCCTTTTATGCAGCCTGTACTTACGATACTAACTTTCTGGCAGGCAGCAGGCAGCAGGCTGAGCAGGCGAGCGGGCGCTGACAATGTAACTCACTATGTCACGCGCCTGCTCCGCCCACTTTATCTGCCTGCCGGAGAGTTAGTATCGTAAGTACAGGCTGCATAAAAGACTACTGTTAAGGTACCTTAATCAGCATACAGCATTGCCTGCAGTTAGGATTCCTACAGTGAGCGGGCCCGGTGTAGCAGAATACAGTGACTGCACCGGGCCCGCTGTAATTACAGAGCTAGATGCCAGCCCCTCCTCCCTATTGGGGGTCATTCTATGGATAGCACTGTTATGGGGATTTGTTGATGGCACTGTTATGGGGGTCTGTGGATGACACATAGCGTAAAATGCTATTTATGTGTCATCAACAGATCCCCCATAACAGTGCCATCCACAGTCCCCAATAACAGTGCCATCCACAGTCTCCAATAACAGTGCCTTCCACAGTCCCCAATAACAGTGCCATCCACAGTGCCCCCCATAACAGTGCCATCCACAGATCCCCATAACCGTGCCATCCACAGACCCCCATAACAATGCCATCCACGGACCCCCCATAACAGTGCCATCCCCAGATCCCACATAACACCATTAGGCATACCTTTTGGTTCAAAATTTAATTTAATTTTTTCCTCCTTAAAAACCTAGGTGCGTCTTATGGGCCGATGCGTCTTATAGGGCGAAAAATACGGGTAATATTTACCTTCTTTAGTCGAGGCTTTAGGCATTGTGGGGGTCATTTACTATCTGAAATACACTTATATTATGCGTATTTCTAGAGCAGATTGTGTCACAAAAGTTATTTGTGCTGCAATCTGTGACTTTTGCAATCTCACGCCCAGCCTGAAAAAGGCAGCGCACTGCTCTGCTGCTTATTGCCCTCTCCCTGGATTCTTCAGGAAAAAAAATGTAACCCCTCCGGCAGCACTGACTTACCCTCAGTTCACACTTGCGCGTTTTACAGCGCGTTCGAACGCGCTGTAAAACTCTCAACAGGAGAAAACTCATGTTTCCCTATGGGAATGGTTCTCACCTGAGTGTTTTACAGCGCGTTTGAACGCGCTGTAAAATGCCCTACGCTCAAAGAAGTTCTTGAGCTTCTTTGGGGCGTTTTGTCGCGCGTTTGCATCCATAGACTTCAATGGGAACGCGCGTAAAACGCGCGTTTAACACGCGTTAAAGTGTAGATATGCCTTTTTCAATTGGTCTCCAGAGTCACGAATGCACTGTAATACACGCGACAAAAACGCGTGTAAAAGGCGCGTCTCAGAAACGCTCAGGTGTGAACCCAGGGTTAGGCTTTACTGAGTAACTGCAGGCAGTGAGGAAACAAATGCTGTGCACAGGAGCTGACAGACTCTGAGAGTTCTGCAGAGCATTGCACAAGAACAGGTAGGGGGAAGATCATGTGTGTATCAGCATTGTCATGGTACAGCTGGGACGTGTAGTCCTACACATACAACATGCAGCTTGGTATCCAGCATGGAGACATGTAACTCAGTGCAGCCCTTGTATTCACTCCCTTTGCAGAGCAGGGAGAGGGGCAGATATTGTTGTTATTGCAGGTAAACGAAGGGCCAGAAGAAAACCATGGAAATGAGGATATATATATATATATATATATATATATATATATATATATATAAAATATATATGAAAGTGTCTCCTGGCATGAGCAAGGGGAAGAAGTCAGGGAGCATCTCCACAGTAGTGGAGAAGTCCATAGGGTGTTTCCTCTACTCCCAGCCTGTCTAGCCAACACCAACCTTGCAAAATTGCAGCAGAGATTTTGCAACAGATCTTCAAGCAAGATGGCCGCGGCGTCCTCTTCGCGCTCAAATGGATGAAGTATGATTTTTTCATTTTTACCGGCTTTTCTGGGAAAATCGATTCCTTACCACGAAGCACGAGGAAATCTGGCTTTGCAGCGAATCGATTCACTCAACGCTTAGGGTTCTACAGACATGATCTGCAAACTCATCTTTCCAGCATGGATGAAAAACACTCTAAAGCCCTGCTTTGGAATGTGGGGAGGAAAACAAAAATGAGCCCAGTACTTAAGGCGTTAAAGGCTCTTTCACATCGGTGTTCTTTTCTTTCCATTGTTCTGCTCCATTATAGGAGCATAACAACAAAACAAAAAAAGGAAGGGTCTGATTCAGTCTGGAACAGAGCCAAAAAGATTCCATTAAAAAGGTTGTCCAATGCTCTCCTTTGCCCTGCGCTGAATCGTGAAGAGCAAAGGCTTTTTCCAGAGATCCTCTAGGTGGAGGCTTCCAGCCAGCAGTGAGCCCAGTGATGTCATAGGCACCTTTAAAACATCAAGGACAGCACTAAAGCCCTCAGTGCCCTTGCCATGCGTGATGCAGGTCAGGGAAAGGGAGAGCATCGGAGCATGAAATGCTCCAATGCTCGTATCACAAGGCCTGTCTGGGTGAAAATTTGGGTATGTTCGGGTTCAGACCCATTTAACTATAATGGGATCAATTTGGTTTCTGTTTGGGAAAACACTTTTTTAGTGTAGAAAAATGTTCTGCATGTAAGACTTATCTCAGCTATTTTTTTTTTTACAAAATCTGTAATGGAGGTCCAAAATGGAGTCACATACACAGATATAAACATGCCTGTATTCCTTCAACCCCTTAGGGTCCCTACCATTTTTCATCTTAAGGACCAGGCCATTTTTTGCAAATCTGACATGTGCCACTTTATGTGGTGATAACTTTAAAACGCTTTTACTTATCCAAGCCATTCTGAGATTGTTTTCTCATTACATATTGTACTTCATGACAGTGGTAAATTTGAGTCAAAATATTTCATTTTTATTTATAAAAATATACATTTACCAAAAATTGGGAAAATTTTTCAAATTTTCAAATTTCGATTTCTCTGCTTTTAAAACAGATACCTCCTAAAATAGTTATTACTTTACATTTCCCATATGTCTAGATTATGTTTGGATCATTTCGTAAATTACATTTTCTTTGTTTGGGACGTTAGAAGGCTTAGAAGTTAAGAAGCAAATTTTTAAAATTTTCTGAAAATTTTCAAAACCCACTTTTTAAGGACCAGTTATGGTTTGAAGTCACTTTGTGAGGCTTACATAATAGAAACGACCCAAAAATGGCCCCATTTTAGAAACTACAACCCTCAGTGTATATAAAACTGATTTTACAAACTTTCTTAACCCTTTAGGTCTTCCACAAGAATTAAAGTAAAATGTAGATGAAATTTCAGAATTTCACTTTTTTGGCACATTTTCCATTTTAATCTATTTTTTTTCTGCTAATACACAAACATAGAAAAGGATTCTTCACTGTAAGAGCAGTGAGACTATGAAACTCTCTGCCTGAGGAGGTGGTAATGGTGAGTACAATAAAGGAATTCAAGAGGGGACTGGATTTATTTCTGGAGTGTAATAATATTACAAGCTACAGCTACTAGAGAGGGGTCGTTGATCAAGGGAGTTATTTTGATTGCCTGATTGGAGTCGGGAAGGAATTTTTTTCCCCTTAAGTGGGGAAAATTGGCTTCTGCCTCACAGGGGTTTTTTGCCTTCCTCTGAATCAACTTGTAGGAAACAGGCCGAACTGGATGGACAAATGTCTTTTTTCGGTCTTATATACTATGTTACTATGTAAAGCAAGGGTTAACAGCCAAACAAAACTGAATATTTATTACCCTGATTTTGTAGTTTACAGAAACACCCCACATATGGTTGTAAACTGCTGTACGGGCACACGGCAGCGCGCAGAGGGAAAGGAATGCCATATGGTTTTTGAAGTGCACATTTCACTGGGATAATTTTAAGATGCCATGTCACATTTGAATACCCCCTGATGTACCCCTAGAGTAGAAACTCCCAAAAAATTACCCCATTTTGGAAAATACACCCCTGAAGGTATTTAAAACAAATTTTGCAAACTTTGGTAACCCTTTAGGTGTTACAGAATTTCACCTTTTTGGCAGATTTTTCCATTTTAATCAATTTTTTCCAGTAACAAAGCAAAGGTTAACAGCCAAATAAAACTCAATATTTATTACCCTGATTCTGTAGTTTACAGAAACACCCCATATGTGGTCGTACACTGCTGTACAGGGACACGGCATGGCACAGAAGGAAAGGAACATATGGTTTTTGGACAGCAGGTATCACTGGGATAATTTTAAGTTGCCATGTCACATTTGAAGATCCCCTTCTCTATGCACCCCTAGAGTAGAAAGTAGAAAGTCCAAAATATTTACAATGTTCATCTGACAGGTTAGCTCATGTGGTATTTTTATAGAGCAGGTTGTTACGGACGCGACAATACCAAATATGACTACTTTTTTTGTTTGTTTCAGTTTTACATAATAAAGCATTTTTGAAAAAAATTATTTTTTAGTGTCTCCATATTCTAAAATACATAATTTTTTGTTTTTGGGTGACTGTCTTATGTAGGGGGCTCATTTTTTCGGTATTGGATAACGGTTTGATTAGTATGATTTTGGGGTGCGTATGACTTTTTGATCGCTTGGTATTACACTTTTTGTGATGTATGGTGACAAAAAATGTCTTTTTTGACAGTGTTTTTTTAAATTTTTACGGTGTTCGCCTGAGGGGTTAGGTCATGTGATATTTTTATACACCAGGTTCTTAAGGACGTGGCGATACCTAATATGTATACCTTTTTTTATCTTAAGTTTTACACAATAACAGCATTTTCTAAACAAAAAAAATTATGTTTTAGTGTCTCCATATTCTGAGAGCCATAGTTTTTTTTTAGGTTTTGGGCGATTGTCTTCGGTAGGGTCTCATTTTTTTGTAGGATGAGATGATGGTTTGATTGGTATGATTTTGGGGTGCGTATGCCTTTTTAATCACTTGGAATTACACTTTTTGTGATGTAAGGTGACAAAAAATTGCTTTTTTGACAGTTTTTTTATTTAACTTTTTTACGGTGTTCACCTAAGGGGTTAGGTCATGTGGTATTTTTATAGAGTAGGTCCTTACGGACGTATAAATACATAATATGTATACTTTTTTATTTATTTAAGTTTTACACAATAATATTTTTGAAAAAAAAAATCATGTTTTAGTGTCTCCATAGTCTGAGAGCAATAGTTTTTTTATTTTTTGGGCAATTGTCTTAGGTTGTGTATCGTTTTTGCAGGATGAGACGACTGTTTGATTGGCACTATTTTGGGGGGCATATGTCTTTTTGATTGCTTGGTGTTGCACTTTTAGTGATGTAAGGTGACAAAAAATGTTTTTTAGCACAGTTTTTATTTTAATTTTTTTACGGTGTTCATCTGAGGGGTTAGGTCATGTGATATTTTTATAGAGCCGGTGGATATGGATGTGGCGATACCAAATTTGTATACTTTTTTTTTTCCCTATTTTTTTTACAATTTTTGTAACTTTATTTTTTCCTTGAAACTTTTAATTTTTTTGTAAAACTTTATTTTTGGAATTTTTTCCATTTTATTTTTTGTCCCACTCTGGACAAACTTTTGGGGGTCTGATCCCCTTTACAATAAATAACAATACTTCTGTATTGTATTGCATTGGCTGTAAGTTACAGCTTCCTGCCTTTGAGATCCAGGAGGCTGGATCTCATAGGCTTTCACGGAAGGCAGCCACGATGCCTAAGTTCTTACTGGCTTCTCCGAGTTTCCCTTCCTAATTTAATGGCTGAGATACTACATATCCTACTCTATCGATTTTCAGGATTAATTATCAGAAGTCAGAGGACATAAATCTCACATTGATGCTTTTAATGGTATTAGAACTTTCATTTTTCTCTTTTTAGTGGGCTAGGGACTCGCTTAAATATCTTCTTGCTAGTTATCTTATCTCTCCCATTTATATGCACTTAGAGAACATGAAACTAACTTCTGACATGTCTGTTTTAGTAACCAATTGCATGCAACATGTAAGATCAATTTCAAAGTCTATGATGTGCCTTTATTAATCCTCCTAGAAGTTATGAATGAATTACTAGCAGTTTGTAATTAAGGTCCAAATGGGTGGTACCAGTTGGAGGGGTGGGATGGGGGGTGTGCACATTCTGACACTATTCAATCAGTAGAGAAAAAGATGGTTCCTGGACACCACTAATCTTGCTTATTCAGTATTTATTGTATGACTTGTTATTCAAATTGCGGATTGCCAGTTACAGAAAATGACATTTCGGCATTAGCCTTCATCAAGACACTGGATGTGCCGCAATAAAAGAAAACCAATTAGTGTGGATTTGGGCTCAATGGCCATGTGGCAATGCTCCTGGGGCTGTGATAGAGACGCTGCTGCTGCCATGCCACATAAGGAGTCAACACAATGTCCCAGTTACAGAGTAGTGAGGTGGCAATCGCATGAGGAGTCAAAACAGTGGCCCAGTTAAATTATGGGGAGGGTGGCAACCACATGAAGAGTCAACACAATGGCCTAGTCACAGAGTGATAAGGTGGCAACCGCATGAGAAGTCAAAATAGTGGTCATTCACAGAGTGGTGAGGGTGGCAACCACATGAGAAGTTAACATAGTGGTCAGTCACAGAGTGGTGAGGTGGCAACCACATGAAGAGTAGGGTTGAGCGAACAGTTTGAGTTTGTACTGAATTTTGGGGTGTTCGGGACCCGGGCCCGGACCCGAATATTTTCAAAAAAGTTCGGGTTCGGGTCTGTTGTTCAGCGCTTTCTGAAGGGCTGCACAGCAGCCAATCAGCTAGCGTTTTACTTCTTGCCCTAATAAGCCATCACAGCCATGCCTACTAATACTGATCGGCGGCCATTTTGTGTCTTATGGTGCACCAGCACAAGAAGTCCATCAATCCATCAATACTAGTTATTTTTTTGCTATATCCTACATCAGGGGCTTGACTGTGCTTATTGTCACCCCTAGAAACTCAGGATAGAGATTTCTATATTTTATTATGGAGTTAAATTCAATTGCCAAAATAGCAATCCCATAAATCCTGGTGTTCCAGCTGTGGCTAGCCAAGTGTAATACTGTCTGCTGTCTGGCAAAGGATAGATTTTTTTCTGAGGTGAAATTCAATTGCCAAAATAGCAATCCCCTAAATCTAATGTCCCAGCAGTGGCTGGCAAAGTTTAATAGTGTCCGGCAAAGGATATATTTTGTTCTGGGGTGAAAATCAATAGCCAAAGTAGCAATACCATAAATCTGGTGTCCCAGCAGTGGCTGGCCAAGTTTAATAGTGTCTGGCAAAGGATATATTATTTTCTGCGGTGAAATATAGTTGTAAAAATAGAAATATCGTAAATCTGGTGTTCCAGCTGTGAATGGACAAGTTTCATAGTGTCCTGCAAAGGATTTATTATTTTCTAGGGTGAAACTCAGTTGCCAAAATAGCAATACCATAAATCAGTGGTTTTGGCTGTGGCTGGCCAAGTTTAATAGTGTCAGGCAAAGGATATATTTTGTTCTGGGGTGAAATTTAATTGCCAAAGTAGCAATACCATAAATCAGTGGTTTCAACTGTGGCTGGCCAAGTTTAATAGTGTACAGCAAAGGATATATTTTGTTCTGGGGTGAAATTCAATTGCCAACATAGCAATACCGTAAATCTGGTGCCCCATCAGTGGCTGGACAAGTTTCATAGTGTCTGTCATAGGATATATTATTTTCTGCGGTGAAATTCAGTTGCAAAAATAGAAATACCGTAATTCTGGTATTACAGCTGTGTCTGGACAAGTTTATTAGTGTCCGGCAAAGGATTTATTATTTTTTGGGGTGAAATTCAGTTGTCGAAATAGCAATACCATAAATCAGTGGTTTCAGCTGTGGCTGGCTAAGTTTAATAGTGTACGGCAAAGGATATATTTTTATCTGGGGTGAAATTCAATTGCCAAAATAGAAATACAGTAAATCTGGTGTTCCAACTGTGACTGGACAAGTTTAATAGTATCCGTCAAAGGATAGATTTTGTTCTGGGGTGAAATTCACTTGCCAATGTACCAATACCCTGAATCTGGTGTTCCAGCTGTTACAGGCCAAGTGTTAATCTGTCCGTAAAAGGGTATGTTACACTCAAGATATATATACGTGCTGAGAGGGTCATCCTCAATAACTTCACACGCTACCGTGCATCTCCCATTGTATTTCTGTCCGTTAAAGGGTATATTACACAAAGTGTTAAAATACAATTGCTGAAGGCATAATCCTACATATTTGTTCACACATTAATGTGCATCTCCAAGTGTGATACCATTCATCCAGGGCCTAAATACTAAGCCTACAATTGATATTCCCCTAAATCAGTGGTTACTGCTGTGCCTGGATTAGTGTAATACGCTACATAAATAGGCAGATAGTGTTAGGTGCCTGTAAAAAAGGCCTGAATTTGAAATCAATACATTGGGACAAATATTTTTTTTCTTAATGTGGTGCTTGGTGAACGGTAACAATGAGGAAAACATCTAGTAAGAGACGCGGACGCGGTCGTGGTGGTGTTAGTGGACCCTCTGGTGCTGGGAGAGGACGTGGCCATTCTGCCACAGCCACACGTCCTGGTGAACCAACTACCTCAGGTTCCAGTACCCGCCAGAATTTACAGCGATATTTGGTGGGGCCCAATGCTGTCCTAAGGATGGTAAGGCCTGAGCAGGTACAGGTGCTAGTCAATTGGGTGGCCGACAGTGGATCCAGCACGTTCACAACATTATCTCCCACCCAGTCTTCTGCAGAAAGCACACAGGTGGCACCTGAAAACCAAGCCACAGATACGTGGACGAGAAAGAACGGCCAGGGATGCTATATCTCCCTAACTGCACACTGGGTAAATGTAGTGGTGGCTTTGCCCCAATCGGAGAGTTCTTTGGCGCACGTCCTTCCACCGCCAAGGATCGCAGGGCATCATTCTTTGCCTCCTGTAGCCTCCTCCTCCTACTCAGCTTCCTCCTCCTCTGCTTCCACCTGCTCATCCAGTCAGCCACACACCTTCACCACCAACTTCAGCACAGCCCGGGGTAAACGTCAGCAGGCCGTTCTGAAACTCATATGTTTGGGGGACAGGCACCACAACGCGCAGGAGTTGTGGCGGGTATTGAACAACAGACCGACGAGTGGTTGCTGCCGGTGGGCCTCAAGCCCGGCCTGGTGGTGTGCGATAATGGGCGAAATCTCGCATGTGCTGAATTTGGTGGCGCATAAAGTGCGGACCATCTGTGCGCGCTTCCGGCGTTCACATTCTGCCGCTGCTCGACTGTCTGCGCTACAGCGTAACTTCGGCTTTCCCGCTCACTGCCTCATATGCGACGTGCCCACCAGGTGGAACTCCACCTTGCACATGCTGGAGAGACTGTGCGAGCAGCAGCAGGCCATAGTGGGGTTTCAGCTGCAGCATGCACGGGTCAGTCGCACTGCGGAACAGCATCACTTCACGCCCAATGACTGGGCCTCCATGCGAAAACTGTGTGCCCTGTTGCGCTGTTTCGAGTACTCCACTAACATGGCCAGTGGCGATGACGCCGTTATCAGCGTTACAATACCACTTCTATATCTCCTTGAGAAAACACTTAGGGCGATGATGGAAGAGGAGGTGACCCAGGGGGAGGAGAAGGATGAGGGGTAATTTTTAGCACTTTCAGGCCAGTCTGTTAGACGTGCCTCAGAGGGAGTTTTTTTGCAACAGCAGAGGCCAGGTACAAATGTGGCCAGCCAGGGCCCACTACTGAAGGACGAGGAGGATGAGGTGGAGCAGGATGAGGATGAAGCAGGTTCACAGCGGGGTGGCACCCGACACAGCTCAGGCCCATCACTGGTGCGTGGCTGGGGGGATACGGAGGACGATGACGATACGCCTCCCACAGAGGACAGCTTGTCCTTACCTCTGGGGAGCCTGGCACACATGAGCGACTACATGCTGCAGTGCCTGCGCAACGACAGCAGAGTTGCCCACATTTTAACGTGTGCGGACTACTGGGTTGCCACCCTACTGGATCCCTGGTACAAAGACAATGTGCCCACCTTACTTCCTGCACTGGAGCGTGATAGGAAGATGCGCGAGTACAAGCGCACGCTGGTAGACGCGCTCCTGAGAGCATTCCCAAATGTCACAGGGGAACAGGTGGAAGCCCATGGCGAAGGCAGAGGAGGAGCGTGAGGTCTCCAACGCATTTGTGTCACGGCCAGCTCCTCTGAGGGCAGGGTTAGCATGGCAGAAATGTGGAAAAGTTTTGTCACCATGCCACAGCTGACAGCACCACCACCTGATACTGAACGTTTTAGCAGGAGGCAGCATTTCACTAACATGGTTGAACAGTACGTGTGCACACCCCTCCACGTACTGACTGATGGTTCGGCCCCATTTAACTTCTGGGTCTCCAAATTGTCCACGTGGCCAGAGCTAGCCTATTTTGCCTTGGAGGTGCAGACCTGCCCGACGGCCAGCGTTTTGTCTGAACTTGTATTCAGCATGGCAGGTGGCGTCATTACTGACAAACGCAGCCGCCTGTCCACAGCCAACGTGGACAAGCTGACATTCATAAAAATGAACCAGGCATGGATCCCACAGGACCTTTCCATCCCTTGTGCAGAATAGACATTTATAACTGCCTCCCCCTCAACCATATATTCTTGTACTCCGGGGCACTTCTTTATTGAATCCTCTTTTTTTAATCTTACCATTATATTGCGGTGCAACCAAAACTTGAATGAACCTCTCCTCCCTCTACGTGCCAGGGGCCTAATTATCGAAAAGTGGCCTTCTCCATTGGTGGGTGACATGACTCCTTATTCTCTGCTATGTGACCTCTGTCCTCTGTCTGGGTGCTGGGGCCTAAATAATTGAAAGTGGCCTTCTCCAGTGGTGGATAACTTGAAGGCTGATTGTCTGCTATGGGACCTCTCTCCAATTGATATTGCTTAATTTTTATTTATTTTATTTTATTTTAATTCATTTCCCTATCCACATTTGTTTGCAGGGGATTTGCCTACATTTTGCTGCCTTTTTCAGTCCTCTAGCCCTTTCCTGGACTATTTTACAGCCTTTTTTGTGCCCAAAAGTTCGGGTCCCCATTGACTTCAATGGGGTTCAGGTTCGGGATGAAGTTCAGGTCGAGTTCGGATCCCTAACCCAAACATTTTCGGGAAGTTCGGCCGAACTTCTCGAACCTGAACATCCAGGTGTTCACTCAACTCTAATGAGGAGTCAACATAGTGGTCAGTCACAGAGTGGTGAGGGGGTCAAACGCATAAGGAGTCAACACAGTAGCCCAGTCAACCAATGTGGCGAGGATGGGGGGCATTAGCAGCGGCAGTAACAGCACAAGATGGTTGGTTGCAGTAGGAGAACATGGCAGCAGAGGCAGCAGGTGTGTGGCAGCAGGCGGGTAGCAGAATCAGAATAGTGGCTGAAGTAGGTGGCCACTGGCCAGAAGAAACAGGTATCTTTTCACAAAGTTTGGGTGTGGCACCCAGAATTATCTAGTCTGATGCATCAGGCACTGTCATATGGAAATCCTGGCTGATCCACGCCTGATTCATCTTCACAAAAGGTCAGTCTCTCCACAGTTTGGGTGGAAAGGTGAGTTCTCCATGGGGTAACTATGCCCCCTGCCGCACTAAACATCCGCTCTGATGCCACACTAGTGGCCGGGCAGGAAAGCTTGGCCAGAGAAAACTCGGCCAGTTGCGGCCTCAAATCAAGTTTGGCTGCACAGTAGTACAGGGGATCTTGGATGTGAGGTGGCTGGGTGCAGTATAAGTATGCCACCACCTGCTGGTTCAGGTTCTGCTCCATGTCTTGGTGCTAGTGGGTGGTTTCTTCAGTAGGCGGGTGAAGAAAAGTGCTAATAAGTGACTCCAGACTTAAGTTGCGGCTGATGGAGCCGGTGTTGCTCCCGCCCAACCCTCTCGAGCAGCCATGCTAGTGGAACATTAGCGCAGACCCCTGGTCAGACCTTCATGAGGATGGGCGATGGTGCACATAGGCAGCAGCCAAATGACTATATGGGATGTATCGATAGTAGTTGAGTTTATCCTCCCTCTGAGTGGGTGGATAAAAAGGCCCCCATTTTGGAGCGGTAATGAGGGTCTAATATGGCGGAGAGCCAGTAGTCATCCCTCTGCCTAATGGTGATAATACAGCTGTCACTACGCAAGCAACTCAGCAAGCAAGCATGCATCTGGCCATTTGCGTAAGGGACTCTAAGGGACTCCCTGCCTCTATCTCCACTGCATACTGCCACAGTATGTTGGGGTCATCTGCTTAGTCTTCCTCGTCACCCTCTAGCTACTTCTGCTTCTCTCCTGTCACTTGTGCAGACCACCCATTTCAGTATACATTGCTTGTGTGTGAATGTTATCCTCCACCACTTCAGCCCCCACAGGGTTCAGGTTTCTGTGAGATGTAGGTGCCACTTCTCCTGTCCCCTGGCCAGCCAGATTTGACATATCACCGACACAATGTTCTTCCCATTGTCGGTGACCTTGGTTCCAATTTTAAGTTGGCGAGGAGACAGCCAGGATTCAATTTCCTCTTGAAGGATGCAGAGCAATGCTTCCCCGGTTTGACTCTTTTAACCCAGGCAAACCAGGTGCAGAACAGCGTGACACCTCTGTGCTCTGCACAGGTGGTATGCTGGAGTGGCACTCCAAAATATGCCTGCAAAGGAGGCTGAGGACAATGTGGAGGATGAGGAGGCAGAGGAGGATATTGGTGCAGGGCTCACAGCTTGAGAACGTGGAGGCGGCAGTGCAGTCACCTGGCCAAGTTGCTGGTGTGGCTGGGCAGGAACCACATTTACCCAGTGGACCATAAAGGACATATATTGTCCTTGACCGTAGTTACAGCTCCACTGCTGTGAACTTTAGCAGACACCAACAGGCTCAAGGACTGGCCCGCTTCTGTTCAACATAACTGTGCAGGGCTGGTACCACCTTTTTGGAGAAGTAATAATGGCTTGGGACTCTCCACCTTCGCTCGGCAAAAGCCATCAGTTCTCTGAAAGGTGCAGAGTCCACTATATGGAAAAGGGAGGGACTGTAGTACCAGCAACTTTGCCAGGAGCACATTCAGCTTCTGTTCCATTGGATGAGTGAATGCATACTGTTGTCTTTTTGCAATCGTCTCGGTTATTGATTGCTAACGAAACGAGTAAGTAGGAGGAGGAGCGGGAGCATCAGAACTTGTAGATGATGGGAAGGAAACACAGCTCCCGTCTGCTGAGGTGGTGGAGCCTTGACTTCTGGAGAATGGGTGCGGGCCACTTGGTGATGCAATGGTTGCTGCGTCAGGCTGTTACATTAGCACCATGGTTTTTACCCCAGAATCATGGATGAATGGATGTACATACCGTAGATAGAAAAAAAATGTAACACCCCAAAACTTGTGGTATAAGGCCACAATTTCACATCGATTCCGCAATTAGGGATGAACGGATATGTGTAAAGGCCGATTCATTGGCCTGTGTTTGTGGGAGGGGAGCTGATGCCTTCATTAACGGCCGGCATCCCTCCCACTTTTAACGTCGTTCGGCATCTCCCCTCCCACCCGCCCTTATTTATCATTACTCATGGAGGGGATGCCCTCTTTCAGGTGTCCCTGCTACGTCGGTTGCGGCACAACTCTAACCGCGTAGGGCCGTCTCAGGTGGGTTAGGGGACATTCTCTTTGGGAGCCACGACCACAAATTTATGTATAATAGAACTTGAGCACCCTAAAATACGTAGTATAATTTCTTCCCAATTATACAATTATGGATTAAGGAATATACTCACGTATAATAAAACGTAAGTACCACAAAATCTGTAGTATCAAGCCGCAATTTCACCCCAATTAGACAATCAAGGATTAACGGATTGAATGATATATAAAAGAATGTGAACCCCCAAATTCTGTAGTATCAGACCACAGTTTCACCCCAATAACAGAATCAAAGATTACTGGATTTACTGATGTATCAAAGAATGCAAGCAGCCTAAAATCTGTAGTATTAGATCACTTTTTGTAACCACAATTAGTGCAGCAAGGTGTAATAGAGTAGCTTCAATTACCCAGGCTTTACACTCTCCTATTGGTCACTGCTCTCTTTCCTATAGTGTGGATAATGCCTCTCTATTATATGCCTACACTATGAATAATCTGTCCCTGAACTGCTCAATAGTAATATTTGGTGAATAAAGGCTTTCCTTAAACACTGTCTCTAGTGCCTGCAATGTCTCTCCCTGCTCTAAGTTCATTGTAAAATGGCGGAGACAGGGCAGGAGGAGGCTTTTTATAGGGCTGTGACATCACAGGGGCTGGCTATCTGCTGATGGGCTATACAGTTTTGTTCAAAATTATTCAACCCCCAATGCTGTAAAGGGTTTTACGGAATTTAGTGTACATTTGTAATTGTGTTCAGAATGAAATCTTACAAGGACTTTTTAAAGAACCAAATGCAACTAAAATGACATAAATTGTTTTTGTAATACAGTATTAAATGTTTTTTTGTGATTTCTTCATTGACACAATTATTCAACCCCTTAAAGACTTCCACTCTTAAGAACAGAGGTTCATTCAAGTGTTTTCGATCAGGTATTGAAAACACCTGTGGATGTCAAGGAGCAGCTATCAAGCATAATAAGCAGCAATTAGGCAGATTTAAAATGACTGTGATACTCAGCTCCTTCTAGACATTTACTGGTGTGTTTACAGACATGGTGAAGTCAAGAGAATGGTCCAGGAAGACAAGAGAAGAGGTGATTTCTCTTCACAGGAAGGGCAAGGGCTATAAGAAGATTGCAAAGATGTTAAACATACTAAGAGACACCATAGGAAGCATCATTCGCAAATTCAAGGCAAAGGGCACTGTTGAAACGCCAACTGGTCGTGGCAGAAAGAAGATGCTGACTTCGACTGCTGTGCGCTACCTGAAGCGCAAAGTGGAGAAAAGTCCCCGTGTGACTGCTGAGGAACTGAAAAAAGATTTGTCAGATGCGGGTACTGAAGTTTCAGCTCAGACAATAAGGCGCACACTGCGTAATGATGGCCTCCATGCCAGAACTCCCAGGCGCACCCCCTTGCTGTCTCCAAAGAATAAAAAGAGTCGACTGCAGTATGCCAAAAGTCATGTGGACAAACCACAAAAGTTTTGGGATAGTGTTTTGTGGACTGATGAAACAAAATTAAAACTGTTTGGGCCCATGGATCAACGCTATGTTTGGAGGAGGAAGAACAAGGCCTATGAAGAAAAGAACACCTTGCCTACTGTGAAGCATGGCGGGGGGGTCAATCATGCTTTGGGGCTGTTTTGCCTCTACAGGTACAGGGAAGCTTCAGCGTGTGCAAGGCACTATGAATTTTCTTCATTACCAGGAGATATTGGATGAAAATGTGATGCAGTCCGTCACAAACCTGAGGCTTGGGAGACGTTGGACCTTTCAACAGGACAATGATCCCAAGCATACCTCCAAGTCCACTAGAGCATGGTTTCAGATTAAAGGCTGGAACATTTTGAAGAGGCCATCGCAGTCACCTGACTTAAATCCGATTGAGAACCTCTGGTGGGACTTAAAGAAAGCAGTTGCAGCGCGCAAGCCTAAGAATGTGACTGAACTGGAGGCTTTTGCCCATGAAGAATGGGCGAAGATACCTGTAGATCGCTGCAAGACACTTGTGTCAAGCTATGCTTCACGTTTAAAAGCTGTTATAACTGGAAAAGGATGTTGTACTAAGTACTAAGATTGAATGTCACTTGGGGGTTGAATAAAACTGATAATGATGTGAACACAGAAAAGACATTTGTGATTATTTCATTATAAATGTTATGTTATATTTGTCTGACTTACAAGTGCCTCTTTGATTTAATTGTAAACAAGATGACTGAAATGATCAAAATCAATGTCAAACTGGCCAAAACACTCAATTTCAGTGGGGGTTGAATAATTTTGAACACAACTGTATGTGTGGCATTATGGGTGCTTCCTCGTTCAAGGGCTTCATACTTCCTCTGACATGTGCAGCAGCCATTTTAGAAAAAATACGGTTCGTTACCACGAAGTAATCGAATTCCACTTCATCAACTTCGACTCACTCATCTCTACTGATTTTCAAACTCAATGTATTCCCTCAGATTTTGTACTTTTTTCAGTCTCTCCCTATTCACATTCCCTTTCTTTTTTTAAACGTTTCTATGAATCTTGACTAACTTCATCTGGATCGGTGAATCAGTTTGGATTTCACAGTCAATCCTCTTTCACTCTAAACATATGGAAATAAACATGCGTTGGAATATGCTAAGTATAATATAACATTTGAATGCATGTGCTGGACTTGTGGTAAGGGTACATTTTGCCATGCTTTATCCAGTATTTACAAACTGCTTGTATTGCCTACCATTACTCCTTCCGTTTCCTGCTTGCTTAATTAGGAACAGGACTCCTGAGTAGCGGATGCCGAGGATCGGAGTGGTAGTGACCCTGAAGAGATGTTGTGTTATTGTACACTCCCTCAGCTCATCGCCCTCTAGGGTTTGGTGCAGTGAAAAAGTGGTGTGCAAGGATCAGGCAGACGTAGAAGAACAACAAAGGAGTGCAAAGGATGAATTACGGCATGTCTCTATCCCTAGGTAATGAGATATGGTGGCAGGCAAGATGGCAGAAAATAGCACTCTAGATTAGTCCTTCCCTCTCTCCTGATTTCCTTTGACTTCAATAAGCTGGCACTTGTATCTATGGTGTCTACTTGTGTAATGCAGGCTTTTGCATGTCCTTGTCCTGAACTGTGGTGGCTTTACAGTCGAGTCTGTATAGCTGTAGTGCTCATCCCTCTGCTGTCTTAGTACGCTGTAGCTTGTAGTTGGTGGTCTGGGGCTCCATAGTTTCACTGGAGTAGTGGTACTCATAGACAAGCTGATTTCATAGTCCCAGAGTCCCCTCAGATAACACTGTCATAGAACTCACTAGAACTCCACTGGGCAGGAAGTAGGACCAGCCCACTCCTACCAAGAGGGCAGGAACGGAATGTAAGTTCTATTCCTTATGCCAAATACCTTATCATTCCTGAAGCATAGCGAAGATATACAACATGACATGACCTCAGTGGCGTAGCTATAGGGGTCGCTGCGGTCGCAATTGCGACCGGGCCCCTAAGTCAGGGGGGCCCACGGGGCCCCCTCCAGGAGAGACAGTCTAAAGCCCTATAACTCCTGACAAGTTATTTGAGGTCTTGAGGACCTTTTTCACTCAGCCAATCAGTGGCTGCAGCTGTGTCACATGTCAGGCCAGCGATTTCCTGCTGAGCCAATCACTGGCCATATGACACATGACATAACTGTGGCCACTGATTGGCTGAGTGTGAAAGGTCCTCAAGACCTCAAACAACTTGTCGGGAGCCCAGAGAGAAGATACTAGGACCAGTGCCACACAGAGGAGAAGAGGAGCTGCTACCGTCTGGACCAGGACCAGGTGAGCATAATGTTTTTACATAATATTAATAGAGGGGAGAACTGTGACATGGAGAGGGGAGAACTGTGACATGGAGGGGGGAGGACTGTGACATGGAGGGGGGAGAAATGTGACATGAAGAGGGGAGAAATGTGACATGGAGGGGAGAAATGTGACATGGAGGGGAGAAGTGTGACATGGAGGGGAGAAATGTGACATGGAGGGGAGAAATGTCACATTTTCCCCACCATGTGACATTTCTCCCCGCCCTATGTCACATTTCTCCCCCAACATGTCACATTCTCCCCTCCATGTCACATTTCTCCCCTCCATGACACATTTCTCCCCCTCCATGTCACACTTCGCCCCCCTCCGTGTTACATTTCTCCGCTTCCCCCCTCCATGTCACTGGACACCATTCGGCTAAGTTTACATC
Source organism: Bufotes viridis (assembly GCA_033119425.1). Taxonomy (NCBI): domain Eukaryota; kingdom Metazoa; phylum Chordata; class Amphibia; order Anura; family Bufonidae; genus Bufotes; species Bufotes viridis. Next base: position 358,199,520 of record CM065589.1, read on the forward strand.
AGTGTTTGGCCTTTCCGTTCTCCTGCTCCGTTATAGGAGCAGGAGAAAGGAAAGTACGCATTTGGCACATAACTGAGCCGAACGGGAGCCAAATGGAGCCTACGGATCCCATAGACTATAATGGCATCCGTTAGGTGTCCGCTCTGAAGATGATTTTGGAGCGGAGTCAAAAGTCCTGCATGCACAGCTTTTCTCTCCGCTCCAAAATCATCTTCTGAGCGGACACCTAACGGACGCCATTATAGTCTATGAGATCCTTAGGCTCTGTTCGGCTCAGTTATGTGCCGAATGCGTACTTTCCTTTCTCCTGCTCTTATAACAGAGCAGGAGAACGGAACGGCCGAAAGGAGGGGGGGGGGGGGGCAAATTGAAATCTTGCACCAGGGCCCATGAGCCTATAGCTACGCCCCTGCATGACTTTATAATATATGATAAATAATTGCAGAAACCCTATCTGGGATATTGCACTAGCAGATATCAAGAGTGCAGGGTTCATAGTGGTACTGGGTGCCCTTCAAGCTTCATACTCTAAATCCCTCTGTTTCTCCTCTGTGTTGGAGCTGCCTGGCTTCACAGGGTATAATTTTTAATTTTAGGTTTATGGTTAGAATTGTTGTGTATATTGTCTAATTTCACAAACCATACTCATCTGGTTAATACTGCACTGGCGGAATCCCATCCATTTGGAGATAGATATCTTCCCGAACAATTGCCTTGTGGTTCAACAAGGTACAGGAGATAAATAATACAATTATGAAAGAATATTTACCTTCCCAGCATAGTGGTGGATAACAAAGCCGGAATTCCAGTTGTTAAAGTGTTCATGAGTACCCACAGCTGCCTGGAGTTTCTGTAATAAGGTTTGGTCTGCACCTCCACCTGTGGCATGCATAGTGGCACACACGTCGTCCAGTACACTCATTATACCCGGAGGATTCTGGATGGATAGAAGACTATGAGTACAAATGGGCACAGATAGTACTACGCATTAAAGGGGTATTCTGGCTGCTACCATTTATCCCCTAACCACAGGGAATAACCATTAGATCAGTGGTGTCCTAACACTGAGACCATCAACAGTCACTAGAATGGGGACTACTTCCCCCTTGAAAGCCCCCAAAAATAACCAGAGTGGCACTGCCACTCAATTTATCTCTGTGGGAATTACTGGTCTGTACTGCTCTGTCTCCTGTAGTGATGAATGGGGAGGCAGCGCACATATCCGACCTGCCCTTTTGAGGATTTTACCAGGCTCTGAGGGTACAGGGTCCCCGTTTTACATAATTAGTTGGGATCCCAGGGTTAATTCCCCACCAATCTAATAGTTATCCCCTATCTTGTGGACAGTGGATACCTTGTAACAACCGGAATACTCATTTAAGTATTTAACAGTGTTCAAAAGCTAGGCTCACATCTACGCTGGAGGCTTTATTGTTGTGCTGCTTTATTCTGGTAAAATGATGGACATCATGATGGAAACCCAAAGAACAACATTATAGTTAGGCCTAATGCCGTTGCCTGACGGGGCCCATATTGCGGCCGTCAAACAATATGCAGTCACTGGCGCGTGCTCACCGCATCACGGATGCGGACCATTCACTTGATGCACTTGATGCCTCCGCACCACAAAAAAATAGAACTCAAGTTGAATCGCACAGATAGTGCCCGTGCATTGGGGACTGCAAATTGTGGTCCCCAATGCACGTAACGGCCGAGCAATGGCTGTGTGCATGAGGCCTTAATAGGCTCTGTTGGGTACTGTTTGTGAATTTTATGTGACTGACCCTACACTGCCATTATTTTTAGTTTTATTCCTGTAATAGAACATAAAAACTGTCATTCAAGCGCAAATGTGATCCTTAGGTCCTTAGACTAAGGGTAGGTCTGGAGATGGAAGTTTGAACAGGTCTCTCACCAGCTTGTTCTCAATCAGATCACAAACCACTTTGTTGTTAAAGTACTGAATAGGCGTCCATTTTATCCCTTCTGCAACATATTCTTCCTGAAAATATAATTTTATAAGTTTATATTATAAGGTGATAAAACACTTTTTTTTTTTTTTTTAGTGTTTTAATTATAAATGATAACATTTTTTTAAGACCGAGTACGAGGACCGATGCTTTTATTTAAGTACTTGCCAATACCAATTACCGATACCAATTTTAACAATAAAATAAATAAGACATTTATTTTGTGATCACTGACCAAAGAAAGGTCCAAAAAACATAACAGCCCCCAGCCTCTCATTAGCCCCCCAGCCTCTTATTAGCCCCCAAGCATCTCATTAGCTCCCCAGCCTCTCATTAGCCCCCCAGCCTCTCATCAGCCCCCCCAGCCTCTCATCAGCCCCCAGCCTCTTCCTCTCATTATCCCCCAGCCTCTCATTATCCCCCCAGCCTCTGATTATCCCCCCAGCCTCTTCCTATCATTAGCCCCCTAGCCTCTCATTAGCCCCCCAGCCTCTTCCTCTCATCAGCCCCCAGCCTCTCATCAGTCCCCCAGCCTCTCATCATCCCCCAGCCTCTGCCTCTCATCAGCCCCCCAGCCTCTCATTAGCCCCCCCAGCCTCTCATCAGTCCCCGCCAGCCTTTCATCAGTCCCCCAGCCTCTCATCAGTCCCCCCAGCCTCACATCAGCCCCCCCCAGCCTCTCATCAGGCCCCAGCCTCTGCCTCTCATCAGCCCCCCAGCCTCTCATTAGCCCCCCAGCCTCTTCCTCTCAGCAGCCCCCAGCCTCTCATCAGCTCCCCCAGCCTCAAACCACCTCCCCAGTATTAAAATCATTGGTGGCAGTGGCCACAGTGTTCCCCTCCCCCATTGGTGGCAGTGCGCCCTCCCTGTCCCCCCCATCATTGTTTGCAGTGCGCCCTCCCCCACACCATCATTGGAGGTTCAGTGGCAGTGATCGGAGTCCCAGCAGTGTAATGCTGGGGCTCCGATCGGTTACCATGGCAGCCAGGACGCTACTGAAGTCCTGGCAGCCATGGTCAGTTAGTGAACAGCATTATACTCATGTGCACCGTGGCCGCCCACTCTCCTTCTTCTGTCTGTGCGGCACATTGCTTATAGCATTAGCAATGCACCGCACAGACAGAGGGAGAGCCTGGCGGCCATGGAGCACGTGAGTATAATGCTGCTCACTAACTGACCATGGTAGCCAGGACTTCAGTAGCGTCCTGGCTGCCATGATAACCGATCGGAGCCCCAGCATTACACTGCTAGGACTCCGATCACTGCCACCAATGATGGGGGGGGTGGGGGGAGGACGCACTGCCAACAATGATGTGGGGGGATGGGGAGGGCGCACTGCCACCAATGGGGGAGGGGGACCCTGTGGCAACTGCCACCAATGATTTATACTGGGGAGGGAGGGGGGGTTATGGGTGCACTGCGCCACCAATGCAAATTGAGACATTCCTGGCACCTGGCCTCTGAAAGGGCTGCGATCCGTGCAATTAACCCCTCAACCTGAGAGGTTAATTGCGTGGATCGCTGCCCTTTTAGAGGTTGGGTGTCGGGAATGTGAATCACAGGGCACAAAATAGAGCCACCACACAGATGTCCTGCCCCCACGCCGATCAGCTAGGACACGTTGCAGTCCCCGAGCGCCGCTGCACTGCCTTCCGGTATCGGCAGCGGTATCGGGACATTTGCACGAGTACAAATACTGATATCGGTATCGGGACATCCCTAATAAATGGTACATTAAGATTTTCCATTTTCAATTGTCAACTGGGGGACAGTTACTAATTGTTATGCCAGAATTATGGTGTAAAATGCACCCAAAATCACAGAGTTTTAATTTGTGCCAAATATATCAACTGTTTACCAAATTTTTCACCAGAATGAATTAAACATCCCAGAAAAGGGTTTTGACTGTCAAAGTGAGCGCGGCTACCAAATATATCAACTTATGTTTGGCTTAAAATACTCAAAATGTAACGGTAGATTAAGTGTGCTTCTGTGGTAGTGAAAGTTGTTAAAGAGTACCTGTCACTGTTCCAGCCATGCCTGTTTTTTGAATTACCATCAGCTTGCAGTAAAGGTACAACTGGGTGTTACCAATTGGGGTTTTGTCCCTGCACAGTCTGACACCAGCAGCACTGATTGGACAGAGTCGGACACACCTACTACTGGCAACACCCAGCAGTTCATTTACTGCAGACTGCTGGCAATTTATTTGTAAACATTTAGCAGAATTAATTAAGGAATGGCTCAAAATAAAGCTATAAGAATAATGAGCAAGGAGAAAGCAGCACAGAAGTAAGTTTTTATTCAGAATTGGTATTAAATGGGAAATGCAAGTTGTTACTAAAACAGACTTGTTTGGAACTGTGACAGGTCCTCTTTAAAATGTGCACAGTCGATCAAATAGATGCAACTTTTATTCAAAAAGTCACTATTTTAAAAATGTTGCATTTGTTTATAATATGACAAATTATGAGCCTACAATTACAAAAGACACTTTTTAAAAATAGCATGCAACTTTGGATAAATGAGATGAAACCAAGACACCACTCATGATTTATAATGTGAGGATTTTTCTGGTTCAAAATACACTAGAAAAATCTATTTTCACATGCCGTTATGTTGCAGCCTTGTGCTGAAATAAAAAAATAAATAAACCATCAAACTGTTCTTAGTAACCCATAATGAGAAAACGTATACAGAGTTTTAGAAATGTTTGCAAATTTATTAAAAAGAGAAAAATTTCACGTGCACATATATATTCAAACCTTTTGTTATGACACTTAAAATTTAGCTCTTGGGGCCCCCCATTTTCTTGCTCAACTTTTTATTTCTATGCCTTGATTGGAGTCCACCATTGGAAAATTCAGTTGATTGGACATGATTTGGAAAGACACACCCCTGTCTATTGAAGATCTCACAGCTGACAATGCATATTACAGCAAAAATAAAAGCCATGAGGAGGAAGGGACTGCCCATAGAGCTCAGAGATAGGATTGTATGGAGGCACAGATCTGGAGAAGGGGACAAGAAATTTCTGCCAAACTGAAAGTCCCCAAGAGCACAGTGGCCTCCATAATTCTTAACTAGAAGATGTTTGGAACAACCAGCACTCCACTTCTATAGCTGGCTGCCCCACCAAACTAAGTAATCTGAGGAGGGCTTTGGTAAGAGAGGTGACCAAGAACCCAATGGTCACTTTAGCTCCAAAGATCCTATGTGCAGATAGGAGAAACTTCTTTAAGGTCAACCATCGCTTCAATATTTCATGAATCTAGTCTTAAGAAACAAGCCTCTCCTTAGTAACAGACACATGAAAGGTTGCAAAAAACACATAAGGGACACTCAGATTGTGAGAAACAAGATGATCTGGTCTGATCCGCTCAAATGGAAAGGCCTTGATCTCAGATGTCACAATCAGAAATAAATGTGGCATCTGAGGGGTTCAATGATGGGGACGGCACAATCGCCTTTGTCTATCATTGTACCTGCTATTTACAAAGAAATTTGCTTCATGACTAAGCAATTCTTCACAAAGCGATTTATTTTATTTATTTTTATTCGATGAAGCAGCCGAATCGAATTTTAGGGAACTAAAAACTCTAATCATACTCAAGAAGACTGGAGAGAGTAAAGGGTTTGAATACTTATATCAATGCAATCTTTTAGTTTTTCCTTTTCAATAAATTAGAAAAGATTTCTAACATTTATTTACCATTTAAACTCCTCATCACCCACAAAGCTCTCAACATAGCTACATCTCTGTACATGTCCTCCCTCAATTCTGTTTACCACCCTACTCGTGCTCTCTGTTCTGTAAACAACCTAAATTAACATCCTCCATAATTTGAAACTCTCACTCCTGTCTTCAAGACTTTTCTCAAGCTACACCTACTCTCTGGAATGCTCTGCCCTGGACAATCAGGTCAGTTCCAAACTTCCTTACCTTCAAACGTGCCTTAAAAACAAATCTTTTCAGGCAGGCTTATCATGTTTCCTAAATTGACTCCTCACCATTTAACCCCCCCCCCCCCTTAACTCTTATTCTTCAGAACTGTAAGCTATCTTGTGACAATAACCCCCACTCCCAAAGCACTAGCTCAAGTGCAGCTCAGCCTGCACCACTCATTTTGGTACAAAGTTGGCTGAACCAATTCACCCTCACTTCCTCATAGATTGCAAACCTTCACTCCTAGTATATCAGTTGTAAATTAGCCTTTCATTTTGTGCTGTCTTTTGTTCTGTACACGAACCCCCTGAACTATGAAGCTCTGTGGAATATGGCGGCACAACACTGCAACATAACAATGTGAAAAAAGTGAAAGGGTCTCAAGACTTTCCGATCACACTGTGTAAATTTGATTGCTTGAAACAGTTTTGTTTCATATTGTTTCAATACAATATAATATACAATATATACTCTCTTGCTAATGCAATTTTTAGAACAAAATCACAGAGCTTTTCTTCCCTACATAAAAAAAATGTATATTATCTCTGGAATAGCTACCTTAATGTCTGCAGGGACAAAAATATAACAGATAATGTAAAAGAATAATTTAAAATAAACAGCTTACCAAAGAAAAACTACTGAATTTGATCCCAATATGGATCTACTTTCCTTAAATGAGCTACATAGACACTGGCAAGCACTTTTTGATGCATTCTTTTACTTATACTTTATGTTACATTTACACTTTACCATGATTTGATGGTTAAAACAAACAATGTACTTGTTTACAATAGCATATTACCTGCTCAGCCTTTAATGTCAGCTCAATGAAGATCTGCTGCAGTTTTTCATTCACAAAGTTTATACAGAATTGTTCAAAGCCATTTTTCTGCATAGAGAAGAGATAATGTGAGTTTTTGTTGACTCCAAGGACTCATGCACATGGTCATATAATGGCTCTGTACAACCTTTGAGAAGTGCAGACTTGTATTATGTAACTATAGTTTTATATGTATTATATCTGTTTGCCTCTGATTATTTATAAAGTTTTTTTTTAATTTTATTTTTGATTCTGTATGAATGCTTGGAAATAGTAGAAAGTAGGCTAATGATAAGATACAGCATGGTGTATCACATGGTGGCAAATGTTCACAGTTGTAGGAATTTTTTTCACCTTTATACAGTCATCTACACACATTTTTTAAAATTAAAATATATAAAACTAATAGGCAAGATTTATCATAGACCAGTGGTGTACGACAGTCTATGATAACCAGGTATGCTGCCAGATGCTACGTCTAGATTTATGACTTGGTGTATGCCTGATCAGAAAACTGGTGTAAAAGATGATAATTTGATAGGGCAGCTGGCCCCCTCCTCACCCTCTCCCAGCAGAGAAAATGTACTTACGCAATATTTGTGCAGGTGGTGTTTAGAGTTGAGCGAACCCGAACTGTATAGTTCGGGTTCGTACCGAATTTTGGGGTGTTCGGGACACGGACCCGGACTCGAACATTTTCAAAAAAGTTTGCGTTCGGGTCCGTTGTTCGACGATTTCTTCCCGCTTTCTGAAGGGCTGCACAGCAGCCAATCAGCAAGCGTTTTACCTTGTGCCCTAAGAAGCCATCACAGCTATGCCTACTAATGGCATGGCTGTGATTGGCTGAGTGCATTATGTGACCCAGCTTCTTTATAAGCTGGAGTCATGTACTGCCGCACATCACTCTGCTGATTTGAGCATAGAGCGAGGATGTTGGTGCTGCGATCAGGGACAGAATAGGGCAAAAATCAGAAGAACCTGTGCTATTTTAATCCACAAAATACAGCAAATAGAGAGGGAGGGAGCTTCATCAGTCCAACATTTCTGTACCCAGCCACTGCAAGGGAAATCTTTTTTTGTAATCTATCTGTTACTGAGGTGGTGCTTGGCGGTCATATTAGCCACTGCAGTGTACTGCAGTGTGCCAGCCAGACAGGGACATCAGCCTAATTCTATTTTGTAGCTCAGTTAAGGAAAAAAAATACTTTTTTTTTCTCTGGCTGCTCAAGTCCCCTATATTGCTTTTTGCATGTTTAAGGGGTGACATAGTCCATTTGTCTAGCCTGGGATCTGTGGTGCTATACAATGCTATTGTGTATGCTATTGTGTATACAATGCACTAAACCGTATATTCCATTTCAGTTATGAAATAGTGCATCGCTGTGTATTTTAGTTAAAAACAAAAGTGGTCATCCTGATCCACCGAGCCTATTTTACACCGCTAAAATATATATTTGACATTTCTGCGGTGAAATATAGAATCTGTGTAATTTTGGGTGAAAAAACGCATTTCTTGTCCACAAAACAGTTCTGCATACACCGTCCAACGACATATTTTATATTTCTGCAGCGAAATAGTGCTTCTTTGTTTTTTATAGAAAAAAAACTTTCTTCAAGATCCACCAAACAGTGAAATACCCATTCCAACCACCAATTTTACATAGCTTTTTTTTTTAAATACAGCAAGTGTATGTTTTTTGACAAAAAAAGTGGTAATTCTGAACCAAAGAGCATCTTGAAATACCCCGGTTAAAAATCTATTTCACATTACAGTTGAGAAATATCTACTGTTAATGTACAGCAGTTAAAAACTGCATTTTGGGGTTTTATTGAAAAAAAGCTATGTTTTAGGCCGAAAAAACTGTTGTGCATTCGACGTATAAGTAATTAATTTCAATTTACAGCAGTGAAATACTAATTTTCTGTATCTTATTACAAAAATACTTGTTCTTGTTCCACAAACCACTTGTGCATACAGTGTACCAAAAATAAATTTACATTTCCGCATAGAAATTGAGAATCAGTGTATTTTGGGCACAAAAAACATTATTCTGGGTCCACAGAGCATTTTTATGACAAGGGCACTGCCTTAACGAACGTAATTGTCGACTGCTAGTGGCAGGTAAATTGACACCAGAGAGAGAGACCAATCTTTCGGCTTGGTGGATTAACGCAAATAATGAGGAGAACATCAAATAAGGGACGTGGGCATGGTCGTGGTGGTGTTGGTGGAGCTCCTGTTGCTGGGAGAGGACGTGGCTGTTCAGCGCCAACTAACGCTCCAAGTCAAACACCTTCCTCTGGTGCGAGTAGGCGACAAAATCTGCAGCGTTATTTGATAGGCCCAAATGCCGCTCTACGGATGGGGAAGCCAGAACATGTACAGGTGATAGTAGATTGGGTGGCTGACAGTTCCTCCAGTTCCTTCATAGTATCTAACACCCAGTCCTCTGCAGAAAGCTCAGAGTTGGCACCAGCAGCCCATGCCCATCAGTCTTCCACCTCACCCCCTGGTAAATCAGCCAAGCATTCAGAGCCCCAAATCATGCAGGAAAGTCTCATGCTTTTTGATGACTCTGTTGGCAGGGTTTCCCCAGCCCATCCACCTAGCCCTGTCCCAGAAGAGTAAGACCTTGAATGCACTAATGCTCAACTTTGTTGCAGGATGAGGACATGGGAATACCGCCACAAAACGTCTCTGATGATGATGAAACACAGGTGCCAACTGCTGTGGCTTTCTGCAATGTGCAGATTGACGAGGAGGTAAGGGGTCATGAATGGGTGGAAAATGATGTGGAGTATACTGAACGCCTAGACCCAGATTAGACTGAAGGTCGTGCTAGTGAGGCGTGCAGTTCTGAGGCAACAGCACGGCAAAAGAGGGAGCAGGGTGTAAAAACGCAGCGGCCGTTCCAGAGACAGTACGCCTGCTACTGTCCACCGCACCCAAGCACCGAGCACACCAAGGCCTGCTCCAAGGAGTTCATTGGTGTGGCAGTTCTTCAAAAAATGTCCTGACGACAAGACACGAGTGGTTTGCATGTGCCATCAGAGCCTTAAGCGAGGCATGAACATTCTTAACCTGAACACAACCTGCATGACCAGGCATCTACATGCAAGGCATGAACTGCAGTGGAGTAAACACCCTAAAAACAAGGAACTCTCTCATGCTCCTTTTGCTCCCTTTTCTGCTGCGGGCTCAGCCTCTCCCTCCACCTCTGGCGTCACCAGCAAACAGAGGATGTTTCACCAATACCACCACATACGACACCATCACCAAGCATCTCCACCATGTCACACGGTAGCATTCAGCTGTCCATCTCCCAAACATTGGAGAGAAGGAGGAAATACCCACCTACCCACCCTCGAGCCCTGGCCCTGAATGCCAGCATTTCAAAATTACTGGCCCTTGAAATTCTGTCATTCCATCTGGTGGAGACAGACTGTTTCAAACAGCTGATGGTGGTTGCTGTCCCCGAGTATGTTGTTCCCAGCCGCCACTACTTTTTCAGGCGAGCTGTCCCTTCCCTGCACAACCAAGTAGAGGATAAAATCAAGTGTGCACTGTGCAACTCCCTCTGTGGCAAGGTCCACATACCCATAGATACATGGACCAGTAAGCACGGCCAGAGTCAAGATATCCCCCTAACTGCACACTGGGTAAACGTAATGGTGGCTGGCCCCGCGGCGGATAGCGGTTTGGCGCATTTCCTTCCACCAACGAGGATCGCAGGGCATTATTTGTTGCCTCCGGTTGCTTCCTCCTCTTACTCTGCATCATCCTCCTCCTACTCCTCTTCTACCACCCCCACATTTGGTCATCGAAAGAACCTCAGCCCCAACTTCAGCACAGCCCGGGGTAAACGTCAGCAGGCGATTTTAAAACTCATGTGTTTGGGTGACAAACCCACAGCACACAAGAGATTTGGAGGGGTATAGAACAGCAGACTGATGAGTTGCTTAGCAGCCAATCAGCTAGCATTTTACTTTTTGCCCTAAGAAGCCATCACAGCCATGCCTAATAATGGCATGGCTGTGATTGGCCAAGTGCAGCATGTGACCCAGCCTCTATTTAAGCTGGAGTCACATAGCGCCGCACGTCACACTGCTCTGATTAGTGCAGGGAGAGGACGCAGCTTCTATGAGGGCGAGATTAGGCAGGGAAAAGTAAGCAAAAGCACCTAATGAAGTGATCGATCTACAGCTGTGAATGATTCAACTCATGCTAGTTGATTGCTCACTGGTTTTTAGGCTGCACAGAGCGTTTTTCTGTCACTTTTTTCTGGGGTGATCGGCGGCCATTTTGTGACCTGTGGTGCACCAGAACAAGCTGCCACCAAGTCCAAAAATTCATCAATACTAGTTTTTTTTTTTTGCTATATCCTACATCAGGGGCTTCGCTATGCTTATTGTCACCCCTAGAAACTTAGGATAGCAATTTCTATATTTTATTAAGGGGTTAAATACAATTGCCAAAATACCAATCCCCTAAATCTGGTGTTCCAGCTTTGGCTAGCCAAGTGTAATACCGTCTGATGTGTGGCAAAGGATAGATTATTTTCTGTGGTGAAATTCAATTGCCAAAATAGCAATCCCTAAATCTGGTGTCCCATCAGTGGCTGGCAGAGAATAATAGTGTCCGGCAAAACATATATATTTTGTTCTGGGGTTAAATTCAATTGCCAAAATATCAATACCCTGAATCTGGTGTTCCAGCAGTTGCAGGCCTAGTTTAAATCTGTCCGTAAAAGGGCATATTTTGTTCTGGGGTGAAATTCAATTGCGAAAATAGCAAAACCATAAATCAGTGGTTTCAGCTGTGGCTGGCCAAGTTTGATAGTGTCCTGCAAAGGGTATATTTTGTTCTGGGGTGAAATTCAATTGCCAAAATAGCAATACCATAAATCAGGTGTCCCAGCAGTGGCTGGCAAAGTATAATAGTGTCCGGCAAAACATATATTTTGTTCTGGGGTGAAATTCAATTGCCAAAATAGCAATAACATAAATTAGTGGTTTCAGCTGTGGCTCGCCAAGTTTCATAGTGTCCTGCAAAGGATATATTTTGTTCTGGGGTAAAATTCAATTGCCAAAATAGCAATACCCTGAATCTGGTGTTCCAGCAGTTGCAGGCCTATTTTAAATCTGTCCGTAACAGGGTATATTTTGTTCTGGGGTGAAATTAAATTGCTAAAATAGCAATACCAAAAATCAGTGGTTTCAGCTGTTGCTGGCTAAGTTTCATAGTGTCCTGCAAAAGATATATTTTGTTCTGGGGTAAAATTCAATTGCCAAAATAGCAATACCCTGAATCTGGTGTTCCAGCAGTTGCAGGCCTAGTTTAAATCTGTCTGTAACAGGGTATATTTTGTTCTGGGGTGAAATTCAATTGCCAAAATAGCAATGCCATAAATCAGTGGTTTTAGCTGTGGCTGGTGTGGGGGGTTAGCTCTGGTCTCGGGGATCATTCACACAAACTTCCTACCGGACAACGGATTTCATGTCCAAACAGTGCATTTATTTGGCAGTCTTCTCAAACAAAACAAAATAAATGAACACCTGCCCGTCTAGGCACTACCTAATACATAAGATACATCATATCCCTAACTCGGCTATATGATAGCGTTCACACACGGAACCAGGTGCGGCTTACCCCAGCCATACAATACTCCAGCCCTCAGGCTGTAACGAGTGCAGTACCTTTATACAGGGGTTGTGGTCTAGCAGACCTCCCGACTCTGACCTTTCAACGTTTGTTCCCGGGCCTCACCGAGTCCCCCAAAGTCCAGGCTTTTGCATAGCCTCTTGGCCCCTCAGCCTTGCCTTGCTGAGACCACACTGACAGAGCATCAGCAGGCCTCTGTCTGCACACTCTCCAGAGTCAGAGACCCCACCCATGTCCAACAAGAGGATTAAATAGAATCCCTGGACATGGGCATTGTCCAAAATCCCGGACTGGAGCATGGGGAACAGGCACCCACCCAGCACATTACCTGTTCCCAGTAAAAGCCCGCCCTGGAACTGGCTGAGCCAGCTATACTAATATTTAACTTGGGCTTTCATTCCACCAAGGCCAGGCACCTTGGTGACATGCTCTCGGTGCAAACAGCCCTGTCTGACGGTTTCCCTGGGGCTTCACTGCACACATCAGTGTTCACATTGCCACACTGGCCAAGTTTCATAGTGTCCTGCAAAGGATATATTTTGTTCTGGGTTGAAATTCAATTGCCAAAATAGCAATGCCATAAATCTGGTATCCCAGCAGTGGCTGGCAAAGTATAATAGTGTCCACCAAAACATATATTTTGTTCTGGGGTGAAATTAAATTGCCAAAATAGAAATACCCTGAATCTGTTGTCCCAGCAGTGGCTGGCAAAGTATAATAGAGTCCCTCAAAACATATATTTTGTTCTGGGGTGAAATTCAATTGCCAAAATAGTAATACCCTGAATCTGGAGTCCCAGCAGTGGTTAGCAAAGTATAATAGTGTCCCTCAAAACATATATTTTGTTCTGGGGTGAAATTCAATTGCCAAAATAGCAATACCATAAATCAGTGGTTTCAGCTGTGGCTGGCCAAGTTTCATAGTGTCCTGCAAAGGATATATTTTGTTCTGGGGTGAAATTCAATTGCAAAAATAGCAATACCATAAAGCTGGAGTCCCAGTAGTGGCTGTCAAAGTATAATAGTGTCCGCTAAAACATATATTTTGTTCTGGGGTGAAATTAATTTGCCAAAATAGCAATACCCTGAATCTGGTGTCCCAGCAGTGGCTGGCAATGTATAATAGTGTCCGGCAAAACATATGTTTTGTTCTGGGGTGAAATTCAATTGCCAAAATAGCAATACCCTTAATCTGGAGTCCCAGCAGTGGCTGGATAAGTATAATAGTGTCCGGCAAAACATATATTATGTTTTGGGGTGAAATTCAATTGCCAAAATAGCAATATACTGAATCTGGTGTCCCAGCAGCGGCTGGCAAAGTATAATAGTGTCCGGCAAAACATATATTTTGTTCTGGGGTGAAATTCAATTGCCAAAATAGCAATACCATAAATCAGTGGTTTCAGCTGTGGCTCGCCAAGTTTCATAGTGTCCTGCAAAGGATATATTTTGTTCTGGGGTGAAATTCAATTGCCAAAATAGCAAAACCCTGAATCTGGTGTCCCAGCAGTTGCAGGCCTATTTTAAATCTGTCCGTAACAGGGTATATTTTGTTCTGGGGTAAAATTAAATTGCTAAAATAGCAATACCAAAAATCAGTGGTTTCAGCTGTTGCTGGCTAAGTTTCATAGTGTCCTGCAAAAGATATATTTTGTTCTGGGGTTATATTCAATTGCCAAATTGCAATACCCTGAATCTGGTGTTCCAGCAGTTGCAGGCCTAGTTTAAATCTGTCCGTAACAGGGTATATTTTGTTCTGGGGTGAAATTCAATTGCCAAAATAGCAATGCCATAAATCAGTGGTTTTAGCTGTGGCTGGCCAAGTTTCATAGTGTCCTGCAAAGGATATATTTTGTTCTGGGTTGAAATTCAATTGCCAAAATAGCAATGCCATAAATCTGGTATCCCAGCAGTGGCTGGCAAAGTATAATAGTGTCCGCCAAAACATATATTTTGTTCTGGGGTGAAATTAAATTGCCAAAATAGAAATACCCTGAATCTGTTGTCCCAGCAGTGGCTGGCAAAGTATAATAGTGTCCCTCAAAACATATATTTTGTTCTGGGGTGTAATTCAATTGCCAAAATAGCAATGCCATAAATCAGTGGTTTCAGCTGTGGCTGGCCAAGTTTCATAGTGTCCGGCAAAGGATATATTTTGTTCTGGGGTGAAATTCAATTGCAAAAATAGCAATACCATAAATCAGTGGTTTCAGCTGTGGCTGGCCAAGTTTCATAGTGTCCTGCAAAGGATATATTTTGTTCTGGGGTGAAATTCAATTGCAAAAATAGCAATACCATAAATCTGGTGTCCCAGTAGTGGCTGGCAAAGAATAATAGTGTCCGCTAAAACATATATTTTGTTCTGGGGTGAAATTTATTTGCCAAAATAGCAATACCCTGAATCTGGTGTTCCAGCAGTGGCTGGCAATGTATAATAGTGTCCGGCAAAACATATGTTTTGTTCTGGGGTGAAATTCAATTGCCAAAATAGCAATACACTCAATCTGGAGTCCCAGCAGTGGCTGGATAAGTATAATAGTGTCCGGCAAAACATATATTATGTTTTGGGGTGAAATTCAATTGCCAAAATAGCAATACCATAAATCTGCTGTCCTAGCAGTGGCTGTCAAAGTATAATAGTGTCCGTCAAAACATATATTTTGTTCTGGGTGAAATTCAATTGCTAAAATAGCAATACCCTGAATCTGGTGTCCCAGCAGTTGCAGGCCTATTTTAAATCCGTCCGTAACAGAATATATTTTGTTCTGGGGTGAAATTAAATTGCTAAAATAGCAATACCACAAATCCGTGGTTTCAGCTGTTACTGGCTAAGTTTCATAGTGTCCTGCAAAAGATATATTTTGTTCTGGGGTGAAATTCAATTGCCAAAATAGCAATACGATAAATCAGTGGTTTCAGCTGTGGCTCGCCAAGTTTCATAATGTCCTGCAAAGGATATATTTTGTTCTGGGGTGAAATTCAATTGCCAAAATAGCAAAACCCTGAATCTGGTGTTCCAGCAGTTGCAAGCCTAGTTTAAATCTGTCCGCAACAGGATATATTTTTTTCTGGGGTGAAATTCAATTGCCAGAATAGCAATACCATAAATCTGATGTCCCAGCAGTGGCTGGCAAAGTATAATAGTGTCCGGCAAAACATATATTTTGTTCTGTTGTGAAATTCAATTTTCAAAATAGAAATACCATAAATCAGTGGTTTCAGCTGTGGCTGGCTAAATTTCATAGTGTCCAGCAAAGGATATATTTTGTTCTGGGGTAAAATTCACTTGCCAATATAGCAATAATATGAATCTGGTGTTCCAGCTTTTGCAGGCCAAGTACCTAGTTTAAATCTGTCCGTAAAAGGGTATATTACACTCAAGGTGTGTATACAAGTGCTGAGAGGGTCATCCTCAATAACTTCACACGCTACCATGCATTTCCCATTGTATTTCTGTCCGTTATAGGGTATATTACACAAAGTGTTAAAATACAATTGCTGAAGGCATAATCCTACATATTTTTTTACATGCTACTGTGCATCTCCAAGTGTAAATCTGTCCATAAAAGTATTCCTTTATCCAGGGCCTAAATACTAGCCCTACAATAGATATTCCCCTAAATCAGTGGTTACTACTATGCCTGGATTAGTGTAATACGGTACTTAAATAAATAGGCAGATAGTGTTAGGTGCCTGTAAAAAAAAGGCCTGAATTTGACATCAATACATTGGGCCAAATATTTTATTTCTTATTGTGGTGTTTGGTGAACAGTAATAATGAGGAAAACATCTAGTAAGGGACGCGGTCGTGGTGGTGTTAGTGGACCCTCTGGTGCTGGGAGAGGACATGGCCATTCTGCCACAGCCACACGTCCTAGTGAACCAACAACCTCAGGTTTCAGTACCCGCCGGAATTTACAGCGATATTTGGTGGGGCCGAATGCCGTTCTAAGGATGGTAAGGCCTGAGCAGGTACAGGCGCTAGTCAATTGCGTGACCAACAGTGGATCCAGCACGTTCACAACATTATCTCACACCCAGTCTTCTGTAGAAAGCACACAGATGGCGCCTGAAAACCAAGCCCATCAGTCTGTCACATCACCCCCATGCATATTAGGGAAACTGTCTGAGCCTCAAGTTATACAGCAGTCTCTTCTGCTGTTTGAAGACTCTGCTGGCAGGGTTTCCCAAGGGAATCCACCTAGCCCTTCCCCAGTGCACTGATGCACAGCCACTGATGTTTCCTGATGATGAGGACATGGGAATGCCACCTCATCGGAGTTCGCACGTCTCTGATGATGACAAAACACAGGTGCCAACTACTGCATCTTTCTGCAGTGTGCGGACCAAACAGGAGGTCAGGGAGGAAGACTGTGTGGAAGACGATGCAGGGGACGATTAGGTCCTAGACCCCACATGGAATGAAGGTCGTGCCACTGACTTTCATAGTTCAGAGGAAGAGGCAGTGGTGAGACCGAGCCAACAGAGTAGCAAAAGAGGTTGCAGCGGGCAAAAGCAGAACAGCCGCCGCCAAGAGAGTTTGCCTGCTACTGGGCACCGCCACCAGGGACCGAGCACCCCAAAGGCAGCTTCAAGGAGTACCCTGGCATGGCACTTCTTTAAACAATGTGCTGACGACAAGACCCGGTGGTGGTCTGCACACTGTGCCATCAGAGCCTGAAGCGAGGCATTAACGTTCTAAACCTTAGCACAATCTGCATGACCAGGCATCTACATGCAAAGCATGAACTGCAGTGGAGTAAACACCTTAAAAGCAAGGAACTCACACAGGCTCCCCCTGCTCCCTGTTCTGCTGCTGCCTCGGCCTCTTCCTCTGCCTCGGGAGGAATGTTGGCACCTCCCACACACCAAACAGAGGATGTGCCACCGACACCACCACCTGCGTCACCAATCATCTCCATCATGTCACACGGCAGCGTTCAGCTCTCCATCTCACAAACCTTGGAGAGAAAACGTAAATTCCCACCTGGCCACCCTCGAGCCCTGGGCCTGAATGCCAGCATTTCTAAACTACTGGCCTTTGAAATGCTGTCATTCAGGCTGGTGGACACAGACAGCTTCAAACAGCTGATGGCGATGGCTGTCCCACAGGATGTTGTTCCCAGCCGCCACTACTTCAAGACAGCCGTGCCTTCCCTGCACAACCAAGTATCCGATAAAATCAAGTGTGCACTGCGCAACGACATCTGTGGCAAGGTCCACCTAAGGCATTAACGTTCTGAACCTTAGCACAACCTGCATGACCAGGGATCTACATGCGAGACGCGGGCTGCAGTGGAGTAAGCACCTTCAAAACTAAGAATGGGCTCAGGCCCCTCCTGCTCCCTTTTCTGCTGCTGCCTCTTCCTCCGCCTCTGGAGGAACATTGGCACCTGCCACCCAGCAAACAGAGGATGTGCCACCTCCACCACTGTCACTGCGCAACGCCATCTGTGGCAAGGTCCACCTAACCACAGATACGTGGACCAGTAAGCATGGCCAGAGACGCTATATCTCCCTAACTGCAAATTGGGTAAATGTAGTGGCGGCTGGGCCCCAGGCGGAGAGTTACTTGGCGCACGTCCTTCCACCGCCATGGATCGCAGGGCATCATTCTTTGCCTCCTGTAGCCTCCTCCTCCTACTCGGCTTCCTCCTCCTCTGCTTCCACCAGCTCATCCAGTCAGCCACACACCTCAACCACCAACTTCAACACAGCCCGGGGAAAACGTCAGCAGGCCATTCTGAAACTCATATGTTTGGGGGACAGGCCCCACACTGCGCAGGAGTTGTGGCGGGGTATTGAACAACAGACCGACCAGTGGTTTCTGCCGATGGGCCTGAAGCCCAGCATGGTGGTGTGCGATAATGGGTGAAATCTCTTCGCAGCTCTGGGACTAGCCGGTTTGACGCACTTGCCTGGCACATGTGTTGAATTTGGTGGTGCAGAAGTTCATTCACAACTACCCCGACATGTCAGAGCTGCTGCATAAAGGGAGGGCCATCTGTGCGCTCTTCCGGTGTTCACATCCTGCCACTGCTCGCCTGTCTGCGCTCCAGGGGAACTTCGGCCTTCCCGCTCACCGCCTCATATGCGACATGCTAACCAGGTGGAACTCCACCTTGCACATGCTGGAGAGACTGTGCGAGCAGCAGCAGGCCATAGTGGAGTTTCAGCTGCATCACGCACGCGTCAGTCACACTGTGGAGCAGCACCACTTCACTACCAATGATTAGGCTTCCATGCGAGACCTGTGTGCCCTGTTGCGCTGTTTCGAGTACTCCACCAACATGGCCAGTGGCGATGACACCGTTATCAGCGTTACAATACCACTTCTATGTCTCCTTGAAAAAACGCTTAGGGCGATGATGGAAGAGGAGGTGGCCCAGGAGGAGGAGGATGAGGGGTCATTTTTAGTACTTTCATGCCAGTCTGTTAGAAGTGGCTCAGAGGGAGGTTTTTTGCAACAGCAGAGGCCAGGTACAAATGTGGCCAGCCAGGGCCCACTACTGGAGGACGAGGAGGATGAGGAGGAGGTGGAGGAGGATGAGGATGAAGCAGGTTCACAGCGGGGTGGCACCCGACACAGCTCAGGCCCATCACTGGTGCGTGGCTGGGGGGATACGGAGGACAAAGACGATATGCCTCCCACAGGGAACAGCTTGACCTTACCTCTGGGGAGCCTGGCACACATGAGCGACTACATGCTACAGTGCCTGGACAATGACAGCAGAGTTGCCCACATTTTAACGTGTGCGGACTACTGGGTTTCCACCGTGCTGGATCCCCAGTACAAAGACAATGTGCCCACCTTACTTCCTGCACTGGAGTGTGATAGGAAGATGCGCGAGTACAAGCGCACGCTGGTAGATGCGCTCCTGAAAGCATTTCCAAATGTCACAGGGGAACAGGTGGAAGCCCAAGGCGCAGACAGAGGAGGAGCAAGAGGTTGCCAACGCAGCTGTGTCACGGCCAGCTCCTCTGAGGGCAGGGTTAGCATGGCAGAAATGTGGAAAAGTTTTGTCTCCACGCCACAGCTAACTGCACCACCACCTGATACGGAACGTGCAGGAGGCAGCATTTCACTAACATGGTTGAACAGTATGTGTGCACACCCCTCCACGTACTGACTGATGGTTCGGCCCCATTCAACTTCTGGGTCTCCAAATTGTCCACGTGGCCAGAGCTAACCTTTTATGCCTTGGAGGTGCTGGTCCGCCCGGCAGCCAGCGTTTTGTCTGAACGTGTATTCAGCACAGCAGGGGGCGTCATTACTGACAAACGCAGCCGCCTGTCCACAGCCAAAGTGGACAAGCTGACGTTCATAAAAATGAACCAGGCATGGATCCCACAGGACCTGTCCATCCCTTGTGCAGAATAGACATTTATAACTGCCTCCCCCTCAACCATGTAATCTTGTACTCCGGGGCACTTCTTTCTTGAATCCTCAATTTTTTTAACTTTACCATGATCTTGCGGTGCAAACCAAAGTTGAATGAACCTCTCCTCAATCAGGGCGCCGAGGCTTAAATAACTGAAAGTGGCCTTCTCCAGTGGTGGGTGATATGACGTCTGATTCTCTGCTGTGGGACCTCTCTCTTCTGTCTGGGTGCTGGGGCCTAAATAACTCAAAGTGGCCTTCTCCAATGGTAGGTGATATGACGCCATATTCCTTGCTGTGGGACCTCTCTCCTCTGTCTGGGTGCTGGGGCCTAAATAACTGAAAGTGGCCTTCACCAGTGGTGGGTGATATGACACATGATTCCTTGCTGTGGGACATCTCTCTTCTGTCTGGGTGCTGGAGCCTAAATAACTGAAAGTGGCCTTCACCAGTGGTGGGTGATATGACGCATGATTCCTTGCTGTGGGACCTCTCTCCTCTTACTGGGTGCTGGGGCCTAAATAACTCAAAGTGGCCTTCTCCAGTGGTGGGTGATATAATGCCTTATTCCTTGCTGTGGGACCTCTCTCCTCTGTCTGGGTGATGGGGCCTAAATAAATGAAAGTGGCCTTCTCCAGTGGTGGGTGATATGACGCATAATTCTCTGCAGTGGGACCTCTCTCCTCTGTCTGGGTGCTGGGGCCTAAATAACTGAAAGTGACCTTCTCCAGTGGTGGGTGATATGACGCCTTATTCCTTGCTGTGGGACCTCTCTCCTCTGTCTGGGTGCTGGGGCCGAAATAACAGAAAGTGACCTTCTCCATTGGTGGGTGACTTAAAACCTGATTCTCTGCTATGGGACCTCTCTACAATTGATATTGGGTAATTTTTATTTATTTTATGTTATTTTAATTCATTTCCCTATCCACATTTGTTTGCAGGGCATTTACCTACATTTTTCTGTCTTTTGCAGCCCTCTAGCCCTTTCCTGGACTATTTTACAGCCTTTTTAGTGCCCAAAAGTTCGGGTCCCAATTGACTTCAATGGGGTTCGGGTTCGAGATGAAGTTCGGGTCGAGTTCAGATCCCGAACTCGAACATTTTCGTGTAGTTCGGCCGAACTTCTTGAACTCGAACATCCAGGTGTTCGCTCAACTCTAGAAGTGAGTAAGCTTTAGAAAATATTTATTGATTTAGAGTCTAGACCATGTCATACTGGCCCAACAGAGAACCAGAGGATCCTCTGGTGGACCCAGGCCCAGTTTGGTACCAAACCCGATTTTGGATTCCTATTTTAAAATGCTTCTCAATAATCAGATAGGAATAGAGTAGTTATTCACTGAAGTCTCGCACAACATCAGCCGAGAAATATTTTTCCTCCCAGGAGCCAATACATTTTATGCTGTACAGAAACAGCATTTCCAAAAGTTTTTGAACGAATCGACTTCGGATCTATGATCCGAAGCTTAATATGCTCAAGCTTATACACTGCTTGGCCCTGTAAATCAAAGTGGAGAAGGTGCAGCAGATGCAAAGAAGGGGGAGCCTCTATTGGACCAACACAGATGCCTTTATCTGACAAGTACTCATGCAACAGGTTAGCTAGTTTGATAGATATAAATCTTCTGAGGCCCTTTAACACTTTCAGACCCAACTTAATTTAGCAAATCTGACGTGTTGCTTCATGTTGCATTAACTTTGGAATGCTTTTACCTATCCAAGCAATTCCGAGATTTATTTTCATACAATGATTTTTGGGTGCAATGTCGCAGAAAAGAGATCCTAGGATAATCCAACAGTGGAAACAAAAATGTGATCCTATTTTGGAAAACACACCCCTCATAGAATTGTGGCGGGGTGGAGTGAGCATTTTGACCCCACTGGTGTTAAAAAAATTAATGTGTAGTTGATGGTGAATAATGAAAACAAGTGTTATGCTAACATGGCAATTTGTTGTGTCTAATTTGTGCCATTGTGAAATGTTATCTCTTTAATTAATATACTGTGTTTCCTGATTGTAGAAATACCCATTATGTGGCCCCTAACTATAGTCTGTATATATGACAGGGCTCCAAAGTGAAGGTACACCATGCACATTGGAGGTCTAATATGATGATTTATGCAGCATTGGCTGATAATTAGTGAGGTTCTGATATGAAATAAAAAGGTAACCTCTCAAATGTACTGAGGACTTAGACTCAATAGGCGTTCCATAAAATTTAGAAGCACTTGGCTATGAAAATGAACATTTTTTGGTCAATAAAATGTTGCTTTAGCCCCAATTTTTTTATTTTCATGAGGAGTAGCAGGAGAAAAAGCACCACATCATTTATTAACCATTTTCTCCTCAATACAGCAATTTCCCATATATGGCTGTAAAAAACTGTATGAGCACTTTGCAGGGTTCAGAAGGGAAGGAGCGCCATATTGCTTTGGGAGGGCAGATTTTGGAGAAATGTTTTTTTAGGCACAATTTTGAATTTGAAGAGACCTCTGATGTGAAATAAAAAAGAGCTGTCCAAGGAGTGACCCCCATCTTGGAAACTATGCCCCTCAAGGAATCCAATTCAAAGGCTTTAGTAAGCATTTTGACATCACAAAAATGATTTTATAGTGGATGGTGAAATGATATGTAACCTATGTGGACTATATAACAGTGTAATAAAGTGGTAAAATTACATGGTACATGAAGGATAAAATTAATTCTCCATGGATGAGTGGTACACTTTGAAGCAATCCTTTATAGACAAGCCAGGTTTTCCAGGCAACATTACACAGTGATAAATGGTGTACTTTCATATTTCCCTTTTGGAACACACTGCATCTTTTTGGGGTTATTCCTTTCCTTGCTGTTTGGGTAACTTCACTAGGAAAATGCTGCCCTGGTAGAATACAGGCACCATTGCTTCTAGAAATACGGGGGGGCTCCCTAGTTTAGAAAAATTAGGCTTCAGAAATGTATCAACCCCTATAACACTCATTTATACAGATGATTTTTTTTTCGACGGTGTACACCTCAAACTTGGTGCTAAAGTGGTTGAGGACTGGCCTAATTTTAAATAGTCAGTCAGTCATTTTGGGGTGGGCATTTTGATTCATCATTGTAATGCAAACATTTCCGAATTGCTTCAAGTTATTTCTGGGTCATGGCCATACTGTAAATTGGAGTGTAGGACAAAACATCTGTCATCCAGTACTATTAAATTTCTGGCTTTTTACGAGGCTCAGATGGAGCACAAGCTTCCAAAATGTCTTCATCTCTATTGTATGGGTCCAGCTCAGAGGTTGAGCAAATGATGATGTGGGATTTTGGGCAAAAAATCATTGGGCATATAAATTGGTTTGTTCCACCATTTGGTTTACAAAACCCTGAGGGGTTCACAAGTGACTGAAAATCCAGCAGAAAATAAGCTGCTGTGTTTGGTGCATTTTATTCAGCAAAAAAAACTTAACAAAACCACATGTATTGCGTTTTTGCTGCAGAAAAGTCAGCAGAGTTCACCCTCTCCATCGCAAAAGATGAAATCCGCTATATAAATACTGCAACTTTTCCATTCAATTTTTTTTTTACAGAATGTGTGGATGAGAATTTCTGCTTTGGTACTGTATAGTGATGAGAGAGCATGCTCGGCTGAGTATTGGTTCGGCTCGAGCATCAGTATGTTCGGCACTCGGCTTAACTCGGCCGAGCACAACGTGTATTTGTTGCATTGCTCAAGTCTCCTCCCCACACGTTTGGCGCCAATCAAGGTCCAGGTAAGTAATTCCCTTCGGTGTAAAGCCATAGCCATGTTAGCTGTAAGCCTTACACTGATTGGCTGGCCGGAACACGTGATACAAGTTGATATAGGAGCTGATGTCCAGCGCTTGGATCATTCAGCGTCAGGGAGAGCAGGCAGTAGGCCGGGACAGATAGCGTGTTGCTGTAAACTTATTGATTTTACTGCAAAAACCTTATCGGAAGACTAAACAGTTCTTTTAAGGACTACAGTGTGTGTTTGACAGCAGTGCAGAACCTTTTTTTTTTTAAGAAGCAGTTTAATTCAGCACTATCAGGGACAGGCATCTTCACAGGCACAGATAGTGCAGGGCTTGAAAATCGCTTTTTAAGTATCCAAACTTCTAAAAGACAGAAATATTTCACATTAGTGTCATCCACAGTACGCCATCAGAAAGCAGTGTGTGGAGCAGACATTATAAAAAGGGGCTTATTCACTACAGTGTGCCTGCTAGTGAGATATACACTGCACCATCAGAAATCAGTGTGTTGGGCAGACATTATAAAAAGGTGCTTATTTACTACAGTGTGCCTGCTAGTGAGATATACACTGCACCATCAGAAAGCAGTGTGTTGAGCAGACATTATAAAAAGAGGCTTATTCACTACAGTGTGACTTCTAGTGAGATATACAATGCACCATCATAAAGCAATGTGTTGGGCAGACATTATAAAAAGGGGCTCATTCACTACAATGTGCCTGCTAGTGAGATATACATATCACCATCAGAGAAATTATTTTTTCTGAGGAAATTAACCTAATTTTTGCCATATCTGTGTGTGCGTTACTCCAGCAGAGAGTGATTTATATTTTGGCCATAGTTAACTAGTTTTGGGCAAATCTGTGTGTGTTTTTAGGCCTCGACCGTATATACAATATTCCAGTAGAGAATACAATTTTATTTGGGACAGATTTGTATCCAATATAGAACTATATCTGAATACAGTGTGTATATTACAAATTCAATTTTCTTGGGCCTAGTATACTGGCCGACATCTGTTGTATTTTGCTTCCAATACCGAACTATATCTGAATACAGCGTGTATTTTACAAATTCCATTATCTTGGGCCAAGTTTACTTCCCAAAATCTGTTGTATTTTGCTTCCAATACCGAACTACATCTGAATACAGTGTGTATATTACAAATTCCAATATCTTAGGTCTAGTATACAGGCCGACATCTGTTGTATTTTGCTTCCAATACCGAACTACATCTGAATACAGTGTATATATATCAAATTCCATTATGTTGGGCCTAGTTTACTGGCCAAAATCTGTTGTACTGTGTCTTTAGCGGCCAGTTAAACAATTTGTGCCACATCTACAGACAAAACCATTAATATGAAGAAGCCGAGCACAAAGGGACGGGAAAGTGGGCGTGATGCTGATGGTTCACGCAGAGGCAGTGGCCCTGGGCGCAATGAAACCGTGCCCGCTGCCAGTGCACCTGGAAAAAAAATTTAAATAAATATACCCAGCTTCATGTCCAAATTAGCTGGGCACGCAGTACTACACAGTCAAAGTCGGACCAGTGCGAAGAGTTGGTCGGTTGGATTGCAGAAGATGATTCTTCCAGTCGGTTAAGCACCATCCTCTCTTCCTCCAGGTCCAGTCTCTGTAGCCAAGAGTGTGGTCAACCAAATCCTCACTCTGATCATCCTTCCTCCAAAAATGTAGAGGCTTGCCAAACGAGTGATCCGCATCCGGATATTCCAAGGAGGTCTTTCCAGCGCCACTATTAGAATTGGCCCTCTCGCCCAGGACGCTTGAAGAGGGACCTGAGAGATTGTTAGGTCAAGTCAGGAGGATGAGCAAAGGGAGGAAGTGGAAGAGGAGGTGGTGGTTGATGAGGTCACTGACCCAACATGGGAAGGTGATAAGCCGAGCGAGGACAGCAGTACATAGGGGGAGTGATCCGCAGCACCGCAACAGTCTGTAAGAGGCATTGGTCTTGCAAAAGGGAGACGTCGGCCAACACCAAACAGGCCGGCAAGCATCACACTGAGCACCCCCATGCATAAATCTACCTTACAAAGGGGTAGGTGTTCAGCAGTAAGGCGTTTCTTTTAGGAAAGCTCAGACGACAAAAGAGTGGTAGTTTGCAACCTGTGCTGTACCAAAATGAGCCGGGGCGTGAACACTAGCAACCTCACCACCACCATTATGATCCGCCACATGGCATCCAAGCACCCTAATAAGTGGGTTGAACACATGGGTCCACAATCGGGCTCTGCGGGCAACACCACTGCTTCCTCTTCCCCTGTGTTACGCACTAATGACCAATCCCCTGTCGAAGGCGGAGGCCGGATACCCCTCGCCCTGCACCTAGACCTTCACATGGACCGTCAGCAACAACATCCACTTCCCTGTCCCAGCGCAGCATCCAAATGTCAATAACACAGGCATTTAAGCACAAGCGCAAATACCCACCCACTCATAGCACTAAATGCACAACTTTAAAAATTACTGGCCCTTTAAATGTTGCCATTTTGGCTTGTGGACACTGAGGACTTCCGCAGCCTGATGTCGGCGGCCATCCCTCGTTACGCAGTCCCCAGCCACCACTATTTTTGACGGTGTACCGTTCCCTCCTTACACCAGCATGTGTCCCAGAACATCACCCGTGCCCTGACCAACGCACTTACTGGGAAGGTCCACCTCACCACGGACATATGGACAAGTGCTGGTGGCCAGGGACGCTACACTTCCCTGACCGCACATTGGGTGACTGTTGTAGAGGCAGGGAGTTACTCGTACCCTGGGATGGCACAGGTGCTAATCACGCCCAGGATTGCAAGCCCTACGTCCATCAGGGTCTCCGCCAGCAGCGTTGTGACTGGCTCCAACTCCCACTTCTCCTCCTCTACAGCCTCCTCCTCCACTTCCACCTCCAACAGCTGTCAGCCATCAGTCGCTAGCTGGAAGCAGTGTAGCACTGCTGTGGTTAAGCGTAAACAGGCCGTGCTGAAGCTGATCTGCTAAGAGGACAAACAGCAAACTGCCGCAGAGCTGTGGCAGGGTATAAGGGACCAGACCAAGCTGTGGCTCTCGCCAGTCAACCTACAACCATGCATGGTTGTGTCTGAAAATGGACGTAACTTGGTGGCGGCTTCGGAGCTCGGCAACCTGACACACATCCCATGCCTAGCCCACGTCTTAAACTTAGTGGTTCAGCGGTTTATCAAAACCTACTCCAATTTGTCAGAAGCTTCTAGTGAAGGCGCGCCGCTTGTGTGCCTATTTCCGAAAGTGGTCCACAGCTTCAGCTGGTCTGTTAATGCTGCCAAAGCGCTTGCGGCTTCCAGCTCACCGATTGTTGTGCGACGTGAACATGCGCTGGAACTCTACCTTCTATAAGTTGGCAAGGATTTGTGAGCAGCAGAGGGCAGTTGTGGAATACCAGCTGTAACATGGTCGCCGCCTTTCGAGTCAACTGCCACTATTCACAAGCAAGAAGTGGGCATTGATGTCAGACCTATGTGAGGTTTTAAAAAACTTTGATGAATCCACACAGATGGTTAGTGGCGATAATGCCATTATCAGCGTAACCATCGCACTGCTGTGTCTATTCAAACGATCGCTGCTCACAATTATGAAGAACGCTCTGAATGTGACAGATTAAGAAATGGCGGAGAACATTACACAGGGTGATAGCCATACCACCCACAGTTTGTCTTCTCAGCCATGAAGAGGAGGAGGCTAGTACCCATGGAACTTTAATTCCATCTGTTCAGCGTGGATAGGCAGAGGAGGAGGTGGAGGATGAGGGGATGGAGAGTCATCCTGATGTTGACATCGACGTCTTGCCTGTTAGTACTCTGGCACACATGGCTGACCTCATGTTAGGCTGCCTTTCCCGCGACCCTCGCGTTATATGCATTTTAGATAACACAGATTACTTGGTGTTCACCCTCCTCGACCCCCACTACAAAGAGAACTTCTCATCTCTCATTCCTGTGGTGGGGAGAGTAAAATTGTGCAATAACAGAAGGTACTTGTTGAGAGATTGCTCCAAAATTTTCCATCTGACAATGCGGCCGGCAGAGTCTGTACTTCTTTAGGCAAAGGAGGAAGGAAGACAAGGGGAGACATAGCAGTACCAACAGAGGCAGGGCAACACTTTTCAAAGCATGGGACACTTTTATGACACCCGGGCAGCAACCTCACCCTGAAGTGTGGCCTAGTGCTACTGTACAAGGAGGGAAAAGTTTTGGAATATGGTGTAGGAATACAATGCAGACCATGTCAGCGTCCTAAATGATCCCTCAGTGCCTTACAACTACGTAAGCACGAACATGCGATCTATGCCTTGGAGGTGCTGGCCTGCCCTGCCGCCAGTGTATTGTCTGAGCGTGTATTTAGTACTGCAGGTGGCATTATAACAGATAAGCGTATCTGCTTGTCCACTGACAATGCGGACAGGTTGACTCAGATAAAAATGAACAAGGCCTGGATTGCCCCTGACTTTTCCACTCCACCAGAGGAAAGCTGAGCTAATGAACAAAAACGGAATTTAACTGTATGCTTTATAATGTACTCAATCCACAAGATTCAGATGCACCCTTTTCACAACAAAAAAAGCGTATATGTTTTAATCTTGTTTTCTCCTCCTCCTCCTCTTCCATACAGTATATATGCCCTCACTACAATGTTTAGTAGGCTCTGCACGCCTGTAGGCTATCACTGCAATGTTTTAGAGGTTTCGCTCAACTTCAGGCCCTCACCTCCAATGTTTTATGTGGTCTGCTCACCTTCAGTCCCTCACCTCCAATGTTTTATAAGGTCTGCTCACCTTCAGGCCCTCACCTCCAATGTTGTATACGGTCTGCTCACCTGTAGGCCATTACTGCAATGTTTTATGGGGTTTGCTCACCTTAAGGGCCTCACCTCCAATGTTTTATACGGTCTGCTTACCTTCAGGCCCTCACCTCCAATGTTTTCTATGGTCTGCTCACCTTCAGGCCCTCACCTCCAATGTTTTATATGGTCTGCTCACCTGTAGGCGATTACTGCAATGTTTTATGCGGTTCGCTAACCTTCAGGCCCTCACCTCCAATGTTTAATATGGTCTGCTCACATTCAGGCCCTCACCTCCAATGTGTTATACGGTCTGCTCACCTGAAGGCTATTACTGCAATGTTTTATGGGGTTTGATCACCTTCAGGCCCTCATCTCTAATGTTTTATATGGTCTGCTCACCTGTAGGCCATCACTGCAATGTTTTATGGGGTTCGCTCACCTTCAGGCTCTCAACTATAATGTTTTACAGGGTCAGCTCAGCAACAGGCCCTCACCCATAATGTTTTATAGGGTAGCCAGCAGGCCCTTGCTCCAAATGTTTTTGAGGGTCACCAGCAGGCCATCAATTATAATTTTTCAAGGGTGTGTATGATGCCTTCCTTTATGTGTAATACATAGTGTATTCGAGTGCTGGTTCCTTGTAATTTTTGTCAGCCCTTTCACTTAGTGCATAGGCTTTATGAGTGTAGGAGTGTACCTGAACAATTGTAGCACCATGTGAATGAGGCCCTCCTTTATGTGATATACAGGCTGTATCGGCCTGCTTCTTCCTGGTAATTTTTGGCAGCACTTGCATTATATACAATTGAATATAAAGGAAAGAATGTTTCCTAACAATTTTACCTCTAAAATAGTCTGGTTTTTTTAAGGGGTGGGATTTTTGGCGTAATTTTGTCAGTCTGTAAAAGTGGTGCCCAATTAGGACAACATGGTTCCCAGCAGCGACATTGGAGTCCAAGATGCACCCAGACATGGTCCCTATGCGGTTCCAGATCCATTTTGGTGGTCATTTTCTGACCTTTTCCAATGGACCAGGCACCCTCCTCTCATCCAAGCAGGGGGTGCCTGGTTGTCTCCCATTGACTTCCATTATACTCGGGTGCTCGGCCGAGCGCACAAATATCACTATGTGTTCGGACCGAGTACCCGAACACCTGAACACTTTGGTGCTTGCTCATCACTAGTACTGTACAATGACACACGCAAATCTGCAACTATTCAGTTACGTTTGACCCCAGCCTTAAAGAAAAATATATTAAAAATGTCAATGCCTTGTCAACTTGGTTCTCCGAGTTGCCCACAAACTGAAGAAATTAAGGCTATTAATCTTCATGGGGTAGGGTCCATATGGGATAACTGTGGGGAGATGCCTCAGCTGTTGTATGTAGGGTTTGTATGTAGTGCTTTTATACATGAAGGGACTGCAATAAATTTGAAGCAGAATTTAGGAGAAAGATAAACATTTACTAACAGATAAAACAGAAGAAAAGTAGCATTTTTTTCATTAAAAAAACCTGCTCAGTTATTTCAAGATGTATGCAAGCAGATGTTTTGAGTGTATGCAAAAACTGCAGTATAAAAAATTGCTACAGCACAAAATCTGCACCAAAACTACCTGAAATTATCAGAATAGCTGGATAGATAGATGGATGGATAGACAGACAAATGGATAAATAGTTTTTTTTACAGTAAAAACACATTGATGCCCCTGGAGTCCGAACTTTTTCTTCTCCAGACAGTGCCCCTTTTTTTTTGTAGGGATTTTACATGGAACACAGTACTGATATGGGCTCACTGGCTGCAGGACACACAAAGGAAAGTTGGTGCAAAAAACAAAATAAAAACAAAACATTAAAAAAACCTACTGAGCCTCCTCTTCTTCTCTGACTCAGGTTCCTCTTCCTCCTTGTCCTCAACTCCATCGTGAGACATCCATAGCAGAATGTGTGTCCATGAGAAAACTATTCTCAACAAGGAATTAGATTATGTGCAAGCTGAACTCCCACCTGGCCAAGTTGCTTTTTCTGGGGTTTTGCCCTCGTGGTGTGCTGAGACTCTCGGCCATGCAAGTAAGGGTTCTGCAGCTATATGGACAATTTAACTCATTAGTCTGTAAGTGTGTTGCATTTCTAAGCCTTCGCCTACATTTAATTTTTCTGAGCTTTGGCTGTTGTGGGATAGGCATTCTGACCCCATTTAGCACAAAAAAAAATGTTGTTTATTTTTTTTATAACCCATGTGTGTTTAAACATCTGTCCTCATTAAGGGACCATTTTAGAAAATTAAAAATGAAAAAGCAAACCACATTTGACAGCACAGTGTGTTTTTAAACACGCTGCCCTTTAGTTCTGACATACATGCGTTTACCCATAGATATTTATGTCAGTATCAGTCTGACAATATTTGCTATTGTTATCATTGTGTTCAAGAGCTTAGAGAGGGGGTAAAGGGGGAGAGAAAAGCCAAAAAATCATAAATTAATGATAACAGATGACATCTTTACCTAAAAATTCTGCATTCTATGAGACAGAGGGTGTTATTACCTAACAATTTTCAATGGAATTGGAGCAACTTTGGTATGTGTTGAATCGATTCAGGTCCAAACCGAATTTTCTGTAAAGTTTGGTGAACCTGACATCTCAAATGGTTCCATCATCTCTAGTATAGGCCTTTTTTAATGCTAGTCTTTGAATACAGTTGGACTTATTTTAACTTCCCTGCATATGCTGGAGATCATTGTTGTTTTCTGTATATAATAGCCTTAAGTCTGGGGTTCAGATATTTCTCCATGCACCACATTTGTTCCCACATACAGGATAGGCTGTTCATCTTTGGTCTGAACTGTGACCTATAGTGTTGATCGAGCACCAAAGCTCTCGGGTGCTCGGGCCAAACACAACGGGATGCTCGGGTGCTCTACAGAGCACACGAGTATAATGGAAATCAATGGGAGAACCCGAGCATTAAACCAAGCACCCCCGCTCTGAAGAGGGGAGGGTGCCTGGTTCATAGGAAAAGGTCAGAAATTGATGGAAACACCACCAAAATGGTTCGGGAAAAGCATGGGGAGGATGTCTACATGCATCTGGAACTCCCAGGTCACTGCTGGGAACGATGCTCGAACAAGAGTAGTACGCCACTTTTATAGACTGACAATAATATGCACAAAACCAAAGATGAAATCGATTTTACAGGAAAAATTGTTAGGAAACATTCTTTCCTATATATTTACTTGTATATAAAGTGCAAGTGCTGAAAAACATTACAAGCAAGAGGCACTCCGATACAACCTGTATATCACATAAAAGAGGGCCTCATTCACATCGTGGTACAGTTGTTCAGGTAGTGGGACTCTTACACTCATAAAGCCTATGCAAGCCTAAGTGAATGGGCTGCCAAAAATTACAAGGAATCGGCACTCCAATACACCCTTTGTTACACATAAAGGAGGGCATCATACGCAACCTTGAAAAATTATGATTGATAGCCTGCTGGTTTCCCTCAAAAAAAGTCGGAGCAAGGGCCTGCTGAGCTGACCATCTAAATCATTAGGGACGAGGGCCTGCTGCTGAGATGACCGTCTAAAACAGGGATACCCAACCTGCGGCCCTCCAGATGTTGCAAAACTACAACTCCCAGCATGCCCGGACAGCCTACAGCTATTAGTCTACAGCAGGGCATTGTGGAAGTTGTAGTTTTACAACAGCTGGAGGGGTGAGGGTCTGCTGCTGAGCTGACCATCGAAAAAATTGTGGTTGAGGGCCTGCTGCTTAGTTGACCCTCTAAAACATTATGGTTGAGGGCCTGCCGCTGCTGAGCAGACAATCGAAAAAATTATGGTTGAGGGCCTGCTGCTGAGCTGACCCTCTAAAACATTATGTTTGAGGGCCTGCTGCAGAGCTGACCATTGAAAACATTTTGGTTAAGGTCCTGCTGCTGAGTTGACCATTTAAAAAAATATGGGAAAGTGCCTGTTGCTTAGCTGACCATCAAAAAATTATGGTTGAAGGCTTGCTGCTGAGATGACCCTCTAAAACATTATGGTTGAGGGTCTGCTGTTGAGCTGACCCTCTAAAACATTATAGTTGAGGGCCTGCTGCTGCTCTGACCATCTAAATCAATGGGGGTGAGGGTCTGCTGCTGATCCCACCATGGAAAAAAATATGGGTAAGGGCCTGCTGTTGAGCTGATCATCGAAAAAATTATGGTTGAGGGCCTGCTGTTGAGCTGACCATCAAAAAAATTATGGTTGAGGGCCTGCTGCTGAGCTGACCATCGAAAAAATTATTTGCTCGTACTGGTTTCCCGGCCCTTCAAATAAGCGCACCAGAACCCCCTGCCGGTGAACTTAGCTGGGGTCCCTCAATGGACTACGAGCCTGCAATTATGGATTTTGTTGGCAATCCTGGAATCCAGATTCCCACAGTGGGGTTCACTGAAATAGACTTTTTTTTTTTTTTTTTCAGGGACCCATTAGTGAATCTGATGGTGGAGCAGACGAACCTGTACGCCCAACAGTTCTTGGCTCAGCACCTGGGCTCGTTTTTGGCTAGACCTGGTGGCTGGACCCCGGTCAGTGCAGCCGAGATGAGGACGTTTTGGGGCCTCGTGCTGTATATGGGTCTAGTGCAAAAACCGAGCGTCAGGCAATACTGGAGTGGGGACGTTCTCTAAAAGACCCCACTGTACAGTATGGAAATGACGCGCTCATGGTTTGAGGCCATCCGGAAATGCCTTCATTATGCAAATAATGCAGCATGTCCCCCCCGCAGTGATTCTGCCTATGACCGTCTGTATAAGATACAGGCGGTCATCGATCATTTCGGGGCCAAATTTGCACAGGACTATGTACCTGGAAGGGAGGTCGCGGTTGATGAGTCTCTCGTTGCTTTCAAGGGGAGACTCAGTTTCCGCCAATACATTCCTTCTAAATGAGCGAGGTATGGTGTGAAAATGTACAAAATCTGTGAGCGTACCTCAGGGTACACTTACAAATTTCATGTGTACGAGGGGCGAGATTCCCGTCTTGAACCCCCAGAATGTCCCCCCACTCTGGGTGTTAGCAGGAAACTCGTGTGGGACATTATGTACCCACTACTAGATAGGGGTTACCACTTAACTGTTACACTAGTATTCCATTGTATCAGGCCCTCTACGCCAGATCCACGTTCGCTTGTGGGACAAGAGGGATGTCCTTATGCTGTCCACAATCCACGATAACAGCACCACCCCCATCTCTGTGCGAGGTACCACGGCAACGGTCCTCAAGCCCGATTGTATCGTCGACTACAATCGGTATATGGGTGGAGTTGATCTATCTGATCAAGTCCTCCAACCATATAATCCCATGCTGAAAACCCAGGCATGGTACAAAAAAGTTGCGGTTTACATGGTGCAGGTTGCCATGTACAACGCTTTTGTACTATCCCGAAGCGCTGGCAGCACAGGGACGTTCGTTCCTCCAATTCTATGAGGCAGTCCTCAAGGACCAGATTTTTTCAGACCGGGAAAGAACAGGTCGGAGTTCCTCGGGAATTGGAGGGGCCCGGACCGTCCCTGGCCAATATTTTCCAGGTGTGGTCCCCCATACTGGAAAGAAGGGACGAACCCAAAAAAGATGCAGAGTGTGTCACAAGAGGGGGATACGGAAGGACACCACCACCCAATGTGACACGTGCCCCGATCATCCGGGCCTCTGCGTTATCAATTGCTTCAGGGAGTATCACACTTCCATGGAGTACTAAATTTTTATTATTCCTGACAGTGCCCTAGAAAATATATAAAAAAAACTATGGCTCTAAGACTTTGGAGATACGGAAACAATTTTTTTTCTCCAAAAATGATATTAGTTTTAGTGCAGGCATCCTCAAACTCCGGCCTTCCAGATGTTGTAAAACTACAACTCACAGCATGCCCAGCTACAGCTATCAGCAGGGCATGGTGGGAATTGTAGTTTTACAACATCTGAAGGGCCGCAGATTGAGGATGCCTGTTTTAGTGTCTCCTAAGTCTGAGAGCCATACATATTGGGCATTGTCGCATCCGTAAAAATCTGCTGTATAAAAACTAGCCCCTCGGACTTCAAAAAAATAAAATAAAACTATGTAAAAAATGCTATTGAGGGCCTGCTGCTGAGCGGACTATCAAAAAATTATGGGTGAAGGTCTGCTCCTGAGCTGACCATTGAAAAAAAATTGGGCGAGGGCCTGCTGCTGATCTGACCATCTAAATCATTAGGGGTGAGGGTCTGCTGCTGATCCTACCATGGATAAAATTATGGGTGAGGGCCTGCTGCTGAGCTGACCATTGAAAAAATTATGGTTGAGGGCCTGCTGCTGAGCTGACCATCTAAAATATTATGGTTGAGGGCCTGCTGCTGATCTGACCATCTAAAACATTAGGAGTTAGGGTCTGTTGCTGATCTTACCATGGAAAAAATTATGGTTGAGGGCCTGCTGCTGAGCTGACGCTCTAAAACTTTATGGTTGGGGGCCTGCTGCTTATCTGACCATCAAAAAATTAAGGTTGAGGGCCTGCTGCTGAGCTGACCATCTGAAACATTATGGTTGAGGGTCTGCTGCTGAGCTGACCATCAAAAAAATTATAGTGGAGGGCCTGCTGCTGAGCTGACCATCGAAAAAATTATGGTTGAGGGCCTGCTGCTGAGCTGACCATTTAAAAATTATGGTTAAGGGCCTGTTGCTGAGCTGACCATCTAAAATATTATGGTTGAGAGCCTGCTGCTGAGCTGACCCTCTAAAACATTATGGTTGAGAACCTGCTGCTGAGCTGACCATCAAAAAAAAGTATGGTTGAGGGAATGTTGCTGAGCTGACCATCGAAAAAATTATGGGCGAGGGCCTGCTGCTGAGCTGACCATCTAAAATATTATGGATGAGGGCCTGCTGCTGAGCTGACCCTCTAAAACATTATGGTTGAGGGCCTGCTGCTGAGCTAACCATTTAAAACATTAGGGGTGAGGGCCTGCTGCTGATCTGACCATCTAAAACATTAGGGGTTAGGGTCTGCTGCTGATCTTACCATGGAAAAAATTATGGTTAGGGCCTGCTGCTGAGCTGACCCTCTAAAACATTTGAGGGCCTGCTGCTAAGCTGACCCTCTAAAATATTATAGTTAAGGGCCTGCTGCTGAGCTGACCCTCTAAAACATTATGGTTGAGGGCCTGCTGCTGAGCTAACCATTTAAAACATTAGGGGTGAGGGCCTGCTGCTGATCTGACCATCTAAAACATTAGGGGTTAGGGTCTGCTGCTGATCTTACCATGGAAAAAATTATGGTTAGGGCCTGCTGCTGAGCTGACCCTCTAAAACATTTGAGGGCCTGCTGCTAAGCTGACCCTCTAAAATATTATAGTTAAGGGTCTGCTTCTGATCTGACCTTCTAAAACATTATGGTTGAGGGCCTGCTGCTGATCTGACCATCTAAAACATTAGGGGTGAGGGTCTGCTGCTAATCTGACCATGGAAAAAATTATGGGTGAGGGCCTGCTGCTAAGCAGACCCTCTAAAACATTATGGTTGAGGGCCTGCAGATGAGCTGACCCTGTAAAAGATTGTTGGTGAGCGCCTGCAAGTGAGCTGACCCTCTACAAAATTATATTGAGGGCCTGAAGATGAGCTGACCATGTAAAAGATTGTAGTGGAGGGCTTGCAGGTGAGCTGACCCTGTAAAACATTATATCCGAGGGCCTGCAGGTGAGCTGACCCTGTAAAACATTATGTGCGAGGGCCTGTAGGTGAGTTGAACCTGTAAAAGATTGTAGGTGATGGCCTACGGGTGAGCTGACCCTCTAAGAAAATATATGCGAGGGCCTGCTGGTGAGCTGACCGTGTAAAACATTATATGCAAGGGCCTGCAGGTGAGTTGACCCTATAAAAGATTGTAAGTTAGGGCCTTCAGGTGAGCTGACCCTGTAAAACATTATATGCGAGGGCCTGTAGGTAAGCTGACCCTGTAAACATTGTAGGTGAGGGCCTGCTGTTGAGCTGACCCTCTAAAAAATTATATGCGAGGGCCTGCAGGTGAGCTGACCCTATAAAACATTATATGCGAGGATCTGTAGGTTAGCTGACCCTATAAAACATTATATACAAGGGCATATATGTGGGCATTATATGCGAAGAATAAGCATGTTGATATGATGGAAGAGGAGGAGGAGGAGGAGAAAAGGAAGATTCAACCATATTCCTTTTGTGGTGGAAGGGGTGCATGGGAATACAGTTTATTCAGTACATCATAAAGAACACATTTAAAGTGCCTTATTGTTAATCAGCTTTCCTCTGGTGGAGTCGAGAAGTCAGAGCAATCCAGTCCTTCTTCATTTTTATAAGTCAGCATTTTTAGTTGACAGGTGGATACGCTTATCTGTTATAATGCCACCTGCAGCACTAAATATCTACTCAGACAAAACGCTGGCAGTAGGGCAGGCCAGAACCTCCAAGGTGTAGAGCGCCAGTTTGTGCCTTGTGTCCAGCTTGGACATCCAGTAGTTGTAAGGCACTGAGGGATCATTGAGGACGCTGACACGGTCTGCTATGTACTTCTTCACCACCTTCCAAATTTTTTTTCCTCCTTGTGACAGTAGGCCGCGCATCAGGGTGAGGGTGCTGGTGGGGTGTCATGAAACTGTCACAGACTTTGGAGAGTGTTGCCCTGCCACTGATGGAACTGATGTGTGCTCCCCTTGTCTCCCCTCCTCGGTTGCCCAAGGATCTACGGACTACGGACGGCAACTAGCGTTGTCAGATAAAAACTTTTGGAGCAATTTTTCAACAAGGACCTTTTGGTATTGCACCGTTTTGCTCCACCAGAGAAATGAGAGATGAAAAGTTATCTTTGTAGCTGGGGTTGAGAAGGGTGAACAACCACTAATCCGTGTTGTCTAAAATGAGTATAACACGCGGTTCGCGGAAAAGGCAGGCTAACATGAAGTCAGCCATGTTTGCCAGAGTACCAACAGGCAAGAGTTTGCTGTTCCTCAATCTCCTCCTCTTCATCATCCAATTCGCACTGAGAAGACGAACTGAGGGTGGTATGGCTATCAGTCTGAGTAATGCTTCCCCCATTCCCACCTCTTCCACATGAAAACCACCATCCTTAATTGTGAGCAACGAGCGTTTGAGTAGACACAGAAGTGGGATGGTTACGCTGATAATAGTGTTACCACCGCTCACAATCTGTGTTAATTCCTCAAAGTTTCTTAAAAACTCACCGAGGTCAGAAATCCATGTCCACTCCACGCTTGTAAATAGCGGAAGCTGACT
This sequence comes from Bufotes viridis, assembly GCA_033119425.1. Taxonomy (NCBI): domain Eukaryota; kingdom Metazoa; phylum Chordata; class Amphibia; order Anura; family Bufonidae; genus Bufotes; species Bufotes viridis. The sequence goes on from CM065589.1 coordinate 358,237,162, forward strand.
GGAAAGGTGACGACCATGTTGCAGCTGGTATTCCACTACTCGCCACTGCTGCTCACAAAGCCTGGCCAACATGTGGAACGTCGAGCTGGCAATTCCAAGTGCTGCTGCAGCGTTGACAGACCGGCTGAAGCTGTCGATGACTCACGGAAATGTGCTCAAACGTGGCGCACCTTCACCAGTAGCTCAGGCAAATTAAGGTAGGTTTTGAGAAACCGCTGAACCACTAAGTTTAAGACGTGGGCTAGGCATAGGATGTGTGTCAGGGTGCCGAGCTCCAAAGCCGCCACGAAGTTACATCTTTTTTTCAGACATAACCATACCTGGTTGTAGGTTGATCATGCTGGTAGTGGTGAGGTTGCTAGTGTTCACGCCCTGGCTCATTTTGTTACGGCACAGTTTGCAAACTACTATTCTTTTATTGTCAGCACTTTATTCAAAAAAGCTCCATACTGCGGAACACCTACCCCTTGGCAAGGGAGATTTCCGCAAGGGGGTGCTCCGTGGAACAATTGAAGGCCTGTTTGGTTTGGCCCTCCTTCTCCCTTTTGCCACCACACTGCCATTTCCAGCCTGGCGCAGTGCTGCAGATCCCTCCCCCTCTGTACTGCTTTCCACGCTCGGCTTTTCACCTTCTCAGGTTGGGTCAAAGACTTCATCGTCCACCACTTCCTCTTCCTCACTCTGCTCATCCTCCTGACTTGTTGACCCAAACACAACCTCAGTGATTGACAGCTGTGTCTCATCCTCTTCATCAACCTCTTGGGTTGAAGTAATTGCCGTTGACTTATTGGCAACTGTGTCTAATCATCATCCATCTCATTAAACAGTAATTGCCGTACACCCACCGTCATCTTCTTGTGGATTCTGAAGAGTTTGGGAATCAGGGCACAAGATCTGTCCCTCTTCAAGCGTGCTTGGCGAGAGGGCTAAATCAAGGAATGGCATTGAAAAGAGGTCATCGTAATATCCAAGTGTGGGATCACTTTTTTGCCCAGACTCTCCATGGTGGGAGGAAGGAGGATCAGGGTGAGGATTGTGTTGACCAGACTCTTGGCTACTGAGACTGGACTTGGTGGAAGACAGGGTGATGCTTAACCGAATGAAAGCATTATCTGCTGAAATCCAACCGACCACCTGGTCGCACTGGTCTGACTTCAAGAGTTGTGTCCTGTGCCGCTCTGCAAACTGGGACATGAAGCTAGGTATCATTGATGATTGTTTTTCTTGTGCTCTGGCAGCAGGCACAGTTTCAACGTGCCCAGGGCCACGACTTCTATGTGAACCATTAGCATCATGGCCACTTCCCCGTCCCTTACTGCTCGCCTTCTTCATATTAAATGTTATATATACTCGAAAGTAAGTCACTCGTACAGTAGCGTAGGATTTTGAAGTGTATGCCCCAAAAAAATAATAAAGGTATTTGGGATGTGGAAACGTCATAAAAAATTACAGGGAATGTCACAGATATTTGGGATGAGAAACATTTCACTGGAGATGTGGCACTGATAATGTCAGTGTCAGAAGTGGACAATGTCTATTGAAAAAGTACACTGTATGTCACAGATAATTTTTTTAAGTGCACGCGAGATGACGTCTGGATGGGAGCATATGTTGTTCTAGAACCTGAATATATTTTTCTGCATTGATGGTGCCTTTCCAGACATGCAAGCTGCCCATGCCACACGCACTCATGCAACCCCATACCATCAGAGATGCAGGCTTCTGAACTGAGCGTTGATAACAACTTGGGTTGTCCTTGTCCTCTTTGGTGCAGATGACATTTCATTCCAGATTTCCAAAAAGAACTTTGAATCGTGACTCGTCTGACCACAGAACAGTCTTCCATTTTGCCACACTCCATTTTAAATGATCCCTGGCCCAATGAAAACGCCTGAGCTTGTGGATCTTGCTTATAAATTGCTTCTTCTTTGCACTGTAGAGTTTCAGCTGGCAACAGCGGATGGCACGGTGGATTGTGTTCACCGACAATGGTTTCTGGAAGTATTCCTGAGCCCATTCTGTGATTTCCTTTACAATAGCATTCCTGTTTGTGGTGCAGTGTTGTTTAAGGGCCCGGAGATCACGGGCATCCAGTATGGTTTTACGGCCTTGACCCTTACGCACAGAGATTGTTCCAGATTCTCTGAATCTTCGGATGATGATATGCACAGTTGATGATGATAGATGCAAAGTCTTTGCAATTTTTCGCTGGGTAACACCTTCCTGATATTGCTCCACTATCTTTGTGCGCAACATTGTGGGAATTGGTGATCCTCTACCCATCTTGGCTTCTGAGAGACACTGCCACTCTGAGAATCACTTTTTATACCCAATCATGTTGCCAGTTGACTTAATTAGTGTTAATTGGTCTTCCAGCTCTTCGTTATGCTCAAATTTACTTTTTCCAGCCTCTTATTGCTACTTGTCCCAACTTTTTTGGGATTTGTTGACACCGTGAAATTTTGAATCAACATATTTTTCCTTTTAAATGATACATTTACTCGAATTAAACGTTTGATCTGTCATCTACGTTCTATTACAAGTAAAATATTGACATTTGCCATCTCCACTTCATTGCATTCAGTTTTTATTCAAAATTTGTTTATTGTCCCAACTTTTTTGGAATCCGGTTTGTGGATATTGCTGTTGTCACACACAATAGTCCTTAAAAGGACTTTTGTGTCTGTAAAGTTTTAGCAATTTAGCGCAGGTTGCACTAAAAAATATATTGCTGCTACTATGCACAATATTCCTTAAAAGACTATATCACTCCCTCCACTGTCTGTCCCTTCCTCAGCATTGCTCTCTCTAAGACTGAGCCAAACATGCATCATCGGGTGCTATATAGCACCCTATGACGCGTTCCTGCCAGCCAATCACTGTAATGTCAGTAACCAACATGGCTACAGCATTGCAGTGAGGGCAGTACTTACCTGCACGTTTATTGGCTGCGTAGCATCCAAGAAACGTGCGGGAAGGAGACTGGAGCATTGAGCTCGACCACTTGCGGTATTCGGCCTAATACCGCCATTTGCCGAGCATCGAGATGCTCGAGCCGAACTGGTGTTCGGCCGAGCATGCTCGATCAACACTAGTGACCTGATTTCTTTTTTATTTAACTTTTTTGCTATAATATCATGACCGGCATGCCGATCACAGACGTGTGATGCAAAGGAGGGGAAAAGGGGAAGCCCTATCCAAGGGAAAGGGAAAGGTGGTGACCCCTAACTCACCTATAAACTGGCACCAGACTGCCCTGACATCCCTAGACATGTTTTTCACCCGTACACCGATCATGTGCCTAAACCCTGGCTTTCCCTAAGATGAGCCCTAAGTAGTGAATAGGGCGGAGGGAGCACTAGTCCTCACCACTAACACTAAAAGAAAACACCAGGGAGAGGACAGACAATACAGACAAAACATATAAGCCCAGGTGGGAGACAACAGCGGACAACAAAAGCCCAACAAGGATCCGGAGGGTAACGCTCTGGTACCACCACCAGGAACAACAGCTACACATCTCCAGTAGGTCAGTATAGAAGTCCAGGCAGGAAGCTCTATATCTGGCAACCAGAGAAGTGGGAAGGGGGAATATAAGGAGGTTGGGAGTGAAGGACAAGAAACAGCTGAGGAGAAGAAGCTACGGATCCCTGAGTGAGACAAAAAGGATTGCAAGGCACCACACAGAAAGCTACCATTAAGTAACAGCATGATCTTTAGACATAGAGCGCGCAGCCACCCACTGCGACTTCCTGACCCCGGGTATAACGAAGTCAGACGTGGCTCCTGACACCCTCGTGACATACAGGGAGTGCAGAATTATTAGGCAAATGAGTATTTTGACCACATCATCCTCTTTATGCATGTTTTCTTACTCCAAGCTGTATAGGCTCGAAAGCCTACTACCAATTAGGCATATTAGGTGATGTGCATCTCTGTAATGAGAAGGGGTGTGGTCTAATGACATCAACACCCTATATCAGGTGTGCATAATTATTAGGCAACTTCCTTTCCTTTGGCAAAATGGGTCAAAAGAAGGACTTGACAGGCTCAGAAAAGTCAAAAATAGTTAGATATCTTGCAGAGAGATGCAGCACTCTTAAAATTGCAAAGCTTCTGAAGCGTGATCATCGAACAATCAAGCGTTTCATTCAAAATAGTCAACAGGGTCGCAAGAAGCGTGTGGAAAAACCAAGGCGCAAAATAACTGCCCATGAACTGAGAAAAGTCAAGCGTGCAGCTGCCAAGATGCCACTTGCCACCAGTTTGGCCATATTTCAGAGCTGCAACATCACTGGAGTGCCCAAAAGCACAAGGTGTGCAATACTCAGAGACATGGCCAAGGTAAGAAAGGCTGAAAGACGACCACCACTGAACAAGACACACAAGCTGAAATGTCAAGACTGGGCCAAGAAATATCTCAAGACTGATTTTTCTAAGGTTTTATGGACTGATGAAATGAGAGTGAGTCTTGATGGGTCAGATGGATGGGCCCGTGGCTGGATTGGTAAAGGGCAGAGAGCTACAGTCCGACTCAGATGCCAGCAAGGTGGAGGTGGAGTACTGGTTTGGGCTGGTATCATCAAAGATGAGCTTGTGGGGCCTTTTCAGGTTGAGGATGGAGTCAAGCTCAACTCCCAGTCCTACTGCCAGTTTCTGGAAGACACCTTCTTCAAGCAGTGGTACAGAAAGAAGTCTGCATCCTTCAAGAAAAACATGATTTTCATTTAGGACAATGCTCCATCACACGCGTCCAAGTACTCCACAGCGTGGCTGGCAAGAAAGGGTATAAAAGAAGAAAATCTAATGACATGGCCTCCTTGTTCACCTGATCTGAACCCCATTGAGAACCTGTGGTCCATCATCAAATGTGAGATTTACAAGGAGGGAAAACAGTACACCTCTCTGAACAGTGTCTGGGAGGCTGTGGTTGCTGCTGCACGCAATGTTGATGGTGAACAGATCAAAACACTGACAGAATCCATGGATGGCAGCCTTTTGAGTGTCCTTGCAAAGAAAGGTGGCTATATTGGTCACTGATTTGTTTTTGTTTTGTTTTTGAATGTCAGAAATGTATATTTGTGAATGTTTTGATGTTATATTGGTTTCACTGGTAAAAATAAATAATTGAAATGGGTATATATTTGTTTTTTGTTAAGTTGCCTAATAATTATGCACAGTAATAGTCACCTGCACACACAGATATCCCCCTAACATAGCTAAAACTAAAAACAAACTAAAAACTACTTCCAAAAATATTCAGCTTTGATATTAATGAGTTTTTTGGGTTTATTGAGAACATGGTTGTTGTTCAATAATAAAATTAATACTCAAAAATACAACTTGCCTAATAATTCTGCACTCCCTGTATAATCCCAATAATGAATAGTAATTTAATGTACTAGCTATTATCAGGTATTGTTCAAATTGATAACATGTGCTACAGTGTCTCACAAACTAGGCAGTACAACATTCCCAGCTATTATTTATTAATGTAAAAAAATGAAGCATTTCATAATTCAAGTGTTACTCAGTAACGGTTGATGAATTCTGCCTTTATCGTCCTTATTGTGGAGATATTCAATCCAAATTCTGTACAAAATTAATACATAACATACATAATGAAGTAGCTTTATTGGTAGATGCAAAATATTCCTTTAAAAGCAGTAGATAAGCATACCTGGAATATCTCAAATCCATATATATCCAGCACCCCAATGCTGTATTCTTCATATGGTTTTTGCATGGCCTTGTTAATAGACTAAAAAAGAAGAAAGTTATTTTATAATAAACAGACACTATATATCGCTATTATATTATATGTCTTATATTATTTCTTATCTTTCTACAGTACCTGATACCAGACACAACCTGATTATTTTTTTGTTCTCACCTCAACCAGAAAATCAAAGACCCTCGCATACAAAGCTTTTGACAGAGCATCCCTTGTATATGTTGCTTGCTCCACATTTAAGGTGACAGTGATAGATTCAGACCGTCCTCCCCATTTGCTATCCATCTTGCGGCTGGTTAGTTTGTTATTGAGGCGATCCTTTTCTATGCCAAGCAAATAGGCAGGAAAGTCCAAGACTAGAACACAAGTAACAGACATAATGACATTAAGATGAAAATGGTTCTATATATATTAACGAAATGTAAAAAAAAGTTAAAAAAAAGGTTAGGGAGTTTCTGTCAAGGCAGAAACAACTTCGGACGAGAGGCGCCAAAGGGCGGAGTGGATGGAAGTGAAGAAAAAATATAAATATATAAAAATATATAAATTAATAAGTTAAGAGGTAAAATTACTCAAATAGATGAAAATAATAAACGTAACGTAAATGTGAAATGGGATGTAGACATAGAAAAAAGGCAGCGCAGGTGTTTAGGGGATTAGACGGGAATCTATCCCCTATAATAGATGAGAAGGAAAGGGAGGGTGACCACAAATCACAGGATCTGTGCAAGGTCACCGAAAAAAATAACACCAATGGAGCGCCTATTTTCAAAAGACGGAAATGGTCTATTCTGGGATGGATAGAAGAATATATAATAAACAAAAAGTGGTACAATAAACTCAAGGAAGAGAACAGTAAAGAGAGCCCAGGTGAGCGGTCAGTGATATAGAGATGGGGGTAAGATATCTCTTCAATGATGACTCGTACTCACTTCACGAGGGGTGGACACAGGATAAAGCTCAAGACACCTGTGTCTAAACCCCCTGGCCAGGGTCGCATGTAGGAATTGTCCAAGTAGCAGTAGCCCAGGCAGGCGTCTGGTCAAAGGATTTTATTGGAAGAACACTGGCCCAGCGTTTCGGAGGTTAATAAGCCTCCTTCATCAGGGTCTTCAGGGGTCTCTTGAAGTCTTCCAAAATTTTTCCAAAACTCTTCCAAAAGACTTCAAGAGACCCCTGAAGACCCCTGATGAAGGAGGCTTATTAACCTCCGAAACGCGTTGGGCCAGTGTTCTTTCCAATAAAATCCTTTTGACCAGACGCCTGCCTGGGCTACCGCTACTTGGACAATTCCTACATGCGACTCTGGCCAGGGGGTTTAGACACAGGTGTCTTGAGCTTTATCCTGTGTCCACCCCCCTCGTGAAGTGAGTACGAGTCATCATTGAAGAGATATCTTACCCCCATCTCTATATCACTGACCGCTCACCTGGGTCTCTCTTTACTGTTCTCTTCCTTGAGTTTATTGTACCACTTTTTGTTTATTATATATTCTTCTATCCATCCCAGAATAGACCATTTCCGTCTTTTGAAAATAGGCGCCTCCATTGGTGTTATTTTTTTTTTTTTTTTTTCGGTGACCTTGCACAGATCCTGTGATTTGTGGTCACCCTCCCTTTCCTTCTCATCTATATATATTAGACATTTCAGAAAAGAAAATTGACTTCCAATGTGAGTAATTTGTAGGGAGGCTGCATTACTAAAGTGCTTTACATGATGTTTTCTGCGTGTCCACCATTCTGCTGGATGCACATGGTTTAACCAGGGGCATACACAGATCTCATAGGGCAGTGATGGCTAACCTCCGGCACTCCAGCTGTGGTAAAACTACGAGTCCCAGCATGCTCCATTCATTTCTATGATGTTTTGAGAACAGCCAAGCAAGTGTACATATGAGGAGTCATAGTTTTACAACTGCTTGAGTTCCGGAAGTTAGCCATCACCGTCATAGGGCCACATAGTAAAACTTAGTATGAACCCACCAGTGCGTGCATGGCAATCACTCACAGGCAATGCAGTACATGTGCAACTGCCCGGATTTCTGATGAGTTTCCATTTAGTTTTTGTTTTTTTATCAAGGACAAGACATTTTAATTAAATACAAATTGTAATAAGAAAAAGTTACCTTTAGCCTCACCCACTTAATTCGACTTTTCTGTTGGAAAAAGTGGAACAGGTGTTTTAAATATATGGCACTCATTTCTCAATGTACTTACGCCAGATAACTGGCAAAAATACATTAATAAATCTCCTGCTTCTCTTCTATTACAAAGCTAGCTAGCCAGCAGCTACCAGTAGGGGGAGCTCAGTGAATAGGAATTAATACAACTGCCATGGAAGCTGTCATCTCTTTGAAGTTAGCTTCTCCTAGTGGCGACTGCATGAAAGTGCAGTGTTTTCATCCGAAGAGGAGAACAAGTTCCATGCATTAAGATATAAGCTATAGAGATATAGCAGTCCAATAGTGTTGAGCGAAGCAAGCTTCAGATGCTTCATCCAAAGTCTCTTTGCTCAAAACTTCGGAATAATACTGTACGGAGATTTGTCTCTGTACAGTATTAGAATGTATGGGCTCCAATGAGCTGATGTTAGTTATTCACAGAGTCACGCGTGGCTTCGTTGAATAACTTCGGTAGTTGGATTTTTTGAAGTGGAAAACCACTTTAAAACTTGAAACCGAACTTGGCTTCGGTTCCGACTTAGAACTCCGATTTGGAATTGAATGTGGAATATTTCCACTGCATTTGCATTTACTGAAATAAAAGTTATTATAAATATGATTTTATGCTTTATTAACTTTTTTTTTTAAACTCGCTTGTATTTTCTTTAAACACTAGTGGTGTTCAGAATGAGTGACATATTTATGAAGCACCTGTTCCACTTTTACAGTGGGTAAAACGGTACAGAATTTTCTTTTATTTAAAAAATCCTCCACTTTATAAATTATAAAATTTTGCTATGGGACCTTATGAGATCTGCACATACCCTGACTGAAAAAATTGTGTATATAGTTTATTCCATCAAGAAATATGCATAGAATAGATTACTATATCCTATTCTTGTCTATTTTGAGAACAATACTAGGCATTTTAACAATTGATCCTGCAGAAATTGTAGGATGGACACAGCCGGTATCATCCTGCTCAAGAATCACAGAACACTACAAAGTGCAAAATAATGTATTTCTCTGTAAAACATGTATTTACTGTATTTTGTATGCACAAGGTAATGATAGGCCATATCTACATGCAGTATCCCAGACCTGGCAGTTTCTGCAATTGTTATTTATTATTATGTATTTTCCAGGTCAGATACCGAAGGGAGAGGAAGCACATAGAGTTGAGCGAACACCTGGATGTTCGGGTTCGAGAAGTTCGGCTGAACTTCCCGAAAATGTGCGGGTTCAGGATCCGAACTCGACCCGAACTTCATCCCGAAACCGAATGTAACGGACCGTTGCTGCAGACAAGGGGTAAAAACCGTTTAGGCGATCGGCCCCCTTTACAGAGATATAGGCACAGCTACTGCAGAACACCAAACTCCCGAACTGGATACAAAATAGCACTCCAACTCCCGTACTGGAACCTCCCAAATAGCTGCTAGCAGACGAACAGGAAAAGCAGACAATCAGCTTACACTCCTGGCAATCAGTCTCTAACAGCATACAGTGAATCCCCCCAAGAACGAGACGAGGCTCCGTATTGATGGTAAACAGGAATTCTATCCTTTATTAACGGCTACCTGCCTGGTATTTATCCAGGTCTCCCACCTGGTGGACACTCCCTAGAGGACCAGAAGGAAGACTGCGACACGGGATACAGCAGCCAATCACACACATTGGGACAATACAGACACCCCCAGCATATCTCTCTCCTCTGCCTGTGATACCATCACCCTACATGGGTAATGCAATCATCACAGGCAGACGAATACACAATGTCTTCTGTCCTGGAGACAATTGAGGAGTCATTCAATTATCTCTCAGGACAAAGGGAAATCGCCAATACACATGTGGGGACAATAGGACAGACATCACTATTCAATATACAATGTCCCACCCTTTACAATACACACAGACATTTCAGAGACAAGACTCCATTATGCACATGGGGACACAGAACAAGCATTACTGTTAAAATACACCAGGTAAGACACATTACATTAAAACTATACATTTAACATATCCCCAGATAGCTCAGGTCTGAGCGCACATTATTAAGTGAATGGCGCTCAGACCACACGAATACAGTTTAATCGCCATGGAGCCAAAGTCTTTACAGTCAGTTTCATACGAATGGGCTCCATGGGATTCCTATCTGGGGTATAACACATTCAACCAAAACTACCGAACCCCAGGCAGAAAAGCACGAATTAAGCTTTTCTGCAGGTAAAAAGATGTCTTTTAACAGGGGGCCATAGTCCAAAGGCAGCAGGCGAGCAACCAGGTTTCTCCAATGCAATGTGGCGAGATTGGTCTCGTCACATCTCTCCCTTTTTCCAAACAGACTAACAGGGTATCTGACCTCCTGCCGGTCAGTGCCCTTGTTAGTCCAGCAGCCCACCCACAAAACACAATCAACAGCACAGCCCACCCACAATAAATAGTTACTGCAACTGGGTAGAGGAGAAGCTTGTCCATGTCCAGGTGCCTCACCACGGCTGTGCTGGGTACGGGTACGCTGACTTGGTGGGGTGCTGCATGGGCAGAGACCCGCGTCACTCTGCTCCTGTTGCCAGCGCTACTGGGAGGGTAGCCTGGTTGAAGCCTGGTTGTTGGAGGGGAGACCGACTGTCTCCCCTTTAGATATACAGTCCTGCTGCTGGAGACCGACTGTCTCCCCTTTGGTTACACAGCTCTGCTGCTGGAGTCCGACTGTCTCCCCTTTGGTTACACAGCTCTGCTGCTGGGGAAAGGAGACTGAGCTCTCTATTCCCTGCCCATTAATGATCCGCCGCTGGGGAGAGGTGGTAGTAAGCTCTTCTCCCATACATACCTTCCTCCTCAGTGGAGGGAGACCGACTGTCTCTCCTCCCAATACAGAGTCCTGCTGCTGGAGAAAGGAGACTGGGCTCTCTATTCCCTGCTGGTTACTCTGCCGCTGGGGACTGGAGACCGGGCTCCCAATTCCCAACAAATAATACTGCCGCTGGGGAATGGAGACCGGGCTCCCAATTCCCGAAAAATCACGCTGCTGATGTGGGGCAGGAACAACTACCTCTGCCCCCTGTAGCTCAGCCTGCCGCTGGGGAATGGAGCTCAGGCTCCCAATTCCCTGTAATATCTCCCGCTGGGGAATGGAGCTCAGGCTCCCAATTCCCTGCAATATCTCCCGCTGGGGAATGGAGCTCAGGCTCCCAATTCCCTGCAATATCGGTGGAGAGACCTCGGTCCCATCTCCACCTGCCGCCTGGGGTTCCTCCCAGTAAATTTCAATAATGTCTTCCCAGCGGAATGGGTCTGGAACTGGATCTGTCACCTTGCTGTCCTGCTGAGCCTTCCCAATGGAGTGGAAGAGATCTCGGTAGTCCTGCTCCAGTTCCCACTCCAGGGTTGCTAGGTGAGCCAGGTCTTGCTCTACCTCATGGGGGTCATCCCCGTCATGCCTAGCCTCCCTCTCGTAGAAAATGTCCTGAAGTCTGTTCTGCGCAGGACTCCCGAAGTCAGGCTCTGCAAAGGACTCCCATAACAAGCCAGAACCATCAAACTCCTCTCCCTCTGGCTTGTCATGCTCGGCTGTCCAGGGTATATACTGTGCCATATACCACCAGAGCGCCTGGTAGGCATCCTCCAGCCATAGCTCCTGCCATACCCGGTGCTCTAGTTCCTTCACCCATTCATCAAGGGGCTGCTCTCCCAGAAAGGGCATCCGCAGGGCCACTTGCTTCTGCCACCGCTGCTCTTCACTGGGGAGACTCTCACCCCGCTGGTATTGTACATTGTCCAGGGCCTGGTACCAGATGCCTTTCCTTAATGCATCCCGGCCATCCAGGTCCTCCTCCTCGTATGACACTGCTGGTTCCATTCTGGTGCTTTTAGGGTCGCTGTACTGGGACATGCGTTGCCCCCACTTGTAAATCCAAGGAAATGGTGTCTCCTGTAGCTGTCCTTCTGGCTGTAGGAACGATCCCGCTGCTCGCCACCAATTGTAACGGACCGTTGCTGCAGACAAGGGGTAAAAACCGCTTAGGCGATCGGCCCCTTTACAGAGATATAGGCACAGCTACTGCAGAACACCAAACTCCCGAACTGGATACAAAATAGCACTCCAACTCCCGTACTGGAACCTCCCAAATAGCTGCTAGCAGACGAACAGGAAAAGCAGACAATCAGCTTACACTCCTGGCAATCAGTCTCTAACAGCATACAGTGAATCCCCCAAGAACGAGACGAGGCTCCGTATTGATGGTAAACAGGAATTCTAACCTTTATTAACGGCTACCTGCCTGGTATTTATCCAGGTCTCCCACCTGGTGGACACTCCCTAGAGGACCAGAAGGAAGACTGCGACACGGGATACAGCAGCCAATCACACACATTGGGACAATACAGACACCCCCAGCATATCCCTCCCTCTGCCTGTGATACCATCACCCTACATGGGTAATGCAATCATCACAGGCAGACGAATACACAATGTCTTCTGTCCTGGAGACAATTGAGGAGTCATTCAATTATCTCTCAGGACAAAGGGAAATCGCCAATACACATGTGGGGACAATAGGACAGACATCACTATTCAATATACAATGTCCCACCCTTTACAATACACACAGACATTTCAGAGACAAGACTCCATTATGCACATGGGGACACAGAACAAGCATTACTGTTAAAATACACCAGGTAAGACACATTACATTAAAACTATACATTTAACATATCCCCAGATAGCTCAGGTCTGAGCGCACATTATTAAGTGAATGGCGCTCAGACCACACGAATACAGTTTAATCGCCATGGAGCCAAAGTCTTTACAGTCAGTTTCATACGAATGGGCTCCATGGGATTCCTATCTGGGGTATAACACATTCAACCAAAACTACCGAACCCCAGGCAGAAAAGCACGAATTAAGCTTTTCTGCAGGTAAAAAAGATGTCTTTTAACAGGGGGCCATAGTCCAAAGGCAGCAGGCGAGCAACCAGGTTTCTCCAATGCAATGTGGCGAGATTGGTCTCGTCACACCGAACCCCATTAAAGTCAATGGGGACCCGAACTTTAGGGCACTAAAAAGGCTGTAAAATAGTCCAGGAAAGGGCTAGAGGGCTGCAAAAGGCACCAAAATGTAGGTAAAAGCCCTGAAAATAAATGTGGATAGGGAAATGAATTAAAATAACATAAAATAAATAAAAATTAACCAATATCAATTGGAGAGAGGTCCCACAGCAAGGAATAAGGCGTCATATCACCCACCACTGGAGAAGGCCACTTTCAATTATTTAGGCCCCAGCACCCAGACAGAGGAGAGAGGTACCACAGCAAGGAATAAGGTGTCATATCACCCACCACTGGAGAAGGCCACTTTCAGTTATTTAGGCCCCAGCACCCAGACAGAGGAGAGAGGTCCCACAGCAAGGAATAAGGCGTCATATCACCCACCACTGAAGAAGGCCACTTTCAGTTATTTAGGCCCCAACACCCAGACAGAGGAGAGGTCCCACAGCAAGGAATCATGCGTCATATCACCTACCACTGGAGAGGGACACTTTCAGTTATTTAGGCCCCAGCACCCAGACAGAGGAGAGAGGTCCCACAGCAGAGAATCATGCGTCATATCACCCACCACTGGAGAAGGCCACTTTCAGTTATTTAGGCCCCAGAACCCAGACAGAGGAGAGAGGTTCCACAGCAAGGAATCATGCGTCATATCACCCACCACTGGAGAGGGCAACTTTCAGTTATTTAGGCCCCAGCACGCAGACAGAGGAGAGAGGTCCCACAGCAAGGAATAAGGCATCATATCACCCACAACTGGATAAGGTCACTTTGAGTTATTTAGGCCCCAGCACCCAGAAAGAGGAGAGGTCCCACAGCAGAGAATCATGCATCATATCACCCACCACTGGAGAGGGACACTTTCAGTTATTTAGGCCCCAGCACCCAGACAGAGGAGAGAGGTCCCACAGCAGAGAATCATGCGTCATATCATCCACCACTGGAGAAGGCCACTTTCAGTTATTTAGGCCCCAGCACCCAGACAAAGGAGAGAGGTCGCATGGCAGAGGTTCAGGCTTCATGTCACCCACCATTGTAACAGGCCACTTTCAGTTATTTAGGCACCGGCGCCCAGATTGGGGAGAGGTTCATTCAACTTTGGGTTGCACCGCAAGATCATGGTAAAGTTAAAAAAATGAGGATTTAATAAAGAACTGCCCCGGAGTACAAGAATACATGGTTTAGGGGGAGGCAGTTATAAATGTCTATTCTGCACAAGGGAGGGACAGGTCCTGTGGGATCCAGGCCTGGTTCATATTTATGAACGTCAGCTTGTCCACGTTGGCTGTGGACAGGCAGCTGCGTTTGTCAGTAATGACGCCCCCTGCCATGCTGAATAAACGTTCAGACAAAAAGCTGGCTGCCGGGCAGGCCAGCACCTCCAAGGCATAAAATGCTATCTCTGGCCACGTGGACAATTTGGAGACCCAGAAGTTGAATGGGGCCGAACCATCAGTCAGTACGTGGAGGGGTGTGCAGACGTACTGTTCAACCCTGTTGGTGAAATGCTGCCTCCTGCTAACACGTTCCGTATCAAGTGGTGGTTCAGTTAGCTGTGGCGTTGAGACAAAACTTTTCCACATTTCTGCCATGCTAACCCTGCCCTCAGAGGAGCTGGCCGTGACACAGCTGCGTTGGCGACCTCTTGCTCCTCCTCTGCCTTCGCCTTGGGCTTCAACTTGTTCCCCTGTGACATTTGGGAATGATCTCAGGAGTGAGTCTACCAGCGTGCGCTTGTACTTGGGCATCTTCCTATCACGCTCCAGTGCAGGAAGTAAGGTGGGCACATTGTGTCACCGTCGGTTCTTGGAGACAGTCGGTCAGAGGTTCCTGCCTGTCTTGTGTATGACGTTCTTTGTTTTGGTTTCACTTTGCTCAGTTCTTTTCTCTCCCTCAGCTGCCTCTTATCTTGATTAATTGGTATGCTTTATATTCCCTCCCTTACTGCTTCTCCGTGCAGTTTATATTACTTCCTGGATGAAGTGTGTGCTGCTAGAGGCTGCAGTTGTTTTGCTCTAAGATAAGTGCATTCTGTTTAATTTGTGTTTTGTTTGCTGGCTTGACTCTAGGTGACCCTGACTCCCTCCGTATTTAGTGCAGGTAGCCGGTGGCGGTGTCCCCTCACTACTATAGGGTTTTCAGGTGTCACACAGTCTTAGGTACGTGGGCATGCAATCGACTACCATTGAGGCCTCTGCATGTGTAGCAGTTAGGGAGAGCTCTTAGGGTTTTAAAGGGCTCACCTATATGCTCCTTAGTTTTGGATCAAGCCAGTCTGTCATTATTTATCAGTTCCTGCTAACTGTTCTCCATCCTTGACACATTGTCTTTGTACCGTTGATCCAGCAGGGTGGCAACCCAGTAGTCCGCACACGTTAAAATGTGGGCAACTCTGCTGTCGTTTCGCAGGCACTGCAGCATGTAGTCGCTCATGTGTGCCAGGCTCCCCAGAGGAAAGGATAAGCTGTCCTCTGTGGGAGGCGTATCGTCATCGTCCTCCGTATCCCACCAGCCATGCACCAGTGATGGGCCTGAGCTGTGTTGGGTGCCACCCCGCTGTGAACCTGCTTCATCCTCATCCTCCTCCACCTCCTCCTCATCCTCCTCGTCCTCCAGTAGTGGGCCCTGGCTGGCCACATTTGTACCTGGCCTCTGCTGTTGCAAAAAACCTCCCTCTGAGCTACATCTAAGAGACTGGCCTGAAAGTGCTAAAAATGACCCCTCATCCTCCTCCTCCTCCTCCTGGGCCACCTCCTCTTCCATCATCGCCCTAAGTGTTTTCTCAAGGAGACATAGAAGTGGTATTGTAACGCTGATAACAGTGTCATCGCCAATGGCCATGTTGGTGAAGTACTCGAAATAGCGCAACAGGTCTCGCATGGTGGCCCAATCATTGGTGGTAAAGTGGTGCTGTTCCGCAGTGCGACTGACTCGTGCGTGCTGCAGCTGAAACTCCACTATGGCCTGCTGCTGCTCGCACAGTCTCTCCAGCATGTGCAAGGTGGAGTTCCACCTGGTTGGCACGTCACATATGAGGCGGTGAGCGGGAAGGCTGAAGTTCCGCTGTAGCACAGACAGGCGAGCAGCGACAGGATGTGAACGCCGGAAACGTGCACAGACGGCCCGCACTTTATGCAGCAGCTCTGACATGTCGGGTTAATCGTGAATGAACTTCTGCACCACCAAATTCAACACATGTGCCAGGCAAGGGATGTGCATCAAACCGGCTAGTCCCAGAGCTGCAACGAGATTTCGCCCATTATCGCACACCACCAGGCCGGGCTTGAGGCCCACCGGCTTAAACCACTCGTCGGTCTGTTGTTCAATACACCGCGACAACTCCTGCGCGGTGTGGGGCCTGTCCCCCAAACATATGAGTTTAAAAATGGCCTGCTGACGTTTACCCCGGGCTGTGCTGAAGTTGGTGGTGAAGGTGTGTGGCTGACGGGATGAGCTGATGGAAGCAGAGGAGGAGGAAGCCTATTAGGAGGAGGAGTCTACAGGAAGCAAAGAATAATGCCCTGCGATCCTTGGCGGCGGAAGGAAGTGCGCCAAGGAACTCTCCGCCTGGGGCCCAGCCACCACTACATTTACCCAGCGTGCAGTTAGGGAGATATAGCGTCCCTGGCCGTGCTTACTGGTCCACGTATCTGTGGTTAGGTGGACCTTGCCACAGATGGCGTTGCGCAGTGCACACTTGATTTTATCGGATACTTGGTTGTGCAGGGAAGGCACGGCTGTCTTGGAGAAGTAATGGCAGCTGGGAAAAACATACTGTGGGACAGCCATGGCCATCAGCTGTTTGAAGCTGTCTGTGTCCACCAGCCTGAAAGACAGCATTTCAAAGGCCAGGAGTTTAGAAATGCTGACATTGAGGCCCAGGGCTCTAGGGTGGCTAGGTGGGAATTTACGCTTTCTCTCCAATGTTTGTGAGATGGAGAGCTGAACGCTGCAGTTTGACATGGTGGAGATGCTTGGTGACGCAGGTGGTGGTGTCGGTGGCACATCCTCTGTTTGGTGGGCGGCAGGTGCCAACATTTCTCCCGAGGCGGAGGAAGAGGCCGAGGCAGCAGCAGAAGAGGGAGCAGGGGGAGCCAGAGTGAGTTCCTTGCTTTTAAGGTGTTTACTCCACTGCAGTTCATGCTTTGCATGTAGATGCCTGGTCATGCAGGTTGTGCTAAGGTTCAGAACGTTAATGCCTCGCTTCAGGCTCTGATGGCACAGCGTACCATTGTTTAAAGAAGTGCCATGCCAGGGAACTCCTTGAAGCTGCCTTTGGGGTGCTCGGTCCCTGGTGGCGGTGGCCAGTAGCAGGCGAACTCTCTTGGCGGTGGCTGGTCTGCTTTTGCCCCCTGCTCCCTCTTTTGCTACGCTGTTGGCTCGGTCTCACCACTGCCTCTTCCTCTGAACTATGAAAGTCAGTGGCACGACCTTCATTCCTTGTGGGGTCTAGGACCTCATCGTCCCCTGCATCGTCTTCCACACAGTCTTCCTCCCTGACCTCCTGTTCGGTCTGCACACTGCAGAAAGACGCAGCAGTTGGCACCTGTGTTTCGTCATCATCAGAGACGTGCGGACTCCGATGAGGTGGTATTCCCATGTCCTCATCATCAGAAAACATTATAGTTGTGCATCAATGCATTCTATGTCTTCCACCACTGGGGAAGGGATAGGTGGATTCCCTTGGGAAACCTTGCCAGCAGAGTCTTCAAACAGCATAAGAGACTGCTGCATAACTTGAGGCTCAGACAGTTTCCCTGATATGCATGGGGGTGATGTGATAGACTGATGGCTTCGGTATACAGGCGCCACCTGTGCGCTTTCTACAGAAGACTGGGTGTGAGATAATGTTGTGAACGTGCTGGATCCACTGTCGGCCACCCAATTGACTAGCGCCTGTACCTGCTCAGTCCTTAATATCCTTAGAACGACATTGGGCCCCACCAAATATCGCTGTAAATTCTGGTGGGTACTGGAACCTGAGATATTTGGTTCACTAGGATGTGTGGCTGTGGCAGAATGGCCACGTCCTCTCCCAGCACCAGAGGGTAGTGTTGAGCGAACAGTTCGAGCATCGTTCGTACCGAATTTTGGGGTGTCCGGGACACGGACCCGAACCCGGACATTTTCAAAAAAGTTCGGGTTCGGGTCCGTTGTTCGGCGATTTCTTCCCGCTTTCTGAAGGGTTGCACAGCAGCCAATCAGTTAGCGTTTTACTTCTTGCCCTAAGAGCCCATCACAGCCATGCCTACTAATGGCATGGCTGTGATTGGCCAAATGCAGTATGTGACCCAGCCTCCATTTAAGCTGGAGTCACGTAGCGCCGCACGTCACACTGCTCTGATTAGTGTAGGGAGAGGACGCAGCTTCTGTGAGGGCGAGATTAGGCAGGGAAAAGTCAGCAACATCACCTAATGAACGGATCGATCTACAGCTGTGAATGATTGAACTTCTGCTAGTTACTTGCTCACTGGTTTTTAGGCTGCACAGAGCGTTTTTTTGTCACTTATTCTCTGGGTTGATCGGCGGCCATTTTGTGACTTATGGTGCACCAGAAGAAGCTGCCACCAAGTCCATCAATCCATCAATACTAGTTTTTTTTTTTGCTATATCCTACATCAGGGGCTTGGCTGTGCTAATTGTCACCCCTAGAAACTCAGGATAGAAATTGCTATATTTTATTAAGGGGTTAAATACAATTGCCCAAATACCAATCCCCTAAATCTGGTGTTCCAGTATAATACTGTCTGCTGTCTGGCAAAGGATAGATTATTTTCTTTGGTGAAATTCAATTGCCAAAAAAGCAATACCATAAATCAGTGGTTTCAGCTGTGGCTGGCAAAATAGAATAGTGTCCGCCAAAACATATATTTTGTTCTGGGGTGAAATTAATCTGCCAAAATAGCAATACCCTGAATCTGGTGTCCCAGCTGTTGCAGGCCAGATTTAATAGTGTCCGCCAAAACATATATTTTGTTCTGGGGTGAAATTAATCTGGCAAAATAGCAATACCCTGAATCTGGTGTCCCAGCTGTTGCAGGCCAGATTTCATAGTGTCCGCCAAAACATATATTTTGCTTTGGGGTGAAATTAATCTGCCAAAATAGCAATACCCTGAATCTGGTGTCCCAGCTGTTGCAGGCCAGATTTCATAGTGTCCGCCAAAACATATATTTTGTTCAGGGGTGAAATTAAATTGCCAAAATAGCAATACCATAAATAATTGGTTTCAGCTGTGGCTGGCAAAATAGAATAGTGTCCGCCAAAACATACATTTTGTTCTGGGGTGAAATTAATCTGACAAAATAGCAATACCCGGAATCTGGTGTCCCAGCTGTTGCAGGCCAGGATTCATAGTGTCCGCAAAAACATATATTTTGTTCTGGGGTGACATCCTATTGCCAAAATAGCAATTCCCTGAATCTGGTGTCCCAGCTGTTGCAGGCCACATTTCATAGTGTCCGTCTGTAACGGTCCTTGGCTCACCTGAGTCAGAGGACAGCCGGCTGGCGGTTGGAGTCCAGTGGCAAAGACCCACAGAAGCAGGAAGCAGGTAGCGTGGTCGATCAGTCCGGGTCGGCAGTAGAGATGGCAGCGAGGTAACAGCAGGAGTAGACAGAGGCGTGGTCGGTGGAAGGCAAAGGGTCAATGCAGGCGGCAGTTCGGCGAGGTCAAATGGTCCGGGTCGGCAACAACGGTAAACAGCAGTAGTCGTGGAGGAGCAGAGAGGAAGCTTGCTACAGGCTTGGAGGCACAATAACCAGCAAAGGACTGGGTTCAGGGGCTGGGTTTTATAGGGAAGTAGCAGGTGCAAGAGATTGGGATAATCAGCAGGACAAGGCAAGGACAAGAGAGGTAGTAGAAGTTAGAAGTTAGAAGTTAGCTAGAGAATAGTCCAAGGAGAGACGGTAGCCTAGTGGGTAGAGCTACCGTCTGGGACATGACTGGCCACGGGTTCGAGTCCTGACAGTACTCCCCCTTCCAAGGTGACCTCCGGGCACCGCAGGGAAAGGCTTATCTGGGTGACTCAGGTGGAACTCCCTGACAAGTCTGGGGGCATGAACATTTTCTTCAGGCTCCCAGGAGTTATCCTCGGGAGGGTAGCCCTCCCACCCAATTAGATATTGCAATTTTCCTCGGTGGATCCTGGAGTCAAGGATCTTCTCGACAACGAACTCTTCCTCACCTTGTACCCTCACGGGTGGTGGAGGGGCGAGTGGCGGCCAGTGAAGGTATTCTCCACGTATGGCTTGAGGAGGGAGCAATGGAAGACAGGGTGCACCCTAATGGAATCCGGAAGGTCAAGCCGGAACGTGACCTCATTGATTTGTGCGGTGACCTGGAACGGACCCATGTATTTTGGGGCTAACTTTTGGAGGGGACCTTCAGTCTGAGGTTCCTGGTGGACAGCCATACCTTGTCTCCTACATGGAAGCCCGGGGTGGGTTTGCGGCGTCTGTCTGCTCCCTGTTTAAAGCGCCTCTGGGCGAGCTGGAGGTTGTCTATTATGTCCTTTGTGCCTCCTGTAGGGTTGTTAGGCGCTCGGCCACTGCTGGGAGGGTGGAGGCAACGGGCAGGTGGGGAATGAACACGGGTGCGAGCCTGTGTTAGCAAAGAAAGGGCTTTGCTTGGTTGAGCTGTGCTCAGCATTGTTGTAGGCGAACTCGGCTGTGGGGAGATGGTCAAGCCAGTCATCCTGCAGGTGGGAGCTGAAACAGCGTAGGTACTGCTCTAAGGTCTGGTTAGTTCTCTCCGTCTGCCCATTTGACTGAGGGTGGAAAGCGGAGGAAAGGTTCACTTTAACCCCGAGCGCCAGGCAGAAGTTCTTCCAGAACTTTGAGGTAAATTGTACACCTCGGTCTGAGACCACGTCGTCCGGAATCCCATGCAGCCTGAAGACCTCTTTGAGGACAAGATCAGCCGTCTGTTTGGCCGTGGGTAGGCCCTTGTAGGGGATGAAATGGGCCATTTTGGTGAGGCGGTCGACCACGACCAGGATGGTGTTCATCCCTTTTGAAGGAGGAAGGTCTACCACAAAGTCCATGGAGATCGAGCCCCAGGGGCGGGAGGGAATTGGGAGGGGTTGTAACAGACCCACGGGAGAGGAACGAGGAGTCTTATTGCGGGCACAGACCGTGCACGAGGAGATGTACTTCTTGGTGTCCTCCTTGTATGTTGGCCACCAGAAGGAGCGTGAGAGAAGCTCCTGGGTCTTTCTTGTGCCCAGATGGCCGGCCAGCTTGGAGTCATGGTTAAGTTTGAGCACTTTGAGTCGTGCGATTTCTGGTACATAAAGTTGTAGGTCCTGATGAAACCAATGACCATTTTTAAACGTGAGGCTGACATTCCTTGTGGGGTGGGTGAGGAAGGGGTCATTTTCGTATCCTTCTTTGATTGTGACCAGGAGTTCTTTAGAGTAGGTGGCCCCCACAACACTTTTCTCGGATAGGATGTTGTCTTGGCCCTTATTACTCTGTGAGGGCTCCGAAAACATTCTGGAGAGGGCGTCAGCCTTGCCGTTTTGATCCGGGACGATATGTGATGAGAAAGTTGAAGCGGGAAAGAATAGGCTCCATCTGGCCTGTCTGGCTGTGAGTCTCTTAGCGCTGCGGATGAACTCGAGGTTTTGTGGTCGGTTAGTACGATTATAGGGTTGGCAGCTCCCTCCAGCAGGTGTCTCCACTCGGAGAAGGCTTCCTTGATCGCCAGTAGTTCTTTGTTCCCGATGTCGTAGTTCTTCTCGGAGGGGACATTTGGCGAGAGAAATATGCGCACGGGTGTAGTAGCATCTTCTCCCCTGTCCGTTGTGACAGAACTGCCCCTACCGCGGAGTCAGATGCATCCACTTCGATAGTAAAAGGCAACTCGGGGTTCGGGTGGACTAGGATTGGAGCAGAAGTGAAGAGGAGTTTCAACTTCGTGAAGGCCTCCTGGGCCTCGGGTGTCCAGGAGAAGGGGACTGCCTTTTGGTGAGTTGGGTGATCGGTGCGATGACCTTGAGAAGTCCCGGATAAACTTCCGATAGAAGTTGGCGAAGCCAATAAATCTTTGTACCTCCTTCACGTTTCTTGGAATGGGCCAGTCCAACACGGCTTGGACCTTCCCTGGGTCCATACTTAGGCCCTCTGGGGAGATGATGTACCCGAGGAACTGAGTGGTGGTTCGCTCAAACTCACATTTCTCGAGTTTGATATAAAGAGAGTTCTGGCGGAGTCTCTGCAATACCCTGCGGACATGTTCGCGGTGCTGTTCGAGGTCTTCTGAGAAGATCAAGATGTCGTCCAGGTAAGCGACTACAAACAGATCCAGCATGTCCCTGAGGACATCATTAATGAAGTGCTGGAAGGTGGCGGGAGCATTACAAAGTCCGAAGGCATGACCAGGTACTCGAAGTGACCATAACGTGTCCGGAAGGCGGTCTTCCATTCGTCCCCAGGGCGGATTCGGACAAGGTTGTAGGCCCCTCGAAGGTCAAGTTTAGTGAAGATTTTCGCTACCCGGAGTCTCTCGAGGAGTTCAGAAATCAGCGGGAGCGGGTACCGGTTCTTAACGGTTATGTCATTTAGCTTCCTGTAGTCAATGCAGGGACGCAAGGATGAGTCTTTTTCTCCACAAAGAAAAGGGGGCTCCTGCTGGGGAGGTAGAGGGCCGGATGAACCCTTTCTTTAGGTCCTCGTCCAGGTATTCTTTCAGAGCCTTGAGTTCAGGCTCTGAGAGGGAATAGATACTGCCAAAGGGTATTTCGGCCCGGGCAACAGTTCTATTGGGCAGTCGTAGGGTCGGTGTGGCGGCAGCTTGTCTGCGTTTTCTTGTCGCAGACATCTTGGAACTCACGGTATTGAGGGGGTAGTAGATTCCTGACGGATACTTCAGAGATAGTCGTGTCTTCGGATGGAAGGACAGGTTTGTGGGAGCAATTGAGCGAACAAAACTCAGATGGAAACCGTAAGCAGCGGGTTTCCCAATCCACCGAGGGGTTGTGGGTGGCCAACCATGGAATGCCCAGGATCACCGGGAACTTTGGGGAGGCGATCAGGGAGAAGTGAATGGTCTCCTGATGATCGGGTTTGATGAAGAGTTGAAGGTCAGCGGTCTGGTGCGTAACCGGCCCAGAAGAGAGCGGGGTCCCATCGACGGTTTCCAGATCGAAGGGGCTGCCCTGGTTACCAGTGGTATGTTGTTCTCATGGGCGAAGGTCAAGTCCATGAAATTTCCGCCGGCCCCGAGTCAAGCATTGCAGAGCAGGGAAGCTGTCGTTCCCCAATGGTGATAAGGATGGATACAATGAAGTGGGACCCGGTACCTGTAGTGTCTATGGTTTCAGAGGCCAAGGGTGAGGTTGTGGCCTTTTGTAACTCCCGTAATTCTGTTACAGCGATGGTTCGGCGAGTCTTATTGGGGCACCTAATAGCGAAGTGCCCTGGCTCGCCACAGTAAAGACAAAGGCCTGCGGATAGTCGTCTCTCCTTTTCAGCAGCCGATAGAGTCTTGCGCAGTGCGTCGACCTGCATGGGCTCGGTGGAGGATTGGTGAGCCGGCTGAGTCGTTGGAGTGAAAGGGTACACGGGCCTGTTATCTAGGGACCAGAGTCTTTCTCTCCTTCTTTCTGCCAGTCTCCGGTCAATCCGGATGCATAGTTGGACGAAATCATCCAGATCGTCTGGGGCGTCTACCCTGGCGAGCTCATCCTTTATAGGTTCGGAGAGTCCACGGCGAAATTGACTCTTCTGGGCAGCTGGGTTCCAGGTGGTGTCCGTGACCCAGCGGCGGAACTCTGAGGAATACTCGGCTACAGAGCGTCTTCCCTGCCGTAGACTGTGCAGCCTAGCCTCGGCCGTCGCGCAGCGGTTAGGGTCGTCGAACACTTGGCTCATGGCTGTGGTGAAGTTGTCTAAGTTATTCAATACGAGACTGTGGGATTCCACATATGGGGATGCCCATGCCAGGGCCTCATCAGTTAGAAGGTTGATGATGAACAGGATCTTCTTTCTGTCTGAGGTAAAAGAGCCCGGCTGCATCTGAAAGTAAATACGGCACTGGTTGAGGAACCCCGAAATTGGTTCCGATCGCCGTTAAACTTTGACGGGAGAGGCATACGGGTGTCGGTGACCGCGCCGCGTACGTCCAGTAGTTGACGCTGCAAGTCGATAATTTCCCTCTGTTGGCTCTGGATTGCACCTTTAAGTTGAGTAATTTCCTCTTGGGCAGTGGTGCCAAACTCCTGAAGTTCGGAGACCTGCTTGCGCAGAGTGGCCATTGCGGACTCCATGGTAGGGCTGGTTATTCTGTAACGGTCCTTGGCTCACCTGAGTCAGAGGACAGCCGGCTGGTGGTTGGAGTCCAGTGGCAAAGACCCACAGAAGCAGGAAGCAGGTAGCGTGGTCGATCAGTCCGGGTCGGCAGTAGAGATGGCAGCGAGGTAACAGCAGGAGTAGACAGAGGCGTGGTCGGTGGAAGGCAAAGGGTCAATGCAGGCGGCAGTTCGGCGAGGTCAAATGGTCCGGGTCGGCAACAACGGTAAACAGCAGTAGTCGTGGAGGAGCAGAGAGGAAGCTTGCTACAGGCTTGGAGGCACAATAACCAGCAAAGGACTGGGTTCAGGGGCTGGGTTTTATAGGGAAGTAGCAGGTGCAAGAGATTGGGATAATCAGCAGGACAAGGCAAGGACAAGAGAGGTAGTAGAAGTTAGAAGTTAGAAGTTAGCTAGAGAATAGTCCAAGGAGAGACGGTAGCCTAGTGGGTAGAGCTACCGTCTGGGACATGACTGGCCACGGGTTCGAGTCCTGACACCGTCAAAACATATATTTTGTTCTGGGGTGAAATTCAATTGCCAAAATAGCAATACCATAAATCATTGGTTTCAGCTGTGGCTGGCAAAATAGAATAGTGTCTGCCAAAACATATATTTTGTTCTGGGGTGAAATTAATTTGCCAAAATAGCAATACCCGGAATCTGGTGTCCCAGCTGTTGCAGGCCAGGATTAATAGTGTCCGCAAAAACATATATTTTGTTCTGGGGTGACATCCTATTGTCAAAATAGCAATACCCTGAATCTGTTGTCCCAGCTGTTGCAGGCCACGTTTCATAGTGTCCGTCAAAACATATATTTTGTTCTGGGGTAAAATTCAATTGCCAAAATAGCAATACCATAAATCAGTGGTTTCATCTGTGGCTGGCAAAATAGAATAGTGTCCGCCAAAACATATATTTTGTTCTGGGGTAAATTCAATTGCCAAAATAGCAATACCATAAATCAGTGGTTTCAGCTGTGGCTGGCAAAATTGAATAGTGGCCGCAAAAAAAATATATTTTGTTCTGGGGTGAAATTCAATTGCCAAAATAGCAATACCATAAATCAGGGGTTTCAGCTGTGGCTGGCAAAATAGAATAGTGTCCGCCAAAACATATATTTTGTTCTGGGGTGGAATTAATCTGCCAAAATAGCAATACCCTGAATCTGGTGTCCCAGCTGTTGCAGGCCAGATTTCTTGGTGTCTGCCAAAACATAAATTTTGTTCTGGAGTGAAATGAATCTGCCAAAATAGCAATACCCTGAATCTGGTGTCCCAGCTGTTGCAGGCCAGATTTCATAGTGTCCGCCAAAAAATATATTTTGTTCTGGGGTGAAATTCAATTGCCAAAATAGCAATACCATAAATCAGTGGTTTCAGCTGTGGCTGGCAAAATAGAATAGTGTCCGCCAAAACATATATTTTGTTCTGGGGTGAAATTAATCTGCCAAAATAGCAATACCCTGAATCTGGTGTCCCAGCTGTTGCAGGCCAGATTTCATAGTGTCCGCCAAAACATATATTTTGTTCTGGGGTGAAATGAATCTGCCAAAATAGCAATACCCTGAATCTGGTGTCCCAGATGTTGCAGGCCAGATTTCATAGTGTCCGCCAAAACATTTATTTTCTTCGGGGGTGAAATTTAATTGCCAAAATAGCAATACCATAAATCTGTGGTTTCAGCTGTGGCTGGCAAATTAGAATAGTGTCTGCCAAAACATATATTTTGTTCTGTGGTGAAATTAATCTGCCAAAATAGCAATACCCTGAATCTGGTGTCCCAGCTGTTGCAGGCCAGGATTCATAGTGTCTGCAAAAACATATATTTTGTTCTGTTTTGACATTCAATTGCCAAAATAGCAATACCCTGAATTTGGTGTCCCAGCTGTTGCAGGCCACGTTTCATAGTGTCCGTCAAAACATATATTTTGTTCTGGGGTGAAAATCATTTGCCAAAATAGCAATACCATAAATCAGTGGTTTCAGCTGTGGCTGGCAAAATATAATAGTGTCCGCCAAAACATATATTTTGTTCTGGGGTGAAATTAATCTGCCAAAATAGCAATACCATAAATCAGTGGTTTCAGCTGTGGCTGGCAAAATAGAATAGTGTCCGCCAAAACATATATTTTGTTCTGGGGTGAAATTAATCTGCCAAAATAGCAATACCATGAATCTGGTGTCCCAGCTGTTGCTGGCCAGGATTCATAGTGTCCGCAAAAACATATATTTTGTTCTAGGGTGACATTCAATTGCCAAAATAGCAATACCCTGAATCTGGTGTCCCAGCTGTTGCAGGCCAGGATTCATAGTGTCTTGCAAAACATATATTTTGTTCTGGGGTGACATTCAATTGCCAAAATAGCAATACCCTGAATCTGGTGTCCCAGCTGTTGCAGGCCAGATTTCATAGTGTCCGCCAAAACATATATTTTGTTCTGGGGTGAAATGAATCTGCCAAAATAGCAATACCCTGAATCTGGTGTCCCAGATGTTGCAGGCCAGATTTCATAGTGTCCGCCAAAACATTTATTTTGTTCGGGGGTGAAATTTAATTGCCAAAATAGCAATACCATAAATCTGTGGTTTCAGCTGTGGCTGGCAAATTAGAATAGTGTCCGCCAAAACATATATTTTGTTCTGTGGTGAAATTAATCTGCCAAAATAGCAATACCCTGAATCTGGTGTCCCAGCTGTTGCAGGCCAGGATTCATAGTGTCTGCAAAAACATATATTTTGTTCTGTTTTGACATTCAATTGCCAAAATAGCAATACCCTGAATTTGGTGTCCCAGCTGTTGCAGGCCACGTTTCATAGTGTCCGTCAAAACATATATTTTGTTCTGGGGTGAAAATCATTTGCCAAAATAGCAATACCATAAATCAGTGGTTTCAGCTGTGGCTGGCAAAATATAATAGTGTCCGCCAAAACATATATTTTGTTCTGGGGTGAAATTAATCTGCCAAAATAGCAATACCATAAATCAGTGGTTTCAGCTGTGGCTGGCAAAATAGAATAGTGTCCGCCAAAACATATATTTTGTTCTGGGGTGAAATTAATCTGCCAAAATAGCAATACCATGAATCTGGTGTCCCAGCTGTTGCTGGCCAGGATTCATAGTGTCCGCAAAAACATATATTTTGTTCTAGGGTGACATTCAATTGCCAAAATAGCAATACCCTGAATCTGGTGTCCCAGCTGTTGCAGGCCAGGATTCATAGTGTCTTGCAAAACATATATTTTGTTCTGGGGTGACATTCAATTGCCAAAATAGCAATACCCTGAATCTGGTGTCCCAGCTGTTGCAGGCCAGGATTCATAGTGTCCGCAAAAACATATATTTTGTTCTGGCCTGGGGTTAAATTCAATTGACAAAATAGCAATACCATAAATCAGTGGTTTCAGCTGTGGCTGGCAAAATATAATAGTGTCTGCCAAAACATATATTTTGTTCTGGGGTGACATTCAATTGCCAAAATAGCAATACCCTGAATCTGTTGTTCCAGCTGTTGCAGGCCAAGTGTAAATCTGTCCATAAAAGGATACCTTTCATCCAGGGCCGAAATACTAGCGCTAAAAGAGATATTCCCCTAAATCAGTGGTTACTGCTGTGCCTGGAGTAGTGTAATACGCTACATAAACAAATAGGCAGATAGTGAGTGTTAGGTGCCTGTAAAAAAAGGCCTAAATTTGAAATCAATACATTGGGCCAAATATTTTTTTTCCTTATTGTGGTGCTTGGTGAACGGTAACAATGAGGAAAACATCTAGTAAGAGACGCGGTCGTGGTGTTGTTAGTGTACCCTCTGGTGCTGGGAGAGGACGTGACCATTCTGCCACAGCCACACGTCCTAGTGAACCAACTACCTAAGGTTCCAGTACCCGCCAGAATTTAAAATGATATTTGGTGGGGCCCAATGCCGTTCTAAGGATGGTAAGGCCTGAGCAGGTACAGGCGCTAGTCAATTGGGTGGCCGACAGTGGATCCAGCATGTTCACAACATTATCTCCCACCCAGTCTTCTGCTGAAAGCACACAAGTGGCACCTGAAAACCAAGCCGATCATTCTGTCACATCACCCCCATGCATATCAGGGAAACTGTCAGAGCCTCAAGTTATGCAGCAGTCTCTTATGCTGTTTGAAGACTCTGCTGGCAGGGTTTCCCAAGGAAATCCACTTAGCACTTCCCCAGTGGTGGAAGACATAGAATGCACTGATGCACAACTATAATGTTTCCTGATGATGAGGACATGGGAATACCACCTCATCGGAGTCCGCACGTCTCTGATGATGACGAAACACAGGTGCCAACTGCTGCGTCTTTCTGCAGTGTGCAGACCGAACAGGAGGTCAGGGAGGAAGACTGTGTGGACGACGATGCAGGGGACGATGAGGTCCTAGACCCCACATGGAATGAAGGTCGTGCCACTGACTTTCATAGTTCAGAGGAAGAGGCAGTGGTGAGATCGAGCCAACAGCGAAGCAAAAGAGGGAGCAGGGGGCAAAAGCAGACCAGCCACCGCCAAGGGAGTTCGCCTGCTACTGGCCACCACCACCAGGGACCGAGCACTCCAAAGGCAGCTTCAAGGAGTTCACTGGCATGGCACTTCTTTAAACAATGAGCTGACGACAAGACCCGAGTGGTTTGCACGCTGTGCCATCAGATTCTGAAGCGAGGCATTAACGTTCTGAACCTTAGCACAACCTGCATGAGCAGGCATCTACATGCAAAGCATGAACTGCAGTGGAGTAAACACCTTAAAAAGAAGGAACTCACTCTGGCTCCCCCTGCTCCCTCTTCTGCTGCTGCCTCGGCCTCTTCCTCCGCCTCGGGAGGAATGTTGGCACCTGCCGCCCACCAAACAGAGGATGTGCCACCGACAACACCACCTGCGTCACCAAGCATCTCCACCATGTCACACTGCAGCGTTCAGCTCTCCATCTCTCAAACCTTGGAGAGAAAGCGTAAATTCCCACCTAGCCACCCTCGAGCCCTGGCCCTCAATGCCAGCATTTCTAAACTACTTGCTTTTGAAATGTTGTCATTCAGGCTGGTGGACACAGACAGCTTTAAACAGCTGATGTCCATGGCTGTCCCACAGTATGTTGTTCCCAGCCGCCACTACTTCTCCAAGACAGCTGTGCCTTCCCTGCACAACCAAGTATCCGATAAAATCAAGTGTGCACTGCGCAACGCCATCTGTGGCAAGGTCCACCTAACCACAGATACGTGGACCAGTGAGCACGGCCAGGTACGCTATATCTCCCTAACTGCACACTGGGTAAATGTAGTGGCGGCTGGGCCGCAGGAGGAGAGTTCCTTGGTGCACGTCCTTCCGCCGCCAAGGATCGCAGGGCATCATTCTTTGCCTCCTGTAGCCTCCTCCTCCTACTCGGCTTCCTCCTCCTCTGCTTCCACCAGCTCATCCAGTCAGCCACACACCTTCACCACCAACTTCAGCACAGCCCGGGGTAAACGTCAGCAGGCCGTTCTGAAACTCATATGTTTGGGGGACAGGCCCCACAATGCGCAGGAGTTGTGGCAAGGTATTGAACAACAGACCGACGAATGGTTTCAGCCGGTGGGCCTCAAGCCCGGCCTGGTGGTGTGCGATAATGGGCGAAATCTCGTCGCACATCCCTTGCCTGGCGCATGTGCTGAATTTGGTGGTGCAGAAGTTCATTCACAACTACCCCGACATGTCAGAGCTGCTGCATAAAGTGAGGGCCGTCTGTGCGCGCTTCCGGCGTTCACATCCTGCCGCTGCTCGCCTGTCTGCGCTACAGCGGAACTTCGGCCTTCCCGCTCACCGCCTCATATGCGACGTGCCCACCAGGTGGAACTCCACCTTGCACATGCTGGAGAGACTGTGCGAGCAGCAGCAGGCTATAGTGGAGTTTCAGCTGCAGCACGCATGCGTTAGTCGCACTGCGGAACAGCACTACTTCACCACCAATGATTGGGCCTCCATGCGAGACCTGTGTGCCCTGTTGCGCTGTTTCGAGTACTCCACCAACATGGCCAGTGGCGATGACACCGTTATCAGCGTTACAATACCACTTCTATGTCTCCTTGAGAAAACGCTTAGGGCGATGATGGAAGAGGAGGTGGCCCAGGAGGAGGAGGAGGAGGATAAGGGGTCATTTTTAGCACTTTCAGGCCAGTCTATTAGAAGTGTCTCAGAGGGAGGTTTTTTGCAACAGCAGAGGCCTGGTAAAAATGTAGCCAGCCAGGGCCCACTACTGGAGGACGAGGAGGATGAGGAGGAGGTGGAGGAGGATGAGGATGAAGCAGGTTCACAGCGGGGTGGCACCCGACACAGCTCAGGCCCATCACTGGTGCGTCGTTGGGGGGATACGGAGGACGATGACGATACGCATCCCACAGAGGACAGCTTGTCCTTTCCTCTGGGGAGCCTGGCACACATGAGCGACTACATGCTGCAGTGCCTGCGCAACGACAGCAGAGTTGCCCACATTTTAACGTGTGCGGACTACTGGGTTGCCACCCTGCTGGATCCCCGGTACACAGACAATATGCCCACCTTACTTCCTGCACTGGAGCGTGATAGGAAGATGCGCGAGTACAAGTGCACGCTGGTAGAGGCGCTCCTGAGAGCATTCCCAAATGTCACAGGGGAACAGGTGGAAGCCCAAGGTGAAGGCAGAGGAGGAGCGTGAGGTCTCCAACGCAGTTGTGTCACGGCCAGCTCCTCTGAAGGCAGGGTTAGCATGGCAGAAATGTGGTAAAGTTTTGTCTCCACGCCACAGCTAACTGCACCACCACCTGATACGGATTGTGTTAGCAGGAGGCAGAATTTCACTAACATGGTTGAACAGTACGTCTGCACACTCCTCCACGTACTGACTGATGGTTCGGCCCCATTCAACTTCTGGGTCTCCAAATTGGCCACGTGGCCAGAGTTAGCATTTTATGCCTTGGAGGTGCTGGCCTGCCCAGCGGCCAGCGTTTTGTCTGAACGTGTATTCAGCACGGCAGGGGGCGTCGTTACTGACAAACGCAGCCGCCTTTCCACAGCCAAAGTGGACAAGCTGACGTTCATAAAAATGAACCAGGCATGGATCCCACAGGACCTGTCCCTCCCTTGTGCAGAATAGACATTTATAACTGCCTCCCCATCAACCATGTATTCTTGTACTCCGGGGCACTTCTTTATTGAATCCTCATTTTTTTAACTTTACCATGATCTTGCGGTGCAACCCAAAGTTGAATGAACCTCTCCTCTGTCTGGGTGGTGGGGCCGAAATAACTGAGAGTGGCCTTCTCCGGTGGTGGTTGATATGACGCATGATTCCTTGCTGTGGGACCCCTCTCCTCTGTCTGGGTGCTGGGCCGAAATAACTGAGAGTGGCCTTCTCCGGTGGTGGTTGATATGACGCATGATTCCTTGCTGTGGGACCTCTCTCCTCTGACTGGGTGCTGGGGCCTAAATAACTGAAAATGGCCTTCCCCAGTGGTGGGTGATATGACGCATGATTCCTTGCTGTGGGACCTCTCTCCTCTGTCTGGGTGCTGGGCCAAAATAACTGAGAGTGGCCTTCTCCGGTGGTGGTTGATATGACGCATGATTCCTTGCTGTGGGACCTCTCTCCTCTGTCTGGGTGCTGGGCTGAAATAACTGAGAGTGGCCTTCTCCGGTGGTGGTTGATATGACGCATGATTTCTTGCTGTGGGACCTCTGTCCTCTGACTTGGTGCTGGGGACTAAATAACTGAAAATGGCCTTCTCCAGTGGTGGGTGATATGACGCATGATTCC
This sequence comes from Bufotes viridis, assembly GCA_033119425.1. Lineage (NCBI taxonomy): Eukaryota > Metazoa > Chordata > Amphibia > Anura > Bufonidae > Bufotes > Bufotes viridis. Next base: position 358,269,182 of record CM065589.1, read on the forward strand.
TTGCTGTGGGACCTCTCTCCTCGGTCTGGGTGCTGGCCGAAATAACTGAAAGTGGCCTTCTCCAGTGGTGGGTGATATGACGCATTATTCCTTGCTGTGGGACCTCTCTCCTCGGTCTGGGTGCTGGCCGAAATAACTGAGAGTGGCCTTCTCCGGTGGTGGTTGATATGACGCATGATTCCTTGCTGTGGGACCCCTCTCCTCTGTCTGGGTGCTGGGCCATAATAACTGAGAGTGGCCTTCTCCGGTGGTGGTTGATATGACGCATGATTCCTTGCTGTGGGACCTCTCTCCTCTGACTGGGTGCTGGGGCCTAAATAACTGAAAATGGCCTTCTCCAGTGGTGGGTGATATGACGCATGATTCCTTGCTGTGGGACCTCTCTCCTCTGTCTGGGTGCTGGGCCAAAATAACTGAGAGTGGCCTTCTCCGGTGGTGGTTGATATGACGCATGATTCCTTGCTGTGGGACCTCTCTCCTCTGTCTGGGTGCTGGGCTGAAATAACTGAGAGTGGCCTTCTCCGGTGGTGGTTGATATGACGCATGATTCCTTGCTGTGGGAACTCTGTCCTCTGACTTGGTGCTGGGGACTAAATAACTGAAAATGGCCTTCTCCAGTGGTGGGTGATATGACGCATGATTCCTTGCTGTGGGACCTCTCTCCTCGGTCTGGGTGCTGGCCGAAATAACTGAAAGTGGCCTTCTCCAGTGGTGGGTGATATGACGCATGATTCCTTGCTGTGGGACCTCTCTCCTCGGTCTGGGTGCTGGCCGAAATAACTGAGAGTGGCCTTCTCCGGTGGTGGTTGATATGACGCATGATTCCTTGCTGTGGGACCCCTCTCCTCTGTCTGGGTGCTGGGCCAAAATAACTGAAAGTGGCCTTCTCCAGTGGTGGGTGATATGACGCATGATTCCTTGCTGTGGGACCTCTCTCCTCGGTCTGGGTGCTGGCCGAAATAACTGAGAGTGGCCTTCTCCGGTGGTGGGTGATATTACGCATGATTTCTTGCTGTGGGACCTGTATCCTCGGTCTGGGTGCTGGGCAGAAATAACTGAAAGTGGCCTTCTCCAGTGGTGGGTGATATGATGCATGATTCCTTGCTGTGGGACCTCTCTCCTCGGTCTGGGTGCTGGCCGAAATAACTGAGAGTGGCCTTCTCCGATGGTGGTTGATATGACGCATGATTCCTTGCTGTGGGACCTCTCTCCTCTCTCTGGGTGCTGGGCCGAAATAACTGAGAGTGGCCTTCTCCGGTGGTGGTTGATATGACGCATGATTCCTTGCTGTGGGACCTCTCGCCTCTGTCTGGGTGCTGGGGCCGAAATAACTGAAAGTGGCCTTCTCCAGTGTTGAGTGGTATGACGCATAATTCCTTGCAGTAGGACCTGTCTCCAATTGATATTGGTTAAATTTTATTTATTTTATTAGATTTTAATTCATTTCCCTATCCACATTTGTTTGCAGGGGATTTATCTACATTTTACTGCCTTGGGCAGCCCTCTAGCCCGTTCCTGGACCATTTTACAGCCTTTTTAGTGCCTAAAAGTTCGGGTCCCCTTTGACTTCAATGGGGTTCGGGATAAAGTTCGGGTCGAGTTCGAATCCCGAAAACGAACATTTTCGGGAAGTTCGGCCGAACTTCTCGAACCCGAACATCCAGGTGTTCGCTCATCTCTACCAGAGGGTCCACTAACACCACCACGACCGTGTCTGTGTCCCTTACTAGATGTTTTCCTCATTGTTACTGTTCATCACAATAAGAAAAAAAATATTTGGCCCAATGTATTGATTTCAAATTCAGGCCTTTTTTACTGGGACCTAACACTATCTGCCTATTTATTTATGTAGCGCATTACACTAATCCAGGCACAGCAGTAACCACTGATTTAGGAGAATATCTATTGTAGGGCTAGTATTTAGGCCCTGGATGAAAGGTATCCATTTATGGACAGATTTACACTTGGAGATGCACAGTAGCGTGTGAAAAAATATGTAGGATTATGGCTTTAGCAATTGTATTTTTAAATTTTGTGTGAAATACCCTTTAACGAACAGAAATACAATGGGAGATGCACGGTAGCATGTGAAGTTAATGAGGATGACCCTCTCAGCACTTGAATATACACCTTGAGTGTAATATACCCTTTTACGGACAGATTAACACTTGGCCTGCAACAGCTGGAACACTAGATTCAGGGTATTGCTATATTGGCAAATGAATTTCACCCCAGAACAAAATATATCCTTTGCCGGACACTATGAAACTTGGCCACCAACTGCTGAAATCACTGATATATGGTATTGCTATTTTGGCAATTGAATTTCACCCCAGAACAAAATATACCCTGTAACGGACAGATTTAAACTAGGCTTGCAACTGCTGGAACACCCGATTCAGGGTATTGCTATTTTGGCAATTGAATTTCACCCCAGAACAAAATATATCTTTTGGCAGACACTATTATACTTTGCCAGCCACTGCTGGGACACCAGATTTATGGTATTGCTATTTTTGCAATTGAATTTCAACCCAGAACAAAATATATGTTTTGCCTAAAACTATTATACTTTGACAGCCACTCCTGGTACACCAGATTTATGGTATTGCTATTTTGGCAATTGAATTTCACCCTAGAACAAATTATATGTTTTGGCTGACACTATTATTCTTTGCCAGCCACTGCTGGGACAACAGATTCAGGGTATTGCTAATTTGGCAATTGAATTTCACCCCAGAACAAAATATATGTTTTCGCGGGCACTATTATACTTTGCCAGCCACTGCTGGGACACCAGATTCAGGGTATTGCTATTTTCGCAATTGAATTTCACCCCAGAACAAAATATATGTTTTGGCGGACAGTATTATACTTTGCCAGCCACTGCTGGGACACCAGATTCAGGGTATTGCTATTTTGGCGATTGAATTTCACCCCAGAACAAAATATCCTTTGCCGGACACTATAAAACTTGGCCAGCCACAGCTGAAACCACAAATTTATGGTATTGCTATTTTGGCAATTGAATTTCACCCCAGAACAAAATATACCCTGTTACGGACAGATTTAAACTAGGCCTGCAACTGCTGGAACACCAGATTCAGGGTATTGCTATTTTGGCAATTGAATTTCACCCCAGAACAAAATATGTGTTTTATCGGACACTATTATACTTTGCCAGCCACTGCTGGAACACCAGATTCATGGTATTGCTATTTTGGCAATTGTATTTCACCCCAGAACAAAATATATGTTTTGGTGGACACTATTATACTTTGCCAGCCACTGCTGGGACACCAGATTCAGGGTATTGCTATTTTGGAAATTGAATTTCACCCAGAACAAAATATATGTTTTGGCGGACACTATTATACTTTGCCAGCCACTGCTGGGACACCAGATTCAGGGTTTGCTATTTTGGCAATTGAATTTCACCCCAGAACAAAATATATGTTTTCGTGGACAGTATTATACTTTGCCAGCCACTGCTGGGACACCAGATTCAGGGTATTGCTATTTTGGCGATTGAATTTCACCCCAGAACAAAGTATCCTTTGCTGGACACTATAAAACTTGGCCAGCCACAGCTGAAACCACTAATTTATGGTATTGCTATTTTGGCAATTGAATTTCACCCCAGAACAAAATATACCCTGTTACGGACAGATTTCAACTAGGCCTGCAACTGCTGGAACACCAGATTCAGGGTATTGCTATTTTGGCAATTGAATTTCACCCCAGAACAAAATATATGTTTTGCCGGACACTATTATACTTTGCCAGCCACTGCTGGAACACCAGATTCATGGTATTGCTATTTTGGCAATTGTATTTCACCCCAGAACAAAATATATGTTTTGGTGGACACTATTATACTTTGCCAGCCACTGCTGGGACACCAGATTCAGGGTATTTCTATTTTGGCAATTGAATTTCACCCCAGAACAAAATATATGTTTTGGCGGACACTATTATACTTTGCCAGCCACTGCTGGGACACTAGACTCAGGGTTTGCTATTTTGGCAATTGAATTTCCCCCCAGAACAAAATATATGTTTCGGCGGACACTATTATACTGTGCCAGCAACTGCTGGCACACCATATTCAGGGTATTGCTATTTTGGCAATTAAATTTTACCCCAGAACAAAATATATCCTTTGCCGGACACTATGAAACTTGGCCAGCCACATCTGAAACCACTGATTTATGGTATTGCTATTTTGGCAATTGAATTTCACCCCAGAACAAAATATATGTTTTGGCGGACAATATTATACTTTGCCAGCCACTGCTGGGACACCAGATTCAGGGTATTGCTATTTTGGCAATTTAATTTCACCCCAGAACAAAATATATGTTTTGGCGGACACTATTATACTTTGCCAGCCACTGCTGGGACACCAGATTTAGGGGATTGCTATTTTGGCAATTTAATTTCACCCCAGAACAAAATATATGTTTTGGCGGACACTATTATACTTTGCCAGCCACTGCTGGGACACCAGATTTAGGGGATTGCTATTTTGGCTATTGAATTTCACCTCAGAAAATAATCTATCCTTTGCCAGACAGCAGACAGTATTACACTTGGCTAGCCAAAGCTGGAACACCAGATTTAGGGGATTGGTATTTTGGCAATTGCATTTAACCCCTTAATAAAATATAGAAATTGCTATCCTGAGATTCTAGGGGTGACAATAAGCACAGCCAAGCCCCTGATGTAGGATATAGCAAAAAAATAAAAAAAACTAGTATTGATGGATTGATGGACTTGGTGGCAGCTTGTTCTGGTGCACCACAAGTCACAAAATGGTCGCCGATCACCTCAGAAAAAAGTGACAGAAAAACGCTCTGTGCAGCCTAAAAACCAGTGAGCAATTAACTAGCAGAAGTTGAATGATTCACAGCTGTAGATCGATCACTTCATTAGGTGCTGTTGCTGACTTCTCCCTGCCTAATCTCGCACTCACAGAAGCTGCGTCCACTCCCTGCACTAATCAGAACAGTGTGACGTGCGGTGCTACGTGACTCCAGCTTAAATAGAGGCTGGGTCACATGCTGCACTTGGCGAATCACAGCCATGCCATTAGTAGGCATGGCTGTGATGGCTTTTTAGGGCAAGAATTAAAATTCTAGCTCATTGGCTGCTGTGCAGCCCTTCAGAAAGCGTGAATAAATCGCCGAACAACGAACCCAAACTTTTTTGAAAATGTTCGGGTCCGGGTCCGTGTCACGAACACCCCAAAATTTGGTTCGAACCCGAACTAGGCTCGAACTGTTTGCTCAACACTAGAAGTACATGCTAGAGCTCCTACTCCTAGGAACCATAACCAATTCTCCTGGGAGACTACCACTCCAGAGTGATCATTAGAATCAAGGACACTGCTTCCAGAAAGCATATGTGTCCCAAGACAGTTGAGTGATCATTGTAATTACTGCTTTGCAGGCACTACTGCAAGGTGAGGGACTATGCCTTAGACACTCATCACCAAAAACATCAAGCCTGAATCTAACAGTGGATTCCTATATCCATTAGTGCCTGCAAGTGCCATTAAACTGCCACACAACCAGCTACCATACCTCCTGATCTGGTGCCAGAAACTTCACTTTGTACTTTATACTGCTGTATGTGCCATGAGTGAAATATTGCTAAGTAAAGAGAGGTTTGTATATTTTTACTGCTGGCCTGTTTCTTAAAATCATCTTTACACTGCACTAAACCATAGGAAGGTGTACACCATGGCACAACACTTCATTGGAGCCACTACCACTCCTCAGGGGCTTCCTGCACACAGCTACCACTAGATGGGGCTGATGCTTCTCTATATATAGAGAGAGAGAAGGTAAGAGAATTTACATAGTTAATAAGGTTAAAAAAATAAATAAGTCCATACAGTTCAACCAAGGGATAGGTGGGTATGCGAATCCCAGAAGGAAGTGAGAATCAGATTTCTACATGTTTTCATAAGCATTAATGTCATTTACTTGAACTTATCTAAACCCTTTTTAAAACTGTTCAATTCTAGAAAGACAGTACACAGTTCAAAGATAGCCTAGTCAGACTGTCTGAGCTTAGGCTCAGTAGTGAGAGGAGCACATGTTGCTGACTCATTAAGCCAGCCTGGACCTTAATCCATGCAGAGCTGGACAAGAAAGAACAACTACAAAAGCAGGTCAGATCTGACAGAAAGGTGTAGAGAAAGTGCAGTAGAGATAACCTGTCTAAAATTAGTTATTAACTCTACAACACCCATATTCAGAAGATACCTCTGGTGACTGAGCATAACAAATAATAGTTTGGCCCAATGTGAGAAATACCCACATCCCTAGGTGGATGATGTGGACATGTACTGTAAATCCAGCAACCTGTTCAAAAAAGGAAGCAGGGTTTTTGCTAGCTGTTAGGGAGAACTCCCCTGTGGTTGCATTGCATTGCCTAAAGTTGGTATCATGGCAACCCAGATCTTGCCCTACACCTCAAAACCTTTACCACCAAGGGCACCTTAACCATCATCGGGCAAGAGAACCCCAAGACCAGAGAGTGCTCTGAATTGAAAGAAGGTGTGCAGTTCCAAATCACTGAACGGCGGCCCAGGAATAGTTAGAACCATGAATACCACAACTACTATCCCTCTCCTGCAGCATCCACTTAGAAATGCCACTGCAGCACTCTGCACACCTTCAGATAACTTTTCGGTATATGCTGCCATATATGTATACTTGAGTGAGAGCACTGTATCTGGCCATTATGGTATGTGATTTGACATTTTTAGCAGCTTGCATGTTGCATCTCTAATTCTCTTGTCTCTGAGATGGTGAGTTGAAACTAGCTACTATGATGTCTACCCATAAACTACACATGAAGACAGCAAATCCGGCATCCTAACTCTCTTACACAGAATTACTCAGAAGCACAATGTCGGACGTTATAGAGAAGTGCTGAGCAGTAAATATTTGAATAGAACACTTTGGGTGAGGCATAATAGTTTTAGCTAATGAGTCATGCCTGTGCTTGTCTGTCTCGCTGTTCAGCTCAGTGCTCCTCCCATTCCCCACTCCATAGATTTTTATGGAATAATGTAACACTTCAATGAGCAAGCAGCCTATCTTGGCCACACAGGATGGAATTATCACAGAATTCAAAGAACATGACAGTTTAGGAACGCTGAAAGCAGTGGAGAATAAAGCTGCAATTACTTTGCCCAATAGTTGATTTGATTATCCTGAACAAATGTTCCTACGAACACTTGTTCCCGATAATCTGCCCATGTAGGTGCTAATGATCACCTGATGAACAAGCAAATGCTGAGTGAATTCATCTTTGATGCGGACACCCCAGTCATCATTTCTGAGCAGCAGATTGTGCTATGTAAATTATGTAAATGGTACTATGAATCTGTATTAAGACGAGCAATGGCTGCTGCTATAGCTCATTCTAATACAGGCCTCTACATAACTTTGGCACTTGGTGCCACTGGTCTGCGACATGATGTAAACTGCTCTAGCTCCCTTGCTGGTGTAGTTTAAGATAATTTTCCCCGCCATAAACTGGGGCAGAAAATCATAAATGAGATGGGCCAATCAGCTCTCCTACCCACCCAGACAGTGCTCCTTTTCCACCACTTTGGAAAAGTGGCATCAGCCAGGAAAAGTATCCCAGAAATATGCCAAACTGAGGCGTAAAAACTATGATAAATTACCCCCTTAGTTTTTTCTACTTTTTCTCAATTTCAAATGATCCCTGTTTTCTAGTCTCAGAGATTAAAAGTTGCATGTAGTGTTGAGCGAAGCGGAACATTCAAAGCAGAATTCAGTCCGAAGTTTAGGAAAACTTGGATTCGCAACAAATATTAATTTCCTCTCACTTTGTGGTAGCGATAAGATTTTCTTAAAATGGTTGCTGCATGTGGTACAAAGCAAAAGTTAGAAGCCTGGGAACGTGAGATCACCCATAATGCCATGCAGCCAGTCAATCCGCAGATAGCCATCCCCTGTGATGTCACAGCCCTATAGAACCTTGATCCTGCGTGGTCACTGCCATTTCATTGTGAGCCCAGCATACGGAGAGATGTGGCAAACGTTTATGTGCCTGGGGCAGTTTGCTGAAAATGGTTTAAAAAAGAATATTGGATTGGGAGTGTGCAGGGACAATGCAGGGAGATCATAAAGAGAGTTTTTTGAGACTGTAGCGAGACAGCAGGGAGACTACAGGTTGAGTGTAATGGCCATGTGCATCATATTCTAGTGCACCCACATTCAGAGTTAATCCCTTATTTTAGTGATACAGTAGGTGTGCCTTAGTTTATAAGGCAGGTGTAATCGCTGTGTGCATCATGTTCTTGTGCACCCACATTCAGAGTTATCCTTTATTTTAGTGATATTCCAGGACTGTAAAAATATTTTGTGTAAAGTGGAGCTAAATTTATCATAGCGAATGGCTTCCATTAGCAATACAGTTATTATACACTATGGCCAATAGACAGTTGCCTGGGCCTTTTAGAAGAATTGACAGTGGCAAAAATGATGCCAGTGCAAGTAGCAGTAGAAGAAGGCATGGTGTAAGCAGCAGCCACAGCAACAGGCCAGATGTGCCACTGTCATATAGCAGTCGTTTTTTGACCAACAATCCAGCTGTACTGAATGGCTTATTCGCTCTTTACAATCATCTCAAGTTACTACAGCTAAACACAGGCAGCAATCAGTGGGTTCCTCAGACACTATGCTTAGTTGGCATGGCCAAGAAACTGCCTCTAAACACTCAACCTGAACCGGCCTCTTGCTTTTGCTGCCCCTTCTGTTAGCCAAGTAATTTTGCCACGACCTCTGCTCCGCTTTTCAGCAATGATGACCTTTGTCGTGACAGTTAGCAGTTACATGCCAGCACAGACTTGGAGGAGAGATCTACTGCAGACTCCTTTAGGCATGCAACTTCCAATGGTGGGAGCATATGTGGGAGCACATGTTGGGAAATTTCGGGCATGCGCAATAAACAAGGATGTAGCGATTCTGCTCTAAGTATTCAGCCATGCGCAGTTACATGAGGGACACGGACAGAGTATATGTCTGAAGACATGCGCAGTAAAACTAGGGAGACGGATAGTCTCTGAGTTCGAAGACATGCACAGCGCATAGCAAAAGATGGGATGTACAGAAGGGTTAGTATGTCATTAGTGGAGGGAAGAGGACTAGAAAAAAGCACCAATAAAGGATCCTATAGCAAACTATGGATTGACATATTAAAAGTACACCCAAGGAGATAGGGCGTTTATCAGATGATGTCAGACTCGGAGGCCATCTCAAACAATCACTGCCCCTTCCCCTGAGGATGCCAGAGTTTGAGGGATTTTAAGTACAGAGGTTCCGCATTCTATAGATTACAAGTGGAGGCTTAAACCTAATAGTAGTAAGGGACAGAGACAATAAGGGGGCTGGTAGCAGCGCGCAGCAACCAGCCTGCCACGGCCCATTGATACAATAGAATCACTGTGAAGGCACCAGTGTCATTATATCTAACTAATGAGCAAAAATAATGCAGCACAACAGAGTTTTAAACTGATTTATTTGGTCTTAAAAGACATTTTATACACTATGTATTAAAAGTTACGTCTTAACAATAATAAGAGGCATATGTAGAAATAAGGCAATTATTAATCCAAAATTTGTAAATAATGATAAGTCTCACCATTTCGCAGAAGAGAACTGGACACGTTTATTGGCTGGGAAACTTACAGGTAGAGCAAATTCCACCATTCTTGCCATCTCAGAGGAATGGACTACACTGAGGTTAAGAGGGCCTTGTTAGCACGTTATGGCCTCACCACCAAATATTGTAGACAGAGTTTCCATAACCTACTAAAGGTGCCTCATGACATCTATTAAGAGTTAAGCAATAAGTTGTCCCATGCCCTGGACCAGTGGACCCTTGGCTGTGAAGTAGAGACTTTTAGGGACCTTCACCAGCTCTTTCTGAAGGTGTAATTCTTGGAAAGGTGTCCAGTAGGAAGTAAAGGAAGGAAGGAAGGAAGGGAGGGAGGGGGGGGAATTGAGAACCCCAAACATTGGAGGAGGCAGCTTGCCCTGAACATAGGTATGTAGATAGTCGGTGCACAACTCAGAGAAGCCCTGTACAAACCAATACAACACCAGCCAAGGAAACTGACTGCACCATCCAGGGGGCTTCCAACCAACTTCAACAGGCTTACTGTAAACTATCTGCAATTGCCCCTGCTGGCTCAAGGAACTGTTACAAATGTGGCTCTCTAGGGCATCTGTAAGCAGATTGCCCCAAGACTAGAAGGCCACCCCTAATGTCACCTATCACAAGAGCTCACACCCCATTGTTTTAGTCAGTATGGAAGGGATAGGCAACTGTTTGAGAATCCGTTCTGTACCAGAGAATGCCAATGGGAAGTCCAATGGACTACAGAGCATGGGAGACTGAGTATTTGTTGATGCAAATCCACTGGATTGACACTAAAAAGAGGAAAAATCACATAGTCCAGGTAAAGGTGAATGGACAACCAGCTGAAGGCTTCATGGACTCCGCAGCCTTCATCACTCTGGTAGAACCCCATGCTGTCATCTTGTATAAAATAATCCTGGGACAGAAATCCAATATACTATTAGCTGGAGGAGAGAGACGTGCAGTCCCGATTGCCCAGGTGATTCTGGACTCTGGGGGCAGGACCCATTAACCACACAGATGACGGGAGCATCTACTTGCTGCCATACTGCTGGGAAATGTTGTTGGGGACATCTACTGCAGCATTACTAGCAGCAGGGCACAGATCACAGGAGGGTGTCCATCAGGTCACAATGGCAGCCAGAGAAGCCGCTGAATGAGCCTGCAAACACCCCAAACCCATTGTAGATGGCGGCAGAGCAAATGTGAACTTCGCTTATATTAGTACTATACAACTTTTTCATGTTTCAGGATGTGTTCTTTCTACAAAAATAGGAGACCGCTATAGGGTCTAATGTAGCACCGCCATATGCAAATTGCTACATGGACGACTTCGAAAATACATACCCATACTCAGACCCGTCATTCATTTCACACGTTGTCCTCTGGAAATGCTATATAGACGACATCTTCTGCATATGGAAAGGTGCACTTGAAACGCTACACACATTCCATAATTTCCTCAACTCCATTTATCCAGAGTTACAATTTACCATCCACCAAGATAATTTATCAATAATTTTCCTAGATAAGGTCGTCATCAAAGACTCAACCGGTGCTTTGACCACATACCTTTACAGAAAGCGTACACTGCTCTCAATTCTCAAACATACAGAAAGGATCTGAAATCTTTCACCCACAGACGGGTAAGTCAATTCAGCTTCAGGACTAATTTTTACATGCAATTCTGAATACATAGTGTACCTATTAAATTATCCCTTTGGTCTTATATACATAGGGGAAACAACTCCAAAAATCAGTGAACGCATTTGTCAACATAAATCTACCATCAGGAGGAAAAACCTCCTTTTACCGATCCCATCACATTTTCACCAAGCAAGACACAACATCTCACAACTCAAATTTCAAATAATAGAACAGGTTCCCCCCACCACAACGAGGAGATAACAGATCCAAACAACTCAAAATAGGAGAAGCTTACTGGATTTACAAATTGCAAAGCCTTACACCAAGAGGTTTAAATAGGGAATATGAAATTCAATGCTTCTTGTGATGCATAATTTAACAGAAAGATTATTTTGCTCCTTTCTTTCAGGCCAATTGACCATATTGGACGGAGGTGTTTCGATTTGGTTATGTCTAAACTTGATTCTTTCCTTTGAGCCAGATTCCACCATTTACCCTTTATCTATTTCTTCTCTCCTTTTTCTCCATTTTCTCCATTTTTTCCACTTTTTTTACCAATGCTATTTCATTTTTAATTTCTTTTTTTTACCAATGCTTTTTAATTATTTATGGTATACCTACCTATTTCACTACTCAAATAACCCACATTTTTCCTATTTTTCAATTGTCTCCTTATTTTTCTCTATTTTCCCCATTTGTCCAGTTTTTCATTTTTTATTTCTTATTTCTTATTTTTTCATTTTAATGTTATTTTTTATTGTATTCTATTCTCCCTATCTGGCTCTTACTTTTCCTTTTATCCTTTAGTATATCCCTCATCTAATTGTCTCTATATAATGTGGGGATTTGCTCTGGTAGACAGGCTTGCGGATGCAGTATAGAGGCAAGGTACACAGTTCTCTGGGTAATGCAGAAGTGTTTTATTAACACTCAGCAACACAGAAACAGTTTTAGTGCTTGTTCACATGAGGCAAAACAGAAACAGTCTTAGTGCTTGTTCACACGAGGCAAAACTCAAGGCAAAAACATCAGTCCCACCGCAAGGTCACCTGAGTGGTCGGTGTTAGTTCACACCTGGCAGTTAGCTCGGCCACGCAAAGTTTCCACCAGAGGCTTCTAGGTAGACTGCACGCCTGATTGCAGACTATTGCTCTCAGCCCTGAGAGCTCCACAGTAACACCAGCAGCTTCCAGGATAATCACCTTCCCACCTGCTGAGGCGCCTGCCTTTTAAAGGCCCGGAAAAAGTCCGGCCTGGACCGTGGGGAATAGTCTCCCACCCAGCACTTGACTATTCCCAATAAGAGCCGGCCCGGATCGGCTTTGTAGCCATACTAAATATCAATGTGTCAAGCAGCACTAGCTGCTGCTGACACACAAAAAATCCGGCTCTTATCTCACTGAGGCCAGGAACCTCGGTGACACGTACCTTCCGTCGACGACGGAACCTTGCGCCCTCTTACAATACATACAGTTCATACTCCATATACATTCAGGCATTATTTTACATACTTTACATACATTATTTGTCCCCAACACAGTACAGATTAGACAGAGACTCTTTTAGGTATCGCTAACTCAGCACGCTCAACTTTTCACCCCATTGCGCAGGCACACTGCCTCCTGATGCTTTCCATCTCGCCGAACTTCCAGCAGATGGGAAGCATTGCTACCCGTCACCCACCATCTGCTCTTTATTCACAGCAGGGCCGACACAGCCTACATATAGGCAATTAGATTCAGCAGCAAAGCGACTTACATGCCAACCAGGCCCCTGTTGAGTCTCATATAAGCTTTTGGTCTTTTTCTTCTACATCATGCGTTTCACCCGTTCCCCATTTCCGGCCGATGGAGCGCACACGACCCCAAACGCATGCACAGTAGTGATGTCCGGTTCATGAACGAATCTTTCTTTTGAATTGATTCCTTTCACTGAACCAGAGGAGTTGATTCATCTGACTGAGCTGATCTGTTTGAAACAGCTCAGTCAGACTCAGTACAATACATAGCATTTAATGTTAATGCTAGAGTGTAAGCCAGGCTTCTGCCAGCCCCTCTTCTGCCACACACACTACACGGAGTCTAAGAATCTAATGAGTATACTAGTTAAAAGAATCAAATGATCCTACTTAATTAGTAGATTGATTTGATTCTTTCAGTTAAAAGGATGGCGTGTCACCTCCCTGCCAGGAGCTGCTCCTCTCTGCGGCTCCGTGTCTCCCACTGCTGACAAGTCAGTGCCTGCTGGGTGTCCAGACAAGATATAGAGTAGGGTACAGCCTCCTGTCATCAGTCAGGTGCGGTCTGAAGAACTGTTCTATACACCGGGGCGGGGGGCCCTGAGCTGTAGCCCCCAGTCCCCAGTGCACCCTTTGGATGTGGCATACACTGCAGGAGAGGGTACATGTTGGCTGTAGGGGATGCAGAGCTGTGTTTGCCGGGGGCTAATGAGGGCAGTGCAGATCAGACGCTCCTGACCTTCAGTTAACTTGCTTGTCAGCCAACTCAGCAAGTGAATCGAAGATTCGATCAACTGTGCATGCACATTGCGCACCACTTGAGCTTCGGGTCACTTGCTTGTCAGCCGATTCAGCAAGTGATTCGAAGATTTGGTTCATAAATTGGTTCATTTTAGTGAACTGATTCAAATGAACCGATTCATGTAAAAGATTTTAACTTCCCATCTCTAATGCGCAGCAGCTACAGAGGGATGCTGTCCCTCCTTATAAACTGCACTCTGCAGATCTCCCCAGGCGCCTGCTCCATATACATGTGGATATATAACTCCACACAAGATACCTACTGCGCCTGATTTCCTGTTCATCCTTCCTTCTCCTCATCTCCAACTGTGGCATAGGTAAGTGCCCAGGATACAATATGGTGTCATGTATAGTACTACAATTATACTGGAGATAGCCAATGCATTAGAAACTTGTATATGTGAACATGTCTACTTATCTCAAATTCACGTGGACCTTGACTGAAAGTTCTCAGATAAATAGTTGTTAGTCTACAGGCCATTCCATTTGAACCCAGGATATAGATGACGTATAAATGTAAATTGCTGAGTACAGATAATCAAAAAGATAGTTCTAGTATCCGTATAAAGACAGTACAAAACAACAAACAGAAAATTATTTAAGGACCCTTAAGACTTAACTTTTAATCCAAATAAGATAAAATGCACCCTATATATTAAGGCAGATAAAAAAATGCAAAAAAGGTAACAATAGAGTCCAACTACCACTGAGCATATGGCATCCACTGGATAAACCCAGTGATGGAATGTATCATAAGTGAAGGCGAGTAACTAGGGAGATGACAGTGGCAGGAATAAGAGGTCTGGGGCAATTATACATACAGGGGAGAAAAAGAGTAGTGATGAGCGGGAGGTGCCATATTCGATTTTGCGATATTTTGCGAATATTCACTTGAATATTCGTCAATATATTCGTCGAAATCGAATATTCGTCATTCTATATATTGCGAAAGTTAAGTAAATTTATATTCGCATTGTGAATTAAACTTAGAGCTGAGTTCCTAATGGTTGTATTGCAACAACATAACGAAGAAAACGAAGATGACGAATATCACGAATTCACGAATATAGCACTATATTCCCAATCTTCGTTATATTCTAGCAGCTCAGCTCTAAGTTGAATGCGCAATGAGAGTATATGTTTGTTTCGCGATTTAAACTTAGAGCTGAGTTCCTAATGGTTGTACTGCTAGAATATAAGGAAGATTCAAAATATAGTGCTATATTCGTGAATTCGTGATATTCGTCATCTTTGTTTTATTCGTTATGTTGTAGCAATACAACTATTAGGAACTCAGCTCCAAGTTTAATTCACGAAGCGAACATATACTCACATTGCGATTTCAACTTATATATTCGTGAATTCGTGATATTCGTCGTCTTCGTTATATTCTAGCAATACGAATCAACCATTAGGAACCCAGCTCCAAGTTGCATTCGCAATGCGAGTAATTCATGTTATATTAATCGCATTGCGATTAAAACTTAGTCAAATTTGTGAGATCGTGATTCTCACATCCGACAGTACATTTTAGCATGGAGGCGTTCCCATGCACACAGGAAGTCGGCAGAAGCGGCAACGGGCATTGACTGGAGCGGACAGGGAGCCAACAGGTAAGAACAGCTTTTGGGAAGTGGGAAGACAACCAGAGAGCAACAATGATTAACAACTTAAAAAAAAAAAATGAATATTCGAAATAGCGAATACATAGCGCTATATTTGCAATATTCGCGAATTAGAGAAGTGACGATATTCAGAAAAAGAAATTGCTATTTGAATATTCGCACAAGACACTACCCCTGTGCATGCCTTGACTGATCCTCTGACCAGGAACAATCCCTTATGATGGACTTTCCCTGTCCTTGTACCTACCATATCTGATCCTAAAGGGCCCTAGATAGAGAATGTTCCACTCAGAGGGGGGCAGATAGAAAAGATAGTAACGATATATATCCCTTGATAATAATTAATTGGTAGTCACACCCCGATGCATTTGTCCCTTGCAGGGTTCTTCAGGGAGTTGATAACAGCTGAATACATATAAAGATAGTAGCTGAGTACATATCGATCATAGTGGTAACATACTTCATCCAGGGATAGATGCCGTATACTACAGAATACCTGGACACATTCAGAATATCCTAGATGTATACTTGGGCAACCACAGTCGTGCTATACTATACCAACAGAATGATGCTGATGTTTTTATTTCCCACAGGGGTATGATATTTTGTTAATATTTTGCTTTTAAATTCTTGTCCCTTTTTCTTTAATATGGCTAGTGTCTGACAAAGGCCTGCAAGCTGAAATGTTGCATGATTATTGCCAAGCATCAAATAAAATCTACTATTAATTAATAACACTACGTGCTGTAGTTTTTGTTCTATGTATGTACAGTGTTGGAACCCTACTTACAGCCAGGGCCGGGCCGACACAGAGGCTGGGGAGGCTCCAGCCTCAGGGAGCTCCAGCCTCAGGGCGCAGGCTGGGGCCAGCCAGAGGGAGAGGGACTGGCAGGGGGGAACCGCTCAGCGCTCCCTCCTGTCATTCCCTGATTGTAGCGTGACCGAGCTCTGTCCGGTCCGCAGGTACAGAGAGCATCAGTCTCCAGTACCTGGCCGGACTGACAGGAAGTGCGCACACAATTTGCAGTTCAAGTCAGTCGACTCGGTACAGGAGACAAAAGCTCCTCCTCCTGTACCCGCAGAGGCGCAGAACATGCAGAGCTCGGCCACGCTATAGCAGAAGTAGGAGGAGAGGAGGGGGAGAAGAAGGAGCATGACAACATGGGGGGGCAGAAAGCATGACAACATTGGGGGGGGAAGAAAGGGCATGACAACATGGGGGGGGGGAGAAAGAGCATGATAACATGGGGGGGCAGAAAGCATGACAACATGGGGGGGGATAAGAGCATGACAAAATGGGGGGGGAGAAAGAGCATGACAACATGGGGGGGGGCAGAAAGAGCATGACAATATGGGGGGGGGGGAAGAAAGAGCATGACAACATGGGGTGGTATAAAGAGCATGAAAAGATGGGGGAGAATGACAGGGGGCAGAAAGAGCATGACAAGAAGAGGGGATTATGAAAAAAGGGGGGGAATGACAAGAGGGGGAGAGCATGACAAATTACTATGTGGGGGCACTGCTGTGTGGTTGAGGGGGGTGTGGGGGACATTACTGTGTGAGGGGGAAGTGTGGCGGACATTACTGTGTGGGGGCAGTGTGGCGGACATTACTTTGTGGGGCAGTGTGGGGGTAGTGTGGTGGACATTACTATGTGGGGGGCAGTGTGGCGGACATTACTGTCTGGGGCAGTGTGGCGGACACTACTGTGTGGGGGGCAGTGTGGCGGACACTACTGTGTGGGGGGCAGTGTGGCAGACACTACTGTGTGGGGGGCAGTGTGGCGGACATTACTGTGTGGGGGCAGTGTGGCGGACATTACTGTGTGGCGGGCAGTGTGGCAGACATTACTGTGTGGGGGGCAGTGTGGTGGACATTACTGTGTGGGGGGCAGTGTGGCGGACATTACTGTGTGGGGGACACTACAGTGTGGGGTGGCATTATACAAAAGCTCTGCAGATGCAACTCCCATGTATTGGGTCACCACAATTTGGGTGGTCATTCACTAAATGAACCCTGTTATGGGGAGAATCTGTGGATGACACATATTTGTCATCCACAGATTCCCCAATAACAGTGTCATCCATCACAGATCCCCCATAGCAGTGTCATCCACAAGTTGGAGGAGGAGGAGGAGGAGGAGGGAGGGAGGAGGAGGAGGGAGGGAGGGAGGAGGAGGAGGAGGGAGGGAGGGAGGGAGGGGCGCACTTGGGCACCTCAGCCTCTGTTGGTGGTGGACCTTGTCCCAGCCCTGCTTACAGCACCTAAAAGCAGTGTGCGACAAAGACTTTATTGGGACCTGTGATGATATCACAGTCCGTGTGATCTGTGCTACAGGCAGTGGTTGAGAAGGAACTGCAATGATGTGACCATTGCAGGAGAGAAAGGTGCTCTGCAGTGAAAAGAAGTCCTGGGGAAGAGGCTGTGGTGAGGCATGTGTCAGAGGTAAGTGAAGAGATAGATTGTCAACGTGAGAGGCAGAATTATGCTGGGAGTTGTCAGTTGTGGTTACTTAACTGGTACTGTATATTAGGGCTGAAGTGAAGGATGTTATGTACATCCTTCACTTCATGCCCATAGATGCCCGTGATGAAAATATAGTCTTACCACTTTATAAATCACTAGTCAGACCACACATGGAGTACTGTGTACAGTTCTGGGCTCCTGTGAACAAGGCAGACATAGCAGAGCTAGAGAGGGTTCAGAGGAGGGCAACTAAAGTAATAACTGGAATGGGGCAACTACAGTACCCTGAAAGGGTATCAAAATTAGGGTTATTCACTTTAGAAAAAAGACGACTGAGGGGAGATCTAATAACTATGTATTAATATATCAGGGGTCAGTACAGAGATCTCTCCATCATCTATTTATCCCCAGGACTGTGACGAGGGGACATCCTCTGCGTCTAGAGGAAAGAAGGTTTGTACACAAACATAGAAAAGGGTTCTTCACGGTAAGAGCAGTGAGACTATGGAACTCTCTGCCTGAGGAGGTGGTGATGGTGAGTACAATAAAGGAATTCAAGAGGGGCCTGGATGTATTTCTGGAGCGTAATAATATTTCAGGCTATAGCTACTAGAGATAGGTCGTTGATCCAGGGAGTTGTTGATTTTTTTCCCCTTAAGTGGGGAAAATTGGCTCTGCCTCACAGGTTCTAATTTACATTTGTTTGATAAATCTCCCCCTATATTTGTATAGTATTGACTTTACTCTTGGAATAGGGAAATCATTCTTTTTTTAAAGGGATTAATGTCTACACTGTTAAAAAGTATTTTCTGTTCTTCCAGTAGTTTTCCATTTCACAGAACAGAGCTCGTTCCAATTTTAATGTGTACATATTTATATTTATTCTCTGTCCGTTTTCATTGTACTACTTTGTACTAAAAAAAATAAAAACCTCTGAAAAAAATCTATTATTAGCATCACGATTTTCTGACAGCCATAACTTCAATATTTCCGGGCAGGTGACAAAAAAACTTTGAATCGTATGGTAAAATTGGGAAAAGGGAGTGATTTAAACTTTTAACATTTCATTTTTTTTTTACTTTTACAATGACAACTTTTAAACCCCTTAGGGAGCTAGATCTGCTCTTTGCTGAGCTGTGACTTGTGCAGAGCGCAGCAGGGAGGTTACCATGGTATCCATGGGAAGCTTCAAAAGCATCCAGTCTGCCATGGTAACCAATTAGAGCCCCGCAATTTCACTTTGGGGGATCCAATTGGAAGGCCAAGGGAGCCAGATTCCTCTGCCTTACCTCACAGATGTTGCGATCGATGTTGATTGCGGCATCTTAGGGGTTAAATAGTAACTAAACTTTTGAATAAACTTTTGTTAAAATGATCCTAATGCCCTAATAATATTTTTTTAATGTACTTTATTAATGTTTTTTTGTATTCTTAATACAATTTTCCCTTCTCAGTGGTGTACGCCTGCCTCGCTAAGCTAAGAGCTATGCATGGAGTACCCCGCCTTCTCCTGAACCTCCTCCTTAGGGCAGTTCAAACGGTGACTGCTCTCACCCAAGTTGCCAACAGGAAGTCTCTCTTGACTGTCTGCTGTGGTGGAGTTTTCTTGCCTCTTAGAAAAAAAAAAAGGTGCCTTACTAGGAAGGGGCAAGGTAGACAAAAGAAGATGCCAATACAAGGCTTCTCTGGGGCTGCGCGGAGGAGCAGGAGGAATGCTGTGACACCTGGCTCCAAGGCTTGGTATCAGAAGTCGCCTCCATATCATCCTACTGTGACTCAGAGGAGAAATGAGCTATCGAATTCACAATCTCATCCTCCTTTCCCTCAATGACAATGCTGCGCCTTTCTGAAGCCAGAGGAACTGTAGCCTAATACTACAACTACTTCTAGACAGATAGTGCCACTGTGTGGAGTGGGGGGAAACTCCACACCATACACCGAAAGGAAAATGGAACAGAAACTAGGCCTGGATGCCGGGATAAGGGAGCAGGTCCCCTCCTATTGCAACCCTTATCCCTTAGCCCTGACTCCTATCCGTATGAGCAGACCCAGATGGTAGGATGGGTAAAGGACAAAGAAACAAGGGAAAGAAATAGGAGAGACATTGATGTCTAACTAGGTGATCCTCACACTGGACAGATGGAATATCCAGACAGGAGCAAAAGTTCCATCACCAACCAAGGCAGGAATACAACTGACTCCAGGCTCTCAGCACCAGAATAAGTGGAGCCATGAGGCCACACCCAGAACACACCTAGAACCACACCTTAACCCCAAGCACAGCAGACTGGGAAGGAACAAAGATAAAGGGAGCGGTGCACAAACATGCAGAACAACATGTTGCCCCAGGGAACAGCATGCACAGCAGACCTGTCATTGCGAACTACAACAACAGAGACACCACCGTGACAGATAGCTGGTACTGCCACTAATTCTGGTTCTAGAAGGACAAGGCCTGGCCTTGGGTCTTTGATTGGAAACGTTCTGTATTACTGACATTTTTTTGGCCTAAGGTACACAGTCAGAAAAGTATGGAATGGTTTGCAAATCTGTTTTCTGGAACTTAAAGACAGAGAGGTGCGATAAATTGTCCTTCTTTTTCCACAAACACACTGAAGGCACTGCTACTGACAACTGACTTGGAAATAATGCAGTTTCAGTGCAACTAACAGATTTGGGCCTAATGTCTTATGTGTGTTCAAATATGTTGTCAACCTACTATGAGATTATTCCCTCCCCCTCACCAACACTTGAGCTATCTGGAGATGCCCTAACTCAGATTTCTGATTAGTATTTCACATGTGAGATTTCAACACTACGATTTGTATTGTAAAACGCGTATTGTTGCACACTTGTACTGCCCCCCCCAAAAAAAACAAAACAAAAAAAAACGTAACCCTTTCAGCCGAGGCCATTTTTTTGCAAATCCAAAATTTCACTTTATGTGGTAATAACTTTGGAACACTTATTTATCCAAGCCATTCTGGGATTGTTTTCTCGTGACACATTGTACTTCATGATTGTCAATATATTTTACCTTTATTTATGAAAAAATCCCAAATTTACCAAAAAATTTAAAAAATTTGCCATTTTCTATATTTCAATTTCTCTGCTTTTAAAACAAAAAGTGATACCTCATAAAATATTTATTACTTAACATTCCCCATGTCTACTTTATGTTGGCATCATTTTTTAAAGGTCATTTTATCTTTTTAGAACATTAGAAGGCTTAGAATTTTAGAATGAGAAGATAAAAAGTAGATATCGGAACCACTTCACTGGCGCTGCTGGGCAAGATGTCACAGACGAGATGCGTAGTATAAAGTAGTTTTATTGCTTTCAACGCATTTCAAGGGCGTATAGACCTCTTCATCAGGACAGTTATGCAGCGCCAGTGAAGAGGTTCCGGTATCTACTTTTTATCTTCTTATTTATCCTATGACGGCACTGATCCAGAAGTGCAGTTAGGAACCAAGGCTGCAGCCAGTCTATTTTCCTGGACAATGGTCGGGATATTTCACCAGCACGGTACTCTTTGCTGTTGTGACTTAATTACACTTTCTGCTAAGCTCAATTTTATTATCTTACTAAAAGTTATTTGTGACTGTACCACACATGAGGCGCTGCCTTCTCTCTCCCCTTTCTCTGTTCGTTAGAATTTTAGAAGCAATTCTTAAAATTTTTAAGAAAATTTCTAAAAACACACTTTTTATGGACCAGTTAAGGTCTGAAGTCACTTTTGTGGGGCTTACATAGTGGAAACCCCCCATAAATGACCCCATTGTAGAAACTACACCCCTCAAGCTACTCAAAACTGATTTTACTAACTTTTGTTAACCCTTTAGGTGTTCCACAAGAATTAAAGGAAAATGGAGAAGAAGATTTTCCATTTTAATCCATTTTTGTCTTTAACACATCGAGGGTTAACAGCCAAACACAACTCAATATTTATTACCCTGAATCTGCGGTTTACAGAAATACCCCACATGTGGTCGTAAACTGATGTATGGGCACATGCAGGGCGCAGAAGGAATAAGATTTTGCTGGACTGGTTTTTAGATGCCATGTCCCATTTGAAACCCCCCTGATGCACCCTTACAGTAGGAACTCCCAAAGAGTGACCCCATTTTGCAAACTAGGGGATAAGTTCTATTGTTCTATATTACGTTTCTAATTGTTCTATATTATGTTTTTTGTGAAGCAAGGTAACCAAAAAATGGCTGTTTGGGCACAGTTTTTATTTTTTACAACATTCATATAACACGGTAGACCATGTGCTATTTTTATAGAGCAGGTTCTTATGGGCGCAATTATATCAACTATGTCTACTTTCTTTGTTGGTATGTTTCACATAATTTTGGTTGATAATGGCTGCAAGGAGCGGCTGAAACGTTGCATGGGAAAATAAAGTGGATCTTTTACTTGCACCTAACTGGGCGTGCTGCCTCATCTTTGAAAATCTACAATTGGGGACTGCCTGACCAGCGGTCGGAGGAATTGCACCCCCATCCATCATCGCTGTGCTGCTGGCGTGCTTTTGTTTATATATATATATATATATATATATACACACATACATATATATACACAGTGGGGAGTCGCTCTGGTAGACAGCGGTGCGGGTGCAGTTTAGAGGCAAAACAAGGAGTCCAGATTGTGCAACAAACAGTGTTTTATTCACACTTGCACACAAAATGAAAAACAGTCTCTTGGTGACAGTTCACACACAACGGAAATAACGTAGCCAAACAAAAACAGTCCAATACAGGTTCAGTCACCTGGGAGGTGTAGGTGCAGGTTCGCACCACGCTGTCGGCCCAGCCGCAGGAGAATCCAGCTTCAGGTAGCCAGGAACAAAATACCTCCTTGCTGAGCTCTTTCCTCCTGGACAGAGAACTCCCAGCCCTGTTAGCAGCTCCAGGATAATCACACTTCCAGCTGGTGGTGCTGGCTGAGTTTATAAACCCAGCCCAAAACATCGGACTGGACCGTGGGGAGCAGCCACCCACCCTACTCTTTAGCTGCTCCCAGTAAGAGCCGGCCCGGATCGGCTTTGCAGCCATGCTATTTAACAAAGTCAAACAGCACTAGCTGCTGCAGACAAAAACCCGGCTCTCACCTCACCGAGGCCAGCAACCTCGGTGACACGTACCTGCCATCACATATGACACCTTGCACCTTACCACATACCCCCTTTGTTCAACCCTGAGGGGTGAACACACGTGAGGCAGTGGACGCGGGACAGGGCATCTGCGTTGCCCTGCAAGCGGCCTGCCCTGTGTTCCACGGAAAACTTGAAATTTTGAAGAGATAGGAACCACCTGGTGACCCGAGCATTCCTCTCCTTGGCCTGACTCATCCATTTGAGGGGGAATGGTCGGTCACCAGACGGAACCTCCTCCCTAACAGGTAGTAGCGGAGAGATTCGAGTGCCCACTTGATAGCCAGGCACTCCCTCTCCACTATACTATACCTGGACTCGGCGGGACTGAGCTTACGGCTCAGGAAGACAACGGGATGTTCTTCCCCGTTGACCTCCTGCGACAGTACCGCACCGAGGCCTACCTCCGAGGCGTCGGTCTGTACGACAAACTCCTTGTTGAAGTCGGGTGTCACCAAAACCGGGGACCCACACAGGGCCGACTTCAACGCGGAGAAAGCCTCCTCCGCCTTCTCACTCCAGCTAACCCTCCCAGACTTTCGCCCCTTCAACAGGTCTGTCAATGGCGCTGCTATTGTGGCAAAGTGGGGCACAAACCTCATGTAGTAACCTACAATCCCCAGGAACGACTTTACCTGCCTGGTGGTGACCGGTCGGGGCCAGTTACGAATGGCCTCTACCTTAGTTACCTGAGGTTTGATGACTCCCGCCCAATTACATATCCCAGATATTTTGTCTCCTCTAACCCTATGGAGCACTTCTTTGGGTTAGCGGTCAGTCCGGCTTTCCTCAGGGCATCCACTACCGCCTGCACCTTGGGTAAATGGCTTTCCCAGTCGGTGCTGTGGATGACTACATCATCCAAGTAGGCCGAGGCGTACCGACGATGTGGTCGCAGCACTATGTCCATTAACCTTTGGAAAGTGGCGGGGCGCCATGCAGGCCAAAGGGTAACACCTTGTAGTGATACAGGCCCTGCGGGTAACAAATGCGGTTTTTCCTTAGCCGACTCCGTTAAGGGTACCTGCCAGTACCCTTTAGTGAGGTCCAGCACAGAAAAATAACGGGCTTGTCCTAAACTTTCAACCAGCTCGTCTACTCGGGGCATGGGATACGCGTCAAACTTGGATACTTCATTTAACTTGCGAAAGTCGTTGCAGAACCGCAACGTCCCATCTGGCTTAGGTATTAGGACTATGGGACTGGCCCACTCACTTTTCGACTCCTCAATGACCTCGAGCTTCAACATTAACTGTACTTCCTCCGCGATGGCCCGTCGCCGAGCCTCGGGTACCCGGTATGGTTTTAACCGGATCTTGGCCTGAGGCTCAGTGGCGATGTCATGTTGGATGAGAGACGTGCGGCCAGGGAGGTCCGAGAACACATCCGTGTTCCGACTGATGAACTCCCTGACTTCCTGAACTTGTTTGGAAGACAGGCTGTCTGCAATTTTACCGTGGTTACTGCTTCACAGGCCTCGAACTGTGGGGCTGGACCCTTTCACCTAGAAGCCCTGGCCGGGGCTGTGGTCGTCGGCTGTGTCCCTATCTTTCCACGGCTTAAGTAAATTCACGTGGTACACCTGCTCCGGCTTGCGCCGCCTGGCTGGTGTACTTTGTAATTTACTTCCCCTACCTTCTCGATCACCTCATAGGGGCCCTGCCACCTAGCTAGGAATTTGCTGTCAAGGGTGGGTACCAGAACCAAAACCCGATCTCCCGGATTGAAGTCCCGTACCCGAGCCTGACGATTGTACACCCTACTCTGGGCTTGTTGCGCTGCCTCCATATGCTCCCGGACCAAGGGCAACACCCTTTCCATCCGGTCCTGCATTTGGGCGACATACTCAATGACACTTTTGTGGGGGACAGGCTGTTGTTCCCACGCTTCCTTGGCGATATCCAACAGGCCCCGAGGGTGTCTGCCATAAAGCAGTTCGAAGGGCGAGAACCCAGTAGAGGCCTGGGGCACCTCTCGCACTGCGAACATGAGATAGGGCAGAAGCAGATCCCAGTCCTTCCCATCTCTAGACACCACCCTCTTTAACATATTTTTTAGAGTTTGGTTAAACCTCTCCACAAGACCGTCTGTTTGCGGATGGTAAACGGACGTCCGTAACTGCTTTATACGCAACAATTTACACAGTTCCCTCATTACTTTGGACATAAAGGGGTCCCTTGGTCTGTCAGAACCTCTTTTGGCAGGCCCACACGGGAAAACATCTCCATTAACTCTTTGGCAATGAGCTTAGCTGAGGTATGTCGCAGAGGCACCGCCTCCGGATACCGAGTGGCATAGTCGAGAACTACCAGAATGTGTTGGTGGCCCCTGGCAGACTTTGGTACAGGCCCAATTAAATCCATCGCGATTCGCTCAAACGGTACTTCAATAATTGGCAGAGGTACCAGGGGACTACGGAAATGTGGCTGGGGGCTAGTTATCTGACAGGTCGGACAGGACTTACAATAATTCTCTACCTCCTTGAACACACTGGGCCAATAAAATCGCTGCAGTATGCGGTCCTGGGTTTTCTGCCACCCCAGGTGTCCCCCAAGAACATGTTGGTGGGCAAGCTCCATGACAAGCTTGCGATACGCTGTGGGCACCACCAACTGTTCAACAGGTTCGCCTCGGATTTGGTTCACCCGATACAACATATCCTGCAGAACAATAAACCGTGGGAACATTAATTCAGCCCCTGGTTTCTGGGGTTTCCCATCAATTTCAGCACATTCTCCCAGGCCCTGGTTAGGGTTTGGTCCCGGTGTTGTGCGGTCCCAAAATTTTCCCCGGAGACATTGAGGTCTGCCAACTCAGGTCCCGGTGGCAAGTCCTCCGTGTCTCCCACCATTACACTCAGTGGGGTTGTCTCCCCCTCTACCGCTGGAGCAGTGGTCACCCCTACCGCCGGCCCTTCAGACTCGGGCTCCCAGGGTTCTGGCCTTCCAGCGGTATCAGGCCACTCTACTAGGGTCACCCCTGTCTCGGGTCCCTCAGATACCTTTATTGCCGGCCACAGCGCCGGAAAACCGGGAAGTCCCTCCCAAGTATTAGTTCGTGTGGGAGTTTAGTAGCGACAGCCACCTCGTGGGTCCACCTACCAGCCGCTGTGGACAAAGTCACTAGTGCAGTGGGATAGTCTTTCAGGTCTCCGTGGATGCACAGGACCCGACTTTACGGCCAGTATACTCCGCAGGCCGTACAAGTGCAGCCCTTACCAGGGAGACTAAACTCCCGGAGTCCAGCAGAGCCACCGCCAGAGAGTCTCCCACCTCTACCTGACACAGGTGGTTATGGTCCTGCACCTCACGGGTGCCAGTTGCGCACAGCTTCCGTGCATACAGGGAGTGACGACCCCGTAGTTCATATCCATCGGCTCATCCCGATGCGGACAGTCGGCCCTGATGTGGCCTGGCTCCTGACACCTCCAGCATACCACGGGAGGCGGACTCGCAGGGGTATATTCCGGGCAGGCCGCTCTGTCGCCGGACGTCGGAACTGGGGCAGAGGCCTCCGGGGTTTGACTGACCCCTTCCCGCAAGAGTCCCCTGCAGGTTTCTGGTGGCCTCGTAGCGCTCCACCAGGTCGACCATCTCCAGGGCATTGGTGGGCGATACCTGGCCGATCCAGTGCTGGAGGGGATAAGGCAGGGCCCTCCAAAAGATGTCCGCCAACAGTCGATCCAGCATGGCAGTGGGACTTAGTAGATCGGGCTGCAGCCACTTTTGCAGCCTGTGCAGCAGATCGTAGAACTGCGGCCTAGCGGGTTCAGTCGTTTTAAAGTCCCACTGGTGGACTCTTTGGGCGCGGACCAGCACGTTCACGCCCAGTCTGGCTAGGACCTCTCCTTTCACAGTGTCATAATCTGCCGCTTGGTCATCCGACAAGTCGAAAAACACCTGCTGGGGTCCGGAAGCCAGGAACGGAGCGACCACCTCAGCCCACTGGTCACGGGGTAACTTTTCCCTCACGGCGACCTTCTCAAAAACCGCCAGGTACGTCTCAACGTCGTCTGCGGGGGTCATTTTTGGGATCGCCGCACGGACCGCTTCCGGGCATCTTGGACGTGGTGGGACGCTCCTGCCGCCTGTAACGCCATCACATGTTGTAGCAGTAGTTGGTTGGTCTCCCGCTGCTGCACGTTAGCCTCTATGAGAGCCTTCACAGCAGCCTCCATGTTGCCAGAAACTCCTGCTTGCAGCTTTGCTGGCTTAATATATTCCATACACTTTAGAAAAACAAAACTTCGGCGTTCACGCCAGCCTCACTGCGCATGCCCGCATCCGACACCAAATGTGGGGAGTCGCTCTGGTAGACAGCGGTGCGGGTGCAGTTTAGAGGCAAAACAAGGAGTCCAGATTGTGCAACAAACAGTGTTTTATTCACACTTGCACACAAAATGAAAAACAGTCTCTTGGTGACAGTTCACACACAACGGAAATAACGTAGCCAAACAAAAACAGTCCAATACAGGTTCAGTCACCTGGGAGGTGTAGGTGCAGGTTCGCACCACGCTGTCGGCCCAGCCGCAGGAGAATCCAGCTTCAGGTAGCCAGGAACAAAATACCTCCTTGCTGAGCTCTTTCCTCCTGGACAGAGAACTCCCAGCCCTGTTAGCAGCTCCAGGATAATCACACTTCCAGCTGGTGGTGCTGGCTGAGTTTATAAACCCAGCCCAAAACTCGGACTGGACCGTGGGGAGCAGCCACCCACCCTACTCTTTAGCTGCTCCCAGTAAGAGCCGGCCCGGATCGGCTTTGCAGCCATGCTATTTAACAAAGTCAAACAGCACTAGCTGCTGCAGACAAAAACCCGGCTCTCACCTCACCGAGGCCAGCAACCTCGGTGACACGTACCTGCCATCACATATGACACCTTGCACCTTACCACAACACACACAGACTGTATTTGTATTACAGGAAGCAGATACTGAAGATGTACAATGAACTTATGTCATGGTGGGGGGTGCGGAAAACCCCCCACCGTGCAATGTCCACGGCCGCTGGGCCGGAATGCAGGGAACAAGAAGCAGATCACCTCCTGGCGGGTCCCTAAAACTGCCCCTAGACTCCTAATGCATGAGCCACCTCAGGTGGTAAGGAGTCTCATGCCCACAAACCTGGAGCCCTGATATCCCTGCATTGCCCTAGCAAGGAAAGAGGGCAGAGACCACCTGCTCATCCAGAACCATGGATGAGCAGGCGTCTCCAGAGGCCCAATAGCAGCCGGGGACCAGATAGTGTACGCCCGCATGACAGGTAAGCAACAGAGCAAACCAACATCCACAAAACCCACACTTACCTGCTGCACTGGAGATAACGAACCAGCACTAGAATCTCCTGGATTCCCATGCGGACACCAGATGCATGGGGCCTCCAGGCAGGGCAGCACACAGTCTGGATTTTGCTTAACCCCTTAAGGACTCCGCCCTATTTCACCTAAAGGACTTGGCCAATTTTTGCAAATCTGACCACTGTCACTTTATGTGGTGATAACTTTAAAACGCTTTTTCTTATCCAGGCCATTCTGAGATTGTTTTTTCATCACATATTGTACTTCATGACACTGGTAAAATTAAGTCGAAAAATTTCATTTTTATTTATAAAAAAAATCAAATATACCAAAAATTTGGAAAAATTAGCAATTTTCCAAGTTTCAATTTCTCTACTTCTATAATACATAGTAATACCGCCCAAAAAAGTTATTGATTTACATTCCCCATATGTCTACTTCATGTATCGATCATTTTGGGAATGCCATTTTATTTTTTGGGGACGTTGCAAGGCTTAGAAGTTTAGAAGCAAATCTTGAAATTTTTCAGAAATTTTCAAAACCCACTTTTTAGGGACCAGTTCAGGTCTGAAGTTACTTTGTGAGGCTTACATAATAGAAACCATCCAAAAATAACCCCATTCTAGAAACTACACCCCTCAAGGTATTCAAAACGGATTTTACAAACGTCATTAACCCTTTAGGTTTTCCACAAGAGTTAATGGCAAATGGAGATAAAATTTCAGAATTTCAATTTTTTGGAAAATTTTCCGTTTGAATCCATTTTTTCCAGTAACAAAGCAAGGGTTAACAGCCAAACAAAACTCAATTTTTATTGCCCCGATTCTGTAGTTTTCAGAAACACCCCATATGTGGGCGTAAACTGCTGTATGGCCAAACGGCAGGGCACAGAAGTAAGGGAACACCATATGGTTTTTGGAAGGCGGATTTTGCTGGACTGGATTTTTGACACCATGTCCCATTTGAAGCCCCCAGATGCACCCCTAGAGTAGAATCTCCCAAAAAGTGACTCCATCTAAGAAACAGCATCCCTCAAGGTATTCAAAACTGATTTTACAAACTTTGTTAACCCTTTAGGTGTTCCACAAGAGTTATTGGCAAATGGAGATAAAATTTCGGAATTTCTATTTTTTGTTACCTTGCCTCAAAAAAAGTGTAATATAGAGCAACCAAAAATCATATTTACCCTAAAATAATACAAACAAAACTGCCACCTTATCCCGTACTTTCCAAAATGGGGTCACTTTTTTGGAGTTTCTACTGTAGGGGTGCATCAGGGGGGCTTCAAATGGGACATGGTGTCAAATAACCAGTCCAGCAAAATCTGCCTTCCAAAAACCATATGGCGTTCCCTTCCTTCTACGCCCTGCCGTTTGGCCATACAGCAGTTTACGACCACATATGGGGTGTTTCTGCAAACTAGAGAATCAGGGCAATATATATTGAGTTTTGTTTGGCTGTTAACCCTTGTTTTTTTTACTGGAAAAATTGATAAAAATGTAAAATTTGCAAAAAAATAGCTATTTTCGGACCCTTTTTATTTTCTGTTATTTACATCGTTGAACTGACAGGTTAGATTGTGTGCTATTTCTATAGAGCAGGTTGCTACGGACGCGGCAATACCAAATATGGCTACTTTTTGGGGGGTTTTGTTTCAGTTTTACATAATACAGCATTTTTGAAAAAAATGATTTTTTTAGTGTCTTCACATTCTGAAAGCCATATATTTTTTTTTATTTTTTGGGCGACTGTCTTATGTAGGGGCTCATTTTTTGCGGGATGAGATGGCAGTTTGATTGGAACTATCTTGGGGTGCATATGACATTTTGGTCGCCTGCTATTACACTTTTTGTGATGTAAGGTGACAAAAATGGCTCTTGACACCGTATTTTTATTTTATTTTTTTGTTGTGTTCAGCTGAGGGTTTTGGTCATGTGTTATTTTTATAGAGCAGGTTGCGACGGACGCGCCGATACCAAATATGTATACTTTTTATTTATTTATTTAAGTTTTACACAATATTATCATTTTTTTAAAACAAAACAAATCATGTTTTAGTGTCAAATCATGTTTTAGTGTCTCCATAGTCTGAGAGCCCTATTTTTTTTTTTTTTTTGGGGGATGATTGTCCTATGTGGGGTATCATTTTTTGCGGGATGAGATGACGGTTTGATTGGCACTATTTTTGGGTGCATATAACTTTTTGATCGCTTGCTATTACAGTTTTTGAGATGTGAGGTGACAAAAATGTTTTTTTTTTTACATTGTTTTTATTATATTTTTTTAACAGTATTTACCTGAGGGGTTAGATAATGTGATATTTTTATATAGGAGATTTTTACGGATGCGGCGATACCTAATATGTGTAGTTTATTTGTTTTTTTTAATTTTTATTCAGTGATATGTATTTTTCTTATTTTTCTCATTTTTTTGACCCAGACCCACTTGGTTCTTGTAGATCCAGTGGATCTGGTGTCTATATAATACAGAACAGTACACTATATAGTGTACTGCACTGTATTTTTTTTAATTTTCACAGTCTGGTCAGACTTCTGCCTTTAGCAGAAGTTTGACCAGAGTTACTATACCATGGCAAGCAGGACGCTTCTGAAAGCGTCCTGCTGCCATGGTAACCATCACCCGCTGCCATTACAGAGCAGCGGGTGATGGGAAGAGAGGTGAGCTCCCTCCCTCTACTATCCTATCCCGTCGGGGGGGTTGCAAAGGTATGGCAGCTCCCTCCATGTTAACACCCTCTATACCACGGTCCATACGGACCGCGGTATAGAAGGGGTTAAACTGCTGACATCTGCAGCACAGATGTCAGCAGTTTATAGCAGGGGTCAGCAATGTGCTGACCCCCTGCTATACCCACTAGACACCAGGGAAATCGATTGAAAGCCTCCCGCGCCGCCCACCCGCAGCACCGCCCGCAATCCCCCCCCTGCACCGCCCGGGGGGGACACTAAGATGGCGGGGTGCAGGGGGGGGGTTAAAATTTACAGATTTTAGTCTCTGATCAGAGACTACAGATAGCGCAGCAAACCGCAGGTCTGAATTGACCTGCGGTTTGTTGCGATCGCCGACACGGGGGGGTCACAGGACCCCCCTCGGCATTGTCACAGGATGCCTGCTGAATGATTTCAGCAGGCATCCTGTTCCGATCACCACCCGCAGCGCTGCGGTGATCGGAACTTCTCAGGGCGTACATGTACGCCCTGAGTCCTTAAGTACCAGGACGCTAGGGTGTACATGTACGCCCTGCGTCCTTAAGAGGTTAAACCCCTCCGGGAAAGCAACCCCCTTCCAGGGGACATACAGACACACATACCTCGACGCAAACCCACACCATAAACATACACCAGGTGGGGAAGGGCAAACAGATGCACACTGGAGGGGAAACAAAAACCATAAACAATATAACAAATAAGGGTGGCTCACAGAGACCAAACAGGGGAAACAACCAGCAACCTCCAGCTCATGCTCACACCATGGCTGGAGACAAACAAACTGACCTCAGGCTCCAACACACCAACATATAAGGAGGCCTGAGGTTACACCCACCAAACCCAGCACACACACACATTAACCCTGTGCACACCACACTGAGGGAAAGTGCACACAAACGGGGGAACCAGACACGCATGCATAAGCAAACCATGTTGCCAGCGGCAACCGCACGTGAGGCTACCACGAAACAGCCCTCACATGCGGTAAACAACCAAACCAAGCCGCTGGCAACTGCATGCGGCACAAAGAGTGACGACCATGCCCATGGTCGTGACAACTTATTACCATAGATTATATAGATTATATGCAATTTTTATACCAGCAACATCAAACTGGCCCTCCAGAGTAGCAGCTGATTCTACTGTGTGCCTAGAGTATGATACAAAGTGAGCCCAAAAGGACCAGGAGAACATATATAATTTAAACATAATTGATGATATGAGGGTCGTGCCTGAGAATAATTTCCTCTGGTTGGCCTAGGAGAAACCATAGTCTGGTCCTGAATACAGGGAGAAGATACTAGTGATATATAATGTATCTACTGTTATGTTACCATAGGTTATACAATGGGCCTCATTTCAAAAATGTGATTGTTGCCCACAGAAAGTTTTTATAAATCTGCTCCACTAAGTACAGTTTACATAATAAAACCGTAGTTACATTTATCAATATGTGTGCTTCAACCTGCCTCTAGCTGGCTGAAGTCAATCAGAGAAGTGAGTCATTGGCAACACGCTTGTCTTTTCGTGCCTCAGCAGTAACAGCACTATGTAATTCTTCTCCAACCTGACGCTGATTGGCTGCAGTGGGAACACCATATGAATGTTCCAGATAATCAAAGAAGTGAGTCGCTGCCAGCACAACTTGCCTTTTATATTCAATGCATTTGGAAGGTTTACAGACCCTTTCACTTTCTGCACTTAATACCCCATACGACAATGTAAGAAATCTTTGGTAATTTATTGAAAAGGAAAAACTAAAATCTGCATTGACATGAGTATACAGAACCTTAACATACACTGATAAGCAAAGGGGTAACAATGCTTTGAACTTTTGACTTTCTTTTTCTTCTAATTACAACTGTTCTTACATTCCCTAATAGCTCAGTGTGTTATAAGGTTGAGTCCCAAGCAAAAAGTCACTGGAATCCAGGAGCAGTCAAAAAGAAGATTTCCCAAGAAAAGAGAAACAGCATCATCCAGCTCATCAATAGCAGTATCTCAGCTAAGAAAATTGCCAAACTGCATCATGTGATTGCCATTACAGTTCGAATAATACGAAATGAAGTCTGTCCATCAACTCCAAAGCCAAGAGGTGGACGTCTAGGAAAAATATTGGAATCAACAAGTCATCTCATCACAAGGTCTATCAGTTCTGGTGCGACAAACATGGCAGTGGAGGTGGCTCGTATGCTTCAAGATTGTCATAACAAGTGTCAGCTCAAGTTTGCAAAAAAGTATGAACAGTGGACGGTAGAAAATTGGTAATGGGTGATTTAGAGCAATGAGACGAAAGTCAATAGACTGGGCTCTGATGGGTGCAAATGGGTCTGGAAGAAACAATGGCAAAAGGGGGCTAACAGATCAAGAAATTGAAGGAACTGTCAAGTTCGGTGGAGGAAGCCTGATTATATGGGGTTATTTCACAGCCAAAGGCGTTGGATACTTAACCAGGATTGATAGTGGTCTCAATACTGAGCTATATGTGAGTCCTACAAGACAATTTACTTTGTACACTCGAGAACTATGGGTATGAAAA
Organism: Bufotes viridis; assembly: GCA_033119425.1. Taxonomy (NCBI): domain Eukaryota; kingdom Metazoa; phylum Chordata; class Amphibia; order Anura; family Bufonidae; genus Bufotes; species Bufotes viridis. Next base: position 358,302,867 of record CM065589.1, read on the forward strand.
GGACGACATAGTGTTCCAGCAGGACAACGACCCGAAGCATATGTCGAGATTGGCAAATAAATAGTTTAATGATAATGAAGTAGAGGTGCTGGATGGGCCCCCACAGTCCCCAGACCTCAACCCAATTAAACACTTGTGGTTAGAGTTGAAGAAAAAGCTGTGTTTGTACCCAAGTAAGTCGACCAGTATACAAGATACGTGCTTGAATCTGATCGAGAACATGCCCAGAAGGATTCAGGCATTGTTGAAAGCTAAATGTGGATTTACAAAATTCTAACAAAATAATACATTTTGGAATTTTAGGAACAAAACAGTAACAATGCAATTACATGACAAGAATCTGCATAATTAATCATATGCCAAATAGTTGCAAGTCCAATTTATGTATGAGATAGCTAAGATGATTGTCTATAAAATTATAGTAGTCTCACGATCAAAGCTGTAGTAGATGCTGGGATATGGAGCCTGAAACTCAAAAGTTCAAAACATTGTTACCCCTTTTGCTCGTCAGTGTACTACTTAGTTATATCACCTTTGGAAGCGACTACAGCCTGCAGACTTCTTTGGTATGAGGTCATATGGTTTGCACACCTGAATTAGGGGATTGTCTGCCCTTATTTTCTGAAGATCCTCTTAAGCTCTGTTAGGTTGGAAGGGGACTGTAGGTGGACAGCCAGTTTTTAGTCTCAAACATCTCAAATATATGTACAACTTTGTTCAAGTCAGGCATCTGGCTGGTCCACATTCACAGAATTGTCCCTAAGCCACTCGTGTGTTGTCTTGGCTGTGTGCTTAGGGTAATTGCCTAATTGTTTGAAGTTGAACCTTCGATCTAGTCTAAGGTCCACAGCTCTCTGGATCAGGTTTTAATCAAGAACAATTTTGCACAATTCTGTTTTCCCTCAACCTTGAGTATCCCTTTCCCTGCTGCTAAAAAACACCCGCTGTTGCTGCCACCAAAATGCTTCACTGTTCACTGTTGTGTGTCACACAATATAGAGGATAGCATTTGAAATCTCAGCGGTATATGGAGTACGTACATGACAGAGGTGACATTCTCAGAGGTATATGGAGTACCGCATCCCAGTGAGTACGGGCAGGAGTGCATATTGCTGCTCCTGGCCGTGACCCCCAGTGGTTTACTAACTCCTGACATAGCACATAGGTACTCTGTACCCATGTGCTATGCCAGGATTAGCTGAGCTCCTGCTTCTGCCTGCCTCGCTAAGCTAAGAGCTGACATGCAGGACTCTTAGCTTGGCGGAGCAGGCAGAAGCAAGAGCCTGGTCCACTCAGCTAATCCTGGCATAAAACATGGGTACAGGGTACACATGAGCTATGCCAGGAGTTAGTAAACCTCCAGGAGGCACAGGCAGAAGCAGCAATATGCACTCCTGCCTGTACTCACTGGGATGCGGTACTCCATATACCTCTGAGAATGTCACCTCTGTCATGTCTGTACTCCATATACCACTGAGAAGTCAGTGGTGTACAGATAAGTGAATTTTAAGTGCACAGGGAATAGTATGCTTTAGGGAGGTAAAAGTGTAATAAAAATACAAAAATAATTTATAAAGTACATTAGAAAAAGTGTTACTATGGCATTAGGAACATCTTTGAATTTTATTCAAAAGTTTAGTTACTTCTAAGGTCTTCATAGTTTTGCCAAATATAGCAATGCAAGTGTGCTACTGTATGTGTATCTTATAATACAGAGGGTAGCATTTGAAATCTCTGAGTAAAAACTTGAAATATTAGTCCGAAATATATTTTAGGACATCTCTAGACATTTCATGTTTTTTTTTTGTGTGTGAAATATAGCAAGACAAGTGTGCTATGTGTGTCTTACAATACATAGGGTAGGGTACAATGCATAGGATTTGAAATATCTGAGTGAAAACATTAAATATTAGTCCGAAATCTGTGTCAGGGCATCTCCAGACAGTTGAAGGTCTTTATAGTTTTGAAAAATATAGCAATTCAAGTGTGCTACACGTGTGTTATAATACAGATTGTAGCATACAAAATCTCTGAATGAAAACGTGAAATCTAGTCCAAAAACCTGTGTCAGTATATCTCCAGACAGTTGTAGGTCTTTATAGTTTTGCTACAGCAATTAGAAACTATCAAAGTTTTGAAAAAAAATGATTCGGCAGCTTCAAGTTCGACAAGAAATTCAATTTGTTCCAAATTACTTTGTCACAAATCGCGATAAATCGGGTCTAATCATATTCTTCCCACTTGGTAGCCCAATCTCAGTGTGAAGGCTTGGAAGTTAAAACTGAAAGGAGAATGAGGGAGAGCTTAGGAGACTGCTGAACTACAGACTCTGCTACAATTTATCTCTGTGTACATAACTGTGCAGTGCACCAATATTCAATTTGCGGCCCCATGACAAAGTGGGGAGGGTGGAAGCAGTTGCAGTAATAGTTTTCACCAAGATTCATTGCTAATTCCAGGTGCATACTTTTGCAGGAGCTGTGTCCTAATAGATTCTTAGTGAAAATAAAGAAATGGATGCAGCATCTCCTGATAGTTCAGGTTCTGATCCATGTCCTGTTGATGCTGGCTGGTTTCTTCAGCAGGCGGGTGAGGAAACATGCTCATCAGAGACTGGAGACTCAAGTTACTGCTGACACTGCTGGTGCTGCTTCTGCCCCCCTCCAGCAGTCATGGCAGTGAGCACAGGGGGTTCAATCAGTCAGAGGATGGGCGATGGCGCACATAGGCAGCGACCAACTAACTACATAGAATGTCATGTCTCGAAAGTAGTTGAGTTTATCATTCCTCTCAGCAGGTGTAAAAAAAAAAAAAAAAAGACAGCCAGTAGTCATCCCTCTGCCGAGTGGTGATAATGCAGCTATCACAACACAAGCAACTCAGCATGCATCAGGTCATTTGCGCAAAGGACTCAGAGGGACTCCCTGCCTCCATCTCCACTGCATACTGCCACGGTCTGTCAGGGTCATCTACCTGGTCTTCCTCCCCGTGAACTGTACCAGACATGACAGACTTAAGGACTGGCCCACCTTCTGCCCAACATACGTGTGCGGGGCTGGTACAGCTTTTTTAGAGAAGTAATGACAGCTTGGAACTCTCCATCTTGGCTCGGCACAGGCCATCAGTTCTCTGAAATGGACAGAATCAACCACATGGAAAGGGAGGGACTGTTGTACTGGTAACATCGCCAGGAGCATGTTCAGCTTCTGCGCTGTTTGTTTGAGTGCATACATATGGTTGTCTTTTTATATTTGCCTCAGTGATCAATTGCTGGTGAAATGCGTGTCTAGGAGTTGGAGAAAGAGAATCAAGACCAGTAGACTATGGGAAGGAAACACAGCTCCCTTTTTCTGAGGTGGTGGAGCATTGATTGCTGGAGAAGGGGTGCGGGCCACTGGGAGATGCAGCAGTTGCTCCTCCAGGCTGTACCACTACATTAGCACCAAAGTTTTCCCAGGCCACTTTATTGTGACACTCCATGTGTTGATGCAGGGCTGTGGTGCCATTGGCACCCTGGCTGTGCTTCACTTTCTGCTCACAGATCCTGCATGTGGCCACGCTGACATCCTCCGGCGACTTGATGAAAAATTCCCACATTGGTGAGTATGGCAGTTTACCTCCACCACTTTGTGCTGACTGCCTGCCACTGCCTCTGTAAAGACATGTTTCCAGACAGGTAGGCTCTTCTTGAGTAGTAGACGGTCCACCCCAGGCACGTTTGGCTCCAAATCTCACACTGCTGCCACCCAGTGTCATGGCCATGACCCTGACTGCTCGCAACACCTGCTCCCACATGACTCTCATAATCGCTACTTACAAGCCTACATTTGGAAGCAGCGGACCTCTACTCCAATTCTGGGATAGGCAGTAGCTGCTGACTGTCCTCAATAAGCTCATCTTCGCTGAAAAGCGAAGGAGAGCCAGCAGCATACAATACTTCCCAAGCAGATAAAGAAAGAGGCAGGTTCAGAACAGGTGAGGGCACAGAACGTGTTCCTGGGCCATGCCAACTAAGTGTGGTGTCAGAGGAAGCCACCGACTCCTGGATGTGGGTGTCTGTCAGTTGAGATGATGTTGAAGACCAAATGAACCACTCAAGGACAGCTGGATTGCTGGTCAAAACACAACCGCTGGATGACAGTGGCAGCTCTGGCCTGTTGCTACAGCTGCTTCTACCGCCATCCCTTCTTCTGACGGCTTCAGCAACATTTTTGCCACTGTCCATTCCCTCACAGGTCCCTGGCACCAGGACACACCCTCAATCCTGTTAGGCCATGCCCCCTTCCACTAAGCGAACAGGCATTTAAAAAATAAAGTTAAAAATCAACTTTTAGGTCCGCTAAGCCACACCCCTCTCCCTTTGCAGCCAATGAGTATTGACAAAATGAAGTTAAAAAATCAAATCTGCAGAGGTGGGAGGGACGGTGACTTTCTCTGTGCAGCTCACACTCAGAGAGGACAGTGCTGCTGTCTTAGATTGAGATATTCAAAAGGACACACCCCAATCCAGTTAGGCCATGGCCCCTCCCACTCAGCCAACAGGGATTGAAAAAATAAAGTCAAAAATCAACTACTAGGTACACAGCTCAGCAGACAGTATCACACAGGATAGAATATTAGATACACGCTCAACAGACAGTATCACACAGGATAGAATATTAGATACACGCTAAGCAGACAGTATCACACATGATAGGATTAGATACACAACTCAGCAGATAGTATCACACAGGATAGAATATTAGATACACGCTCAGCAGACAGTATCACACAAGATAGGATTAGATACACAGCTCAGCAGATGGTATCACCCAGGACAGGAGAGGTTTAGATACATGGCTTAGCAGACAGTGGGGCGGGGTGCTGTAGAGGTCACTGTTATGGGGGATACTGTTGATATCTTTTTACGACACACGGAAACATGAATTGAAATATACCCGTGCGAAGTCGGGTCCTTCTGCTAGTCTTTTATGTATATAAAAATGAATTTCTGTCTAGACGTCTGTCTGTCTAGACGTTCTTTATGTGCGACCAAAAGCCTGGACTGATCTTTACCAAATTTGGCACACGTGTAAATCAGGTATCCAGGAAGGTTTTAGACTTAATCTCAGCTCTCTAGGATGCATTAGCCAAAACAAGCCAGTAAGCCTTTCACTAAGTGAAATCCTAACTGTTATACACACTGATTTATTCCAGGGAGGTTTCCATAACAACCCAGCCATTTCTCTTCACTGCTGTAGGTCAGCTTTAGGCTAGGGCTACACGATGACAGTAAGTCGCACGACACATAGGACACAACTACACTGTTACATGCATCCATCTTGGATGGATTTTTTGCAACTGTCGTGTTGCAGTATGTTGCATGTCACAGTGTGACATCACAGCTTATCATTATAAAAATTGTTTATGTCGTGCGACATATGTCATCATGTAGCCCTAGCCTTAAAGGGGTGGGAGCTGTGGAGGTCTGTGTTAAAGGGGTGGGCACTGTGGAGGTCACTGTTATTAAAGGGGTGAGCACTGTGAAGGTCAAGATTACTAAAGGGGCAGGCATTGTGGAGGTCACTGTTATTAAAGGGGCGGCCACTGTGGAGGTCAATGTTAAAGGGGCTGGCACTGTGGAAGTGATTGTTTAAGGGACAGGCACTGTGAAGGTTACTGTTTAAGTGACAGGCACTGTTATTAAAGGGGCGGCCACTATGAAGGTCACTGTTAAAGGGGAAGGGGTGGTAAATGTTAAAGAAGCGGCCACTGTGGAAGTCATTGTTAAAGGGGCGGCCACTGTGGAGGTCACGGTTAAAGGGGTGGCAACTGTGGAGGTCACTGTTAAAGGGAGGACACTGTGGAGGTCACTGTTAAAGAGGCAGTCACTGTTGTAGGGGCACACAATGTGGAGGTCACTGTTAAAGGGGCAGTCACTGTTAAAGGGGTGGTCACTGTGGAGGTTACTGTTAAAGGGCCAGACACTGTGGAGTTCACTGTTAAAGGGGAGGGCACTGTTGAGGTCAATGATAAAGGGGCAGCACTGTGGAGGTCACTGTTAAAGGGACTGCCACTGTCGAGATCACTATTAAAGGGGCGGGCACTGTGGAGGTCACTGTTAAAGGAGAAAGTACTGTAGAGGTCACTGTTATGGGGGATACTGTTGTATCCCCCATAATACAAGGTATTACGTGAGGGGTATGGTGAGTTCATGTAAAATTTTATTTTTTGTCACAAGTTAGTGGAATATGAGACTTTGTAAAAAATATATATATATATATATCAATTTCCGCTAACTTGTGCCCAAATTTTTTTTTTCTGTGAACTCTCCATGCCCCTCACAGAATACCTTGGGGTGTCTTCTTTCCAAAATGGGGTCACATGTGAGGTATTTATACTGCCCTGGTATTTTAGGGGTCCTAAAGCGTGAGAATCCAAATGTGTAAAAATGCCCTGTGAAATCCTAAAGGTACTCATGGGAATTTGGGCCCCTTTGCGCATCTTGGCTGCAAAAAAGTGGCACACATGTGGTATCGCCGTACTCAGGAGAAGTAGGGCAATGTGTTTTGGGGTGTATTTTTATATATACCCATACTTTGTGTGAGAAATATTGCTGTAAACGAGAACTTTTTAAAAATTTTTATACAAAGTTGTCAATTTACAGAGATATTTCTCTCACCCAACATTGCCCTACTTCTCCTGAGTACGGCGATACCACATGAGTGACTCTGAGGGGCCCAAATTCCAACGAGTACCATTAGGTTTTACATGGCTGCTCACAATTTAGCCCCGCCCAAAATGCCAGAACAGTAAACACACCCCACAAATGACCCCATTTCAGAAAGTAGACACTCCAAGGTATTCACTGAGGGGAATAGTGAGTCCGTCTGAGATTTTATTTTATTTTTTTGCCAGAAGTTAGCAGAAATGGAAACTTTATTTTATTTATTTTTCCTCAGAAAGTGTCATTTTCCGCTAACTTGTGAAAAAAAATGAAATTATACATGAACTCACCATGCCCCTCCGTGAATACTTTGGGGTGTCTTCTTTCTAAAATGGTGTCATTTGGGGGGTATTTATACTATCCTGGCATTCTAGCACCTGAAGAAACATGACAGGTGCTCAGAAAGTCAGAGCTGCTTCAAAATGCGGAAATTCACTTTTTTGCACCATAGATTGTAAACGCTATAACTTTTACCCAAACCAATAAATATACACTTATTGGATTTTTTTTTTATCAAAGACATGTAGAACAATAAATTTAAAGAAAAATTTATATAGAAATTTTGTTTTTTGTTTTTTATTTTACAACAGAAAGTGAAAAATGTCATTTTTTTGCAAAAATGTCGTTAAATTTTTATTAATGGCAAAAAAAGTAAAAATGTCAGCTTTAGCTGGCCAAGTTTAATAGTGTCCGGCAAAGGATATATTTTGTTATGGGGTGAAATTCAATTGCCAAAATAGCGCTACCGTAAATCTGGTGTTCCAGCTTTGACTGAACAAGTTTAATAGTGTCCGGCAAAGGATAGATAATTTTCTGGGGTGAAATTCAATTGCCAAAATCGAAATCCCCTAAATCTGGTGTCCCAGCAGTGGCTGGCCACGTATAATAGTGTCCGGCGAAGGATATATTTTTTTCTGGGGTGAAATTCAGTTGCAAAAATAGAAATAACGTTAATCTGGTGTTCCAGCTGTGGCTGGCCAAGTTTAATAGTGTCCGTCAAAGTATACATTTTTTTCTGGGGTTAAATTCAGTTGCAAAAATAGAAATAACGTAAATCTGGTGTTCCAGCTGTGGCTGGCCAAGTTTAATAGTGTCCGGCAAAGTATATATTTTTTTCTGGGGTGAAATACAGTTGCAAAAATATAAATAACGTAAATCTGGTGTTCCAGCTGTGACTAGACAAGTTTCATAGTGTTCGTCATAGGATATATTATTTTCTGTGGTGAAATTCATTTGCAAAAATAGAAATAATGTAAATCTGGTGTTCCAGCTGTGAATGGACAAGTTTCATAGTGTCCGTCATAGAATATATTATTTTCTGCGGTGAAATTCATTTGCAAAATAGAAATAACGTAATTCTGGTGTTCCAGCTGTGACTGGACAAGTTTCATAGTGTCCGTCATAGGATATATTATTTTCTGTGGTTAAATTCAGTTGCAAAAATAGAAATAACGTAAATCTGGTGTTCCAGCTGTGGCTGGCCAAGTTTAATAGTGTCCGGCAAAGTATATATTTTTTTCTGGGGTGAAATTCAGTTGCAAAAATAAAATTAACGTAAATCTGGTGTTCCAGCTGTGACTGGACAAGTTTCATAATGTCCGTTATAGGATATATTATTTTGTGCGGTAAAATTCAGTAGCAATAATAGAAATACCATAAATCTGGTATTCCAGCTGTGACTGGACAAGTTTCAAAGTGTCTGTCATAGGATATATTATTTTTAGCGGTGAAATTCAGTTGCAAAAATAGAAATACCGCAAATCTGGTGATCCAGCTGTGACTGGACACGTTTCATAGTGTCCGTCATAGGAAATATTATTTTCTGCGGTTAAATTCATTAAAAAAATATAAATACCATAAATCTGGTGTTCCAGTTGTGGCTGGACAAGTTTAATAGTGTCCGGCAAAGGATATATTTTTTTCTGGGGTTAAATTCAGTTGCAAAAATAGAAATAACGTAAATCTGGTGTTCCAGCTGTGACTAGACAAGTTTCATAGTGTCCGTCATAGGATTTATTATTTTCTGCGGTAAAATTCAGTTGCAAAAATAGAAATACCATAAATCTGGTATTCCAGCTGTGGCTGAACAAGTTTAAAAGTGTCTGTCATAGGATATATTATTTTCTTCGGTGAAATTCAGTTGCAAAAATTGAAATACCGTAAATCTGGTGTTCCAACTGTGGCTGGACAAGTTTAATAGTGTCCAGCAAAGGATATTTTTTTTTTCTGGGGTGAAATTTAATTGCCAAAATTGCAATAACTAAAATCTGGTGTTCCAGCTGTTGCAGGCCAAGTGTACAATGTAAAAATGTGCTGACGACAAGACCCGAGTGGTTTGCACACTGTGCCATCAGAGCCTGAAGCGAGGCATTAACATTGTGAACCTTAGCACAACCTGCATGACCAGGCATCTACGTGCAAAGCAGGAACTGCAGTGGAGTAAACACCTTAAAATCAAGGAACACACTCAGGCTCCCCCTGCTCCCTCTTCTACTGCTGCCTCGGCCTCGGGAGGAATGTTGGCACCTGCCTCCCACCAAACAGAGGATGTGCCACCAACACCACCACCTCCGTCACCAAGTATCTCCACCATGTCACATGGCAGCGTTCAGCTCTCCATCTCACAAACCTTGGAGAGAAAGCGTAAATTCCCACCTAGCCATCCTCGAGCCCTGGGCCTGAATGCCAGCATTTCTAAACTACTGGCCTTTGAAATGCTGTCATTCAGGCTGGTGGACACATACAGCTTCAAACATCTGATGGCGATGGCTGTCCCACAGTATGTTGTTTCCAGCGGCCCTATCTGCACGCTGGGTAAATGTAGTGGCGGCTGGGCACCAGCGGAGAGTTCTTTGGCACACGTCCTTCCGCCGCCAAGGATCACAAGACATCATTCTTTGCCTCCTGTAGCCTCCTCCTCCTACTCGGTTTCCTCCTCCTCTTCCACCTGCTCATCCAGTCAGCCACACACCTTCACCACCAACTTCAGCACAGCCCGGGGTAAACGTTAGCAGTCCGTTCTGAAACTCTTATGTTTGGGGGACAGGCCCCACACCGCGCAGGAGTTGTGGCGGGGTATTGAACAACAGACTGACGAGTGGTTGCTGCCGGTGGACCTCAAGCCCGGCCTGGTGGTGTGCGATAATGGGCAAAATTTTGTCGCAGCTCTGGGACTAGCCGGTTTGACGCACATCCCTTGCCTGGCGCATGTGCTGAATTTGGTAGTGCAGAAGTTCCTTCACAACTACCCCGACATGTCAGAGCTACGGCATAAAGTGCGGGCCGTCTGTGCGCGCTTCCGGCGTTCACATCCTGCTGCTGCTCGCCTGTCTGCGCTACAGCGGAACTTCAGCCTTCCTGCTATACGCCTCATATGTGACGTGCTCACCAGGTGGAACTCCACCATGGACATGCTGGAGAGACCGTGCGAGCAGCAGCAGGCCAAAGTGGAGTTTCAGCTGCAGCACGCACGGGTCAGTCTCACTGTGAAACAGCACCACTTCACCACCAATGACTGGGCCTTCATGCGAGACCTGTGTGCCCTGTTGCGCTGTTTCAAGTTCTCCACCAACATGGCCATTGGCGATCACGCCGTTATCAGCGTTACAATACCACTTCTATGTCTCCTTGAGAAAACATTTATGGCGATGATGGAAGAGGAGGTGGCCAAGGAGGAGGAGTAGGAGGGGTAATTTTTAGCACTTTCAGGCCAGTCTCTTAGAAGTGGCTCAGAGGGAGGTTTTTTGAAAAAGCAGAGGCCAGGTACAAATGTGGCAAGCCAGGGCCCACTACTGAAGGACGAGGATGACGAGGATGAGGAGGTGGAGAAGGATGAGGATGAAGCATGTTCACGGCGGTGTGGCACCCAACGCAGCTCGGGCCATCACTGGTGCGTGGCTGGGGGGAAACGGAGGACGATGTTGATACGCCTCCCACAGAGGACAGCTTGTCCTTACCACTGGGCAGCCTGGCACACATGAGCGACTACATGCTGCAGTGCATGCGCAACGACAGCAGAGGTGCTCACATTTTAACGTGTACGGACAACTGGATTGCCACCCTGCTGGATCCCCGGTACAAAGACAATGTGCCCACCTTACTTCCTGCACTGGTGCGTATTAGGAAGATGCGCGAGTACAAGCGCACGTTGGTAGACGCGCTACTGAGAGCATTCCCAAATGTCACAGGGGAACAAGTGGAAGCCCAAGGTGAAGGCTGAGGAGGAGCAAGAGGTTGCCAATGCAGCTGTGTCACGGCCAGCTCCTCTAAGGGCAGGGTTAGCATGGCAGAGATGTGGAAAAGTTTTGTCACCACGCCACAGCTAACTGCACCACCACCTGATACGGAACGTGTTAGCAGGAGGCAGCATTTCACTAACATCGTGGAACAGTATGTGTGCACACCCCTCCACGTTCTGACTGATGCTTTGGCCCCATTCAACTTCTGGGTCTCCAAATTTTCCACGTGGCCAGAGCTAGCCTATTATGCCTTGGAGGTGCTGGCCTGCCCAGCGGCCAGCGTTTTGTCTAAACGTGTATTCAGCACAGCAGGTGGTTTCCTTACGGACAAACGCAGCCGTCTGTCCACAGCCAACTTGGACAAGCTGACGTTCAGAAAAATGAACCAGGCATGGATCCCACAGGACCTGTCCATCCCTTGTGCAGAATAGACATTTATAACCACCTCCCCTTAACCATATATTCTTGTACTCCAGGGCACTTCTTTATTGAATCCTCTTTTTTTAATTTTACCATTATTTTGTGGGGCAACCCAAAGTTGAATGAACCTCTCCTCCGCCTGGGTGACAGGGGCCTAAGTATGTGAATGAGGCCTGTGGCACTGCAGGCAGACATGAATCCTTTTTGGCTGTGATGAGAACATCAACTCCCATAGCATTCCCACCTGATGCCACCCCAACCTCTTATTCCACCTACTCCTCCTCCAAGTTGCCAATTGATATTGGTTATTTTATTTATTTTATTTTATTTTAAGTTATTTCCCTATCAACATTTGTTTGCAGGGGATTTACCTATATTTTCGTGCCTTTTGCAGCCCTCTTGCCCTCTCCTGGGCTATTTTATAGCCTTTTTAGTGCCCAAAACTTCAATGGGGTTCGTGTTCGGGGTGAAGGTCGGGTCGAGTTCGGATCCCGAAACCGAACATTTTCTGCAAGTTCGGCCGAACTTCTCGAACCCGAACATCCAGGTGTTAGCTCAACTCTACTTCTGATCCAGTCTGTTTCATGTATAGCCTGGCAGTGCTCAACTGCTTCTCATCCTGTCTGTTCCATGTATAGCCTGGCAGAGCTCACCGCTTCTGATCCTGTTGGTTCCATCTCTAACTTGGCACTGCCTTACTGCTTCTGTTCCTTAACTGTGTTTGTCCTGCCTTTGGGAGAGGGCTCCTGAGTTCTACGGAGGTAGGACATTTAGTTTCTGCCTGTGACAGTCATGCTTCCGTTCCACATGGGGTCTAGGCATCTGCTTGTGTGCTGGTTCCCGTTTGTCTTGTCTGATCCATGCCCTGAGTTTGTTTGGGTTCCAGTTCTTCTGTTGTTGTCTGGTCTGCTGGTGTTCCAGGACCATGCTGGAGGCGTGACCTGTGAGCTCTCGGCCAAGTTTATCCACACCACCAGGGGCTCTGTGAAGAAAAGGGCTCACTGGCTCTCCGTCCTCTGGGTTTGGCCTCCTGCCTTGCACTTGGTTCAGTGTTAGTGCTACCATTATTACCCTTGCCTGCTGTTCCTGTGTTACTGTCATGTTTATTTATTACATGTGTAATAAAGTGCTCAGTTGGTTTCCTGGTCTGTAATCTGCCTGTGTCCTGTTTGCAATATGTTTCGGAGATCTTCAGGTCCTCCTGAACATGACAAAGGTGTAATAGATCTGCATATCTATTAAACAAGATGGGCACCCCAATAACAGTTAAATTATACTACTTCTTCACCCCAATTTGAGAATCAATGTGTAACAGAATTGCTTATCTATTTAACAAGGGTGGCACCCCGATAACAGTTGAATTACAGAGTTTATTCACCCCAATCTGAGAAGAAAGGAATAATTGAATTGCTCATCTATTAAACATGGTGGACACTATTCAATTAGATAGCTTTGTGCCGGAATTGATGCAAACCGAGCTTTCTCTTATGGATACTTTCAGTTTTAATTTACACAGTCTGCACTGTTGCTGTTCCCCCCTATGCTTTCCCTATGCTCTCCCTACACTGTCCCTGCAGTCTCCCTATCCAAGATTCTACAATTTAAGGTTTGTTAAACACTGTTTCTAGCACTTGGCACATCTGTCCCTATGCTCAGTTCACTGTGAAATGGCAGAGACAATGTGAGATTTGGATTTTTATAGGGCTGTGACATCACAGGGGATGTCCATCTGCTGATTGTCTGGCTGCACTGCAATGTGGGTGATCTATTGTTCCCGGGCTTCTTACTGTTATTTTTTAACACATGTAGCTGCCATTTTGGGAAAAAATTGATTCAGATTCTTCAATTTCTTCAATTTCTTCAACCTTAGTAGCAATGCAAGTGTGCTATGCGTAGCTTACAAAACAGAGGGCAGAATATGAAATCTCTGAGTGAAAACATTAAATACTAAACCAAAATCAAAGTTTTAAATAGTGTGGCATTAGGGGAATTTTTGACCTTTGGCTGTTTGTGATGTACTAAATGTCAAAGTTCACATGGTGTGTATGAGGGCTGAATACACTGCAGACAAAAACATTACTTTACTTCTATAAACAATGCCATGTCCAAAAAAGGCAGTTCATGGCAGAAGAACAAGCTGATGCCAAACACCACAAAGCCAATTACGGCACAACAAGACACCACTGCAACACCACTCTGCAGATGAAAGATATTCTGAGAAGTGTTGAGCAAAGCGAGATTAAGATGCTACAGCTTAACCGCAAGGCTGTAGATATGGGTACGGGGGTTCGGGTTCTTACTGTTAGTGATACCTTGGATTATTTGGGGATCAAAATTGAGATGCCGATAAATAGGTTTTATGATCTTAATCTGGCCCCAGTATTAAATAAAATCAAGGTGAAAATAAATGCTTGGCAGAACTTTGTTCTAGCTCAGACTGACCGTATAGCTCTCATTAAAATGATTATATTACCTATGGTGTTGTACCCGCTATGTGCTGCCCCTACTTGGATACCGGATGCTTTTTTCCATAGATTAGAATCTTTAATCAACGATCTGATTTGGGGCAGGAAGAGGGTGCGTATAAAGCAGAGGTATTTATGGCTATCGGAAGCGGATGGAGGTTTGTCGATTCCTTTTTTCCAGGGATATTATTTGTGTGCACAAATTCAAAGATGTAACTTTAAAGATAGTTTACTTGCACAGTACTTGTTTTATGTCACAGGCAATCATATAGAGAATATTTTCTTGGCTTTGGAATGTGGTCAGTTGGGTTTGGGGAAAGACCTCCCGGTTCCTTGGACCCTACAGAGGGTGTGGAACAAACTCAAGAGCATTATTGGGGTATCTCATGCGCTCGGGTTTACCCCACTGTGGGAGAACAGGAACCTGGCGGAATTCCTCAAAGTTACAGACTACAATTATTGGATTCACAAGGGTGTGGTTAAGGTGGCTCACATGTTCTCTTCAGGTCACTTTAAGTCTTTATTGGAACACAATTGTTCCCCTATCAACTCACTGGATGTGATAAAATATTTAAGTCTAAAACACGCTTTTGAGTCTACTAAGGAGAAGGTGTGTCTGTCTGTTAGACAGAATCTATTTTTTGATTTTTGTTTTGGGCATGGGGAAGTTCATATTAAAATTTCTAAGTTGTACTCTACCCTCCGTATAGCATTGGCGAATATAGTAGTATTTAAAAATCCAAGTAAATGGGAACAAGAGCTGCAATGCCCCCCATTGCAATGGAAGAAGATCTATAGGAATATCAACAAGATTACTATGTCTAATGCGCACAGGTTAATTCAATTCAAGATTACTCATAGACTTTATTATACGCCTAAAACCCGGGCAAGGTTCGTGAGGAATAGGGGGAGAATTTGTTCGTGCCCTAAGTGTGGTAGTATTGAAGCTGATTATGTGCACACTCTCTGGGGGTGCAATAAACTGAGGAGTTTTTGGGATCAGGTGTTCCAGAGTATTCAAAAAGAGGTTTTATTCCAATACGAACCCGATCTCCAGACAGTATTACTGGGATACCTGAACCCGGATATGGCACTCCCAGCTCAGGTTGGAAGGGCATGGACGCGCGGGCTGATGGTTGCAAGAGTTATTATAGTTAAAAAATGGGGAGCTAAGTCCCCACCCTCACTAAATGAATGGGTTTCCTATATGCACCAGGTCAAGATATATGAGGAAATGGAGCTTAAGAGGAGAGGAGTTCGTGCACTAAAATAATTTAATAAATAGAGGTGACTAACAGCTATACACTATGTGTAGAGGGGCCTTATACGATGACAGCCATTTAGGGAGGGTATAAATAGTAAGTTAAAATATATGGAAATCTGTTAAGTTGGTTACAAGATAATGAATATCTGTAATGGTGATTTGTATCGTTGTATTGAGGAAAATAAATTATAAAAAAAAAAAAGATGCTACATCTGCAGCCACTAAGTTCAAAACTTTGGATTTATGCTGTACATAGATCCATCTCTGTATAGAATTAAATTGTAGGGCTCCGATAAGCCGGTCCGTTATTCGAGAAGTAATGTGAGACTTCGTTGAATAACTTCGGTAGTTGATTTTTAAAGTGGAAAACCACTATAAAACTTGGTACTGATCTCCGCTTCGGTTCCAAGGTACCAGTTGGAACCAAAGCTGGGTTCTGTTCCAAGTTTTAAAGAGGTTTTCCACTTTAATAATCAACTACCGAAGTTATTCAACGAAGTCTCGCACAACTTCTTGAATAACAGACCGGCTCATTGGAGCCCTACAAGTTATTCAACAGTTTAATGCGACTTAGCGAATAACTGACTACAGCTGGTACATTTTAAAGCTGTACAGCATTAATAAGAAGTTTTAAATGGAGCAACTTCAGATGTAGCATCTGAAACTCGCTTTGCTCAACACTAATGCTGGGCTTCAGCATTTCTATGATCATCATAATGAAATGATGCCACAATAAATTGTAGTTGAATCTCAGCGCATTCTGGCCAGTGTGTGACCTATGCCACTGTATGCCTAAGCAGTGCTGTGAAGGTATACAGTATGTCAGGGAATACCCTCAGTGTATATTATAAGGAGTTATTTGTTGGGGAATAACCCGCAATATGCTTCCTAACACATAGCTATGATGCAAAACCAAATATTCTCATCTACTATAATAGTCAAATAACTAATTACTTATTTGATGGAGGAATTAAATTGTACTACTTACGGTCTGTGCACTCTACCATAGCATAATTCCCCTGCTCTTGAAAGATGATATTCCCAAGATGCAAGATTCCTGCTGATATTTGTAGGACCAGTTGCTGCACTTCACATGAAATACCTATGACTTGCATTGCATTCTGTTAAAAACAATGATGAAAACAATGAGCAAATACAAGAGGTGAAAAAGAGATGCAAGTTACTTTCTATCTAACCCATGTTATGGAGTCCCTAAATTGGGCAAATGAAAGAACACTTACCATTGTCTCACAGAAATCATTCCTATCATCTGTTCCTTCAACTTTATAGGTATCTGAATTATTCAAGTAGAAATAGTAATCAGGGGTCATAATGCCAAGATTTTGCTTTTGTTCTTGTGATGCCCCCTCTATTAGCTGTTAAAGACAATAATGGAGTTACATGCTACAAAAGCTGTTATTTTCTACAGAACTTACATTTCTTCAACACATTTTGCCCACAATATAGATGTAAATAATTTACAAATATGGAACTGATTCTGACTTAAGTCCCAGAATAACGTTATAATTTTTACCTGATAAAAGATATGAAAGTTGCGCTCATTTTCATTCTGATTGACAACGCGGGATTTTTCCAGAAGAAAGTTTGATATTTTACCTCCATCAGGCTCTCCCCCACGGCTGAACTGTATCTCAAAGTATTTACCCTGCCACGTGCAAAAACATCATTTAAATAGATCTATGGGTTTATTAACAGAATTTAAATGATACATGCGTGCTAAATGCTAATACTGTACATTCCCTGCAAATTCTTCCACAGTCATTCATATTGCACCCATATACAGCATTTCATTTATGATGGACTGAACAGCCTGACACCCAGTGGTTCGGAAACAAACTTTGTTCACAAAGAGCTTTGTGTTGATTCTGTTGAACTAAGTTCCAGGTGAACCTCAAGGGTGTTGCATCCTTATATGGAACCCTATTGCATGGCTGTGTTACTGCCATCTGAAATTGACCTCAAGGTTGACAACATACAAGTTATCCCGACTGTCCTGACTGGTTGCAATATATACTTAATTTAGCTTTAGATGCAGAGATTGATTATGTTGATGATCGAGCAAAGATATAGCAAAGTGAGCAACATTAGTGTCACCAATTTTTACTACCAATCTTAGGCCACAAAAATCTCACTAAAACAAAAATCACTACAAAATTGTTGCCCATAAGAATCAAATAATTTCTCAAAAGTATATGTAGTCAAGCGTGTAAGAGGGTCAGCTATATGTGTGGCCTTTGAACTTATTCTGGGGCTCAACTCAAGGATGACTCAGGAATAAGGAGAACACTTTACCTGAATTTGCAATTTAACGTTACTTCAGCAGGCGGCACAGTGCTTAGTGGTTACAAATACAAATGTGTAACTGCAATAGAGTGATCTACACAGACCAAGAATTGGCACCTATTAGGCTTAGTGACTAGGGATGAGCGAACCCGAACTGTATAGTTCAGGTTCGTACCGAATTTTGGGGTGTTCGGGACACGGACCCGGACCCGAACATTTTCAAAAAGGTTCGGGTTCGATGTTCGGCAATTTATTCTCGTTTTCTGAAGGGCTGCACAGCAGCCAATCAGCTAGTGTTTTACTTCTTGCCCTAAGAAGCCATCACAGCCATGCCTACTAATGACATGGCTGGGATTGGCCAACTGCAGCATGTGACCCAGCCTCTATTTAAGCTGGAGTCAAGTAGCGCCGCACGTCACTCTGCTATGATTAGTGTAGGGATAGGACGTAGCTGCTGTGAGGGCGAGATTAGGCAGGGAAAAGTCAGCAAAAACACCTAATGAAGTGATCGATCTACAGCTGTGAATCATTCTATTTCTGCTAGTTAATTGCCCACTGGTTTCTAGGCTGCACAGAGCGTTTTTCTGTCACTTTTTTCTGGGGTGATCGAAGGCCATTTTGTGTCTTGTGGTGCACCAGCACAAGCTGCCACCAAGTCCATCAATCCATCAATACTAGTTTTTTTTTGCTGTACCCTACATCAGAGGCTTGGCTGTGCTTATTGTCACCCATAGAAACTCAGGATACAAATTTCTATATTTAATTGAGGGGTTAAATTCAATTGTCAATATAGAGATTCCCTAAATCTGGTGTTCCAGCTGTGGCTAGCAAAGTTTAATACTGTATGCTGTCTGGCAAAGGATAGATTTTTTTCTGTGGTGAAATTCAATTGCCAAAATAGCAATCCCCTAAATCTGGCCAAGTTTAATAGTGTCCGGCAAAGGATATATTTTGTTCTGGGGTGAAATTCAATAGCCAAAATAGCAATACCATTAGCAATACCATAAATCAGTGGTTTCAGCTGTGGCTGGCCAAGTTTATTAGTGTCCGGCAAAGGATATATTTTGTACTGGGGTTAAATTCAATTGCCAAAATAGCAATACCGTAAACCTGGTGTTCCAGCTGTGACTGGACAAGTTTCATAGTGTCCGCCAAAGGATATATTATTTTCTGGGGTGAAATTCAGTAACAAAAATATAAATACCGTAAATCTGGTGTTCCAGTTGTGACTGGACAAGTTTAATAGTGTCCGACAAAGGATATATTTTGTTCTGGGGTGAAATTCAATTGCCAAAATAGCAATACCATAAATCAGTGGTTTCAGCTGTGGCTGGCAAAGTTTAATAGTGTCCGGCAAAGGATATATTTTGTTCTGGGGTGAAATTCAGTTGCCAAAATATTAATACCGTAAATCTGGTGTCCCAGCAGTGGCAGGCCAAGTTTATTAGTGTCCGGCAAAGGATTTATTATTTTCTGGGGAGAAATTCAGTTGCCAAAAAAGCAATACCGTAAATCTTGTTTTTGTAGAAATCTTCAAAAAGAGATTGCAGAGAAGCGGCACTCACCCATTTCTTGGAAGAAAAGTCCACTTTATTTCATAATATAGTCAGGTACATGCTAAGTCCGTTCTAAGGATGGTAAGGCCTGAGAAAGTTCAGGCGCTAGTCAATTGGGTGGCAGACAGTGGATCCAGCATGTTCACAACATTATCTCCCACATAGTCTTCTGCAGAAAGCGCACAGGTGGTGCTTGAAAACCAAGCCCATCAGTCTGTCACATCACCCCCATGCATTTCAGGGAAACTGTCTGAGCCTTAAGTTATGCAGCAGTCTCTTATGCTGTTTAAAGACTCTGCTGGCAGGGTTTCCCAAGGGAATCCACCTAGCCCTTCCCCGGTGTTGGAAGACATAGAATGCACTGACGCACAACCACTTATGTTTCCTGATGATGAGGACATGGGAATACCACCTCATCGGAGACCGCACGTCTCTGATGATGACGAAACACAGGTGCCAACTGCTGCGTCATTTTGCAGTGTGCAGACCGAACAGAAGGTCAGGGAGGAAGACTGTGTGGAAGACGATGCAGGGGACGATGAGGTCCTAGACCCCACATGGAATGAAGGTCGTGCCACTGACTTTCATAGTTCAGACACAACAATGGCTGATCTCAGGGAGACCAGCTACAAAAAAACACCACAGAGCCTCACTTAAGAGTCTCAACACAGCAATCCGAAGTGCAAAGCTCCCTGTTAAACAGGAATATGCAAAATAAATGTGGAGCCCCAGTTATGGGTCTACAACACAATGAAAGCCAGATATCCCTCAAAGGAAGGAAAACCGAGTAAAGGGATTGCTGTGTTGAGATTCTTAAGTGAGGCTCTGCGGTGTTTTTTTGTAGCTGGTCTCCCTGAGATCAGCTATTGTTGTGTTTGAGTAGTCTCCGAGGCATTGCTCCCGGTTAGCCAGAATCCTACTCCACACTGATGAGGGGCAACACCCCGAAACAGCTGTCTGTGGATGGATAACTGGCTTAGGTTTTCCCCATCCCATCCTTAAAGCTTGTAAAAAAGCGGGATCTTGACATAGGGGACACTTAATATGGTGGATTTGGTAATCTCTGTAATCGAGACACCCCTTTGCTCGGTTTTCCTTCCTTTTAGGGATATCTGGCTTTCATTGTGTTGTAAACCCATAACTGGGGCTCCACATTTATTTTGCATATTTCATAGTTCAGAGGAAGAGGCAGTGGTAAGACCAAGCCAACAGAGTAGCAAAAGAGGTAGCAGGGGGCAAAAGCAGAACAGCCGCCGCCAAGAGAGTTCGCAAGCTACTGGCCAACGCCATCAGGGACCGAGCACCCCAAAAGCAGCTTCAAGGAATTCCCTGGCATGGCACTTCTTTAAACAATGTGCTGACAACAAGACCCGAGTGGTTTGCACGCTGTGCCATCAGTGCCTGAAGCGAGGCATTAACGTTCTGAACCTTAGCACAACATGCATGACCAGGCATCTACATGCAAAGCATGAACTGCAGTGGAGTAAGCACCTTAAAAACAAGGAACTCAATCAGGCTCCCCCTGCTCCCTCTTCTGCTGCTGCCTCGGCCTCTTCCTCCGCCTCGGGAGGAATGTTGGCACCTGCCGCCCACCAAACAGAGGATGTGCCACCAACACCACCACCTCCATCACCATGCATCTCCACCATGTCACACGGCAGCGTTCAGCTCTCCATCTCACAAACCTTGGAGAAAAAGCGTAAATTCCCACCTAGCCACCCTTGAGCTATGGGCCTGAATGCTAGCATTTCTAAATTACTGGCCTTTGAAATGCTGTCATTCAGGCTGGTGGACACAGACAGCTTAAAACAGCTGATGACGATGGCTGTCCCACAGTATGTTGTTTCCAGCCGCCACTACTTCTCCAAGAGAGCCGTGCCTTCCCTGTACAACCAAGTATCTGATAAAATCAAGTGTGCACTGCGCAACGCCATCTGTGGCAAGGTCCACCTAACCACAGATACGTGGACCAGTAAGCACGGCCAGGGACGCTATATCTCCCTAACTGCACACTGGGTAAATGTAGTGGTGGCTGGGCCTCAGCGGAGAGTTCTTTGGCGCACGTCCTTCCGCCGCCAAGGATCGCAGGGCATCATTCTGTGGCTCCTGTAGCATGCTCCTCCTCCTACTCGGTTTCCTCCTCCTCTTCTTCCACCAGCTCATCCAGTCAGCCACACACCTTCACCACCAACTTCAGCACAGCCCGGGGTAAATGTCAGCAGGCCGTTTTGAAACTCATATGTTTGGGGTTCAGGCCCCACACCGCGCAGGAGTTGTGGCCGGTATTGAACAACAGACCGACGAGTGGTTGCTGCCGGTGGGCCTCAAGCCTGGCCTGGTGGTGTGCGATAATGGGCGAAATCTCGTCACAGCTCTGTGACTAGCTGGTTTGACACACATCCCTTGCCTGGAGCATGTGCTGAATTTGGTGGTGCAGGAGTTGCTTCACAACTACACTGACATGTCAGAGCTGCTGCATAAAGTGTGGGCCGTTTGTGCGCGCTTCCGGCATTCACATCCTGTTGCTGCTCGCCTGTCTGCACTCCAGCGTTACTTTGGCCTTCCCGCTCACCGCCTCATATGCGACGTGCCCACCAGGTGGAACTCCACCTTGCTCATGCTGCAGAGACTGTGCGAGCAGCAGCAGGCCATAGTGGAGTTTCAGGTGCAGCATGCACGGGTCAGTCTCACTGCGGAACAGCACCACTTCACCACCAATGACTGGGCCTCCATGTCAGACCTGTGTGCCCTGTTGCGCTGTTTTGAGTACTCCACCAACATGGCCAGTGGCGATGACGCCGTTATCAACGTTACAATACCACTTCTATGTCTCCTTGAGAAAACGCTTAGGGCGATGATGGAAGAGGAGGTGGCCCAGAAGGAGGAGCAGGAGTAGGAGGGGTCATTTTTAGCACTTTCAGGCCAGTCTCTTAGAAGTGGCTCAGAGGGAGTTTTTTTTTGCAAAAGCAGAGGCCAGGTACAAATGTGGCCAGCCAGGGCCCACTACTGGAGGACGAGGAGGGCGAGGATGAGGAGGTGGAGGAGGATGAGGATGAAGCATGTTCACATCGGGATGGCACCCAACGCACCTCGGGCACATCCTGGTGCTTGGCTGGGGGGAAACGGAGGACGATGTTGATACGCCTCCCACAGAGGACAGCTTGTCCTTACCACTGGGCAGCCTGGCACACATGAGCGACTACATGCTGCAGTGCCTGCGCAATGACAGCAGAGGTGCTCACATTTTAATGTGTACGGACCAACGGGTTGCACCCGGCTGGATCCCCGGTACAAAGACAATGTGCCCATCTTACTTCCTGCACTAGAGCGTGATAGGAAGATGTGCGAGTACAAGCACACGTTGGTAGACGCACTACTGAGAGCATTCCCAAATGACACAGGGGAACAAGTGGAAGCCCATGGTGAAGGCAGAGGAGAAGCAAGAGGTCGTCAATGCAGCTGTGTCATGGCCAGCTCCTCTGAGGGCAGGGTTAGCATGGCAGAGATGTGGAAAAGTTTTGTCTCCACGCCACAGCTAACTGCACCACCACCTGATACGTAACGTGTTAGCAGGAGGCAGCATTTCACTAACATGGTTGAACAGTACAACTTCTGGGTCTCCAAATTGTCCATGTGGCCAGAGCTAGCCTATTATGCCTTGGAGGTGCTGGCCTGTCCGGCAGCCAGCGTTTTGTCTGAACGTGTATTCAGCACGGCAGGTGGCGTCATTACTGACAAACGCAGCCGTCTGTCCACAGCCAACTTGGACAAGCTGACGTTCAGAAAAATGAACCAGGCATGGATCCCACAGGACCTGTCCATCCCTTGTGCAGAATAGACATTTATAACCACCTCCCCTTAACCATATATTCTTGTACTCCAGGGCACTTCTTTATTGAATCCTCTTTTTTAATGTTACCATTATTTTGCGGAGCAACCCAAAATTGAATGAACCTCTCCTCCGTCTGGATGCCAGGGGTGAATGAGGCCTGTGGCACTGCAGGCAGACATGAATCCTTTTTGGCTGTGATGAGAACATCAACTCCCATAGCATTCCCACCTGATGCCACCATAACCTCCTATTCCACATCCTCCTCCTCCAAGTTGCCAATTGATATTGGTTAATTTTTATTTATTTTATTTTAAGTCATTTCCCTATGCACATTTGTTTTCAGTGAATTTACCTACATTTTGCTGCCTTTTGCAGCCCTCTAGCCCTCTCCTGGGCAATTTTACAGCCTTTTTAGTGCCCAAAAGTTTGGGTCCCCATTGACTACATTTTCAGAAAGTTCGGCCGAACTTTTCGAACCCGAACATCCAGGTGTTCGCTCAACTCTATTAGTGACCAGTGCAAAAACTGCAGAATTTTATGGTTTTAATATGCAGTAGATAGTGACATGGAAAAAATAATATCACCACAATAACTTCATAAAAAATCTGTTTAGCATAACAACATGATTTAAACAATAGGTAATTTTCTGATGGCACATTCTCTTTAAAGCGGCTTCTCCATCCTCTTACATTTGACTTGTGTTTGTGACTTGTGACCTATTAAGCCACTTGATCGAAATTGAGTGATTTTAATCAGTTCACAGAATACATTTCCTTCATAGAGCAATATGATTAAAATGTATAGCCACAAAAAGTCTCAGTCAAAGTCCTAATATGAGAAGTTTTGGGTTTTGTTCTCATTATTAATTAGTAAGATTATACTTTTTTTGTTATTAGTGTTGGGGCGAGCATGCTCGTCCGAACACCATTTTGACTTGAGCATTGCGATGCTCAGCACATCGCGGTGTTCGGCTTGAAGTCTCCTCCCCGCACGTTTGTTGGCAGCCAATAAACGTGCGGGAAACTACTGGCACTCACTGTAATGCCATAGCCATGTGTGTTACTGGCATTACAGTGATTGGCTGGCCGGAGTGGGTCATCGAGTGCTATATAGCACCCGATGACACGTGATTCGGCTCAGTCTTAGTCAGGGAGAGCTGCTGCAGAAGGGACAGATAGTGTAGGGATAGGAATTGGTTTATTTTTTTTAGGCATGGTTTAGTCTTGAAAGGTGCTAGAGAACCAAAAGTCCTTTTAAGGACTATTGTTTTATCTGGCTGCAATATCTATTACTAGCACAACCTGCGCTAAATTGCGTGCAAATATTTGGCTGCTGCTGACAGTGACACAACCTTTGCTACATCTGTTGTGTTACATTTGCACATCCTAAATATCTGTGACATTCAGGGCAATTGTATGGCCGCTGCTGACAGCGACATTACCTGCGCACATCCCCTGCATAACGTTGGTGCATTCTAAATATCTGTGACATTCCGTTTTAATTTTTTCTTAGCCTCTAGTGATAGCGACATTACCTTCGCTACATCTCCTGTATCACGTTTGCGCATCTTAAATATCTGTGAATCTCAGTGTAATTTTTTCTTAGACTCTGGTGACAGCGACATTACCTGTGCTACATCTCCTGTATAACGTTTGTGCGTCCTAAATATCTGTGACAATCAGTGTAATTTATTTGCGCATAAACTTACAAAACATGTGCTACTGTACATGTGACATACTTGCAAGCATATATACCATTTAATAGCAGTAAGCAGTAAGGGACGGGGAAGTGGCTGTGCTGCTGAAGGTGCACTAAGAGGCCATGGCCCTGGGCGCGGTGAAACTGTGCCTGCTGCCAGAGCACAAGAAACACACTCATCCACCCTTCATGTCCCAGTTTGCAGGGCGGCGCAGGAAACCACTCTCGAAGTCACACCAGTGCGACCAGGTGGTCGGTTGTATTGCAGAAGATAATGCTTCCAGTCGGTTAAGCACCACCCTGTCTTCCACAAAGTCCAGTCTCAGTAGCCAAGAGTCTGGTTAACAGAATCCTCACCCTTATCCTCCTTTCTCCCACCATGGAGAGTCTTGGCAAACATGTGATCCCACACTCTGATATTCCGCGGAGCTCTTTTCATCGCCATTCCTTGATTTGACACTCTCGCCAAGCCCGCTTGAAGAGGGACATGAGGAGATCTTGTGTACTGATTCCCAAACTCTTGAGCATCCACAGTCAGAAAAAGATGGGAATGGCAATTAGTGTTTCACGAGGTGGATGATGATGATGAGACACAGTTCTCAATAAGTCAACGGCAATTACTGTCTCAAGAGGTTGATGATGAAGATGAGACACAGTTGTCAATAATTGAGGTTCTTGTTAGGTCAACAAGTCAGGAGGTTGACCAGAGTGAGGAAGTGAAAGAGGAGGTGGTGGACGATGAAATCACTGACCCAACCTGGGAAGGTGGCAAGCCGAGCGAGGTCAGCAGTACAGAGGGGGAGGAATCTGCAGCAACGCAACAGGCTGGAAGAGGCAGTGAGGTGGCAAAAAGGAGAAGGCGGGCCACACCAAACAGGCCCGCAACTGTCCCCTGGAGCACCCCCTTGCGGCAATCTCCCTTGCCATGGGGTAGGTATTCCGTGGTCTGGCACTTTTTTGAGGAAAGTGCGGACGATAAAAGAATTGTCATTTGTAAACTGTGCCGTACCAAAATGAGCAGGGGCGTGAACACTAGCAACCTCACCACCACCGCCACATGGCATCAAAGCACCCTAATAGGTGGGCCGAACACCTTTGTCCACAATCAGTGTCTGCGGGTCACACCACTGCCTCTTCTTCCCCTGTGTTACGTGATGGCCAATCGCCTGTCCAAAATGCAGGCCTGGATGCCTCCCGCCTGCTCCTGGACCTTCACAAGCACCATCATCTCGCACAACCACTTCTGTGTCCCAGCGTAGCGTACAGATGTCCATACCCCAAGCCTTTGAACGCAAGCGCAAATACCCAGCCACCCACCCACAGGCTATAGCACTGAATGCGCACCTTTCCAAATTGCTGGCCCTGGAAATGTTGCCATTTAGGCTTGTGGATACTAAAGCTTTCAGCAGCCTGATGGCGGTGGCCGTCCCTCGTTACTTAGTCCTCAGCCACCACTATTTTTCCCGGTGTGCCGCCCCCGCCTTATACCAACATGTGTCTCGTAACATAACCCGTGCGCTGACCAACGCAGTTATTGGGAAGGTCCACTTAACGACTGACACATGGAAAAGTGCTTTTGGCCAGGGATGTTACATTTCCATGATGGCACACTGGGTGAACATTGCAGAGGCTGGGAGCGAGTCATACGCTGGGATGGCATAGGTGCTACCGACGCCAATGATTGTGGGCCCTACTTCCATCAGGATTTCCGCCACCACCTACATTAGTGGCTGCAACCCCCCCTTCTCCTCCTCCACCTCATCCGCCACTTCCACCTCTGAATTCTCATCTTGCAGCACCAGTCAGCCATCAATCAGTAGCTGGAAGCAGTGTAGCACTGCAGTGGGGAAGCGGCAATAGGTGGTGCTGAAATTAATTTGCTTAGGTGACAAATGGCACACCGCCGCAGAGCTATGGCAGGGTGTAAGGGACCAAACTGAGCTGTGGCTCTCGCCACTCAACCTCAAACCAGGCATGGTTGTGTCTGATAATGGCTATAACTTGGTGGTGACTTTAGAGCTCGGCAAACTCACACACATACCATGCCTAGAAAACGTGTTCAACTTAGTGGTTCAGTGGTTTCTCAAAACGAACCCCAATTTGCCTGAGCTACTGGTGTGTGTCCTTTTCTGAAAGTGATCTACATCTGCCGCCGGTCTGTAGTGGAATACCAGCTGCAACATGGTTGTCACCTTTCCAGTCAGCTTCCGCTCTTCACAAGCGATTATTGGGCATGGATGTCTGACCTCTGTGAGGTTTTACACAACTTTGAGGAATCAACACAGATGGTGATCAGCGATGCCGCTATTATCAGCATAACCATCCCACTTCTGTGTCTACTGAAACGCTTGCTGCTCACAATGAAGGCGGACGCTTTGCATGTGGAAGAGGTAGAAATGAGGGAAGACAGTACACAGGGTGATTGCCAGACCACCCTCAGTTCGTCTTCTCACCGCGAATTGGATGATGATGAGGAGGAGGATTAGGAGACGGTTGCCTCTGCTATAGAAGGTAGTACCAATAGCAGGTTTATTCCACCTGTTCAGCGTGGATGGGCAGAAGAGGAGGAAGAGGATGAGGAGATTGAGAGTCATCCTCCTGATGAGGACGGCGAAGTCTTGTCTGTTGGGACTCTGGCACACATGGCTGACTTTATGTTATGCTGCCTTTCCCGTGACCTAACGTTATACGCATTTTGGCCAACACCGATTACTGGTTGTTCACCCTTCTCAACCCCCGCTACAAAGAGAACTTCTCTTCTCTCATTTATGAGGTGGAAAGGACTAGCAAAATGGTGCAATACCAGAAGGTCCTTGTGGAAAAATTGCTCCAAAAATTTCCAGCTGACAACGCTGTTAGCAGAGTACGTAGTTCCTTGGGCAACCGAGGAAGGGAAACGAGGGGAACACACATCGGTTCCAACAGAGGCAGGGCAACACTCTCCAAGGCTTGGGACAGTTTCATGACACCCCGCCAGCACCCTCACCCTGATGTGTGGCCTAGTGTTACAAGGGGGGAAAAGCTTTGGAAGATGGTGAAGGAGTACGTAGCAGACGGTGTCAGCGTCCTCAGTGATCCCTCTGTGCCTTACAACTATTGGGTGTCCAAGCAGGACACGTTGCACGAACTGGAGGTCATGGCCCGCCCTGTCGCCAGCGTTTTGACAGAGCAGGCATTTAGTGCTGCTGGGGGCATAATAACTGATAAGCGCATCCGCCTGTCAACTGAAAATGCTGACAGGTTGACTCTTATCAAAATGAACAAGGCCTAGATTGCCCCCGACTTCTCTACTCAACCAGAGGAAAGCGGCTGAATATAAAGGCACTTTAAATGTGGCTTTTATGGTATATTGAATTCTCTGTATTCCTGTTAACCACAAAAAAGGGTATATGGTTCAATTTTCCTTTTCTCGTCCTTTTGCTCCATCATATCAACATGCTTATTAGGCTGCCTCTCTCCTAATGTTTTAGATGGTCAGATCAGTAGCAGGCCCTCACCCCTAAAGTTTTAGATGGTCAGATCAGCAGCAGGCACTCACCCCTAATGTTTTAGAAGGTCAGATCAGCAGCAGACACTTGTCCCTAATGTTTTAGAGGGTCACCTCAGCAGCAGACCCTCACCTCTTATCTTTTAGATGGTCATATCAGCAGCAGGCCCTCGCCCCTAATGTTTTAGAGGGTCAGCTCAGCAGCAGACCATCACGACTAATGTTTTAGATGGTGTGGGGAGTCGCTCTGGTAGACAGCGGTGCGGGTGCAGTACCGAGGCAAAACAAAGAGTCCAGGATGTGCAATAAACAGTGTTTTATTCACACTGACACAAAAATAAACAGCAAACAGTCTTTTGGTGGTAATTCACACATGTCAGAAACAAGGAGGCAAAACAAAACAGGCCAACACAGGTTCAGTCACCTGGGAGGTGTAGGTGCAGGTTCGCACCAGGCTGTCGGCCCAGCCGCAGGAGAATCCACCTTCAGGTAGCCAGGAACAAAAGCCACCTCCTTGCTGAGCTCTTTCCTCCAGGACAGAGAACTCCACAGCCCTGTTATCAGGCTCCAGGATAATCACCACCCTCAGCTGCTAAGGAGGCTGCCTTTTAAAGGCCCGGATAAAGTCCGGCCTGGACCGTGGGGAGTAGGCACCCACCCAACTCTTTGCCTACTCCCAGTAAGAGCCGGCCCGGATTAGCTTTGCAGCCAACTAAGTAACAGAGTCCAGCAGCACTAGCTGCTGCAGACCAAAAAAACCCGGCTCTTACCTCACCGAGGCCAGCAACCTCGGTGACACGTACCTGCCATCGAATATGACACCTTGCACCCTCTTACAATGGTCAGATCAGCAGCAGGCCCTCGCCCATAATGTTTTAGAGGGTCACCAGCAGGCCCTTGCTGCAAATGTTTTTGAAGGTCACCAGCAGGCCATCAATCATAATTTTTCAAGGTTGTGTATGATGCCCTCCTTTATGTGTAATAAAGGATGTATTGTAGTGCCGGCTCCTTGTAATTTTTGGCAGCCCTTTCACTTAATGCATAGGCTTTATAACTGTAGGACCCCCACTACCTGAACAATTGTACCACAATGTGAATGAGGCCCTCCTTTATGTGATATACAGGTTATATAAGAGTGCCTCTTCCTTGTAAATTTTGGCAATACTTGCACTTTATATACAAGTAAATATTCAGGAAAGAATGTTTCCTAACAATTTTTCCTCTAAAAGCGATTTTATTTTTGGTTTTGTGCGTATTATTGTCAGTCTGTAAAAGTGGCGTACTACTCAGACAACACCATTTCAGTGGTGTTTCCCATCAATTTCTGACCTTTTCCTGTGAACCAGAAACCCTCCCCTCTTCAGAGCAGTGCCTATTTTAATGCTCTGGTTCTCCCATTGACTTCCATCGTGCTCTGGTGCTCTATAGAGCACCTTAGCATCCCAAAGTGTTCTACTCGAGCACCAGAGCACTTTAGTATTAATGCCTTACCATGTTTTAGTGTACCATTATCTTTGGCAATTGTTCATTCTGCATTAAATAAAGTGGTTCATTTAATTTAACTGTATTATGAGCTATAGTAGCAATAGGCAAGATTTAGCAAAACTGGTAATTCTAGCTCCAGTCTTGATCTGGTTTCTGGTAACATAAGATACACCAAAATTAGGTGCATACTTCTTAATAGCTCTGGCGCATCTCAGCATGTTGTAGCAACTCAGGGTCATTTAGCTCTTCCAGATCCCCATCTTATCACCTTAGACGGTTGGAACACATCAAGAAGCCACTCCACCACTGTAGATTCGGGTGCAAACTGGCCACAACCAGCTTTATTGTCATAACAGCAGTACAAAGAAATCATAAAAATAAACCTCAGCCGTCTGGCCACTAACTACACAGTATACACTCCCTCTCTAGTGGGACCGGGTCTAATACCCAGCTCCCCAAAAACACCACAGTGCTTACCCCCACACAGGGTTAGAGGGTCCTGGCTCCCACAGGCCTTGACACAGCCTGCTCCTTTCCCAGACTAGGAGCCCTGATTGAGGAGCTCAGCCCACATTTATCCAAGCTTCTCAGCTGGCTGCTAATTATCACCATTACCAGCCTAGCTGCTGCAAGCAGTGGGAAAAACTGTTTTCCAAGTCTTTCTTGTATCTCACCCAGCTTGCTCTGGGTGAGATACACCACTTGAATGGCCTTCCTATGGCCATCTGGCAGCTCCACTGCCACAATGTCCATGCCCCAAAATCTGAAATCTAGACTAGTTAAGAGCTAGAGTAGATTTCAGGTATTACTTGTGCTAGAGACCTGGTGCAAGTAGTCATAAGTGTGTCAGGCTGTGCAGGACCCATCCACAACCCAGCCATCCACCCATGTCACATTCAGAGTGGTGAGTGCAGAGTAAAAGAGCAAAAAAAGTTTGCATATTTTGCACAAAACAAGGCTTGCCCCAAAACTTTTTTCAACCACAATACTAGCACAGGGGCTTGATAAACCCATAATGTTTTGTATTAGTATGATTTAAGGAATTATACAATGGGCAGCGTGGGTGGCTCAGTTAGCACTGGGGTCCTGGGTTCGAATCCAACCAAAGACAACATCTGCATTGAGTTTGTATGTTCTCCCCATGTTTGTGTGAGTTTCCTCTGGGTACTCCGATTTCCTCCCACACTCCAAAGACATATTGATAGGGAACTTAGATTGTGAGCCCCATTGGGGACAGCAAGTCATGATAATGTCTGTAAAGCACTGCGGTATATACAGCATATATAAAATTTTTGTCAAAGAGGACCTGTCACTACTGCTTACATGTCTGTTTTACTAAGGGCTCATGCATACGACTGCACCTATTTTGCTTTCCGCAAAAAAATGGATCTGCACAAAATACGGATGTTGTCCGTGTACATTCCATATTTTGCAGAATGGTACCACTGGCCCCTAATAGAACAGTGCTATCCTTGTCCATAATACAGACAATAATAGGACATGTTCTATTTTTTTGCGGAACGGACATACAGAAACGGAATGCACACTGAGTTACTTCCATTTTATTTGTGGACCCATTGAAATGAATGGTTCCGCATATGGTCCTTCATGAGCCCTAAATCAATTTATTTTTAATGAAATGACTAGAGATGAGTGAAGTTTTGAAAAGTTTGGTTTGGCAGCTTCGCCGAAGTTTGACAAGAAATTCAATTAATCACAAATTGATTATTACAAATCACCATTCAGCCTATCAATCAATGGAATCCATTTTTTAATGGCCGCTTAGACAGAAGTGCCACTGTCTAACAGTGTAAAAATGGTCTTTTGGGATAAAAACAGAATCAAAACGGTCAACTCATCCACTTGCTTGCTCAAAGGCAGTCCGCTTCTCTCGACTGAAACGCTATCAGTGATTATGCTGCCACGTGATTACGCTGGGAGTGAGATGATTTAATTTAGCAAGTCTTTTTCAATCAAGAGAGGAGATAACTGCCTCTGTGCAAGCAAGTGGATGAGGTGAATATTTTTTTCCTTTCTTTCTAAGACAACTCTAGCTTCCATTGTAGGAAAAATGATTTGTTACCATCAATTGAGAGGAAATTTGGCTTCATTAAGAATCTAATTTTTCCCAAAATTTGGACCAAGCACCACATCGGATGCTTTGCTTCAATTAACACTAGCAATGATAATTCTGGAGCTTCTTTTAATACAACTCCATGTTGTTTAGTTTCGTAGTAGAGATGAGCGAAATTTATGTTATCAAATTCGTTCACGCGTTGTTTGGTGGTAAAAGCAGAATTGCATTATGGATTCCGTTACTATGGACCATAAAGCAATTCTATGACAGAATGCATAACGGAATGCCTTTAGAGGCATTCCATCATTCATTCCGTCATAGTAGAAGTCTATGGCCTGCATAACAGATCTGTCCCGTTTCAGTTATGAAGGAGAGGACTCCTCTGCATAATGGAAACGGGACGGATCTGTTTTGCAGCCCATAGACTTCTATTATGACGGAATGTCATTGAATTGCATTATGGTCCGTGGTAACTAAATCCATAACGCAATTCTGCTTTTACCACCAAACAAAGCGTGAACGAATTTCAAAACATGAAATTCGCTCATCTCTATTTCTCAGTAATTGCTACTAAAATATTTGTAATGAATATGCTATTGAGTGTTACTAATTGGGCTGTGTCACAGCCCTTAAACTGTCCAATAAACGTCTAGTAGCAATAACTGAGGAATGGAACAAGAGTTATTTGAACAGATGCTCCAGAATCTTAATTGCATAGAGAATGCAAGTAGTTACTGAAACAGACATCTCAGAAGAGGTAATGGGTCCTCTTAATTACATAAATTAATTAGGTGTCTTATGAGTTCTATAACTTACAAATCGACTTGAATTGTTGTTTCGGACCGTTTTGCCATTGCCGAAGGCTTCAAGGAGAGGATTAGATTGTAGGATTATGTCTTTAACATGCTGGAAAAGTAATATGAATAGCCATATATTATTTTTAGAGTTGATTATCTCTCTGCATGTATTTCTCTAAGGCAAGTTCAATATAGCAATATGACATGTGCAGACTATTTTACAGTATTGTAGGAAAAATTCAATATTCAGTAATACATTGATTTAAATCTCTTAATATATAAGAGTTCACTGAGTTCAGCTTCCCACTGGACTTTTAAACGAGTGATCAGGGATCTGAATAGATAAATTCCTACCAAATTGTATCACGCAAACTACAGTCTACACAGAGCCTCGTGCGCATGTGTTTTCAATGGGGAGAGAGAAGAAATCCGCTTCCAGACACCTCTGGTGGTGGCTTACTGTATCTCCAGGGAGGTCAAATGGATCAGGCAAAAATATTCACTTTGCCCAATCCTTTTCAGCCCGGCCATCATTCCTTGAATCTTCCGACAATACATGAATGTGTATTCTGGGGGCCTTGAGACAGCTTTTAACAGATCTAGAACTAGAAATCAATGATAAACCAGAAATAATCTGATCCACTCTGTTTGTCACTATGCAGGATTTTCTGAAACAATCGAGACAACACGGATTAATCTCCTGCTGGTCTATTCTACGTTTGACTGGGGAATGACTCAGCTGAGTTAAAAATGTTGTTGACTCCAGACAACACAGAAGGAGGAGGGAACATTACTGATATCCTAAACACAGAGAAGAGAAAAAGATTAAATCTTTGTTAATCTTCTATGTTTAGTGTTTTTTTTAAAAAAACACTATGGGATGTATGTATGAATTAATAGATCCTTTTATGTTTACTGTGCTGCCGATCCTAAATAATATAGGGGAAGATGTACAGTATATTCTTAGGCCCTCTCATCTGGACCCTCCGTACATTATTTAATATCAGCACTACAATTAGCGATAAAGGGTTAGTCTGCTTTTTATATTGATAAACTATCCTCAGGATTTCACTGTTTGCAATGCAGAGGGTGAAATCTGCAGCATTTTTTCCGCAAAATCTGCTCAATTGAGTGTGTGATTTCATCACCATTTTAGTTTTCCATTTTTTCAGTCCAGGGTATCAGTCAGTTTCATGTTTTATAGGCACAATAGTGTGAGGGTTAGCATTTTTATGTACAGTAAATAAATAGAAAAAGTAATCCTTTAAATTGTGAAAAGGACATTTAGGCATGTCTGCCATATAAAACCCAATGTGTACATTAGCATTGTTTTCATAGAGTCAAAAAGAAAGTTGAATATTCAGAAAAGTAAAAACACCCAGATAACCAT
Organism: Bufotes viridis; assembly: GCA_033119425.1. Lineage (NCBI taxonomy): Eukaryota > Metazoa > Chordata > Amphibia > Anura > Bufonidae > Bufotes > Bufotes viridis. Next base: position 358,336,586 of record CM065589.1, read on the forward strand.
ATGCCTTTAGGCTGGTTTGACATACTATGTAAATGTCATACTGTGTGACATGTTGTGTGAATATAGCCAAGGATTTCACTCAGTTCAGTAAAATGAATGAAAATTTTAAAATCCGTAACATGTCCGAATTTCGCTGTAGGTGGGTTTGGTGAATGGGGTTAGTTAAAATCCCATTCACTTTCATTATACTGTATTTTGCTGTGGATTATTGGTGTACATTCTGGTAAAATGCAGCAATATCATTCATCGCTAATGGGTTGATGTTACAATACACAACGGTTCACTTGTAAAATTGTTCAAATGTTTACTCAGATGTCAGTTATGCACTATGGGGGTCATTTATTAAGACCAGCGTTTTAGACACTGGTCTTAATACTCCTTTGTGCTGGTGATGGCTGCGCTTAATGTAGAGCCACCAACTTCTACATAACCTCCGCATATTCACCACCTGTCTAAATCTACGCCAGCTCCCTTGCTTGTATTTCTTTAAGTTTTTAGTAATAGTTGCGAGGTGGTGGGCTGACCCCACTTTCTCCTGACTAAAGGAGTTCCTGGCAAAGTCAGCAGAGAGACAAGAAATGTATACGGTTGCTGGTGTGTAATCCAGATACAATGAAAAGTATTCTTCTCCAGGTAGACACTATCTCTGTGAGTGGAAAGCTACCATAAAATACATTTTGCTAAGTACCAACCTCTGAAGGAAAGAAGCATTGAAATATTCCAGAAGGGACAGTGCTTGGACAGATACAATAAAGATAATATAAGCATATGGCTATACTGGACTTGCTTTGGGTAATTTTGCTTCTAGCACCTGTCACACTACCAAGATGGGTTGGCCATCTGGTCTAGGACAGCAGTCCACAGTTCTGCATTGAAGAGAAATATTGAGAGAAATGGTAGACCTTTGGTCCATTGGGAAGATTGCATGTATCTGTGGAAAGAGACTCAGGGAGGACCATCACAGTAACCAGCCTTATACACAGCCTTTGGGAAAAGCTCACTCTGTGATATACTGGTGAACTGTGCCTGCTGCTTGTATTTGTTCTGTGACACCCATCATACAAGGGCACCCCGACCACCATTAGTTACGATACTCCAAAGTCTAGGGTGTGCTCTGAAGGTACGAAAGGTTGCTCCACTGATAGAGATGTGGATATCATTCTTGATTAAGTAAGATGGCCCCCATATCCTCCAGCCCTCAGCTAACGCATTATTCACTCAAGTTCCAAGAGAACTCCCCTCCCTGATGTGTCATATATGACATATGCTGTACTGATGTTAATGTGAAGCCACTCAGATGTTTACATAGTTTGCATACTAAAGTTGGTAAAACAATGCATAATGTGCAGGTGCCAAGTATTATCTATTTTCTTGTTATTGTATTCTAGCCAATGAAACAATGCCACAAGCCTTAGGGGGATGCCCCCTCTGTTGTACTTATATACTGCTTAATTTCCTGTAATAAAATGAGAACTGATTTGACCCTTGTCTGGTGTCAGTGTGGGTTCTTTTATGCATGTAAAATCCTAGGATCAAAACCAATTTGGAGCAGTAGAGCAAACGTAATTAGCCCTGATTGAGGGTATCTTTAACAGTTTGACGCCCAACGTGGCGCGCGAGAGAAGGCAGCATCGCTAGCCGAAGGTTTGGATTCCCGGGGCACGGTGGATGACACTTTAGGATGGAGACTGCAGCCAGAGACAAGGTAAGAAAATTGGTTATCTTGTACACCTCTAGTCGTACCCTGCCATGCTGTGGTGATCTGTTCTGCTGGTTGTGGTGCACTGTAAGTAGCAGCTTCGGCTAATGTTGAAATCTTGAGTCCCTAGAACCTTAGACTAAAAAGTAAGATTTGCTTTACTGTGAGTACCTCTTTTCTGTGTTTTTGTGTCAGGCACCTTCACAGTTAACAATTAAGCAGAGCAAGAGAATTCCCCTGGCAGGGGGGGAGCTCACGATAAGGGCTATAGTAAATTTCTGCGAGACCTGAACTGGGGCATCTCTAGAGATCCCCCCCCCCAGAGGAGAGGGCAGAGGAAATAGCCCCGGGGAGCTCTCGGGGGGCTACAGTTGATTTCTGGTGGACCTGGACTGGGGCAGGAGGTGGCAGATGGAGTAACCCAGTGGGACTACGATAAAGTCCTGTAGGACCTGGACTTGGGCATCTTAGGAGATCTCCCCTTAGGAGGCGGCAGACCTGCAGGAACTGGATTGGGGTATCTTAAGTGATCTCCCCTTAGGAGGTGGCAGGCGGAGTAGTCCCGGGCTGGCAGACCAGATGTGAAAGCCAATATTCTGCACAGGGGTGAGCTCTGCTTGGTGGTAAAAAGGGGAAGGTGCCGGTTGTTTTTGTCTTGTTGGGGATTGTGTGTCTCCCCTGAGAGGAAGGGCTGTCAACAGTTAAGTCCGGTCTTGTCTGTCTGTCTTGTCTGTCTGTGTACCATGTCTCTGTCGCCCGGTGAATATACGGCCCCGCAGCTGGTGGATCAGGTGTTTGAAGGGAGACAGCGGGGGCCGTAGCTGTGAGGGGAGTGACGTCACAATATTAGAATGTGTGATAGCGAGAATGCAATTCTGAGAGATAATAACAAGGCGATATGTGTGAGGTACTGTGTGCATGTATGAAATCACCTCTACTGATGTGATGATGAGCCCAAATTAAGAGTTAAAGTTTCTATGAAAGAAATCATTACAGAGACACAGTCAAGTGTGTGCTCTGGTTTTTGGCCAAAAAGGAGTGAAATTATTACAAAGTTTCTTGCAGGAGTGAACACAGGACATTCAGCCTCAAATTTAGATCATTCTGTTCTAGATATTATGAATAACAATGCAAGTATCAGCATTAAAATAATTAAGTATAAGAAATTAGGACAGAAATGTATGACAAATAGACAAGTAATTATTTTTACACACCGCTGATACTACCCTCCAAGATGGCTCTGAGAGACTCTACCACACCCCCAAAAGCCATCTTAACTAAGTTAACTTCTTCACCAGCGGCCATCTTAACTATTCCAATTTCCGCCCTGGCTGCCATCTTAACTCCTGCAACTTCCGGCCGGCCCAGCGGCCATCTTAACTGAGGGTACTTCACTCCATGCCCGGCAGCCATCTTAGTTACTGGCATTTTTCCTGATACTGCTACAAGCAAGAAAAAAAATAAACATAGTAGCACCACATAGAATACTGAACTCAGTGAGTGAAGGATATACATATATCTATAATTTGTTATTACTTGTAGCATTGTTTAATTGCTTAATTAGATGAAATGCCTTAACTTCTATGTTTGTGTTTCCTTTACTAGGATTAAGTTAGCACTTGGAGGCAACTTCATCTTGATTCATAACAGCTTGTTGTGGTTGGTGCAGATGTCCAGGACTCCATGCCAAGTGAAGTACTCGGCCCTGGGGGTCCCACCCATCTGCTAGAATCACAAAAGGAGGGGATTGTGATGGAAATGGTCTCAACTGGGGTAAACTGTAGCTTGAAGGCCAGACAGATTCTTTCTGTCTGTCATATGATGTTGCTGAAGAATGCTAACCTTGAGATAAGATGCTGCAGAAGCAGTAAGGAAGAAAGAATGTATACAGGCAATGAAAGGTGTAGACCTGCCCTCCCCCCTACCCCTTCGATGGTAAACTCAGAGTAGTGAGAAAAAGCATGTAGGGAAATAAAGGGTGGTTGAAAGATAACAGACTCACAGAACAGGCAGAAGTCTGTGGATATCAATAAAAATGATTTTTATTTGGAATTTACTGCAACACACAGTAGGGAAGAGATCAACTTTTTAGACCTTACCATTTTACCTATAAAAAATAAGATCTACACTAAAACATATGTAAAACAAACTGATTCAAACAGTTTTATTTCCAGAACCAGCTGCCATTTACCAAAATGGCTAGATAATATACCTAAAAGCCAGTACATGAGAATTAGGAGAAATTGCACTCAGTTGGAGGATTATAAGATAGAAGCAGAGAAATTACAGGAGAAATTTACTGCAAAGGGGTATGACAAGGATAGATTAACACAATAAAAAAACACTATAGCTGAAATAAAAAGGGAAAATATACTTCAGAAAAATAAAAATGGATCTAACAAAGAAAATATAGTAACAGCAAAAAAATAATACAAAACCAGGGACAAATGAAGATGATTACATTCCACCAATCATTATCCCCTATAATGGTCAAATAAAACAGTTCAAGAAAATCATCTTAAGATACTGGGACGTTTTAAAGGAGGATAAAATCATAGGTGACAAAATCCCGAGAGCTCCCAGTTTTGTGTAAAGGAAAGCGGCAAATATGGGCAATCTCATACCGTCCACCAATAGATGTGCAGGTATTATAAAAGGGGGGAATACAAAAAAGTCCAATCACCCACTTGGCTTTTTTCCTTGTTTAAACTGTCTAGCATGCAGAAATACTAAAAATATGAAACAACTGAAAATACAGAATACTAAGGAGACATATAGACACAAAATCAAACAACATATAACATGCAACAGCAAAGGCGTTATATACGCCATAAAATGCCCCTGTGAAAAATACTATATAGGTCGCACGAAAAGAACACTAAAAGAAAGAATCAATGAGCATGTGAATAACATAAGGAAGAAAGACAAAGCACATCCATTATCTAAGCACTATAGTAACAAACATGGAGGACATTTTAGGGGTTCAGTATTTTTTGGACTTGAGATAATAGATAGAGACGCAAGAGGGGGCAACTTTATTAAGAAAATGTCTAAAAATGAGACAAAATGGATATTTAATATGGATACCTTGTACCCCAATGGTTTGAATACAGATATTGAACTTTTTGGATTTGAATAGGGATAGCACTGTCATATACATGTAAAAAACTGCAGGCGCACCAAGGGTTAAACCACTATAGTCAGGGCAATCTATAAGTAAGAGTGAGGCAGGAAACACACAGAATCCCTGAGGAAGAACAACGATTATCGTTCAAAACGCGTAGGATAGCAGTCAGTGTTTTGCCTCCACGCTTACCCCGTAGCTCCTTGAGTGACGTCACTCGCCCCAGTGCGGGCGCGAGCAGAGGGGATTGGGAGTAAGTGCTACCGTCCCGAAACAAGCAGAGTAACGCCTGAACTAGTGTTTAACCAGCATGACAGCCTGCAGCCTGAGAAGACTGAAAACACAGGAACAAGTATAACAAGGTAGGCACGATACTGTAGCAACTTACAAGTGTCGATATTGTATGAACGGGACCTGCTCAGTTAGCTTGCTCAGTCACAAGTCTTCTATGAATCTCTGGAGCGCGATATCTTTAATAATTTGTCCAAATTAGATACCTTTTATGCCCTAAACCTGGCAATTTTGTGCTTCCTCACACTGGGCCTATCAGATTATTACGTTTAGATTGTATTGTACAGAAGTAAATGGTCATGCCTCAGCTGTCCTCACCCAACTGCATGGCCAGCAACAACACCCTGTGGCATATTATTCAGCCAGACTTGATTCATAGCCAGAGGCGCCTTTTCTGCATCAGAGCTATAGCAGTTGTACAAGCCATGCTTGATAAAAGCTGTGAGATAGTCCTGAACCTTATGCTCCTTATGATATTATATCTATCCTCATGCAAGTACAACCCAAAAATCTTTGTTGCCTACCATTTGGAAATTCAGTGTTCCATTTTGTTGCCTGACATTTTTACTGTCCAAAGGTGTAATATTTTGCACTTTAACAACTTTTCTTTTAGATCCAGAGGAAGAGGCTCATGACTGTCTGCAGATGATGTCACGAGAGACAGCGGGATTTGACCATATGGCAAATCAGCCATTAGATAATGCTTTTTTGTGGATGGATCAAGGAATGGCCAGGATGGCAGGTACTACACAGGTTGGGCAGTGGTTACAAAAACTGACACTAAAAAAGCATAGTCATTACCACCACACATACTTGCCCAAGAAGCGGAGCTAAGGGCTCTGGAGATGGGTTGCAGATACGCAGAGGAAAAAAGCAGCCAACATTTACGCTGATTCCAGGTATAGCCCATGACTATGGGCCCATTTGGAAGACAGAAACTCCCTGACCGCTTCGGGTAAACCCATCAAAATACAGAAGCAGTGAAGTTTCTGATGGAAGCACACATGTCGCCAGCTTCGGTGGCGGTGATAACAACAAAGGTCACTGTAAAAAAGACTCAGAGTAGGCAAAGGGAAAAACCAAGGCAGATCAGGCGGCAACAATGGCTGCCAAATTGCCTAGGCAGACCTCTTAGTGGCCACAGCTCAGGTCCCTGAAATAACTCCTCTTGTCTCCCTGGAAGTTCTTAAGACCTTACAGAACCAGGCGGGAAAGGAGGAAAAGGACTAGTGGTTATAAAAAGGAGGGACTGCAAATGAGGAAGGCCTAATACAGTTCGAAGGGAAACTCTGCCTTCCCAGGTCCCTCTAACCCACAATGGCACAGGCAACCCATGGGGTGATGCACCGATCAAAAAACTGCTTTCTGTGATTTAGTGCATAGCACATGCTACTCTCCAGGGTTTAGTACTGTAGCAGCAAGATATACTCAAGGATGTATGATTTGTGCCCAGAACAACGTGGGCAGGGTGGTTAAGTTACCCCAGAAACACACGTCTTGCACTTTGCATCTGTTTCAACGCTTGCAGACTACATTCAACTACCAAAGGTGGGCGTGTATGAGTATGTATTGGTGTGTGATGACTTGTTTTCAGGATGGCCAGAAGCATACCCGGTAGCTGAGACCACAGCAAAGAAGATTATGGCAGAAGTTGTATACAGGTACGGGATACCTAAGACCATTGAAGGTGACAGAGGTGTTCACTTCACACGTGAAGTGAAGCAGGAGATGATGAAGGTTTTGGGTATAGAACAAACCTTACATGCTTCATACCATCCGCAAAGCAGCGGTAGGGTAGGAAAAAGGAACTGAACAGGACACTAAAGTTAAAGATACAAAAAGCCGTGGCAGAGACGGGTAAGCCATGGAAGGAGTGCCTGCTCATAGCCTTCTTTTCAGTAAGGTATACCCCTAACTATGGGACAGGCCCGAGTTCCTATAAGGTCCTTTTTGGGTCAGCCGATAGGACAGGATTGTATTTCCCAGAGCAGCTCCAGATGCTCCAGAAAAGACACATTAGAAAAGTCCTCAAACCTTGCTTTGATGGTCTATTCCAAGTGTTATTGATCACAAGCTGTCACGACCGTGTTGCACCAGACGGAGGGGAAGGGGGACCCTATCTACGGATGGGAAATGGAACGGCCACCCCTGACAAACCCTACGCTGGCATCTGTCTGCCCTGATACCCTAGACGGGGTGTGAACCCGTGCGGCGAGCAGGATGCCTAAACCCTGAGTGACCCTTAGAAGACTAGACTGGGGAAAGGCAGATGGGAGCACTAGTCACCATCACTCATGTCTAGGAGAACAACAGGGGAAGACAGTAACAAACAAACAAACAATCTCCAGCAGAGATAGACTTATCCAGTCACGAGCAGAGAAGATGATCCCAACAACGACAGTCCACGCCAGACACGAGCTCCACAGCAATACCGTCAAACGATCTCCTTCAAAGGTCAGAATAGCACTGGAAGTAAGGACTATATCTGGCAATGACTGCAAGTGAAACTGAAACTAATATAGTAGCTGGGAGTGGCAGACAGCACTCACCTGAGAAGAATGCCTACAAACTCCCAGTCAGGACAAAAAGGTTTACAAGGCAAAACCTGGATGACATACCCTGAACCATGAAGCAAACTCACAAGCTATCGCGAGTAGCAAGTCGCTGCGACCTTCTCTTCCCAGACCTATCTGGATCAGTCACAGTCGTGACAAAGCTCATCAGTGAAGCTCAAAAGAAAGCCCAATTGGATCTACGACAGTCATTGCAAAAAAATGTTGAGTCTGGAGACTTGAAAGGATAGTGTTTCTTGTTCCCCCTTGTGTGACTGCTGATCCTGGCTCATAGAATATGTATTTTTAATGAGATAGTAAAAATAGGTTTGTGGGCCATGAAAAAGTTGCGTAAGAGGAAGAACAAAGCTGTTACAGCCCGATACTTCCAGCCCAGTAATCCATTGATAGTATTGCCCAAATATTTTTAGTATTAATAGTTATTTATGTTCACAATAATCGAGAAATTGAAGACTGAAACCCAACTAAGCATCCTGCACTCAACATCACCCCCATATATTCTGTATTAGGGATATGTGAGAATTAGTGATGAGCGAGCTCCAAAGTATTCGGGTGTTTGGGATGAACACATAGCTATGTTCGTGTGGTGCTCGGCCGAGCATCCTAGTATAATGGAAGTCAATCGGAGACAACCAGACACCCCCTGCTCTGAAGAGGGGAGGGTGCCTGGTCTATTAGAAAAGGTCTGAAAGTGACAGAAACACCACTGAAAAGGATCAGGAACAGCATGGGGACAATGTGTGGATGCATCTTTGTCCCCCAGGTCCCTGCTGGGAACCATGTTCTCCAAGTTGTACGCCACTTTTATAGACTGACAAAATTACATCATCAATCATCACAGCTCTCCTCTGGTGGAGTTGAGAAGTCAGGGGCAATCCAGGACTTGTTCATTTTTACCTGAGTCAACCTGTCAGCATTGTCAGTGGACAAACGGATACGCTTATCAGTTATAATGCCACCAGCAGCCCTAAATACACGCTCAGACAAAATGCTGGCAGCAGGGCAGGCCAGCACCTCCAAGGCGTAGAGCACAAGTTCGTGCCACGTGTCCAGCTTGGACACCCAGTAGTTGAAAGGCACTGAGGGATCATTTAGGACGCTGACACGATCTGCGATATATTTCCTTCACCATCTTCCAAAACTTTTCCCTCCTTGTAGCACTAAGCCACGCTTCAGGGTGAGGATGCTGGCGTAGTGCCATGAAAGGGTGTCCCATGCCTTGGAGAGTGTTGCCCTGCCTATGTTGGAACTGCTGTCTGTTCCCCTCGTCTCCTTTCCTCGGTTGCCTAAGGAAGTACGGACTCTGGCGGCCGAGTTGTCAGATGGAAAATTTTGGAGCAATCGCTCAACAAGTACCTTCTGGTATTGTACCGTTTTACTCGTCCTCTCCACCATAGGAATGAGAGATAAGAAGTTCTCTTTGTAGCGGGGGTCAAAAAGGGTGAACACCCTGTAATCTGTGTTATCTAAAATGCGTATAACGCGAGGGTCGTGGGAAAGGCAGCCTAACATTAAGTCAGCCATGTGTGCCAAAGTACCAACAGGCAAGACGTCGATGTCAACATCAGGATGACTCTCCAGCCCCTCATCCTCCACCTCTGCCCATCCACGCTGAAGAGATGGAATTAAATTTCCATGGGTACTACCCTCTGTAGCAGAGGAAACTCTCTCCAGCTTCTCCTCCTCCTCCTCTTCATGGCCTAATTCACACTGAGAAGACGAACTGTGGGTGGTATGGCTATCACCCTGTGTAATATTCTCCCCCATTTTATCGTCGGCCACATTCAGAGCGTCCTCCTTAATTGTGAGCAGCGATAGTTTTAGTAGACACAGCAGTGGGATGGTTACGCTGATAATAGCGTTATCACCACTAACCATCTGTGTGGATTCATCAAAGTTTTTGAAACCTCACAGAGGTCTGACATCAATGCCCACTCCTGGCTTGTGAATAGTGGCAGTTTACTGGAAAGGAGACAACCATGTTGCACCTGGTTTTCCACAACTGCCCTCTGTTGCTCACAAAGCCTGGCCAACATGTAGAAGGTAGAGTTCCAGCGTGTGCTCACGTCGCAAAACAGTCGGTGAGCTGGAAGCTGCAAGTCCTGCTGCAGTGTTGACAGACTGGCTGAAGCTATGGACGACTTGCGGAAATGGGCACACACGCGGCGCGCCTTCACTAGTAACTCTGCCAAATTGAGGTAGGTTTTTATAAACCGCTGAACCACTACGTTTAAGACGTGAGCTAGGCATGGGATGTGTGGAAGGTTGCCGATCTCCAAAGCCGCCACCAAGTTCCGTCTTTTTTTCAGACATAACCATACCTGGTTCTAGGTTGAGTGGCAAGAGCCACAACTCGGTCTGGTGTCTTAAACCCTGCCACAGCTCTGCGGCGGTGTGGAGCTTGTCCCCTAAGCAGTTCAGTTTCAGCACGGCCTGTTGACGCTTACCCACAGCAGTGATGCACTGCTTCCAGCTAGCGACTGATGGCTGACTGCTGTTGGAGGTGGAAGTGGAGGAGGAGGTGGCGGAGGAGGAGAAGTGGGGGTTGGAGCCAGTAACATAGCTGCTGGCGGAGATCCTGTTGGACGTAGGGCTCGCAATCCTGGGCGTGTGTAGCTCCTGTGCCATCCCGGGGTACGACTCACTCCCGGCCTCCACAACATTCACCCAGTGTTAGGTCAGGGAAATGTAGAATCTCTGGAAACCAGCACTTGTCCATGTGTCCGTGGAGAGGTGGATCTTCCCAGTAAGTGCATTGGTCAGGGCATGGGTGATGTTCTGGGACACATGCTGGTGTTAAGGGGGGCACGGCACACCGTGAAAAATAGTGGCGGCTGGGGACTGCGTCCCGAGGGACGGCCGCAGACATCAGGCTGCAGAAGGCCTCAGTGTCCACAAGCCTAAATGGCAACATTTCAAGGAACAGTAATTTCGAAAGTTGCGCATTTAGTGCTATGTCCTGTGGGTGGGTGGGTATTTGAGCTTGCGTTCAAATGCCTGTGTTATCAACATTTCGATGTTGTTGGTTAAGGTTCATGCGAAGGTCCAGGTGCAGGGCGAGGGGCATCCGGGCATGTGCCTTAGACAGGGGAGTGGCCAGCAGTGCGTAACACAGGTGAAAAGGAGGCAGTGATGTGACCCGCAGACAAAGATTGTGAACCCAGGTGTTCGGCCCAATTATTAGGGTGCTTGGATGCCATGTGGCGGATCATACTGGTGGTGGTGAGGTTGCTAGTGTTCACGCCCTGGCTCACTTTGGTATGGTACAGGTTGCAAACTACCACTCTTTGGTCATCAAAAAAGCGCCATACTGCAGAACACCTACCCCTTTGCAAGGTAGATTTACACATTAGGGTGCTCTGTATAACGGTTGCGGTCCTGTTTGAAGTGGGCCGACTTCTCCCTTTTGCAACCCCACTGCCTCTTCCAGACTGGTGCGGTGCTGCGGATCACTCCTTCTCATTACTGCTGTCCTTGCTTGGCTTTTCACCTTCCCATGTTGGGTCAGTGACCTCATCATCCCCCACCTCCTCTTCCACTTCCTCACTCTGCTTATCCTCCTGACTTGACCTAACCACAACCTCAGTGATTGACAACAGTGTCTCATCATCATCCACCTCGTGAGTGAATGTTTGACGTTCACCACCGTCATCTTCTTGAAACTGTGAAGGCTCAAGAGGTTGGGAATCAGGGCACAATATCTCAGGTACCTCTTCAAGCGTGCATGGCGAGAGAGCCAAACCAAGTACTGGCAATGAAAAGAGGTCATGTGAATATCCGAGTGTGGGATCACTTGTCTGGTTAAACTCGACATGGTGGGAGGAAGGAGGATCAAAATGAGGATTCGGTTGACCAAACTCTTGGCTACAGAGACTGGACTTAGTGGAAGAGAGGGTGGTGCTTAACCGACTGGTAGCATTATATTCTGCAATTACACCGACCACCTGTTTGTACTGGTCCGAATTGGAAAGTGTTGTCCTGCACCGCCCTGCTAGGTAAGGTGGATTTCTTTGATTTTTCTGGTGCCCTGGCAGCAGGCACAGTTTCATTGTGCCCAGGGCCACAGCCTCTGCTTGCACCATCAGCATCACACCCATTTACCCGTCCCTTTGTGTTCGCCGTCTTCATATTAATGATTTTGTCTGTAGATGTGGCACAGATTCTTTCACTGTCTGCTAAAGACACAGTTTTTTAATGCAGGACAGTATAGGTTACAGAACACCACAGATTTTGGACACCACACTAGGCACAGATTAAAGGAAGTTGTAATATATACAGAGTTTTTATATGCTTTTTAGTATTGGATACAAAAAGCCACAGATTTTGGACACTACACTAGGCCCGTAATAATGGAAGTTGTTAAATAGACAGTGTTTTTAGATGCTGTTTAGTATTGGATACAAAAACCCACAGATTTTGGACAGTACACTAGGCCCCTGATTAATGGAAGTTTTTCTATAGACAGTGTTTTTAGATGCTGTTAAGTATTGGATACGCAAACCCACATATTTTGGACAGTATACTAAATCCAGATTAATGGAAGTTGTATATAGATAGTGTTTTTAGATGCTGTTCAGTATTGGATACAAAAACCCACAGATTTTGGACACTACATTAGACCCAGATAAATGGAAGTTGTAATATAGACATTGTTTTTAGATGCTGTTCAGCTTTGGATACAAAAACTCACAGATTTTGGACACTACACTAGGCCCAGATTAATGGAAGTTGTAATATATACAGAGTTTTTAGATGCTATTCATTATTGGATACACAAACCCACAGATTTTGGACAGTATACTAGGTCCAGATTATTGGAAGTTGTAAATTAGGCAGTGTTTTTAGATGCTGTTTAGTATTGGATACAAAAACCCACAGATTTTGGACACTACACTAGGCCCAGATTAATGGAAGTTATAATATCGACAGAGTTTTTAGATGCTGTTCAATATTGGATACAAAAACCCACAGATTTTGAACACTACACTAGGCCCCTGACTAATGGAAGTTGTACTATAGACATTGTTTTTAGATGCTGGTCAGTATTGAATACAAAAACCCACAGATTTTGGACACTATACTAGGTTCAGAATAATGGAAGTTGTTATATAGATAGCGTTTTTAGATGCTGTTCAGTATTGGATACAAATACCCACAGATTTTGGAAACAGCACTAGGCCAAGATTAATAGAAGTTGTAATATAGACAGTGTTTTTAGATGCTGTTCAGTATTGGATACAAAAACCCACAGATTTTGGACACTACACTAGGCCCAGATTAATGGAAGTTGTAATATAGACAGTATTTTTACATGCTGTTCAGTACTGGATACAAAAATCCACAGATTTTGGACACTACATTAGGCCAAGATTAATGGAAGTTGTAAATTAGACAGTGTTTTAAATGCTGTTCAGTATTGGATACAAACACCCACAAATTTTGGATATTACACTAGGTCCAAATTAATGGAAGTTGTAATATAGACAGTGTTTTTAGATGCTGTTCAGTATTGGACACAAAAACCCACAGATTTTGTACACTACACTAGACCCAGATTAATGGAAGTTGTAAATTAGGCGGTGTTTTTAGATGCTGTTTAGTATTGGATACAAAAACCCTCAGATTTTGGACACGACACAAGGCCCAGATTAATGGAAGTTGTAATATCGACAGTGTTTTTAGATGCTGTTCAATATTGGATACAAAAACCCACAGATTTTGAACACTACACTAGGCCCCTGATTAATGGAAGTTGCACTATAGACATTGTTTTTAGATGCTGTTCAGTATTGGATACAAAAACCCACAGATTTTGTACACTATACTAGGTTCATAATAATGGAAGTTGTTATATAGATAGCGTTTTTAGATGCTGTTCAGTATTAGATACAAATACCCATAGATGTTGGACACTACACTAGGCCCAGATTAATGGAAGTTGTAATATAGACAGTGTTTTTAGATGCTATTCAATATTGGATACAAAAACCCACAGATTGTGGACAATACACTAGGCCCAGATTAATGGAAGTTGTAATATAGACAGTATTTTTACATGCTGTTCAGTATTGGATACAAAAACCCACTGATTTTGGACACTATGTTAGGTCCAGAATAATGGAAGTTGTAATATAGACAGTGTTTTTAGATGCTGTTCAGTATTGGATACAAATACCCACAGATGTTGGAAACAACACTAGTCCAAGATTAATGAAAGTTGTAATATAGACAGTGTTTTTAGATGCTGTTCAGTATTTGATACAAAAACCCACAGATTTTCGACACTATACTAGGTCCATATTAATGGAAGTTGTAATATAGACATTCTTTTTAAATCCTGTTCAGTGTTGGATACAAAAACCCACAGATTTTGGACACTACACTAGCCCAATAATAAATGAAAGTTGTACTATAGACAGTGTTTTTAGATGCTGTTCAGTATTGGATACTGTAAGAGGGTGCAAGGTACCGTGGTCGATGGCAGGTACGTGTCACCGAGGTTCCTGGCCTCGGTGAGGTAAGAGCCGGGTTTTCGTGTGTCAGCAGCAGCTAGTGCTGTTTGACACCTTGTTTTTTAGTTTGGCTGCAAAGCCAATCCGGGCCGGCTCTTACTGGGAGTAGGCAAAGAGTTGGGTGGGTGCCTATTCCCCACGGTCCAGGCCGGACTTTATCCGGGCCTTTAAAAGGCAGCCTCCTCAGCAGCTGAGTGTGATTGTCCTGGAGCTGCTGTTAGGCTGTGGAATCACTTGAGTTTGGGAGTGCTGATCCATGCTGTGCTGTGTGGAGTTCTCTGGGCTGGAAGCAAGACCCCAAGCAAGGAGGAGTGCAGACGGCCTGGAAGCCAGAGGTCGATCGCCTTGCGGCTGGACTGACAGCCAGGTGCGAACCTGCACCTAAAGCCTCCCAGGTGACTGGAACCTGTTTTTGACTATTTCGTTTTGCTGCACGTTTTCTGAGGGGTGTGAATTAACACCAAGTGACTGTTTGCTGTGTATTTGCTACAAGTGTGAATTAAACACTGTTTGCTACACTTTCTGGACTCCGTTTTGCCTCTATACTGCACCCGCACTGCTATCTACCAGAGCGACTCCCCACAATACAAAAACCCACAGATTTTGGACACTACACTAGACCCTGATTAATGGAAGTTGTAAATTAGGCGGTGTTTTTAGATGCTGTTCAGTATTGGATACAAAAATCCACAGATTTTCGACACTACACTATTCCCAAATTAATGGAAGTTGTAATATAGACAGTGTTTTTAGACGCTGTTCAGTATTTGATACAAAAACCCACAGATTTTGGACACTACAATAGGTCACTGATTAATGGAAGTTGTACTATAGACAGTGTTTTTAGATGCTGTTCAGTATTGGATACAAAAACCCACAGATTTTGGACACTACACTAGACCCAGATTAATGGAAGTTGTAATATAGACATTGTTTTTAGATGCTGTTCAGTATTGGATACAAAAAATCACAGATTTTGGACACTACACTCGGCCCAGATTAATGGAAGTTGTAATATATACAGAGTTTTTATATGCTGTTTAGTATTGGATACAAAAAGCCACAGATTTTGGACACTACACTAGGCCCAGAATAATGGAAGTTGTAAAATAGACTTTGTTTTTAGATGCTGTTTAGTATTGGATACAAAAACCCACAGATTTTGGACAGTACTCTAGGCCCCTGATTAATGGAAGTTGTACTATAGACAGTGTTTTTAGATGCTGTTCAGTATTGGATACAAAAACCCACAGATTTTGGACAGTATTCTAGTCCCAGATAAATGGAAGTTGTAATATAGACATTGTTTTTAGATGGTATTCAGTATTGGATACACAAACCCACAGATTTTGGACAGTATACTAGGCCAAGATTAATGGAAGTTGTAATATATACAGAGTTTTTAGATGCTGTTCAGTATTGGATACAAAAACCAACAGATTTTGGACACTACACTAAACCCAGATAAATGGAAGTTGTAATATTGACATTGTTTTTAGATGCTGTTCAGTATTGGATACAAAAACCCACAGATTTTGAACACTACACTTGGCCAAGATTAATGGAAGTTGTAATATATACAGAGTTTTTAGATGCTGTTCAGAATGAGATACAAAAAGCCACAGATTTTGTCTGATAGAGGCACTGGGGGATAAATAGAGGCTCATGGAGGGCTGAAGAGAGGCTGCTGGGGGGCTGAAGATGGGCCCTGGGGGCTTATATGAGGCACTGGGGGGCTGAAGAGAGGCTGCTGGGGGGCTGAAGAAGGGCACTGGGGGCTGATATGAGGCACTGGGGGGCTGAAGAGAGGCTGCTGGGGGGCTGAAGAAGGGCACTGGGGACTGATGTAAGGCACTGGGGGCTAATGTGAGGCACTGGGGGATGATGTGAGGCACTGGGGGGCTGAAGAGGGGCCCTGGGGGTAATATGAGGCACTTGGAGCTGATATGAGGCACTGGGGATGATATGAGGCACTGGGGGCTGAAGAGGGGCACTGGGGGGCTGATATGAGGCACTGGGGGGCTGAAGAGGGGCACTGGAGGCTGATATGAGGCACTGTAGGGCTGAAGAGGGGCATTGGGGTCTGAAGAGAGGCTGTTGGGGGGCTGATATGAGGCACTGGGGGGTGATATGAGGCACTGGGGGATGATATGAGGCACTTGGGGGTGAAAAGAGGCTGCTGGGGGGCTGAAGAGGGGCACTGGGGGGCTGAGATGAAGCACTGGGGGCTGAAGAGATGCTGCTGGGGGCTGAAGAGGGGCACTGGGGCTGATATGAGGCACTGGGGGCTGAAGAGACGCCTGCTGGGGGGCTGAAGAGGGGCACTGGGGGCTGATATGAGGCACTGTGGGGCTGAAGAGGGGCATTGGGGACTGAAGAGGGGGTGCTGGGGGTTGAAGAGAGGCTGCTGGGGGCAGATATGAGGCACTGTGGGTTGAAGAGAGGCACTGGGGGCTGATATGAGGCTGCTGGGGGGCTGAAGAGAAGCTGCTGGGGGGCTGAAGAGGGGCACTAGGGGCTAATATGAGGCACTGTGGGGCTGTAGAGGGGCATTGGGAGGCTGAAGAGAGGCTGCTGGGGGTTGAAGAGAGGCTGCTGGGGGGCTGAAGAGAGGGGCACTGGGGGCTGATATGAGCCATTGGGAGCTGATATGAGGCACTGGGGGCTTATATGAGGCATGGGGGTAAAGAGAGGCTGCTTGGGGGCTATAGAGGGACACTGGGGGCTGATATAAGGCCCTGGGGGCTGATATGAGGCACTGGGGGGGGGGGCTGAAGAGGGGCATTGGAAGCTGATATGAAGCACTGGGGGGCTGAAGAGAGGCTGCTGGGGGGCATTGGGGGTGATATGAGACACTGGGGGCTAATATGAGGCACTGGGGCTCTTATCTGAGGTCTGATTGGGGGTCATTCACATTGGGGTCTGATCTGAGGTCTTATTGGGTCCTATTAAGATTGTGGGTCTTTTTGGGGCTGTCAGCTGAGGTCTGATTAACATTGGTGGTCTGACCTCATTTGAAATGAAAACCTGTTGTGTCTTATAGGCCGGAGCGTCTTATAGGGCGAAAAATATGGGGAAGTTTAAAAATAATTTCTTCTCCCATGATTGTATTTATAGTGCTGGTCTGCATGTATGTATGCAGAGTGTATTTGTGTATATATATATGTGTGTGTGTGGGAATATAATATATACATACATACATACATACATACACTCACCTAAAGAATTATTAGGAACACCATACTAATACGGTGTTGGACCCCCTTTTGCCTTCAGAACTGCCTTAATTCTACGTGGTATTAATTCAACAAGGTGCTGATAGCATTCTTTAGAAATGTTAGCCCATATTGATAGGATAGCATCTTGCAGTTGATGGAGATTTGAGGGATGCACATCCAGGGCACGAATCTCCCGTTCCACCACATCCCAAAGATGCTCTATTGGGTTGAGATCTGGTGACTGTGGGGGCCATTTTCGTACAGTGAACTCATTGTCATGTTCAAGAAACCAATTTGAAATGATTCGAGCTTTGTGACATGGTGCATTGTCCTGCTGGAAGTAGCCATCAGAGGATGGGTACATGGTGGTCATGAAGGGATGGACATGGTCAGAAACAATGCTCAGGTGGCATTTAAACGATGCCCAATTGGCAGTAAGGGGCCTAAAGTGTGCCCAGAAAACATCCCCCACACCATTACACCACCACCACCAGCCTGCACAGTGGTAACAAGGCATGATGGACACATGTTCTCATTCTGTTTACGCAAAATTCGGACTCTACCATTGAATGTCTCAACAGAAATCGAGACTCATCAGACCAGGCAACATTTTTCCAGTCTTCAACAGTCCAATTTTGGTAAGCTCGTGCAAATTGTAGCCTCTTTTTCCTATTTGTAGTGGAGATGAGTGGTACCCGGTGGGGTCTTCTGCTGTTGTAGCCCATCCGCCTCAAGGTTGTGCGTGTTGTGGCTTCACAAATGCTTTGCTGCACACCTTGGTTGTAACGAGTGGTTATTTCAGTCAACGTTGCTCTTCTATCAGCTTGAATCAGTCGGCTCTGACCTCTAGCATCAACAAGGCATTTTTCGCCCACAGGACTGCCGCATACTGGATGTTTTTCCCTTTTCACACCATTCTTTGTAAACCCTAGAAATGGTTGTCCGTGAAAATCCCAGTAACTGAGCAGATTGTGAAATAGTCAGACCGGCCCGTCTGGCACCAACAACCATGCCACGCTCAAAATTGCTTAAATCACCTTTCTTTCCCATTCTGACATTCAGTTTGGAGTTCAGGAGATTGTCTTGACAAGGACCACACCCCTAAATGCATTGATGCAACTGCCATGTGATTGGTTGACTAGATAATTTCATTAATGAGAAATAGAACAGGTGTTCCTAATAATTCTTTAGGTGAGTGTATATACACACACACGCGCGCACACGAGCGGCTTCTGTGTTTGTGCTTTAGGGTGCACACCCGAATGCAATAGGCTGCACACGCGTATGATGGAAGTAGTAATATAGACCGTGTTTTTAGATGCTGTTCAGTATTAGATACAAAAACCCACAGATTTTCGACACTACACTAGGTCCAGATTAATGGAAGTTGTAATATAGACAGTGTTTTTAGATGCTGTTCAGTATTGGATACAAAAACCCACAGATTTTTGGACACTACACTAGACCCAGGTTAATGGAAGTTGTACTATAGACAGTGTTTTTAGATGCAGTTCATTATTGGGTATAGAACACCACAGATTACGGACACTATATTAGGCTCAGATTATTGTAATTTGTAATACTGACAATGTTTTCTGAGGCAGGACAGTATTGGTTATAGAACACCACAGATAACGGACATTTTATGAGGACCAGATTATTGGAATTTGTAATACTGACAGTGTTTACTGAGGCACTTCAGTATTGGTTGTAGAACACCACAGATTTTGGACACTATATTATGCCCAGATTATTGGAATTTGTACTATTGACACTATATTGGTAAAGAATAAATCAAGGCAACTGGACTTGCTGTAGATTTCTTACTGACAGTGTTTTATGATGCAAGACAGTATTGGTTACAGAGAACACCACAGATTATGGACACTAGATGTGACCCATGTACAGTATATGTCACTAATAGTTATAAAATAAAAGTATCTTGCTGCTGTGAAACACACACTGTAGCCCTTAAAAGGATTTTGAGCTCTTGTAAAAGTTTTTGGTATTAAATACAGCAAATATCTCTACCTGCACTATCTGTCCCTTCCTTATCACAGATGTTCCTGACACTGCTGTTAAATATATTGTTGATCTAAAACACACACACACAGTAGTGCTTAAAAGGACTTTTGGATCTTTCAAAAGCTTTCTTTAACTAAAATCGCTGATATTCGCTCCCTGCTCTTTCTTTCCCGTCCTACCCGATTCTCTCCCTGCCTATGTCTGAGCCGAACATGGTCATCGGGTGCTATATAGCACCCGATGATGCGTTTCGGCCAACCAATCACTGTAATGCCAGCAGCCAACATGGCTACTGCCAGTACAGTGAGGCAGTATTTACTTGCACCTTTATTGGCTGCTTAAAACCCCTGAAACGTGTGGAGCGGAGTTTCGAGCATTTTCGCTCAAACACATGCGGTACTCGGCCGAGTACTGCCATGTGACGAGCATGCTTTTTCATTTTTCATCACTAGTGAGAATCTGACTTTCCATTATACAATATTGTTTGGGGAGGTCAGGCGGCACTGCGTGTTGGACGGTGGGTGCTCGGTTTTGCGGATGTAATCCCGAAGTATGCACAGCAAAGAAAAACCGGCACTCCAATTTTCTTTGCTCGAAAGGATTTATTGGTCACTCATGTTAAGGTGACTCGCTTTTCGACACTCACAGGTATCTTTTTCAAACAGAGAGTGAGCAGCTGCACACTCTCTGTTTGAAAAAGACACCTGTGAGTGTTGAAACGCAAGTCACCTTAACATGAGTGACCAATAAATCCTTTCGAGCAAAGAAAATTGGAGTGCCGGTTTTTCTTCACTGTTTGCATTATATAAGTCCATTACGAGGGAGCCTATCTAATAGGGATAGGTTGTCTCCAAAGATTACAACCACCCTCTTTTACACCTCCATCAATCCTATCTTCTCCAGCCCCACACGCCTTCCCATTCCCTTGTGGGCTCGAGTGCTGTAAGTGGAAAAGATTTTTTATGTCACAAACAGGATTGTGCTTTTGTGTACTATTGAGGTCCCAAGAGAGACTTGCTTCTGCTAAAAGTGTCTGTTGTGTGGAACTTCCGCTGTTCTGTTTTGTATAGTACTGTATAGTTGCCAACCACCCCACTTGCTGTCGCTAAATTGCAACACACTGAAGGCCACCTGATGCTGTAAGACTGTCCCGCCGAGTGTGGCAAAATTGCTGAGCCATGGGGAAAGAAAAGTCCTCTAAACAACGCTGAAAGCACACAACAAGAGAACAGTTTAGTGCAACTGCTTGCATCATTTATTTGAGGCAAGTGCCATTGCAGGGAACTATAACCTCCCCTGCAGCACTGCAGCTCGCTTATTAAAGGGGCATGCACCTCAAATTACCAATGTTATCCGTAGCAATGTGAAGCTCGAATACACGATTGCCTTGGAAGCTTACATTAGGGAGAGCTCACTGCCATCATGTCTGACAATGGGGATAGTGTCAGCCAATACTTGTCAGCCAATTAGAGGACGTTGCATTAACATAAGTAAAGTTCTGGCCATGGCCTGACAAAAGGACTGTAGAACAAATCCTAGAATGATTGTGCACCACCTTTGAGAAGAGTACTGCATCTGAAGATAAGATTTTTTGACAAGAAATAGCAGCCTGATGACTCCCGATGGGACTTTGCTTCATCATTACAGGAGGCCCTGAGAGTCGTTATTAGAGTTGAGCGGACACCTGGAAGTTTGGGTTCAACGGGTTCTGCCGAACTTCACAAAAAAGTTTGTGTTCGGGACCCGAACTTGACCTGAACTTTACCCTGAACCCGAACCCCATTGAAGTCAATGGGGACCTGAACTTTTGGCCACTAAAATTGCCCTAAAAATGTAATGGAAAGGGCTAGAGGCAGCAAAATGTGCTTAAGAGCATGGCAAGTGTTCTGCAAACAAATGTGGATAGGGAAATAACTTAAAATAAAATAAATAAAAATTTAAAATTATTAACCTGCAACTCGGAGGAGGAGGTGGATGTGAAGTCGGAGGTTGAGGAGGCGGTGAATGTGGTGTTGTAGGTGGAAGCGGCGATAGAGGAGGAGGTAGCCAGATAACAATGTTATATTTTTTTTTCTTAAATTGGGGTAGCCCCCAAAATAATGGGACAAATAAAAAAAAGAAATCAAAGAATAGATACACGTTTAGACAATACACTGGCTGCCGGGCAGGCCAGCACCTCCAAGGCATAAAGGGCAAGCTCAGGCCATGTAGACAATTTGGAGACCCAGAAGTTGAATGGGGCAGAACCATCAGTCAGTACGTGTAGGCGTGTGCACATGTACTGTTCCACCATGTTGTTTAAATTCTGCCTTCTGCTAAGACGTTCCATATCAGCTAGTGGTGCCGGTTGCTGTGGTGTGGTGACAAAGCTTTTCCACATGTTGGTCATGCTAACCCTCGCTTCTGAGGTGCTGGCCATTACCCAGCTGCTTTGGAGACCTCTTCCTCCTCCTCCTCCGCCCCCTCCGTGTGCTTCCACTTGTCCCCTGTTGTCAGTTGGGAATGCCCTCAGGAGCGCATCTACCAGCGTGCGCTTGTAGTCGTGCATCTTCCTATCATGCTCCAGTGAGGGAATTAAGAACTGCACATTGTCTTTGTAACGGGGATCCAGCAGGGTGGCAACCCAGTAGTCAGCACAAGTTAAAATGTGGGCAACTCTGTGGTCATTGCGCAGGCACTGCAACATGTAGTCGCTCTTGTGTGCCAGGCTGCCCAGAGGTAAGGATAAGCTGTCCTCTGTAGGTGGTATATCGTCTGTGTTCTCCGTATCCCACCAGACACACTTCAGTGATGGCCATGAGCTGCATTGGGTGCCACTCTGCTGTGAACCCGGTTCCTCCTCCTCTACCTTATACTCCACCTTCTCATCCTCCAGAACTTTACCCTCGTTGGCCACATGTGTACCTGGCCTCTGCTGGTGCAGGAACCTACCCTCTGAGCCACTTCTGAATGACTGGCCTGAAACCCTGTGCAATGCCCCCTCTTCCTCCTACTCTTCCTCCTGTGCCATATCCTCTTCCATCATCGCAAGTGTTTTTTCAAGAAGACATTAAGTGTTATCACTAAGAATTGCGTCATCGGCACTGGCCATGTTGGTTGAGTACTCAAAACACCGCAACAAGGCACACAGGTCTCGCATGGTGGCCCACTCATTGGTGGTGAAGTGGTGCTGTTCCGCAGTGTGACTAACCCGTGGGTGCTGCAGCTGAAACTCCACTATCGCCTGCTGCTGCTCGCACAGTCTCTCCAGCATATGCAAGGTGGAGTTCCACCTGGTGGGAACGTCGCATATGAGGCGGGGAGTGGGAAGGCCGAAGTTACATTGCAGTGCGGACCGCACTTTCTGCAGCAGCTCTGACATGTCTAGGTAGTTTTTAAGGAATTTCTGCACGACCAAATTCAGCACATGCGCCAGGCGCCAAGAGATGTGCATCACACCGGCTAGTCCCAGAGCTGCTACTAGATTTCGCCCATTATCGCACACCTCCAGGCCTGGCTTGAGGCTCACTGGCAGCAACCACTCATAGGTCTGTTTTTCTATGCATATCCACAGCTCCTGTGCGGTGTGGGGTTTGTCCCCCAAACAAATGAGTTTTAAAACCACCTGCTGACGTTTACCCCTGGCTGTGCTGAAGTTCGTGGTGAAGGTCTGTCGCTGACCGGGTGAGGAGGTGGTAAAAGAGGAGGAGAAGGAAGCAGAGTAGGAGAAGGAGGCAACAGGAGGCAAAGAATAATGCCCTGCAATCCTCAGTGGTGGAAGGACATGCGCCAAACTGCTATCTGCCCAGGGGGGATCTGTGGATGACACTTAAGAGGGGATCTGTTGATGACACTTAAGGGGGGATCTGTGGATGAGACTTAAGGGGGGATCTGTGGATGACACTTAGCGGGATCTAGGTAGGGGTGTGGGGATGTTGGGGTGGGAGGTCCTGGAGGGGTGTTTGGGTGGGAGCTCTGGAAGGGGTTGGAGGTCCAATAAGTATGTGGGGGTTGGAGATCCGGGAGGTGTGGGGACCATACATTTTTTTTGCCATGGGGCCCAATCATTTCTAGCTATGCCCCTGCCACGAAGTTCAACAGATTTCTTCCCTAATCTCTCCCTGAGAGCACCAGCAGCAACCTGTCCCTACACGAAGAGCAGCAGAGTAACGTGCGGTGCTACGTGACTCCAGCTTATTTAGAATCTGGGTCACATGCTGCACTTAGCCAATCACAGCCATGTCAATAGTACAGTCGTGGCCAAAAGTTTTGAGAATTACATAAATATTGGAAATTGGAAAAGTTGCTGCTTAAGTTTTTATAATAGCAATTTGCATATACTCCAGAATGTTATGAAGAGTGATCAGATGAATTGCATAGTCCTTCTTTGCCATGAAAATTAACTTAATCCCAAAAAAACCTTTCCACTGCATTTCATTGCTGTCATTAAAGGACCTGCTGAGATCATTTCAGTAATCATCTTGTTAACTCAGGTGAGAATGTTGATGAGCACAAGGCTGGAGATCATCTCCTAAAGCGCCAGGATCGTCTCCTAAAGAGGAATCAGCTGCGGGAGCGGAGTGCCACCAGTGCAGAGCTTGCTCAGGAATGGCAGCAGGCAGGTGTGAGCGCATCTGCACGCACAGTGAGGCGAAAACTTTTGGAAGATGGCCTGGTGTCAAGAAGGGCAGCAAAGAAGCCACTTCTCTCCAAAAAAAACATCAGGGACAGATTGATCTTCTGCAGAAAGTATGGTGGTTGGACTGCTGAGGACTGGGGCAAAGTCATATTCTCCAATGAAGCCTTTTTCCGATTATTTGGGGCATCTGGAAAAAGGCTTGTCCGGAGAAGAAAAGGTGAGCGCTACCATCAGTCCTGTGTCAAGCCAACAGTAAAGAATCCTGAGACCATTCATGTGTGGGGTTGCTTCTCATCCAAGGGAGTGGGCTCACTCACAATTTTGCCCCAAAACACAGCCATGAATAAAGAATGGTACCAAAACACCCTCCAACAGCAACTTCTTCCAACAATCCAACAACAGTTGACATTTTGGGTCCATGGCCTGGAAACTCCCCAGATCTTAATCCCATTGAGAACTTGTGGTCAATCCTCAAGAGGCGGGTGGACAAACAAAAACCCACTAATTCTAACAAACTCCAAGAGATGATTATGAAAGAATGGGTTGCTATCAGTCAGGAATTGGCCCAGAAGTTGATTGAGGGCATGCCCAGTCGAATTGCAGAGGTCCTGAAAAAGAAGGGACAACACTGCAAATACTGACTCTTTGCATAAATGTCATGTAATTGTCGATAAAAGCCTTTGAAACGTATGAAGTGCGTGTAATTATATTTCACTACATCACAGAAACAACTCAAACAAAGATCTAAAAGCAGTTTAGCAGCAAACTTTGTGAAAACTAATATTTGTGTATTCTCAAAACTTTTGGCCACGACTGTAGGCATGGCTGTGATGGCTTCTTAGGGCAATGTAGTGAAACGCTTGTTGATTGGCTGCCCTGCAGCCTTTCAAAAAGCGGGAAGAAATCGCCGAACAACGAACCCAAACTTTTACGGAAATATTTTGGTTTGGGTCCGGGTGCGGAAAACCGTAAAGTTCGGTACGAACCTCGGGTTCGCTCAACTCTAGTTGTTATCCAAGTGGAATATCGTGAAGCAGAAAACAGAAGCATGACTCTGAGAGAATAATTTATAGAGAGTGCTAGCACAGAGATCCTGAAGAGCCAGTTAAAGATCACCTTCCTAGACGTTAAAGAGGACCTGTCACCTCTCTTGACATGCTTGCATTCCCCATGTAATAATAATTCTGGAACATCTATTCTTAAGACTCTATGTTGTGCCACTCCTTTATTATTTCTACTAGAAAGTTATCAATGAATTGCTAACAGTCTGCAGTAAGGGTACAGAGTGGTGGTAACAAGTTGTGTGTGTGTACCTGCACAGTCTGAAAATGGCAGCACTGATTGGATAAAGCGAGTCTGTGCAGTGACACACCCCCAACTGGTTAACACTCCTCTGTACCCTTACTGAAGACTAATAGCAATTCAATTATAACTTCTAGTATAAATAATAAAGGAATGGACCAACATAGAGCCATAGGAATAGATGTTCCAAAATTGTTATTACATGGGGAATGCATGAAGCTATTAAAACAGGCATCAGGAGCGGTGAAAGGTCCTCTTTAAAGAACTGGATATCAGCATTCTAAACCAGACTCTAAACCAGAGCTTGCCAAAGCTGTTTTCCCATCTTTTAATCCATATTGTGGGTTTACAGAGACCAGCCATGTCATCAACCAAAGGGCTCAAGCTCATGTTCCAGATGCTGTTGCCACATTAGCAGACCAAGTATCCCTCCTAACCAAGAGTATATAGAAGATGTGTTAACAACTGGAGCAGCTTGAAAAGCACCCACAGCTAAAGAGAGTCTCTGTAGCCCAAGGGCCAGCCCTTTGCAGCTACAAGGAACCCTCAATTGTAAATAATTGCAAACACTTTTCAACTCTGTATTAAGTGTGTGGTTATTATTATTATTTTTCCACACACAGGGCTATATTCCTTTATAACAGTAAACGTTGTTACTACTCTCATTTATGGATTGTTACAGACACTATATTCACCACTGAACTCAGTATGTGGTTATTAATTACCCACCATATTATTTTAGACACACAGAGCTGTCTCCTCTTTGGATTTCCCTAATTTACAGAGCCCTGGTTTGACTAGTGTTATGAGATAGCAGCAAACTACCCTGACTCCCCTGACGAAGTCGCATGTAGTGGTGAAACATGTCAGGAGGAGTATAGTCTGTTCCTTTTAGCCAGGGCAAATTAGGGCAAGTTCAGCTAATATATAGGGCATGAATTTAGGGTCAGTTGAGGTCTGAATTCTCTAAACTGAACTGCACAATTATATCACAGTGTCGGTCTGAGTATAACAAAGTGAGAGGCAGGAATTAACTCCTGCTATCTCATTACACTAGTCAAACCAGGGCTCTGTAAATTAGGGAAATCCAAAGGGGAGACAGCTCTTTGTGTCTAAAATAATATGGTGGGCAATTAATAACCACATACTGAGTTCAGTGGTGAACATTGTGCCTGTAACAATCCATAAATGAGAGTAGTAACAATGTTTACTGTTATAAAGGAATATAGCCCAGTGTGTTGAAAAATATTATTATGGGCACTTAATAACCACACACTTAATACAGAGTTGAAAAGTCACTATATGTAAGAAGCAGGATGGCACTACAAAGAAATCCACTTCTGCGCAATAGCCCTAAAACGTACTGTGCTGTGGACGTGACTATCCAACCAAGGGTGGTGCTCAGCAACCGCAACCACACCTGCACTGTGCTCCCCCCTGCCCCCGGCAAGCCTTCGCATGTTCATTTGGATGAAACAATAAAGAGAAGCTTTCAAGATAGGACCTGGTGAGTGCCGCTCATTTTCACTACTGCTTCGTTAAGAATTACAGAGTTGAAAAGTGTTTGCAATTATTTACAATTGAGATTAGTAACATTGTTACCTCTCCAATTTACAGTGTCACTAAATATTAGGTTCAGCAATTTGTCTATTTAACAAATAGCTGCCTCCCTAAATTACTGAACCAACTTGTAAAGACACTAAGTGAAGTACAGTGTGCCTTATATTTCAGACTATTAAATACTGCTGAGTAAGAACACTCAACAGTAAAGTTAAAAACTTATAAAATTAGTGCATTAGTCAAATTCAAGCAAATAACATTGTATGTTAATACTGACCCTGATAAACCAAAAGCTGAATGTGTCAAATTCCCCTATTTTGCCCTGATAGTTTTAATATAACGTTGGGTTTTTGTTTCATGGGGTTTTAATTTAATCAATAAAGGTGAAGTTTTATATGACAAAAAATGTGATTAAAACCACTATAGGGATTTTTTGTGGTCGGAATGACCATTTTGTAAAAAAAATATATATAATATCCCGAGGGTTCAATATGGGCACTGTTTCTGTATCTACAAGGAACCCTGGTACCAAAATTCAGACAGGTGGCCTACAAACTGCTTAGATGATCACTTGAGACACATCTGCAGATACTGCCACAAAAGCAGCCTTGTGGAATGATATGCTGGTGTTTAAAAGGGCGTTCTCCAGGACCACGGACTATCCCTCAAGTGGTAGAGCTTCAGTTTCTGAAGAACCAGGTTGGCTGTACCAATATGTTGGACCCTGTTCAGAGGTTGTAATCTATTAACGGGGTTCTGCTTGCTGTTCTACTGGACACCAGTTTACAGGTTACCACTATACAGAAAAGCAACAGAATCCTAGTTGTACATTATGGCCAACAATGGCCAGCCACAACCTCTGTGTGGGTACTGAGAACCAACCCTTCAGGTGAAAGGAGCGATACTTCCTCAACAAGGCAGTATTACAGTGTGAGTCCAGGATGACAATACTCCTCCTGTAGTGCTTGGGATGAACATTTTCAGAAACAGCTATGGAGAGATACTATATGCCTGTCTCTGCCTAATGGTTTCCACTCTACTTACTAATAAAGCAATTCAAAAGGTAATTAGTGTACTGAGTGCACAGCATTAGTTCACCAACACAAAATGAGAGATCTGCCATGACTGCATCAGAGACTCTCATCCAGTGGCCCTGCAACCTGGTAAACAGACCCTGCTATGGTGCGGAGTCTGCTTAGGTGTCCAAAGCCAAGACTATTGGGCCCTGTTGGAAACCATCCACCTAGAAGAATATAGCATGGTTTTAGCAGCAAAGTGCTTACTAACAGTCTCCACAGGGAAAATACCCATCTATCTACAGTTGACCGACAACTGCTTGGATTTAAAGAAACAATATTCAGTTAATCAGCTGTTCATAGTCATATTATAGGATATTATGGGCTCACTTGCCATCATGCACCTACAGAGAATATGGATCTTCACTGTATTATCAAAGAGTCAATACAATCACAACATATAATCAGTCAGTACATAATTTTATTAGAGACAATATAGTAAACATGATTGACACAACACAATATCTGAAAACACAATTAAAAACAATAGAGCTGGTGGTGCATGATTAGTGGACACGAGATAAATAAAGTGAAAGTGCAAAAATGCAGTCAGCAATAGGAGTAAGTGCTATACCACGCAACCAGCAGTTACATGCATGGTAAGCAACAATACATGGGTTTAAAACAGATGTAAGTCTATACCAAACAAAAAACAACAGAACACAAGCACCCCTTGAAAAAGCAGTGTCGGGGAGTGGACTGGTGGTGCTTGTGTTCTGTTGTGGACTTATTTGTGGTCAGTATTAGTATAAACCTTAGCACTGTTTGGCCTGCTGGCAACCCTTAACACACTGTAGTTTTGTATACCTTTTTCTACTGGGCTTTTTGCTCATATTATACAGATGATTTGACGACTGTGTTTAATGCTCATGCACCACCAGTCCTATTGTTTTTATTGTTTTTAATTTTGTTCTATATTGTGTTGTGCCAATCATGTTTACTATATCATCTCTAATAAAATTATGTATTGACTGATTATACCTTGTGATTCTATTGACTTTTTGATAATACAGTGAAGATCCATATTCTCTATAGGTGTTGGGTATTTGATGACATATGGGTCTAACATATACTCATGGGAATTAGTTTTGGTGCTCCCTTGCCATCATGGCCAAACAATTCCTTCAAAAACAAAGGTCCTTGGAGCTGCTTTAGATTTCAGTCAATATTTATGCTGACTGACTAGAAAAGTCACAAATGCATAGAAAAAATTGTGCTGATTTGTGACTTTTCTATGCCAAATAGAGGCATAAGGGGAATGATAACTTCCCCCCAAAAGTGCCCAATAAAAGGTTTCAGCTATGCCATGGTGGGCCGAAGTTCATGTTGGCGATGTGACCACTCCTGCTAACCATAACCAAATTAAAGAAGTACTCAACATGGCAGGAGAAAATCAACTCGTCTTCAGAAAGTATCCCCTGGAATTCAGAAAAGCCAGTCTCATCAAGCACACCATTTCTACTGGCTCTCATCCACCAATTAAGGAAAATACTAGCCCATGCTACCTGCCACCAAGAAGATGGTATACACTAGTGATGAGCGGCAGGTGCCATATTCGATTTCGACGAAATTCGCGAATATTCGAAAGAATATTCGTTTCATATTCGTCAAAATCGAATATTCATCATTATTTAAATAATCGCGTATTGCAATTTTAACTTAGGCTAATTTCCTATTGGTTTCATATCTAGAATTATAGCGAAGATGACGAATATGACGAATGTATTCGTCATATTCCTCAAAACGAAGATAACGAAGTATTCTCCATCTTCGTTTTAGCAACCTATTCGTCAACTTCGCTAATTCTAGCAATCAAATAGGAGAGTTGACTATAGAGACAGCTGTGTTAAATTCGCTATGCGATTATATTACTTAGCTTTTTTTAATAGAATAATTATATTACTTGATAATTATTATAATTATTCTATTTATTAAAAAAAAAAAATTATATAATCGCATAGCGAATTAAACACAGCTGTCTCTATAGTCAACCCTCCTATTTGATTGCTAGAATTAGCGAAGTTGACGAAAGGTTGCTAAAACGAAGATGGAGAATACTTCGTTATCTTCGTTTTGAGGAATATGACGAATACATTCATCATATTCGCTAATTCTACCAAGCCAAGAACGTCTCCATACTAAAATGTACTGTCGGATTTGAGAATTACGTTGAAATCGCAATGTGATTAATATAACTTGAATTAATCGCATTGCGATTTCTACTTAGACCTGGTTTACTATGGTTGGCTTGGTAGAATTAGCGAATATGACGAATGTATTCGTCGTATTCCTCAAAACGAAGATAACTAAGTATTCTCCATCTTCGTTTTAGCAACCATAGTAAACTATGTCTGTTGAAATTGCAATGCGATTAATTCAAGTTATATTAATCACATTGCGATTACAACTTAGCAGTGCACTGCTATCTTACATATTAGGCTAGAATTAACGAATATGAAATATAGCAGCAGTGCTAAGTAGAAATCGCAATGCGATTACTTCAAGTTGTATTAATCGCATTGCGATTTCAACTTCGAGCTGGGTTTATAATGGGTAAGCTTGCTAGAATTAACAAAGTTAACGAATATGGAATATATTATAGCAGTGCTAATTGAAATCGCAATGCAATTAATGTAACTTGGAGTCATTGCATTGCGATTTCTACTTAGCACTGCTGCTATATTCCATATTCGTTAATTCTAGCCTAATATGTAAGATAGCAGTGCACTGCTAAGTTGTAATCACAATGCGATTAATATAACTTGAATTAATCGCATTGCGATTTCAACGTAATTCTCAAATCCGACAGTACATTTTAGTATATGGAGAAGTTCCCATGGTGATGGGGACGCTCCATGAGCACGGAAGTTGGCAGAAGCGGCAACGAGCACTGACTGGAGCAACCAGGAAGCCAGGAATCCTCAGGACAGGTAAAAACTACTTTTGGGAAGTGGGAAAGAAAAAAATATAACTAAAAAAAAAACAAACGAATATTCGAAATAGCGAATTTATAGCGCTATATTCGAAATATTCACAAATTAGCGAAGTGCCGATATTCGCTAAAAAAATTCTCTATTCGAATATTCGCGCTCAACACTAGTATACACTACTCACAAAAAGTTAGGGATATTGGGCTTGTGGGTGAAATTTCAGGATGAATCTAAAATGTGCTCTAACCTTTACAGGTAAACTTCATGTGACCTTCTCTAAACTTTTGAATGCACATGTCCAACTGTTCACTGTTTCAGTACTTTTTGCACAACTTGCTGTTCTCTAACAAGGAGCTGAACGGCAAAATTCACAACAGGTGTTTAATCTATGAAAAGACCAATAAATTTCCTAGTTCAGTTAGAATTGGTATATCAAGGGTTCTTCTTATCAGGCTGTTCACGTTTTTACATCATGAGACCAAGACGACACCTAACAATTGATCAACAGTAACTTGCCATTCTAAAACTTCAAGTGGGATGTTCTCAGACGGAAGTGTCACAGAGTGTCATCAGCAGGTTGCAACAGAGATAGAGAGACTGGAAGAGTCAAAGAACGGCATAGAAGTGGACGTCCTTTGGCCATATCCCACACTGATGTGACCGCTTCATTGTGAACAAGGCTCTGTGGAATTGGATGTTGAATGCCACGCAATTCCAGGCACATTTAAAGGAGGTGAGAGGCACCCAAGTGTCACGTCAGACATTCAAAACCATTTCCATCAGCGTGGTCTGCATACTAAATGACCTGCAGGGGTACCTGACCACACCACCAGGCACAGGGGTCATCGTCTTGCATGGGCAAGGCAGCATCTACGCTGGATGAGGGACAAGTGGTCCTCAGTGCTGTTCATTGATAAAAGTCGATTCACGCTGAGCAGAAATGAGGGCCACCAATGATGTTTAAGATGTCAAGGAGAGCACTAAGCATCATCCACTGTTGTCACCAAACGCGGTTTTGTTGGTTGTGGTGTTACAGTGTGGACAGATGTGTCTATTTAATACAGAACTATTCTAGACTTTGTGAATGGTACAGTAAAAAGCCTATACTACTTGAATAACATCATTAATCTAGTCATGGTGCCTCTGCATGAACAACACAGGCCTAATTTCATCTTCATGGATGACAATGCTCATCAAGGTTGCATCATTAGGTAATGGCCTTGTAACTCTTTACCCCAGAACCTCAATTAACTGAGGGCCACCCTTCAAGAAAAGTGGGATGCTATGCCTAAGCAGACTCAGTCAACTTGTGAACTGCATGAGACGTCATTGTCAAGCTGTAATTTATGCTCAAGGTCACATGACAAGTTTTTGAGGCATTGACCCTGTGTGTTGCGAACTAGAAAACTGACTAGTAGAGGAAGGTCACGTAGCCAAGTTTATGGTGAGCGAAGACAGTTCTACGAAGTAAGGGTTAAGTTGAGAATATAGCACAGAGACAAATCTCTAACCATATCACCAGCCCGCTCCAGTCCAGAGGGGCGGACCTGTTAAGTAGGTCAGTGACAAAACAACGCCCTAGGCCCACCTCTTTGTATCCGATTATCACACAAGATGGCACTCCCTACGTCTCAACTTCCACTCTGGTGGGCATCTTAACTAATCCAAAGTCCAGTCTGGCAGCCATCTTAACTCCTGTAACTTTCGGCACAGTGGCCATTTTCACTGAGGGAATTTCCCAGCCCAGTGGCCATCTTAGTTACTGGTATTTTTACTGATACAGCTACAATCGCGAAACAATACAGATAGATTCAAGTAGCACCACAAGGAGTACTCACTCTAGTCAATTAGTGAAGGATACACTTACACCTATGATTAGGTATGACCGGTAGTATTGCTTAATTGTTTTATTCAGATGAAATGCCTTAACTTCTATGTTTTTGTTCTCCAAGTAAAGTCAAGTGAAGCTCCTCCGCTAGAATCGCAAAAGGAGGGGATTGTGTTGGAGATGGTCTCAACCGTGGTAAACTGTAGCTTTAAGCCCGGACAGATTCTGTTCTTTCTGTCTTTCATATGATGTTGCTGAAGATTGCTAACCTTGAGATAAAATGCTGCAGAAGTAGTAAAGAATATAGATAGGCAGTGAAAAAAACAAGTAAGCTAATGAAAGATGTAGACATGCCCGCCGATCTCCTGTAGTAAACTGAATGTAGAGTAGTGAGAAAAAGCATGTTGGGAAATAAAGGGTGACTGAAAGATAATAAGCTCACAGAATAGGCAGAAGTCTTCCTGCGAGAGGCAAGTGTATAGAGGAGGAGGTGTAGATAGACAGAGAAAGTCGGGTTGTGAATGTTATGAGGATAATGTTAAACCACTTCTCCAACAGAGAAAGGAAAAAGTAAGTCTGCCACCCTATAATGGTCCTGGGAGATGGGCCTGCAGAGTCTGCGGGATCCATAACCCAGAAGGGAGAGAGCGTTGTGCTGTATGTGGCACTCCTTGTCCACGCCACACGAGAGGATTGTATTCTGTGTTACCTGGATCACTGTCCGTCCCCACAGACACCCATGTTGTTGTCAATAGGATGACACAGGGGAGGGGGGAAAGTTAGACCAAGATTAGGAAATAGGCAATCCAGTATCTCCAGTATCAGCTGTGCTTCTAAACATTTTAGCAAATTCAAGTCCGGCCCCAATGATATCCCTCACTGTGGGTGATAAGGAGGTAGTACCGTTTTTGATTGATACTGGAGCAGCCAAGACAATTGTGCACAGCAAATATGGCCTCCCTGACTTAATCTCCAAGAACACCAGTCCTCGGGTAGAAGTGGATGGGAAAGTAGTACACTCCCCTTTCAACAGAGCCCATCAGTGTTAGATTTGTCCTTATTTAAGAAGTGTTTGCCCAGTTGCTGGTCAGTGGTAACACCCCCTGTTTCCTCCTGGGTGCAGACTTGATTGCAAAAGTACGTGCCAGCATCTCATACCAGGAGGATGGCACTGCGAAGTTAAGAGGTGCCCTCAATGACCAGGAACTTTGTTCGTTGGCTGTTAGTGAGAAAACTCCCTGGTCCATGTTTGTATCAGTACTTCCAGAAGATGAGAAGGAAGCCCTGCTTGCAGGACCCACATTTGTTGGCAAGCTCCCAGTTTCTCCTGTGGAAGTGGAAATGTAACCCGGCTTCCCAATTCCCTGGAAGATGCAATATCTCTTGAGTATGGCACAGTCAGATGCCGTATCTCAAACAGTCCAAGACTTTTTGAAAAAGGGGTTAACAAGGAGATTGTATCCCCTTCTGACACTCTTTTGTACCCTGTGAAAATGAAAAGTGAGAAGGGCAAACCCACCCAGCACCAGATGGTACATGGCCTACGTGCTGTCAATGAAGCCACAGATTTAACATCTCCATTGTGCCCAATCCACACACCTTGTTGGCTCATGTTCCCACTACCCCTACCCACTCCACTGTGATTGATTTGAAAAATATTTTCTTTTCAGCACCACTACATACAGACAGTTGGTATTTGTTTGCCTTCACATGAGGGTAAACAGTATACCTGGGTGGTGCTGCCGCAGGGAGCCTAGAACTCAGCTAGTATGTATACTGCAGCCATGTCACTCCTGTCCTTTTTTTAGAACATGGCTGCAAGTGAGAGAAAAGAGAAACATTTCAGTTTTGTTGCATTACTGTTGCTTTCCTGGGGTGAAACATCTCATCCCTGAATGTAAGAAGGCTGTGGAAAACATTCCTTTGCCCAGAAACAGAATGTACTGAGGACATCATTTTTAGGCCCTGTTTCTTATTGCAGACCTTGGATACACAAGTTTGATGCAGCCTCTTTATGATTGTTTGTTTTTAGTCCCTCCCACCTTACAGATGAGGTGGTAGATGCCTTTTATGCCTAAAGATGACAAGTTTGTGCTCCCCCGCACTGGGCCTATCAGATTATTACATTTAGATTGTATTGTACAGAAGTGAGTGACCATGCCTCAGCTGTTCTCACCCAACTGCTTGGCCAGCAACAACGCCCTGTGGCATATTATTCAGCCAGACTTGACCTCGTGGCCAGAGGTGCCCCTTATGGCATCAGAGCTGTAGCAGTTGTACAAGCCATGCTTAATAAAAGCTCTGAGATAGTCCCGATTCTCCCGAACCACAAAGTGACAATGATATTACGTTTATCTTCATGAAAGTACAACCCAAAATACTTTTATTGCCCGCAGAGTTAGATGTGATAACTTACAAAGTGTGTGGTTTAACTCTAAATCCTTATGTGCCGGAAGAAGGCCACAGTCCCGTTAGGACTAAACCTCGGTATACAGCTCTGCTACAGATCTGATATCTCTGTTTGCTGATTTTAATGTTCATATTCATCCTGACCAGGATGAGCGAATTGGTTCTAACATAATTTTATAGGGCTGAGAAAAGACATCTGTCCATCCAGATCAGCTTAGGAATTCAGTCCAAATTTCTCAAAAAGGCAAGAGAGAGACAAAAGACAAGTACACAAATGTGTATTTCTCAACAGTATATATGTGTAATTAACAGTTAATAAATGATCCCGATCGTATATTTATTGTGTCGACTTTTTAACCTACTACTAACACATAGGATCATATCATGGATAGAGATGAGCGAACTTTAAAAAAAAGTTCGTCGTTCGGGTTGTGGTAAGTCGCGCATCTCGTTATGGATTCCACTATAGCGGCATATGGAATCCATAAGGGGCGGCTTCCACCAACCCGAACTGTTGAACAGCCGAAGGACCTGGGGTGACGTCACCGTCATGTGATCAGTGCAGGGGGCGTGGCTCAGCACTGTATTTGATCCCGTGCTGAGCCACGCCCCCTGCACTGATCACATGACAGTGACGTCACCCCAGGTCCTTCGGCTGTTCAACAGTTCGGGTTGGTGGAAGCCGCCCCTTATGGATTCCATATGCCGCTATAGTGGAATCCATAACGGGATGCGCGACTTACCACAACCCAAACGCCGAACGCCGAACTTTTTTTTAAAGTTCGCTCATCTCTAATCATGGACTTTCATTCTAGATTGTATGACCTTTTCTTGGCTTATCACAATTGACACTGTTACAGACTATCATAACGTATCACAAACTTATTTTCTGAAGCTTATAGATCAAGTGTTTTATGTACTATCATGGATTTATTATGTTGATTATTTGTCCTAATTACTAATATATGGGACCATTCTAGATAGTATTATCTTTATAGAATTGTTTCTCTATCACAGAATTCCAGCTATTGTAACTTTTTCTATCAATCTATTCATCAAAATATTGTGCCTATCAGGGATATTATTGTATTGATGTATGATCATCCACTTAATTTGATTAAAGGAGTTTTTCCATCTCAGACAATGGGGGCATATCGCTAGGATATGCCCTCATTGTCTGATAGGTGCGGGTCCCACTGCTGGGACCCGCACCTACAATGAGAACAGAGCGGGGAAATGAATGGAGGGCGCACTGCACATGCACAGCCGCCCTTTATTCATTTCTATGGGGCCTCCAAAAATTTCCATCTGTCCCATAGAAATGCGCTCCCATTCACTTCTATAGGAGCAACGTGGAACATCACTTGGTGGTGGACGGACCCCGGGAAATCCGGGGTCCGCCAACCACAGTGCTCCCCGCTTCGTTCTCGTTGTAGGTGTGGGTCCAAGCGGTGGGACCCGCACCTATCAGACAATGGGGGCATATCCTAGCGATATACCCCCATTGTCTGAGATGGAAATACCCTTTAATGTAATGTGTTCTCGTTGACAAAGGGTATTCATATGATGCTTGAAATGTCCAATGATGTAATATTTTTGATCCAGCCACCCTGTTGCCTCTGGAGCAAGGGGGAAGGGAAGAGTTGGGCACTTAAAGTTTTCTTCCAGACTTCTAGATCCAGAGGAGGAAGCTCATAACTGTTTGCAGACTGTTTGCAGATAATATCACAAGGGACAGCGGGATTTGGTAAATCAGCTATTAGATAATCCAGATCATGTGCTCTTTGTGGATGGATCAAAGTATGGTCAGGATGGCAGGTACTACATAGGTGGGTCAGTGTTGATTAAATATAACACTCTAAAAAAGCATAGTCCACACCACCACACATGTCTGTTCAAGAAGTGGAGCTAAAGACTCTGAAGATGGCTTACAGATATGCAGATGGGAAAACAGCAACATGTGCACTGATTTCAGGTATGCTTTTGGGATGGCCCATGATTATGGGCCCATTTGGAAAGCCAGCGACTACTGACCACTTCAGGTAAACCCATTAAAAATGGGGAAGCAGTGAGATCTCTGATGGAAGCCCTCATGTCGCTAACTTGAGTGACGGTGATAAAAAAGTAAGAAAGCCACTGTAACACTGACTCAGAGGAGGCACAGGGAAAAGCCACGGCAAATCAGGCGGCAAAAATGGCTGCCAAATTGCCTAGGTAGACCCCTGCCTTAAGTGGCCACAGCTCAGGTCCCTGAAATAACTCCTCCTGGCTCACTGGAAGTTCTTAAGACCTTACAGAACCAGGTGGGGAAGGAGGAAAGGGACTGGTGGATGGAAAAGGGGGGACTACAAATGAGGAAGGACTAATACAGTTCCAAGAGATATTCTGCCTTCCCAGGTCCCTCTACCTCACGATGGCACAGGCAACCCATGGAGTGACACACCAGTCAGAAACTGCTGTGTGTGATTTAGTACATAGCACATGGTACGCCCCAGGGTTCAGCACTGTAGCAGATATACTCAAGGATGTATGATTTGTGCCCAGAACAATGTTGGCAAGGTAGTTAAGGTACCCTAGGAACACACATCTTGCCCTTTGTATGTGTTTCAACACTTGCAGACTACCTTCAACTACCCAAGGTGGGCATATATGAGTCTGTATTGATGTGTGATTACTTGTTTTCAGGATGGCCAGAGGCATACCCGGTAGAAGATTATGGCCGAAGTTGTATGCTGGTATGGGGTACCTGAGATCTTTGAAAGTGACAAAGGTGTTCACTTCACAGGTGAAGTGATACAGAAGATGATGAAGCTTTTGGGTGTAGAACAGGCCTTACATAAAGATTCAAAACGCCATGGCAGAGAATGGTAAGCCATGTACAGAGTGCCTGCTGATAGCACTCTTTTCAGTAAGGTATACCCCTTAGTCCCTATAAAGTCCTTTTTTGTGTCAGTCCCTAGGACAGGATTGTATTTCCCACAGCAGCTCCAGATGCAACATGGTTGTCTGACAGAATTTATGATCAATTTGCTCAAGCATTTGACTAAAATATGTTCTCGAGTTTTTGCTTCACTTCCAGATTTTGATAGAGTACCAAGAACCCGATTGAGGGCATCTTCCACACCATGGTTCATGTTGGCGATGTGACCACTCCTGCTAACCATAACCAAATTAAAGAAGTACTCAACATGGCAAGAGAAAATCATCTAGTCTTCAGAAAGTATCCCCTGGAATTCAGAAAAGCCAGTATCATTAAGCACACCATTCCTACTGGCTCTCGTCCACCAATTAACCACCTCAGCCCCCCTAGCTTAAACACCCTTAATAACCAGGCCACTTTTTACAATTCTGCACTACACTACTTTCACCGTTTATTGCTCCATCATGCAACTTACCACCCAAATTTATTTTACCTCCTTTTCTTCTCACTAATAGAGCTTTCATTTGGTGGTATTTCTTTGCTGCTGACATTTTTACTTTTTTAGCTATTAATCAAAAATGACCGAAATTTTTGCCAAAAAATGAAATTTTTCACTTTCTGTTGTAATTTTTTTTTTTTTAAAAACTACATTTCTATATAAATTTTTCGCAAAATGTATTGTTCTACATGTCTTTGATAAAAAAAAAATCCAATAAGTGTATATTTATTGGTTTGGGTAAAAGTTATAGCGTTTACAAACTATGGTGCAAAAAAGTGAATTTCCGCATTTTGAAGCAGCTCTGACTTTCTGAGCACCTGTCATGTTTCTTCAGGTGTTAGAATGCCAGGATAGTATAAATACCCCCCAAATGACACCATTTTAGAAAGAAGACACCGCAAAGTATTAGCGGAGGGGCATGGTAAGTTCATGTATCATTTCATTTTTTTCACAAGTTAGCGGAAAATGACACTTTCTGAGGAAAAAAAATAATAATAAAGTTTCCATTTCTGCTAACTTCTGGCAAAAATAAATAAACAATCTCCCAAGGACTCACTATACCCCTCAGTGAATACCTTGGGGTGTCTACTTTCCGAAATGGGGTCATTTGTGGGGTGTGTTTACTGTTCTGGCATTTTGGGCGGGGCTAAATTGTGAGCAGCCATGTAAAACCTAAAGGTACTCGTAGGAATTTGGGCCCCTTTGCGCACCTGGGCTGCAAAAAAGTGTCACTCATGTGGTATCGCCGTACTCAGGAGAAGTAGAGCAATGTGTTTTGGGGTGTATTTTTACATATACCCATGTTGGGTGAGAGAAATATCTCTGTAAACTAACAACTTTGTATAAAAATTTTTTTAAAAGTTGTCATTTACAGAGATATTTCTCACACCCAGCAGGGGTATATGTAAAAATACACCCCAAAACTCATTGCCCTACTTCTCCTGAGTACGGCGATACCACATGTGTGCCACTTTTTTGCAGCCAAGATGCGCAAAGGGGCTCAAATTCCCATGAGTACCTTCAGGATTTCACAGGGCATTTTTACACATTTGGATTCTCATGCTTTAGGACCCCTAAAATGCCAGGGCAGTATAAATACCCCACATGTGACCCTATTTTGGAAAGAAGACACCCCAAGGTATTCCGTGAGGGGCATGGCGAGTTCACATAAAAAACTTTTTTTGGCACAAGTTAGCGGAAATTGATTTTTTTTTTTTTTTTTTTTACAAAGTCTCATATTCCACTAACTTGTGACAAAAAATAAAATTTTACATGAACTCACCATACACCTCACGGAATACCTTGGGGTGTCTTCTTTCAAAAATGGGGTCTCTTGTGAGGTGTTTGTACTGCTCTGGCATTTGAGGGTCTCCGCAAACATTACACGTATGGCCAGCATTAGGAGTTTCTGCTATTCTCCTTATATTGAGCATACGGGTAATAAGATTTTTTTTTTTCCGTTCAGCCTCTGGGCTGAAAAAAAATAAAAAATGAACGGCACATATTTTTTCATTCGCATCGATCAATGTGGATGAAAAAATCTCTGCCAAAATCAGTGACTGCGGTGTGGTGGGCTGGGCGCTAACTACCTAACAAGTAGCTAACTAACTGGCGGTGATAAGGGACCCTTATGCCCCATTCACACGTCCGCAATTCTGTTTGCGGAACGGAATTGCGGACCCATTCATTTCTATGGGGATAGACTTTGTCCCGCTCGGATCCAGAATTGCGGATCCGCGCTTCCGGGTCTGCACTTCCGTTCCGCAAAAATATAGAACATGTCCTATTCTTGTCCGCAATTGCGGACAAGAAAAGGCATTTTCAATCTGGCAATGTGCGGATCTGCAAAATGCGGAAAGCACATTGCCGGTGTCCAAATTTAGCGGATCCATGGATCAGATCCGCGGATCCGTGGATCCACGGATCCGCAAAACACATATGGACGTCTGAATGGAGCCCTACAGGGGTGTGATCAATGACAGGGGGGTGATCAGGGAATCTAGATGGGATGATCAAGGGGTTAACAAGGGGTTAATAAGTGACAGGGGGGTAGTGTAGTATGGTGCTTGGTGCAACTTTACATAGCTACATGGTCCTCTGGTGGTCAATCCCAGCAAATGGGACCACGAGAGGACCAGGTAGTAGGTATATCAGACGCTGTTAACAAAACAGCATCTGATATACATGTTTGATGAGATTTATTTCGCATCTACAGCCTGCCAGCGATTGATCATCGCTGGCAGGCTGCAGTATAACTTGCGATCTTTGAGCTGCTGTGAACGCGTGCGCGTTCACAGCAAATCTCGGCTCTCGCGAGATGATGCACGGATGCGTCCAGCCAGAGCAACAGGACCGCCGGCCGGACGCGTCTTGAGGTGGTTAAGGAAATAATAGCCCATGGTACCTGCCACCAAAAAGATGATACACAGTTGTGTTCAAAATTATTCAACCCCCACTGAACTTGAGTGTTTTGGCCAGTTTGACATTGATTTTGATCATTTCAGTCATCTTGTTTACAATTAAATCAAAGAGGCACTTGTAAGTCAGACAAATATAACATAACATTTATAATGAAATAACCACAAATGTCTTTTCTGTGCTCACATCATTATCAGTTTTATTCAACCCCCAAGTGACATACATCTTAGTACTTAGTACGACATCCTTTTCCAGTTATAACAGCTTTTAAACGTGAAGCATAGCTTGACACAAGTGTCTTGCAGCGATCTACGGGTATCTTCGCCCATTCTTCATGGGCAAAAGCCTCCAGTTCAGTCACATTCTTTGTCTTGCATGCTGCAACTTCTTTCTTTAAGTCCCACCAGAGGTTGTCAATCGGATTTAAGTCTGGTGACTGCAATGGCCTCTTCAAAATGTTCCAGCCTTTAATCTGCAACCATGCTGTAGTGGACTTGGAGGTATGCTTGGGATCATTGTCCTGTTGAAAGGTCCAACTTCTCCCAAGCCTCAGGTTTGTGATGGACTGCATCAATTTTCATCCAATATCTCCTGGTACTGAAGAGAATTCATGGTACCTTGCACACGCTGAAGCTTCCCTGTACCTGTAGAAGCAAAACAGCCCCAAATCATGATTTACCCCCCGCCATGCTTCACAGTAGGCAAGGTGTTCTTTTCTTCATAGACCTTGTTCTTCCTCCTCAAAACATAGCGTTGATCCATGGGCCCAAACAGTTCTAATTTTGTTTCATCAGTCCACAGAACACTATCCCAAAACTTTTGTGGTTTGTCCACATGACTTTTGGCATACTCTTCTTATTCTTTGGAGACAGCAAGGGGGTGCGCCTGGGAGTTCTGGCATGGAGGCCTTCATTACGCAGTGTGCGCCTTATTGTCTGAGCTGAAACTTCAGTACCCACATCTGACAAATCTTTTTTCAGTTCCTCAGCAGTCACACGGGGACTTTTCTCCACTTTGCGCTTCAGGTAGCGCACAGCAGTCGAAGTCAGCATCTTCTTTCTGCCACGATCAGGTAGTTTTTCAACAGTGCCCTTTGCCTTGAATTTGCGAATGATGCTTCCTATGGTGTCTCTTGGTATGTTTAACATCTTTGCAATCTTCTTATAGCCATTGCCCTTTCTGTGAAGAGAAATCACCTCTTCTCTTGTCTTCCTGGACCATTCTCTTGACTTCACCATGTTTGTAAACGCACCAGTAAATGTCTAGAAGGAGCTGAGTATCACCATCATTTTACATCTGCCTAATTGGTGCTTATTATGCTTGATTGCTGCTCCTTGACATCCACAGGTATTTTCAATACCTGATCGAAAACACTTGAATGAACCTCTGTTCTTAAGATTGGTAGTTGTGGCGAAACCAACCGCGCCACTGGGTTTTGGAGGGGACAGATTGCCAGCCTCTTGCCCCAGGATTATGGCCCCTCTCATCAGCCCACGCTAAACTTAAACCCCATGGCGATTTGACTGTGTTTGTGGCATCTGAGCGCTTTTTGGATATATTGAGCGCTCAGATCCAAGCCATCTGGGGATATGTTAAATGTCTGTGTGTATTGTAAAGGGTGGGACATTGTATATTGAATAATGATGTCTGTCCTATTGTCCCCACATGTGTATTGGCGATTTCCCTTTATCCTGAGAGATAATTGAATGACTCCTCAATTGTCTCCAGGACAGAAGACATTGTGTATTCTCCTCAAAAATAGGTAGTACAGCGGCTCACCACAGACCCCCAATCAGACGAAGGTGCACACTCCGCGGCCAACCCCTTTGCCGTAAAAGAAATGTTATAAAAATAGATAAGGGAGGGCACTCAACTTCCACTCAGGCATATGGAAACCAGGGATATAATGTTAAAAAATCAATGAGTTTATTACAAAATATCTAAAACAAACAAAAAACAAAAAACAAGTAGCCCTATTATGTGATCGGCCACAATAGAAAGATCAATAATAAAAATCTTACAACATATATTCTCCAAGGTAATCAATTCTGGGTACCCAAATCAATTAATGACAATTTATAAAATGCATATAAAATCGAATATAAAATCGAATGTGCAAAAGGATCAATTGTGCATATGCACCAACAGTCCACACAGGGATCCTCTAAGGTCGCAATCCGGTAATTATTCTCCCAAGGGAGATGCAGCAGTTTACTTTTTGTAGAATATGGGGCCTCCTCGTGGTGCACCCCAAGGTGCAACGTCCTCCTTTTGCCCTGCTCCCTCTTGTAGCACTATGCCTTCAGTCCTGATGTATGGGCTAAATGTGTTGGTATACGGATAGGAGTACTATTTCCGTTCAAGATATTTGTGTTTCACAATAATGTGTATACGTTATTATCTTTTCATACATTACCGCTCCTCGCGGTCTTCTCGTGTCCTCCGCTCTCTCGCCGGCCGGTGTTGTGACCTGCCAGGACCTGCCGCAGCTGCCCACGTGATCACCGTCGTCATACAGTGGCGTCCCACGTGACGGTGACTCGGGCGCCTTATTGGTCCTTACTTGGCGATTGTCAGAGCGTCTTATTGGTTTCTCGCTTTGAATGGCAACAGCGGTACAGCGGTATAGTACTTAGTACAATATCCAGAGTCCAAAGGAAACACGATCTTCTGTTAAGTAGCCTCACTGTTCTGCCCAAACGCGTTTCGGGGCTCCTATGTTCCGGCCCCTTCATCAGTGAACCATTTTTTTTCTGGGGTGAAATTCAGTTGCGAAAATTGAAATACAGTAAATCTGGTGTCCCAGCAGTGGCTGGCCAAGTTTAATAGTGTCCGGCAAAGGATATATTTTGTTCTGGGGTGAAATTCAATTACCAAAGTAGCAATACCGTAAATCTTGTGTTCCTGCTGTGACTGGACAAGTTTCATAGTGTCCGTCATAGGATATATTATTTTCTGCGGTGAAATTCAGTTAAAAATTAAAAATACCGTAAATCTGGTGTTCCAGCTGTGACTGGACAAGTTTAATAGTGTCCGGCAAAGGATATATTTTGTTCTGGGGTGAAATTTAATTGCCAAAATAGCAATACCATAAATCTGGTATCAAAGCAGTGTCTGGCCAAGTTTCATAGTGTCCGTCAAAGGATTTATTATTTTTGGGGTGAAATTCAGTTGCCAAAATAGAAATACAGTAAATCTGGTGTTCCAGCTTTGACTGGACAAGTTTCATAGTGTCTGTCATAGGATATATTATTTTCTGCTGTGAAATTCAGTTGCAAAAATAGAAATACAGTAAATCTGGTCTTCCAGCTGTGACTGGACAAGTTTAA
This sequence comes from Bufotes viridis, assembly GCA_033119425.1. Taxonomy (NCBI): domain Eukaryota; kingdom Metazoa; phylum Chordata; class Amphibia; order Anura; family Bufonidae; genus Bufotes; species Bufotes viridis. Next base: position 358,380,917 of record CM065589.1, read on the forward strand.
TAGTGTCTGGCAAAGGATATATTTTGTTCTGGTGTAAAATTCAATTGCCAAAATAGCAATACCATAAATCTCGTGGTCCCAGCAGTGGCTGGCCAAGTTTCATAGTGTCCATCAAAGGATTTATCATTTTCTGGGGTGAAATTCAGTTGCCAAAATTGAAATACAGTAAATCTGGTGTCCCAGCAGTGGCTGGCCAAGTTTAATAGTGTCCGGCAAAGGATATATTTTGTTCTGGGGTGAAATTCAATTACCAAAGTAGCAATACCGTAAATCTGTGTGTTCCTGCTGTGACTGGACAAGTTTCATAGTGTCCGTCATAGGATATATTATTTTCTGCGGTGAAATTCAGTTAAAAATTAAAAATACCGTAAATCTGGTGTTCCAGCTGTGACTGGACAAGTTTAATAGTGTCCGGCAAAGGATATATTTTGTTCTGGGGTGAAATTTAATTGCCAAAATAGCAATACCATAAATCTGGTATCAAAGCAGTGTCTGGCCAAGTTTCATAGTGTCCGTCAAAGGATTTATTATTTTTTGGGGTGAAATTCAGTTGCCAAAATAGAAATACAGTAAATCTGGTGTTCCAGCTTTGACTGGACAAGTTTCATAGTGTCTGTCATAGGATATATTATTTTCTGCTGTGAAATTCAGTTGCAAAAATAGAAATACAGTAAATCTGGTCTTCCAGCTGTGACTGGACAAGTTTAATAGTGTCTGGCAAAGGATATATTTTGTTCTGGTGTAAAATTCAATTGCCAAAATAGCAATACCGTAAATCTCGTGTCCCAGCAGTGGCTGGCCAAGTTTCATAGTGTCCATCAAAGGATTTATCATTTTCTGGGGTGAAATTCAGTTGCCAAAATAGAAATACAGTAAATCTGGTGTTCTAGCTGTGACTGGACATGTTTAATAGTGTCCGGCAAAGGATATATTTTTTTCTGGGGTGAAATTCAATTGCCAAAATAGCAATACCGTAAATCAGTGGTTTCAGCTGTGGCTGGCCAAGTTTAATACTGTCCGGCAATGGATAGATTTGAAATTGTTAGGTGAAATATTACCATTTTTGCCAGGTACAAATCCCTGCACTGCATAACTGACAGAGAACTTACAATTGGCGGTTACATTCTTGCATGAAATAAACCCTTTTTGGGCTGTGAAGCCAAAGGTAGTCGCCAATAACTGTTTTTTTATTTTTTATTTTTTTTAAATAAATTAGTGGAGACCCCAAAACATTGGTAAAATATAAAAAAAAAAAGTGTAAGTGCACGGTAGTATAACAGTGGTTGGGTGAGGCTGGTATACTTGTCTATTCTGCATGAGGTACAAACAAGTCCTTCTTTTTAATAATTGAAAGCTTGCCCACATTGTCTGCGAACAGGCGGCTGCGCTTGTCTGTGATAATGCCACCAGCCATGCTAAACACACGTTCAGACAATACAGTGGCTGCAGGGTAGGCCAGCATCTCCAAGGCATAAAGGGCAACCTCAGGACATGTGCCCAATTTGATGACCCAGAAGTTGAATGGGGCAGACCCAGTGGCGTAGCTAGAAATGATTGGGCAGCACAGCAAAATTTTGAATGGGGCCCCCCTCCCCCGTTAATTTTTGTGCAAACCCCTTCCTTTCATGCCGCCATGCCTGTGGCTACTAAAGATCGCCCTCTCAGACCAGGCCCAGCAGCTGTTCCATTCGCTTTCTACACTGTCTATACTGCCACTGTATATAATTTCATTGTATAATACTGTTAGTCCTCCTCCTCTTCCTGGATGGGCCCTTTCTAGGTCACAGCCCCAGAGCAGTTGCTTCTTCTGTATAAATAGCTTCCCCTGTAGCTATTCCCATAGGCAGACCCATCAGTCAGTACGTGTACTGTTCCACCATGTTGCTGAAATGCTGCCTCCTGCTAAGATGTTCCAGATCTGCTGGGGGTGCAGGTTGTTGTGGCGTGATGACAAAGCTTTTCCACATTTTGCCCATGCTAACCCTGCCTTCTGAGGTGTTGCTGGTGACCCAGCTGCATTGGCAAATTCTTTCTCCTCCTCCTCTGCCTTCACCTTGTGCTTCCACTGGGTCCCCAGTGTCAGGTGTGAATGCCCTCAGCAGTGTGTCTACTATCGGGCTCATCTTCCTATTACACTCCAGTGAGGGAATTAAGGACGGCACGTTGTCCTTGTAACGGGGATGCAGCAGGGTGGCCACCCAGTAATCAGCAAAAGTTAGAATGTGGCAGTAACTGAGCGGTCGTTGCGCAGGCATTGCAGCATGTAGTCGCTCATGTCTGCCAGGCTGCCCAGACGCAAGACAAGCTATCCTCTTTGAGGGAGGTATATCGTCTGTGTCCTCTGTATCCCCCAGTGTTCCTCCTCTTCCTCATCCTCCAGAACTGTGCCCTGGCTGGACAATTGTGTTCCAGGCCAGGGACTATGTTGGTGCAGGAACCCACCCTTCAAGCCACTTGGATGTCAATGGCCTTAAGATAAGGTGTGTATATACTGTAGTTTTGTTTGTTTATATAGTAAGTTTAGCAGCATTATTTTAATATGTTTTTAAGAAAATTTGTAAATAGTTTGTTAATGGTTTGAGTGAAAAGGGGGGGTGGGGGTGTTGTGTGTGTTCAATTAACTGAATTGATTTTCACTGTCTGTTGTTTAGGAATTTCTGCACCCCAAATTCAGCACATGTGGCAGGCAGGGGATGTGTGTCAAACCGGCTAGGCCCAGACCTGCTAGTATATTTCACCCATTAGAGCACAACACCAGGCCGGGCTGGAGGCTCAGTGGCACCAACCAATGGTCAGTCTGTTCGATGCCTGTCCACAGCTCCTGCACGGTGTGGGGTTTGTCTGACAAACACACAAGTTTTGAAACAACCTGCTGTTGTTTTCCCTTGGCTGTGCTGCTGTGGGTGGTGAAGGTGTTACGCTGAGTGGATGAGAAGGAGGTAGAGGAGGAGGTAACAGGATACAAAGAGAAATGCCCAGCAATCCTCGGGGGCGGAAGGACATTCGAAAAAAATGCTATCCGCCTTTGGGCCAGCCGCTACATTTACCCACTGTGTTGTTGGTTATGTGGACGTTGCCACAGATAGCTTTGCGCAGTGCACAATTGATTTTGTCCACCACTTGGTTGTGCAGGGAAGGGATGGCTCGCCTGCAAAAGTAGTGGCGGCTGGGATACACGTACTGTGGGATAGCCACTGCTATAAGGTTTTTAAAACTGTCCACCAGAGAGAATGACAGCGTTTTAAAGGACCAGGACGTTTGAAATAAGGCATTCAGAGTCATGGGTAGGGGGGTACTTCCTCTTTCTATTTCTTTTTCTCTCCAGTGTTTGGGAGATGGACAGCTGATAGCTGAACACTTCCATGGGATTTGGTGGAGATGCTTGGTGACAATGACAGATGTGGTGGCGTTGCTGCCACATCCTCTGTTTGCTGGGTGACAGGTGCCACTGTCACTCACTTGGGCTCAAGTTTAGAATGTTTATTTATTATTTTTCTGTATTTTATTTTATTTTAAGTCATTTCCCTATTCACATATGTTTGCAGGGCATTTACCTACATTTTGCTGCCTTTTGCAGCCCTCTAGCCCTTTCCTGGGCTATTTTACAGCCTTTTTAGTGCCCAAAAGTTCACGTCCCCATTGACTTCCATTTTCAGGAAGTTCGGCCAAACTTCTCGAACCCGAATATCTAGGTGTTCGCTCAACTCTACTTGTGAACAGTATGAGACGTCATTGTCAAGCTGTAATTGATGCTAAAGGCCACATGACAAGTTATTGATTTTTTAGTAGGGGTATACGTACCACTGTTGTTGGCTTTTGTTACAATAAACTGTTTGAGATAAAGAAATCTCTATTGCATGCTTCTACTTAAATTCTTTACTTTCATGACATAATATCACTATAGCCTGAACTTTTTACGTTTTCCATATATTTCACCCAGAAGCCAAATATCCCTTTTTGTGAGTAGTATATATACTACTATTCACTTGTTGGGTCAAAGCACTCACTGCACCCCTAGATCAATTACTTGAGGGGTTTATGGTCCCATTTGTTGGGGTTTTCTTTTCAGGGATACCTTAGGGTGTCTTTAAATGTGATATGGCACCCAAAAACCATTCCAGCACAAGTTACTTCACAACACTGAGCAAAAGAGCTACCTCAGTCTCCTCTCTGCTATGCCTGTCAGGGATAATGATCCTGAATACATTTGAATATGATCTTCAGCTGAATCTCTGTAGGAATAGAGTTCATGAGGAGACATGAAGTACAGAGAGGAGAGTGATGCTAATAAGCAGCAGCACTTGTATGCAGTCTCATTACCACAGCCCCATATTACCACAGTCTGTCCTGTCCATCCTTTGACTCTCCTCATGAACTCCATTCCTTCATTGATTCAGCTGACGTTCTTATCAGCTGTATTCAGGATCATAATCCCTGACAAGTAGGAGAGGAGGATGAGGCAGCTTTTTAGCTCAGTGTTGTGAAGTTACTTGTCCTCATGTGTGACTAAGACAGGTTTTGTGTGTACTAATAAGACGGCGGCCATTTTATTTCTCATAATTGGAGATGATTGAATCAAATCTGACGAAGTGGAATTTGATCCGAATTTCAGGAAAAATACGATTCACACAGAAGCCGAGTTTCCTCAATCTTTGTGGTAACAAATCGCATTTTTCCCTAAAATTGCTGCTGCACATGTGAGAACATGAAGAAAGGAACTCTGGGAAGGCGGGATCACCCATAATGCCATGCATGCAGCCAATCAGCAGCCAGGCAGCCCTGTGATGTCACAGCCGTATAAATAGTGTCAGCCATCTTAGATTCTGCCATTTACCAGTGTACTTAGTGCAGGGAGAGACGTCTGCAGGCGCTTGGGACAGTGATAGAAAAACTTGATTGTGGTGAAAAAACTATTTATAAGTGCAGCTAAAGGATAGGGAGGAATTGTTCAACTGCATTTATGTAGAACAAGGTTCAGTAGGGGAGGTTGCAAACTGGGTAATAGGAACAATCCTATTACACCTTGGTGCACTGACTGGGGATCCAAATTGCCATTATAAAGTTCTGTCATTCCAGCAAACCATTCTTGTTATTGGGGTGCAAGTGCTGTTTGATACAGCCATTAACAGGGTTTATTACAAGGAAATATTTCTAAAGTACATCTTATTTGCCCTTGTGCGGTGCAGATATATGTTATAAAGCCCTTTTTGCTGTGTATTAGTGGCAAAAGAAAAATATATTTGTCCTTGTGCGGTGCAGTGATATATTCTAAAGCCCTGTTTGCCACGTATTAGTGGCAAAATAAAAATATATTTGCCGTTCAGTCTTGCACTTATCTGTTGAAAAGCCTTGTGTGTTGTGTAAAGTAGAAAAAAAATTTGGGCCTAATTGCCGTTCAGAATTCAGTGATATATTCTAAAGCCCAGTTTGCTGTGTATTAGTGGCAAAATAAAAATATATTTGCTGTTCAGCGTTGCACTTAGCTGTTGAAAAGCCTTTTGTGCAGTGTGAAAGTAGAAAAAAATGAGGGCCTAATTGCTGTTCAGCGGTGCAGTGATATATTCTAAAGCCCTGTTTACCGTGTAGTAGTTGCGAAACAAAAAATATATTCTCCATTCAGCGTTTCACTTATCTGTTGAAAAGCCTTTTGTGTACAGTAGAAGTAGAAAAAAATTACGACCTAATTGACATTCAGCGGTGCAGTGATATACTCTAAAGCCCAGTTTGCGGTGTATTAGTGGCAAAATAAAAATATATTTGCTGTTCAGCGTTGCACTTATCTGTTGAAAAGCCTTTTGCGTAGTGTAAAAGTAGAAAAAAATTAGGACCTAATTGCCGTTCAGCAGCACAGTGATATATTCTAAAGCCTAGTTTGATGAGTATTAGTGGCAAAGAAAAAAAAATTGATCTAACATTTGATTATTTGATCTTACAGATCTAACAGTATGTCAGACAGAGAAGTGCCAGTCCCTGCACAGGGTAGTGGCAGAGGCCTAAATGTTTCTGACGCAGGCAGAAGTCGTAGCAGAGTAAGGGGGCGTGGTAGCAGGGGTCGCAGCGAGATGCCTGAGCTGCCAGTGTCATCTAGCGGTGGTGTCTTGAGCAGCAACCCAGCGGTTCTTGAATTGTTGACTCGTTCAGACACCCCCAGCCAAGAGTCGGTGGATTTCTCTGACACGATGCTTAGTTGGCATGGCCCGGGAGCAGGCCCTGTGCCTCCACTTGTCCTGAACTTTCCTCTGTCATTTTCAGTTCCCTCAGTGTAAGAAGTATTATATTCCCTTGGCTCGGCTCCACTTTTCAGTGAGGATGAGCTACTAGAGAACAGTCAGCAGCTACTGCCCAGCCAAGATCTGAAGGAGATCTGGAGGTTAGAGCATGTCCTGCTTCTAATACCACGCTATTTTATAGTCCGATCTGGTGGTCCAGCCTGCCTCAGCAACCACTGCATTACCCAGTTACCCACATCCGGTTTCAGGCAGTCAAGGCTCCATCACCTCAGCCAAAGGGAGTTGTCTGTCCTTCCCATCATCTGCTGGTCCTGATGCTCCTGCTCCTCGCTCTTCTACTCCTCATCAGTCATTCCATCAGCAATCGATCATCGAATCGATTGCCAAGAGACAACAGTATGCGTGCACTTATCCAACTGCGCAGAAGCTGAATGTGCTCTGGTCCAAGTTGCTGGTGCTGCAGTCCCTCCCTTTCCAAGTGGTGGACTCTGCACCTTTCAGAGAACGATGGCGAGCCGAGGTGGAGAGTCTCAAACCGTCATTTCTTTGCCAAAAAGGCAGTACCAGCCCTGCACACACATGTAGAACAGAAGGTGGGCCAGTCATTGAGCCTGTCGGTTTTTGCCAAAGTGCACGGCAGAGCCGATATGTGGAGCTGTAATTACGGTCAGGGACAATACATGTCCTTTACGGCCCACTGGGTGACTGTGGTTCCTGCACAGCCACACAAGCAAGTTGGCCAGATGACGCCACTTCCGCCTCCACGTTGCCAGGCCTTTGGTCCAATGTCCGGCTCTGCCTCCTCATCCTCCACTGCAGGGACAATTAACAGGGCCCTCCGGCATACCAAATGTGCAGGGCACAGCGGTGTCACACTGTTCAGCACCTCGTTTGCCTGGGCAAACGGAGTCACACAGGGGAGGAACTGCTCAATGTCTTTCATCAAGAAATCGAATCTTGGCTTTCTCCGTGACAACTCAAAATCAGAACTATTGCTACCGACAACGGGAAGAACATGATGTCGGCGCTGCGTCAAGGAGGGCTGAGCCATGCGCCCTGCATGGCACATGTGTTTAATTTGGTTGCCAAGCGGTTCCTGAAGTCTTCCACCCATCTGCAAGACATCCTAAAAATGGCCAGGAAACGATGCATGCACTTCAGCCACTCGTAGATCGCCAAGCCACCCTCCTTGAGCTGCAGCAGCAGAACGGCATCCCCTAACATAGCCTGATGTGTGACTTTTCCACCCGTTGGAATTCCACCCTCCATATGTTGGACCGACTATATGAACAGAGAAAGGCCATAAACAATTTCTTAATAATCCAAGCAGACAGGAGTACTTCCCTGTGTCACCTCGGTGTCAGCCAGTGGCAGCTCATGAGTGACACCTGCCATTTGCTAAGGCCCTAAGGCCACATTATTTGTCAGTCGCCAGGACTACAGGATGAACAACGTCATTACACTGCTTCATGTCCTGGAACAGATGCTGGTAAATCTGGCTGGTCAGGGGACTGGAGACGTGGCACCTTGATCTCACGGCCACATGAGCACTGTGGGGGCTGAACTGGAGGAGGAGGAGGACATTGGAGCACCAGCAATTTGTAGCAAAATGGGTGGTTTTTCTACACAGGTGACAGGAGAGGAGGAGCAGGAGCAGCCAGAGGAGCTACAGGGCGATGAGGAAGAGGAGACAGCAATTGATCACCAAGGCGAATATAAAAAGACAACAGTATGCATGCACTCATCCAACGGCGATGAAGCTGAACATGTTTCTGGCCAAGTTGTCGGTACTACAGTCTCTCCCTTTCCATGAGGTTGACTCTGGCCTTTTCAGAGAACTGATAGCTTGTGCCAAGCCAAGATGTAGAGTCCCATGCTGTCGTTACTTCTCTAAAAACGCTTTACCAGCCCCGCACACGTATGTTGGGCAGAAGGTGGGCCAGTCCTTGAGTCTGTCATGTCTGGTACAGTTCACGGGGAAGAAGACCAGGTAGATGACCCTGACAGACCGTGGCAGTATGCAGTGGAGATGGAGACAGGGAGTCCCTCCGAGTCACTTGCACAAATGGCCCGATGCATGCTCACTTGCTAGCGTAGTGACAGCCCAATTGTCACCATTCAGCAGAGGGATGACTTCTGGCTCTCCAACTTGTTGGACCCTCGCTATTGGTTCACAATGTGGCGTTTTTTACACAAACTGAACTACTATACAGACATCCTATGTAGTGAGTTGGCCGCTGCCTACCTGCACCATTGTCCACCCTCTCGGAGGTTTGACTGGGGGGGGGGGTGCCCTCTACACTCACATTCCACTGCCATGGTTGCTGGGGAGTGGTGGGGTGGCAGGAGCAGTGCCAGCTCTATCAGCATCAGCCTAAGTCTAGAGTCGCTGATAAGCAGCTTTCTTCACCTGCCTAGTGAAGAAACTACTCACCAGCAGCTAAACATAGAGCAGAACCTGAACCAGCAGGTGGTGGCATACTTGGACAGCACCCTGACACCCCAAGTTGAAGATCCGCTGGTATACTGGGCTGCCAATTTGGATTTGTGGCCACAACTGGCAGAGTTTGCCCTGGAAAAACTATCCTGCCCGGCCAGTAGTGTGGCATCAGAATGAGTGTTTAGTGCAGCGGGGGCCATAGTTACCTCAAGAAGAACTCGCTTATCCACCCAAAATGTGAAGATTCTGATCTTTGTCAAGGGCGAAAAGGGCGGCCCCGTCTGGAACCTGCCCCTGTTCTTAATGGCCCTAGATTGCCCTAAATGATGACGAGCATAGTGGGTTCTAGTAGCTTGTGGTCGATTAACAACAAAGTACCTCTTAGGAAGGTGCAAAGATCATGTATATCTAGAGAGGTTCCCACAGTGAAGGTATACGTTTCATCAATTATTTAAAGCCTCAAGACTCATCAGGGGACACGGGGCTGGAGAAAAGGAACGACTAAGGAGCGTTGCTGGTAACAAGGTTCTACTGGTTAATAGATGTTTTATTTATGTTACTGCCCCCCTCTTTTATAATTTTCTATCATTTTATTGTGGATTATTGTTCTGACGGATCAGAGGAAGGGCAAAATAATCAGTGATGTCAACACAAACTTTCTGCTGACACCCTCTCCACTCTGTCGGGGGTCTCCACTTGTATAAGCATTTAAAATGTACAGGTTCTGTTAACATCTATGTGGAATCAGCTGATGGCGGTGTAAAAGGAGTGCGCTTCTTCTTGGCGTTCACTTCAACCTGTAAGACTGAGTTCATACTTGAGTTATTTGGTCAGTTTTGGCCAGTGACTGCCCAAATAAGTGAAATGTGCAGTGATTCTAAGAGCGACGACTGTCATCTGCATGTCATATGGACTCACAGTATTATTTCACTACCAGAGCAGAGTCCCTATGCGTGTTACTGCAAGGCACAGTGTTCTACACCACTATAAATGCTCTCTGTAGCCAGGAAATAGGCATTTTTTTAACTCGATTCGCAAAAATGTAGTCGAGCCGGCGAATAGAATTTTTGAAAAATTCTCTCATCTCTACTCATATTGATTGCTCCCAAGTCAAAATGAGCCATTATATCTAATGGCAGGTTTATGTAAATTTATTTATAATAAAGTAATATTTAAGTATTTTCATTTTCTTAATTCCTGGAGATTCCCTTTAAACGATCAGTTGAGCGAGCAAGTTTTCTATCCTCCCCTACATGCTGGATATTCTCATGCAAAACAGTGCTATAAAAACTCCTCTCCAAAAGAGGCCTTTTATATATTTTACTCTGATAAAAAAAATTCCACATCCTCAGTAAAATGATGAGAAACCCATTTCAACTGTCCCTTTGGAATATTTCTCAACTGAACAGGTTAATGGCATCTTGTCATGTCAATATATGAAATGCCTATGATGACTTCTGTTAAAATAGGGGATATACATTGACCTACTTCTAAAACTGTGTGTATTGAGATGTTAACTATAGAATATGTATTCCAAAAGGCTGTATATGTGTAGGAAATATTTAACTGGCAGTTCTTAGTAATATTTGTCTATTGTCTGGTAATCAGTCCAGGCAAGTTAGCTAAGAAACAAGACTTGCATGCTGCTGGTGTTCAATCAAGATAAGCTGAAGAGGGTGAAAAGAATCATTCTACAGTGAAAAGCTGCCAGAAAATAAATTTTGCTAATAACCAAACTGAGGGAAAGAAGCATTGAAATATTCCAAAAAGTTGAGGATCATTTAAGAGACTGAGAAGTTAAAGGGAACTCAAGCAGAAGGCTGTAGACTTTACTTCATGTGGTTTGGGTTATCTTGCTTATTGTGCCCATCACACTACCAAGACAGACTGGCCATCAGATCTAGGACTGCACCCACAGTCCTGCATTGCAGAGAAATATTTTAGACCTTTAATCAGTTGGGAGGACTGCAAGTATCTGTGGAAAGAGGCTCAAGGAGGATTATTGTAATAGCTAGGGCCTATACACAGCCTTTGGGAAAAGCTTACTCTGTAATATACTTGAGAACTGTGCCTACTGCTTGTATTTGCACTGTGAGTCCCAACATCTATTAAGTAAAATAAAGACTACCGTATTTTTCGCCCTATAAGACGCACTTCCCCCCCCCAAAAAAAAGGGGGGAAAGTGCCCTTGCGTCTTATGGGGCGAATGCTGAAATTTTTATATCGCCAACTGCGATGTACGTGCGAGCGGGGAGGTACTAGGAGGAGGTTCCACTAGGCTCCAGTGCTGCACTATTGAAATATGAAATATGTTATTCAATTAAAAATTCCTGTCCATGCCCCCCACCCCTTATATTGCCGACACACGGCAGCTTGTTGAAAGCAGGCAGTCCGGGCGGCCGGCGCGTCACTCACTGACGCCACGTGCCTGCGCCGCCTGCTTCATTCATAAAGTAGGCGGCGCAGACACGTAACGTCAGTGAGTGACGCGCCGGCTGCCTGGCCTTACTGCCTGCTATCAACAAGCTGCCTTGTGTGGGTAATATTAGGGCTGGGGGCATGGACAGGAAATTTTAATTGAATTAAATATTTTGTATTTCTATAGTGCAGCGGGGGGGGGGGGGGCGTACAGTCACTGCAACGGCCCCTCCGCAATTGCCGGCCCCCAGCTCCTCCTCCCAGTCCCTCCCAGCTCGCTCAATTTTATGGGGGAGGGGGTCTGTGGATGGCACTGTTATGGGATGGGGGATCTGTGGATGGCACTGTTATGGGGTGGGGAGGGTCTGTGGATGACACACATATATAACAGTGCCATCCATAGATCCCCCATAACAATGCCATCCACAGATGCCCCCATACAGTGCCATCCACAGATGCCCCCATACAGTGCCAGCCCTGTTATGAAGGGATCTGTGAAGGATACTGTTACAGGGGGCTGTAACAGTATCCTTCACAGATCCCCCCCATAACAGTATCCTTCACAGATCCCACCCATAACAGTGTCAGTCATAGATCCCCCCATAACAGTGCATCATCCACAGATCCTCCCATAACAGTGCGTCATCCCCAGATCCCCCATAACAGTGCGTCATCCCCAGATCCCCCATAACAGTGCGTCATCCCCAGATCCCCCATAACAGTGACATCCACAGATCCCCAGTAATAGTGCCATCCACAGATCCCCAGTAATAGTGCCATCCACAGATCCCCAGTAATAGTGCCATCCACAGACCACCATTAGTTCCAAAACCACTAAAAGCACACCTTTTGGTTAAAAATATTTTTTTTCTTATTTTCCTCCCCAAAAACCTAGGTGAGTCCTATGGCCCGGTGCGTCTTATAGGGCGAAAAAAATATTTTATTATACCAAGCTGGCCTGGTTATTGATCTCAACATCTTATCTGGGTCCCATTTTTTCTTCCTTGAACCCCGCTGTTCACCTACTGTAACATCAGGCATGCCTGCCCCCACCTCGTGGGCTGGTGCATATGTAATGTGTAATCTTGGCCATGGGCTTACTATATTCAATGCAGTAGTGATCATTTCCCCCAAAAAAATGTTAAAATCATGATGTTTGATTGCACAACGACATCAAAGTTTTCTGAATAAAAACGAAATAATAGAACAATTTAATATGTCATGGAAATTCAGGATACCTGTACTTTTCCACCTCCTCCTGATACTTTGGATATATAGCCCATGATGTATTTAGCAGCCACTGTTTTTCCTGCACCACTTTCACCACTGAAAAAAAAAAAAGAACATGCACCATTGCATAAACATAGGGTAACCAAGGCTACTTTTCATGATATAATATTGTACTATAATATTGTTAATTAGGGTTTTACTATAGATAGGTCCAGTACCTTTTTCTGAAGCTAATTAATATAGTTGGCAAAGTATACAGGAAAAAGTAATTGTCTCACTTCAGAAAATTGCATTTATCATGTAGACAAAGTTAATGCATGGAACTTACTCATGTGTTTTGTTTTGTGATTGTCCATATTGCCTCCTTTGCTGGCTTGATTAATTGATTGACATTATACACTACTTGTTTCCAGGAGTTATAGCCACAGCTGCAATTCAGCAGTGGTGGCAATGCTTGTACATTATAGAAAAAGGCACCAGACTCTCTTGTGGCTGGAACAGCAGGACAAGCATTGGTCAGTGTTTTTCCAATAGCGTGCAAGCATGATCACCATGGCTGAATTAAAGGGTGATTGTAACTGCACAGCATTGTATATTGTGATATTATCAAATGAAAACTTTCTTGTTTACATCTGCAATGATCCTCGTTGCTAAAAGGTAATTGTTTTCCAAGAAGAAGATGGTGTGATTTATTGTTAAAGTTTTTCCTTATTTATCTCTAATCATTATGTATGGGCAATAAATTGTTAAAAATGTCAGTCTTAGTCCAGTTTCCAGGGTGATGGGCTAGTCCTGCCCCTGGCTAAAGAGTGTCTAGTCATCAGAGCTAGAGGCAATGTGCATGTGTGAACTCCTGATAAGTAAGCCCAAAGAAAAGCTTCAACCAGGAAAACACCATTCCTGAGACTGAAAACTGCCAGATAACAGCTTAAGGGTTCATTCAGAGGACTGTATCCGTTTTTGCAGTCTGCAAATTGCAGATCTGCAAAACACCGATACCGTCTGTGTGCATTCTGCATTTTGTGGAATGGAACTGCCAGCCGCATGATAGAAATGTTTATTTGTGTCCTCAATTGAGGAAAAAAATAGGACATGTGGTATATTTTTTTGCGGGGACATGCAACGCAAGTACTGATGCATCTTTTGCGAGATCCATTCTGCAAAACTGCGAACAGATGTGGACACAAATATACGGTCTTCTGAATGAGCCCTAACTGAGTGATTACCCCCGAGCAGAAGTGAATAGACATTAATAGAAGGTAGAGAGACACATTTCAAGGCCATACAGGATTCATACAGTAAGGTACCGCACATTTTCTAGCAATAAGACTTTACTGCTTATGGAATAGGTATATTGTTTTAGCACCCACCACACTTTCAGACTTAATGGCCATATGAATCTAAGATCTGCACCCTGCAACTAGTAATTGCAGAAAGCGTTATTAAGGACAGAATTCCCCATCTGTGGTTATTTGAAAAGATTACAAAGTAAACATAGAGTAGAGTAAAGATTACTACCATTGTTGATGCTGCCTATACACAGCTATTGGGATACGCCTGCTTTGTAATATACCTCATAACTGCATCTCCTGCTGCTATATGTATTGCACTTCCCATCATTTATTCAGTAAAGAATGGACTTTATTTATTTTAACAAAATGGGCCTCATCATTGACTCTACCACCATTTGCCAGCCTTCCATCTATCCCTGCTGTCCTGCCTTGCACCATGTTGACCATCCACTATCAAGGGCACCCAAGAAACCACCAGGCAGGAAACCCCAAAAGTCCAGGGTGTGCCCCAAGGGAAGAAAGGATCTGCCCTCTAATCACTGTACAGCCCCAGAGAGTGTTGGAGTGAGGACTGCCACTATGAACCACCATGACTCTTATCAGTACCACAACTACTATTCCCTTACTCCCAGCTCTACCCTTGCAGGTTGCTGCACTCCCAGAGGTTGAAAATCTCTTCTGACAATGCATTACCATTGAGGTCTGACACTCTGCAACATTGTCAGTTGGACATTATCAGAGTAAAGATTTCAGCCTCTGAATGTAAAAAGAAAATGCTGAGAAACTGAAATTTCAAACAATGAATTAGCTTTATTTAAATGAAACTTGAGAACCCTGTTAAAATGACCTATAATCTGGACTTTCTAGCAGCCTAGCCTAAGCCAGTCATGTCACGTTCATTGGTCATGTGTAGTGTTGAGCGAACAGTTCGAGAATAGTTCGGGTTCGTACCGAATTTTGGGGTGTCCGTGACACGGACCCGAACCCGGACATTTTCAAAAAAGTTCGGGTTCGGGTCCGGTGTTCGTCGATTTCTTCCCGCTTTCTGAAGGGCTGCACAGCAGCCAATCAGTTAGCATTTTACTTCTTACCCTAAGAGCCCATCACAGCCATGCCTACTAATGGCATGGCTGTGATTGGCCAAGTGCAGCATGTGACCCAGCCTCTATTTAAGCTGGAGTCACGTAGCGCCGCACGTCACACTGCTCTGATTAGTGTAGGGAGAGGACGCAGCTTCTATCAGGGCGAGATTAGGCAGGTTAAGGTCAGCAACAGCACCTAATGAACGGATCAATTTACAGCTGAGAATCATTGAACTTCTGCTAGTTACTTGCTCGCTGGTTTTTAGGCTGCACAGAGCGTTTTTCTGTCACTTATTTTCTGAGTTGATCGGCGGCCATTTTGTGACTTGTGGTGCGCCAGAAGAAGCTGCCACCAAGTCCATCAATCCATCAATACTAGTTTTTTTTTTTGCTATATCCTACATCAGGGGCTTGGCTGTGCTAATTGTCACCCCTAGAAACTCAGGAAAGAAATTTCTATATTTTATTAAGGGGTTAAATACAATTGCCCAAATACCAATCCCTAAATCTGGTGTTCCAGCTTTGGCTAGACAAGTATAATACTGTCTGCTGTCTGGCAAAGGATAGATTATTTTCTGGGTTAAATTCAATTGCCAAAATAGCAATACCATAAATCAGTGGTTTCAGCTGTGGCTGGCAAAATAGAATAGTGTCCGAGGTAACGCACACACGTACAGACGCACGTACACGATTCTTGAATAGTTGTATTATCGCGATAATAAAACTAACAGTGTAAAGTTGACTGTATTGCTCTAAGTTATATTCGCGTACGAATGTAACTTCTATTACAGCACACCAATACTAAAACTGACTAAGAGACAGCTTTAAGTTCTATTCGAACGCGATTGCAACTTTGGAACTTAAAGTGGTGTACGATTTTAAAAGTTGAGTACTAAAAAGTTGGAATCGCAATGCGATTCTTATGTATTTGCTTAATCGCATTGCGATTACAACTTTGAGCTACCGATCACCATGGGAACGCCTCCTCCAGTAGAATGTACTGTCGGAAGTGAGAATTAAGTTGAAATCGCAATGCGATTATTATATATCTGCTTAATCGCATTGCCGTTTCAACTTAGCATTGCTAAATAATTCCATCCATATTCGTTAACTTACTGACTCAGTAAGTTAACGATATGGATGGAATTATTTAGCAATGCTAAGTTGAAATCGCAATGCGATTAAGCAAATATATAAGAATCGCATTGCGATTTCAACTTAATTCTCAGATCCGACAGTACATTCTACTGGAGGAGGCATTCCCATGGTGATCGTTAGCTCAAAGTTGTAATTGCAATGCGTTTATTGCGGTATATTATCCCTCTGGGTGTCTTTTACAGCCTTTTTAGTGCCCAAAAGTTCGGGTCCCCATTGACTTCTATGGGGTTCGGGTTCGGGATGAAGTTCGGGTTGAGTTCGGATCACGAACCCGGACATTTTCCGGAAGTTCGGCCGAACCTCTCGAACCCGAACATCCAGGTGTTCGCTCATCTCTAGTCATGTGGCCTAGGCGCAGCTCAGTTGCATTTACATGAACAGGTTTAGCTGCAATACCAATGTACGGTGCTGCGCTTGGTAAGTTAAGAGGCGAAGCTGAGGCTTACTCAAACAGTTGGTCACCTGGGACTCCCAGATATTGACAACCTATGCAGAAGATAGATCATCAGTTAAAAAGTCTTGTAAAAAGTTAAAGAACACCAGAAATGAAATATTCTTGAATTGTCTTTATGTTAAACATATTTTTATAAATATTTTAGGGCTCATTTATTAACCCTTGACCACGGCATGTAAATGAGAAAAAACCCTGAAGAGTGTGCTTCTGGGTGAGGATTGGCTCCCCTGTGCAGCTTTCAGTGAAGCTAGTTCTTTGTTTTAATGTGCTAAGTCTCTCTTAAGAGTCCCAGCATATGGCAGTCCTTATGGAGGCCTGCAGGTGACTGCAAATTAAGCTATACTGTAGTTCTATGGAATAGAACTAGAACTACATATCTTCCTCCAGCAGGCTATTGAACAAACTTAAATCTACACAAGCTCTCTTGCTGGTGATCTTCACACTGACTTCTGAGCCTGAACAATAGGCAGAATCTTCATGTCCTGTAGAGCAGTGTTTCCCAACCAGTGTGCCTCCAGCTGTTGCAAAACTACAACTCCCAGCATGCCCGGACAGCCTTTTGCTGTGCAGGCATGCTGGGAGTTGTAGTTTTGCAACAGCTGGAGGCACACTGGTTGGGAAACACTGCTGTAGAGATCAGTAGACAAGCTGTTTTTCTTTATAATCTTATCAGAAAAAAAAAAAAAAAAAAAAAATACAGATTAGGATACACAAGTATGTCTCAGTATGTTCTTTTTATAAAAAAAAAAAAAAAAAAAAAAGAATAAACATACAAATATTCTGTTTGTCCCAGAGAATCTAACACTTCCTCCTCATCATCATCTTGTGTCTTGCTCTAAAAAATGGTTCCCTCTATTTTATCTACATAATAACACAAAGATTATTCAGCCTCACCCTTTTCTTAAGCTCCCAAGGTTTTAAAGATGGTGCCCATTCAATAGCTCTTGGGTGCCTGCTGTGTCTGAGGTAAACATAATTGCATAATGGAATTGATATTTAGGGATATGTTAATTGCTATAGCAGCCTCAGGCCTTCTGAAAGCTTTGTGGCCTGCTATCGGAAGACTGCAATGTTCCGATGGGAGAAGTAATCAGATAATCCCATGTTAAAGTCCTCTAGGAGGACTTAAATTAAGTGTATAAAAAGTTTGCGTTGGACGTGATGACGTAGATAGGGTGGGTCACCTCCTGCCACACTCCTCTGTGCCTCTCGTCCCTCATGTGTCCGGCGTTTTTATGTGCTCCCAGGCTCTGGATAAATCAGAAGACCCGCTCTGCTGGCCGGCTTGCATGATCCTGGCGGACTGCTGCTGAGGCCACCTGTTTCCTGCTTGTGGCTTTGGATCCGACGGGTGCTTAACTGCTTGCTGCCGTTTGCTGCCTCCCTTCTGTGAAGATTCTGCTATGGTTTGTGTCCTGGTGTTGCTCCTCCAGCCCTGCTTCCCTTGTATGTGCCTTGTATGTGGATTCCTCTCTTTTCTCCTCCTCCCTTGGCTGCTCGTAGTTGTGATAAGGCTTCTTCCCCCTGCTGCTTTCTCCTCATCTGGCCGCTCCAAGTTTGAGACGAGGTCTCCCTGCCTCCTGCTCCCTTCCACTGTGTGAAGATTTTGTTAAAGCTCGTGCTTTGCCTGTTGTTCATTTAGCCCTGCTTGTTAGGTGCCTGGACTCCTCTTCCTGCTCCTCTCCCCTGCTCCTCTTCCTGCTCCTTTTTGCTTTTTGGATTTGTTTTGTTGTTGATTTTTTTTTCTCCTTGTCAGGACTAACATATAAATACCTTACTCAGGGGGAAAAAAGGGGGGGGAGGGGGGAGAGAGGAGGGAGGAGAAAGAAAGAGCGAAAACAGGAAGGGAAAAAAGAAAAAAAAAATGAAAAAGAGGAGAAAGGAAAAAGAGGAGAAAGGAAAAAGAGGAGAGATAGGAGGAGAAGAAGAAAAAAAAATGGTCCCAAAGAAAAATAGGCACTCAGCTGATTTTTCCGGGGTAAAATCAGCCCAGAGATCGACGGAACCACCAAAAATCTATCAGTTTTTAATTTCCCCAAATATAAATACCAGGGCAGGACAAAAAGGGCTCCAGGACATTAATTCAAAAAGAAACAATAATACTGTAACCGCGGTGGAGGAAATGAATTCTCCCAAGTGGAGGAGACGCAGAGGTTAGGTAAAGGAGAATTATCCAATGTTGAATCTTCCTCTATAAAAGAAATATTGCTGGCAGTTAAAAAAAATGGGGAATTTATACAGGATTTCTCGATACAGCTTGGGTCAATCTAGTCTGATGTAGCCCTGATCAGGGTTGATGTATCGAAAATTCATGATAGAGTTAATACCGTAGAGGGGTCCGTTGGTGCCCTACAGAATGAATTTAAAATATCAAAAACTGAAATCTCTACCCTGAAGACGGACTTTAGTTTGCTTAAAAAAAAGTTGTAGATTTGAGGATAGGTCAAGGAGATGTAACGTGAGAATTCTGGGGTTACCTGAGGGTGCTGAAGAAAAAAATCCTGCTCAAATGATACAAATGCTGAATTTGGAAAAGTTTGGAAAGGAACATTTTTCTCCATTGTTTTTGGTGGAAAGAGCACACCGGGTCCTCGGCAGGTAAACCATCTCCTGGAAGGCAGCCACAGACACTTTTGGAGTAGATATTGGTCTCACGAGACATAGATATGTTATTGAGAAGAGCAAGGGAGTGCTCACCTATCCTATATAATCGGAACAGACTGGCTATTTTTCCAGAGATTCAAGACAAGAGGCATACTTTTACTGCGGTTAAAAAACGTTTACAGGAAAAGGATATTAAGTATTAATTTGTGTATCCAGCTAAACTTCGGATTATCTTTAATTATGGAACTAATTTTTTGGATTCTTTGGACCTTGCTATGAACTGGCTTGACCGGAATAACATCTGATTGGTATTAGTTTCCTTTTCTTGAGTGGTATAAGTGGAGGGGCTATGTAGTATTGAGAGGAGGAGGGACGGTCTTAGTTTAGAGCTCGGTCGCAGGATGTGGCAGATCAGTTGGATTGGGGGGGGTATATTTTTTGGGGGGGAAGGTGAGGGGCAAAATAGGTATTGGGGGGTTTGAGTTGTGTATCATAGGTTAAGAAAAGAAGGGCTGGGACTATTGGAAGGTTTCAGGGTTTGGGGCTCTTTTGGTTGATTTAATGTCAGTCAGAATTTTAACTTGGAACGTTTGGGGTCTGGGTTATAAATTGAAGAGACAAGTGGTCTTTGACTTGGTACAGAGACATCTTCCAGCTATTGTTTGTTTGGTGGAGACCCATCTTACTGAGACTTCCTGGTCGGCAGAGGATGGGCTGCCCAGACTTATCACTCTACTTTTTTTGGCTATTCCAGAGGAGTAACAGTTTTCATACATAGAGCAATTGATTATGTCTGCGAGGCATCCTCTGTTGACAGGCAGGGAAGATATGTTTTTTTGTATGGTAAACTTGCTGGAAAATTATGTATCTTCGCCGTTGTCTATATTCCACCTCCTTTCTCCTTATATGTACTTAACTCCTCGTTAACTTTTACGGAGCAATGGCCTGAATGTCTCTCGTTAGTTATTGGGGACTTTAATTGTGTCAACCCTACTACAGATAAGATCTCTATGGGAGGGACTGCCATACCCTTCCCCGGGGGTCGTCCTTAGCCCAGTTCTGTCAGGAACCCGGCTTTGGGGAAGTCTGGAGAAATTTAGGGCAAGGGAGAAGAGTGTACTCTTGCGCAAGCAAATCTGGAAAATCCATGTCCAGGATAGATCTGGCCTTAATTAATGAAAAATATATGAGATATGTAAAACGGATGAAATTTGAGGCCAGGTCCCTCTCGGACCATGTGCCTTTTTCTCTTGAGTTATGTATGGCTGATAATAAAGAAATGGTAAGACCCCCATTCAGATTAAATTCCTACTGGATGTCGGTAATGGATAATCATGAATCAATACAACAAGAAATTATGCGCTTTTGGGAGATTAATCATAGATCAGCTAAGATCCAAGTAGCATGGGATGCATTTAAGGCCTTTATGAGGGGGATTTTTGTTAGTAATATCTCTAATTTAAGGAAAGGCTATAGTGTCAAGGAGAAGGCTTTAAAAGAAGAAGCAACAGCAGCCATGAATGACTTTTCTAAGAACAAGATAGAAGTACATAGAAGAGCCATGGAGAACTCAAGTCAAGCATATTCTGACTTTTTGCTTGATAAGGCCCAGCAGAGGCTATTTTTTAAAGGTCAGAGATATTTTACTGAATCAGGTCGCCCGGGAAAAACTTTGTTGAGAAAAGCTCTAATCAAGATAAAAAAAAACTGATAGGTAGCATCCGATTAATAGATGGTAGAATTGTTAATGATCAAGAGTCTATAAAGGGGATTTAAAAAAAAAAAAAATCAGATTTATAGAAAGCAGAAACTCACTGATGAAATGATGGATTCCTATTTGGATGCTATTTCCTTTTTAGTTCTTTCAGATACTCAAAGAGAATCGCTTGAGGCAGATTTCTCCTTACAAGAAGTACAGCCTGCCGTTAAGGCATGCTCTGGCAATTACTGCCCTGGGTCTGATGGATTTCCATATGAATTTTATCGTAGATATATGGAAGTTATCCTCTCTAGCCTTCTGAAGGTTTTGTTGACTCATTAAAGGATGGGATTGTACCAGAGTCAATGACAGAAGCTGTAATAACATTCATTTTGAAAAAAAAGTAAGGATCATTTGGACTTGGTGTCGTATCGACCTATATCCTTACTTAATACTGATGTTAAGCTTCTTTCATGGATTCTGATTATAAGACTCTCTAAGGTTGTCTCTTCGGTGATACACCCTGACCAGAACGGGTTCATTCCAGATAAGGTTACCCATTATAATCTTCACCGTTTGTTTACTAACATCCATTTTCCCGGGGGGTCTCCTGCTCCTTTCTGTCTTTGGATGCCTTTAAGGCTGGGTTCACACGAGCGTGATGGATTTAGGTCCGGATGCGTTGCGGATGCGTTCAGTGAAAACTGTGCGTTTTCACAGGCAAAGCCATTCAGTTTTGCCTGCGATTGCGTTCAGTTGTTCAGTTTTTTCCGCGCGGGTGCAATGCGTTTTGATGCGTTTTTCACGCGCGTGATAAAAAACTGTAGGTTTACAAACAACATCTCCTAGCAACCATCAGTGAAAAACGCAACGCACCCGCACTTGCTTGTGGAAGCAATGCGTTATTAACGCAGCCCCATTCACTTCTATGGGGCTGCGGATGCGTTTATAACGCATAAGATAGAGCATGCTGCGATTCACACGCAATGCAGAAGTGATGCGTGAAAAACGCTCATGTACACAGCCCCATAGAAATGAATGGGTCAGGATTCAGTGCGGGTGCAATGCGTTCACATCACGCATTGCACCCGCGGAAATCACGCTCGTGTGAAGGCTGCATTCACACGAGCGTGATTTCCGCGCGGGTGCAATGCGTGATGTGAACGCATTGCACCCGCACTGAATCCTGACCCATTCATTTTTATGGGGCTGTGTACGCATCACTTCTGCAACGCGTGTAAATCGCAGCATGCTCTATCTTATGCGTTATAAACGCATCCGCAGCCCCATAGAAGTGAATGGGGCTGCGTTAATAACGCATTGCATCTGCAAGCGTGCGGGTGCGTTGCGTTTTTCACTGATGGTTGCTAGGAGATGTTGTTTGTAAACCTACAGTTTTTTATCACGCGCGTGAAAAACGCATCAAAACGCATTGCACCCGCGCGGAAAAAACTGAACAACTGAACGCAATCGCAGGCAAAACTGAATGGCTTTGCCTGTGAAAACGCACAGTTTTCACTGAACGCATCCGCAACGCATCCGGACCTAAATCCATCACGCTCGTGTGAACCCAGCCTAAGGCCTTTGACAGGGCGGAGTGTAGATTCCTCTGGAAGGTTTTGGGTAGGATGGGGTTTGGAGACAGATTTATAGATATGATCAAATTATTGTATAGATCTCCTTTGGCGAGATTGAATATTAATTGGAGTTTGACAACGAGTTTCACTTTGAATAGGGAACTTGCCAAGGCTGTGCTCTCTCTCCCCATTGTTATTTGATATTTATATTGATATGGGAGGCTTGGAAGCCTTGATCCTTTTTTCACCCAAAATTTATGTTTCCATCATTGCCTATTTGAGTAGGATCATAGAGAACCTAGAGACGCATTGCAAGGGTAGGGAGCGGGGGGGAATTGTGTGATTATGAGGAATTTGAAAATAATAACAAATTTATATTGTAACATGGAATGAAAAACATAATGGTTTGTTTATGTTTCTTTTTCATTAATAAAATAAAAAAGTGTAAAAAGTTTAAAAAACTTAAAACATACAAAAAATAAAAATAAAAATTCTAATCACCAATTAATTTTAATAAAAGGTGACAAAATGGTATGAATGAAAACTGAAGAATGCCCTTCAAAAACAGCTCCCACACAGCTACGTCGACTTAGATATAAAAAATTATGTTGGTCAGTTTTTTTTTGTTTTTTTAAGTATTAAAAATTGCAAAAAAACTATATAAATGTGGCATCTCTGAAATCTCAGTGACCCTGAGAATGGAGGTAACAGGTCAGTTTTATCACATAAGCAACACAGTAAAACAAAATTTATAAAACTATGGTGGAATTGTATTCTTTTTCCAATTCCCCTCATTTCAAATGTGTCCAACTTCCTACTATAATGTACGCACTATAAAATGGCACCATTACAAAATACAACTTGTTCTGCAAAAAAACAAGCTCCCATACGGCTATGTGAATAGAAAAATAAAAAAAGTTATGGCTTCAGGAAGGCAGGGAGTGAAAATGAAAACAAAAAAAAATTTGATTTGTCCTTATGCGGTAAAACCAAACCAGCCATAGCGAAAGAGAAGACTCTCAGTTCACTTCTAGAACAGCAAAGCTGTGATATGCACTGTGCAAGAACCAATCTGGAACCAACTCTGGAAGGAGAGTGATGTCATTGGTGCTTGCACAGTGCAAATCTCAGGTCTCATGAGATCAACTGCACATGCGCCAATGAAGTCTCACTGATGCCAGTGCAAGATTTCAGTCACCCTCAATCTCAATCAATCAGGCACTGTCAATCAAACTATTAGAGGGAGTGGTGATGGGGAGAGGAGGAGATGCTCAGTGCTCAGATAAGAAAGGCCAGCCCCTTGGTGCTTCATTTGCATAAGAATAAAGTAGTAATTATGATGCAATGATACCAGCTTTCACCATTAGTGATGAGCGAAGCGAGCTTCAGATGCTACATCCAAAGTTGGTTCTCTCAAAACTTCGGATTAATGCTGTACGGAGATCCGTCCTCGCAAAGTTGCACGAGACTTACAGTAGTTGAAAAACATCAGTAGCAGATTTTTTAAGTGGAAAACCACTTTAAAACTTGGAACCAAACTTGGCTGGTACCAACCATAATCAACCCTACTAAGCAAAATGCGTAGTTCAATAGAGTGGACTAGTCTCTTGTAGAAATCTTGTGAACTTTGGGTAGGGGAGCTTAATAATCTTTGTGGAGGCATTTTCTTAGAGCAAGACACAGGATAGTGAGAAGGAGTGGGGAAGGGTTAATACTCTGGGACAAAAAGAATGTTTGTTTATATGTTTACCAATTTTAACTGCAGCTTATTATTTTTTTTTAAAATTTTTATACATAAAAAAGAAATACTGAAACCTACTTGTTTCTTCTAATCTGTATTTTCAGATTGTTTTCCTTATTAATAAGGAAATCATCTTGTCTACTGATCTCTACAGGACAGAAAGTTTCATCTTCATATTGTTGATGCTCAGAAGTCAGTATGAAATTTCCGTATGTTTTTTTAAACCCCTTCTGAGCATTTTTCACTTTATGTGGTAATAACTATATAATTATTTTACTTATCAAAGCCATTCTGAGACGGTATTCTTGTAATGCATTGTACTTCATGTTAGTGATAAATTTGTAACTATATTTTTCCATTATTAATCAAATTATTCAAAATTTTCAGACATTTTAAAAAAATTCACAATTTTTGAAAATATCTATGCTTTTTAGAACTCATACATCATAAAATAGTTATTACTTAACATTCTCCACATTTCTACTTTATGTTGGAATCAATTTGTAAATGTCATTTTATTAAGACTTTAGAAGGCTTAGAATTTTAGAAACAATTTTTATTGTTTTAAAAAAAATCTGCTTTTTAAAAAAACAATTTAGTTATGAAGTCTCTTTGTGGGTCTTACATAATAGAAACCATCAATAAGTGTCCACATTTTTGAAATTGCACCTCTCACGATTTTAAAAACTGATTTTCCAAACTTTGTTAACCCGTTTTGGTGACCCACAGTTATTAAAAATGGATGGAAATTTTAAACCATTTTTCTTGGAACACGGGAAGGGATAACAGTCAAACAAGCTTAAAGATCATGAGTTTACAGAAACACCAGAGGGCTCAGAAGGGAAGGAGTGACAAAATTTTTGGAGGGCAGATTTCATTGGAAAAAAACTGGGAAAACCCACAAAAAGTTACCGTATTTGGAAACTGCACCCCCAAGAAATACTTTAAAGGATGTAATGAGCAATATGGCCCAACAGGCGTTTCATAGAATTTAACCACCTCAGCCCCCCTAGCTTAAACACCCTTAATGACCAGACCACTTTTTACAATTCTGCACTACACTACTTTCACGGCTTATTGCTCACCCACCAATGGAGAAGGCCACTTTCATTTATTTAGGCCCCAGCACCCAGACAGAAGACAGAGGTCGCATACCAGAGAATCAGGCATCATGTCACCCACCAATGGAGAAGGCCTCTTTTCGAAAATTAGGCCCCTGGCACCCAGACAGAGGAGAGAGGTCTCATAGCACAGAATCAGGCATCATGTCACCCACCAATGGAGAAGGCCACTTTTCGATAATTAGGCCCCTGGCACCCAGACAGAGGAGAGAGGTCACATAGCAGAGAATCAGGCATCATGTCACCCACCAATGAAGAAGGACACTTTACGATAATTACGCCCCTGGCACCCAGACGGAGGAGAGAGGTCGCATAGCAGAGAATCAGGCTTCATATCACCCAGCAATAGAGAAGGCCACTTCCAGATATTTAGCCCACGGCACCCAGACAGAGGACAGAGGTCGCATAGCAGAGAATCAGGCGTCATGTCACCCACCACTGGAACAGGCCACTTTCATATAATTAGGCCCCTGGCACCTAGACGGAGGAGAGGTTCATTCAACTTTTGGTTGCAATATAATGGTAAAATTAAAAAAAGAGGATTCAATAAAGAAGTGCCCCGGAGTACAAGAAAATATGGTTGAGGGGGAGGCAGTTATAAATGTCTATTCTGCACAAGGGATGGAAAGGTCCTGTGGGATCCATGCCTGGTTCATTTTTATGAACGTCAGCTTGTCCATGTTGGTTGTGGACAGGCGGCTGTGGTTGTCAGTAATGACGCCCCCTGCCGTGCTGAATACACGTTCAGACAAAACGCTGGCTGCCGGGCAGGCCAGCACCTCCAAGGCATAAAAGGCTAGCTTTGGCCACGTGGACAATTTGGAGACCCAGAAGTTGAATGGGGCCGAACCATCAGTCAGTACGTGGAGGGGTGTGCAGATGTACTGTTCAACCATGTTAGTGAAATGCTGCCTCCTGCTAACACGTTCCGTATCAGGTGGTGGTGCAGTTAGCTGTGGCGTGGAGACAAAACTTTTCCACATTTCTGCCATGCTAACCCTACCCTCAGAGGAGCTGGCCGTGACACAGCTGCATTGGCGACCTCTTGCTCCTCCTCTGCCTTCGCCTTGGGCTTCCACTTGTTCCCCTGTGACATTTGGGAATGCTCTCAGGAGCACGTCTACCAGCGTGCGCTTGTACTCGCGCATCTTCCTATCACGCTACAGTGCAGGAAGTAAGGTGGGCACATTGTCTTTGTACAGGGGATCCAGCAGGGTGGCAAACCAGTAGTATGCACACGTTAAAATGTGGGCAACTCTGCTGTCATTGTGCAGGCACTGCAGAATGTAGTTGCTCATGTGTGCCAGGCTGCCCAGAGGTAAGGACAAGCTGTCCTCTGTGGGAGGCGTATTGCTATCGTCCTCCGTATCCCCCCAGCCACGCACCAGTGATGGGCCTGAGCTGTGTTGGGTGCAACCCTGCTGTGAACCTGCTTCATCCTCATCCTCCTCCACCTCATCCTCCTCGTCCTCCAGTAGTGGGCCCTGGCTGGCCACATTTGTACCTGGCCTCTGCTGTTGCAAAAAACCTCCCTCTGAGGCACTTATAACAGACTGGCCTGAAAGTGCTAAAAATGACCCCTCATCCTCCTCCTCCTCCTGGGCAACCTTCTCTTCCATCATTGCCCTAAGTGTTTTCTCAAGGAGACATAAATGTGATATTGTAACGCTGATAACGGCGACATCGCCACTGGCCATGTTGGTGGAGTACTCGAAACAGTGCAACAGGGCACACAGGTCTCGCATGGAGGCCCAGTCATTGGTGGTAAAGGGGTGCTGTTCCGCCGAGCGACTCACCCGTGCGTGCTGCAGCTGAAACTCCACTATCGCCTGCTGCTGCTCGCACAGTTTGGCCAGCAAGTGCGAGGTGGAGTTCCACCTGGCGGGCACGTCGCATATGAGGCAGTGAGCGGGAAGGCCGAAGTTACGCTGTAGCGCAGACAGGCGAGCAGCGGCAGGATGTGAACGCTGGAAGTTCGCACAGACGGCCCGCACTTTATGCAGCAGCTCTGACATGTCGGGGTAGTTGTGAATGAACTTCTGCACCACCAAATTCAGCACATGCACCAGGCAAGGGATGTGCGTCAAACCGGCTAGTCCCAGAGCTGTGACGAGATTTCGCCAATTATCGCACACCACCAGGCCGGGCTTGAGGCCCACCGGCAGCAACCACTCGTCGGTCTGTTGTTCAATACCCCGCCACAACTCCTGCACGGTATGGG
This sequence comes from Bufotes viridis, assembly GCA_033119425.1. Lineage (NCBI taxonomy): Eukaryota > Metazoa > Chordata > Amphibia > Anura > Bufonidae > Bufotes > Bufotes viridis. The sequence continues at coordinate 358,408,184 of CM065589.1, forward strand.
GCCTGGCCCCCAAACATATGAGTATCAGAACGGCCTGCTGACGTAAACCCTTGTGCTGAAGTTGGTGGTGAAGGTGTGTGGCTGACTGGATGAGCAGGTGGAAGCAGAGGAGGAAGAAGCAGAGTAGGAGGAGGAGGCTACAGGAGGCAAAGAATGATGTCCAGTGATCCTTGGTGGCGGAAGGACGTGCGCCAAAGGACTCTCCGTCTGGGGCCCAGCAGCCGCTACATTTACCCAGTGTGCAGTTAGGGAGATATAGCGTCCTTCGCCGTGCCTACTGGTCCACGTATCTGTGGTTAGGTGGACCTTGCCACAGATGGCATTGCGCAGTTGCACACTTGATTTTATCGGATACTTGGTTGTGCAGGGAAGGCACGGCTCTATTGGAGAAGTAGTGGCGGCTGGGAACAACATACTGTGGGACAGCCATTGCCATCAGCTGTTTGAAGCAGTCTGTGTCCACCAGCCTGAATGACAGCATTTCAAAGGCCAGTAGTTTAGAAATGCTGGCATTCAGGCCCAGGGCTTAAGGGTGGCTAGGTGGGAATTTACGCTTTCTCTCCAAGGTTTGTGAGATAGAGAGCTGAACGCTGCCGTGTGACATGGTAGAGATGCTTGGTGAAGCAGGTGGTAGTGTCGGTGGCACATCCTCTGTAGGCAGGTGCCAACATTCCTCCCGAGGCGGAGGAAGAGGCCGAGGCAGCAGCAGAAGAGGGAGCAGGGGGAGCCTGAGAAAGTTCATTGTTTTTAGGGTGTTTACTCCACTGCAGTTCATGCTTTGCATGTAGATGCCTGGTCATGCAGGTTGTGCTAAGGTTCAGAACGTTAATGCATCGCTTCAGGCTCTGATGGCACAGCGTGCAAACCACTCGGGTCTTGTCGTCAGCACATTGTTTAAAGAAGTTCCATGCCAGGGAACTCCTTAAAGCTGCCTTTGGTGTGCTCGGTCCCTGGTGGCGGTGGCCAGTAGCAGGTGAACTCTCTTGGCGGCGGCTGTTCTGCTTTTGCCCCCTGCTCCCTCTTTTGTTCTACTGTTGGCTCGGTCTCACCACTGCCTCTTCCTCTGAACTATGAAAGTCAGTGGCACGACCTTTATTCCATGTGGGGTCTAGGACCTCATTGTCCCCTGTATCGTCTTCCACACAGTCTTCCTCCCTGACCTCCTGTTCGTTCTGCACACTGCAAAAAGACACAGCAGTTGGCACCTGTGTTTCGTCATCATCAGAGACGTGCGGACTCCGATGAGGTGGTATTCCCATGTCCTCATCATCAGGAAACATCAGTGGTTGTGCATCAGTGCATTCTATGTCTTCCACCACTGGGGAAGGGCTAGGTGGATTCCCTTGGGATACTGCTGCATAACTTGAGGCTCTGACAGTTTCCCTGATATGCATGCGGGTGATGTGAAAGATGATGGGCTTGGTTTTCAGGCGCCACCTGTAAAGACTGGGTGTGAGATAATGTTGTGAACATGCTGGATCCACTGTCTGCCACCCAATTGACTAGCGCCTGTACCTGCTCAGGCCTTACCATCCTTAGAACGGCATTGGGCCCCAGCAAATATCGCTGTAAATTCCGGCAGGTACTGGAACCTAAGGTAGTTGGTTCACTAGGACGTGTGGCTGTGACAGAATGGCCACGTCCTCTCCCTGCACCAGAGGGTCCACTAACACCACCGCGACCGCGTCCTTTACTAGATGTTTTCCTCATTTCCTCGTTCACCAAGCACCACAATAAGAAAAAAAATATTTGGCCCAATGTATTGATTTCAAATTCAGGCCATTTTTTTTACAGATAACTAACACTATCTGCCTATTTATTTATGTACCGTATTACACTAATCCAGGCACAGCATTAACCACAGATTTAGGGGAATATCAATTGTAGGCCTTGTATTTAGGCCCTGGATGAAAGGTATCCTTTTATTGACAGATTTACACTTGGAGAGGCACAGTAGCATGTGAAAAAATATGTAGGATTATGCCTTCAGCAATTGTATTTTAACACTTTCTGTAATATACCCTTTAACGGACAGAAATACAATTGGAGATGCACAGTAGCGTGTGAAGTTATTGAGGATGACCCTCTCAGCATTTCTATATACACCTTGAGTGTAATATACACTTTTACGGACAGAAATACACCATGAGATGCTCAATAGTGCGTGCAGATTTACAGGATTATGCTTTCAGCAATTGTAATGCAATTGGAATAATGCAAGTCACCCGTACATACTAAATGGTAAAACACTCAGTAACACTGACATGGAAAAGGATCTAGGAATTTTAATAAATTACAAATTAAGCTGTAAAAACCAGTGTCAAGTAGCTGCTGCTAAGGCCAATAAGATAATGGGTTGCATCTAAAAAGGGGCATAGATGCCCGTGATCAAAATGTAGTCTTAACACTTTATAAATCACTAGTCAGACCACACATGGAGTACTGTGTACAGTTCTGGGCTCCCGTGAACAAGGCAGACATAGCAGAGCTAGAGAGGGTTCAGAGGAGGGCAACTAAAGTAATAACTGGAATGGGGCAACTACAGTACCCTGAAAGGGTATCAAAATTAGGGTTATTCACTCTAGAAAAAAGACGACTGAGGGGAGATCTAATAACTATGTATAAATATATCAGGGGTCAGTACAAAGATCTCTCCCATCATCTATTTATCCCCAGGACTGTGACTGTGACGAGGGGACATCCTCTGCGTCTGGAGGAAAGAAGGTTTGTACACAAACATAGAAAAGGGTTCTTCACGGTAAGAGCAGTAAGACTATGGAACTCTCTGCCTGAGGAGGTGGTGATGGTGAGTACAATAAAGGAATTCAAGAGGGGCCTGGATGTATTTCTGGAGCGTAATAATATTTCAGGCTATAGCTACTAAAGATGGGTCGTTGATCCAGGGAGTTATTCTGACTGCCTGATTGGAGTCGGGAAGGTATTTTTTCCCCTTAAGTGGGGAAAATTGGCTCTACCTCACAGGGGTTTTTTGCCTTCCTCTGGATCAACTTGCAGGAAACAGGTCGAACTGGATGGACAAATGTCTTTTTTCGGCCTTATATACTATGTTACTATGTTACTATGTAATGTAACACTTTTTGTAATATACCCTTTTACAGAAAGAAATATACTTGGAGATGCACTCTGAGTGTAATTTACCTCTAACAATGGCAGTTGGCAGCCGCCAGCGTGCAGTGCGTCCGACTACGTACCTCAGTCGAGCTGCACGCAGGGCTCCTCCTCTTCGCTGCAGGCTCCGGACACGCTTTCCTGCGCTGTCACAGGCTACGACAGCTTCAGTTGTATCTTGTAGGAGCCGCAGGTGTCCTGGTACCTTAAGGGTTAATGCACGCCCCTGATTCCGCCCTCTCTCCAATCCTGGCCAGGCACCACCTTCCTGCAATGCCTGAGCAATATTGTACTTCCTACAGCTAAGGCTCCTGTTGTTCCTGCATTCGATATCCTTCTTATAACCTCGGCCTGTATCCTGACCTCGTCTCTGCTTGATCCTCTTGTACCTCTCTGCTCTCAAGTTAAAGACCCGGACTGTCGACCACGCCTATGTCTGCTGTGCAGATCATTACACCAGCTCCACCTGGACTAACTCAGCTCTGCAGTTCTCACAGCACTAGCTCTGCTATACCGCTTGTTCAGCTCAGCATTATCCTGCGGCTGTCTGCTATATTGCCTGTTCCCCGGTGCTAGCATCGGGGCTTTCTGGCCTGCCCGGCCAGCTGCCACTTAACCGGGACCACTCTAGCGGTAGCGACCTGGTGTCTCCCCTGCAGCTGAGTCCAGCTACCGCATCCTGGAGCGGGATAAAGGGTGAAAACCAGGGGGACACTTAGACTCCACTCCCAAGTTTGGCCCAAAGCCAAACCGGTAAGTGGCACAGCGGGTCCACACCCGTTGATCCGTTACATTACTGATTAACAATTGGCCTGCAACAGCTGGAACACCAGATTCAGGGTATTGCTATATTGGCAAATGAATTTCACCCCAAAACAAAATCTATCCTTTGACGGATACTATTAAACTTGTCCAGTCACAGCTGAAACACAAGATTTACTGTATTTCTATTTTTGCAACTGTATTTCACCCCAGAAAATAATATATCCTTTGACGGACACTAGGAAATTGTCCAGTCAAAGCTGGGATACCAGATTCAAGGTATTACTATTTTGGCAATTGAATTTCACCCCAGAACAAAATCTATTCTTTGACGGATACTATAAAACTTGTTCAGTCACAGCTGTAACACCAGATTCAGGGTATTCCTATTTTGGCAATTAAATTTCACCCCAGAAAATAATATATCCTGTGACAGACACTATTAAATTCGGCCAGCCACAGCTGAAACCACTGATTTATGGTATTGCTATTTGGGCAATTGAATTTCACCCCAGAACAAAATATATCCTTTGCCGGACACTATTAAACTTTGCCAGCCACTGCTGGGACACCAGATTTACTGTATTGCTATTTTGGCAATTGAATTTCACCACAGAAAAATATATATCCTTTGCCGGACACTATTAAACTTGTCCAGCCATAGCTGGAACACCAGATTTACTGTATTTCTATTTTTGTTACTGACTTTCACCCCAGAAAATAATATATTTTTTGACGGACACTTGGGAAATTGTCCATTCACAGCTGGAACACCAGATTTACGGTATTGCTTTTTTGGCAATTAAATTTCACCCCAGAACAAAATTTATCCTTTGACAGATACTATTAAAGTTGTCCAGTCACAGCTAGAACACCAGATTAACTGTATTTCTATTTTGGCAACTGAATTTAATCGCAGAAAATAATAAATCCTTTGACGGACACTATTAAACTTGGCCAGCCACTGCTGGGACACTTGATTTACAGTATTGCTATTTTGGCAATTGAATTTCACCCCAGAAAAAAATATATCCTTTGCCGGACACTATTAAACTTGTCCAGCCACAGCTGGAACACCAGATTTACTGTATTTCTATTTTTGAAACTGTATTTCACCCCAGAAAAAAAATATCCTTTGAAGGACACTAGGGAAATTGTCCAGTCACAGCTGGAACACCAGATTCAGGGTATTGCTATTTTGGTAATTAAATTTCACCCCAGAAAAAAATATACCCTTTTACAGACAGATTTAAACTAGGCCTGCAACAGATGAAACACCAGATTCAGGGTTTTAACATTTTGTCAATTAAATTTAACCCCAGAAAAAAATATACCTTTTTACGGACAGATTTAAACTTGGCCTGCAACAGCTTGAACACCAGATTTTCGGTATTTCTATTTTTGCAACGGTATTTCACCCCAGAACAAAATCTATCCTTTGACGGATACTATTAAAGTTGTCCAGTCACAGCTGGAACACCAGATTTACTGTATTCCTATTTTGGCAACTGAATTTCACTGCAGAAAATAATAAATCCTTTCACGGATACTATTAAACTTTTCCAACCACTGCTGGGACACCAGATTTACGGTAGTCCTATTCTGGCAATTGAATTTCACCCCAGAAAAAAATATATCCTTTGCCGGACACTATTAAACTTGGCCAGCCACAGCTGAAACCACTGATTTATGGTATTGCTATTTTGGCAATTGAATTTCACCCCAGAAAATTATCTTTCCTTTGCCGGACACTATTAAACTTGGCCAGCCACTGCTGGGACACCAGATTTAGGGGATTGCTATTTTGGCAATTGAATTCAACCACAGAAAAAAAATCTATTCTTTGCCAAACAGCAGACAGTATACGACTTGGCTAGCCACAGCTGGAACACCAGATTTAGGGGATTGCAATTTTGGCAATTGAATATAAAATATAGAAATTTCAATCCTGAGTTTCTAGTGGTGACAATAAGCACAGCCAAGCCCCTGTGCAGCCCTTCAGAAAGCAGGAAGAAATCGCCGAACAACGGACCTGAACCCGAACTTTTTTGAAAATGTTCGGGTCTGGGTCCCGAACACCCCAAAATTCGGTACGAACCCGAACTATCCAGTTCGGGTTCGCTCATCCCTATAGATGAGGCATCCATATGAAATATTGCGCCCTGTATCAAAAATCTAATTTGGAGAAAGGGAGGGATTGGGACGGATAGAGACAGGAATTGGGGCTTAGGGAGAAATGGATTAGAGATCTAGAACTGCTACATATAAACATAAAAATGTGATCACTGCAGCAGTTGCAGAAATTTTTTATTTTCACAGGAAAAGCACAGAAGTTGCAGTAACGGTACACCACAATTCCCAGCAAGCCAACTTACAACACAGAGCGGCACAGAGCCTCTTTGCATGCAGTCATAAGCCAGAATGACTGTCTGCAGAGGGATTCTTACTCTTACCTCTGCTACTGTAGCCATTCGCTGGTTCAGCAACAATCATCCTCACCTGAGCCTTCCTGCAGCACCTTCTCTGGCATTTGCCATACAGGAGCTGTGATTGGCCGGTCTGCACAGACCAGCGAATCAGGGCTGTAGGGGAACGGTAACACTTCCTAAGGCCCTTAGCTAAGGCTAGTTTCACACTAGCGGCAGCCTTTTCCGACAGGTTGATCAGCCTGCCGGATCCGTGCTGCTGCTAGTGCATGAGTGCTGCCGGAGTTCCGCTCCGGCCCCTTTAACTATAATGGGGGTGGGCCGGAGTTCCGGCAGCCACATGGCAAACATGCCGAGAGGCGGCCGGAATAAAACTACAACATTAAAGTTAATGGCATAGAAAATTTTGAAAACAAAAATCACAAACAAGGATAAATTTATCTAAATCAGTGTAAAAAAAAATTGGTTTAGTTGCCCATAGCAACCAATCAGCTTTTACCTTTAATTTTCCAGAGGAGCTCTGAAAAATTAAAAGGTGAAATCTGATTGGTTCCTATGCACAACTAAGCCAGTTTTCCTTTACACCAATTTAATAAATCTCCCCCAAAATGTTTATAAAAATATCTTTAACATGAAATTTATTCAACAATAGGTCATTTCTGGTGGTTCTTTCCCTTCATCAAGGTTCTTGAGTTTCATATAAATAATGTATTCATTGTTTCAAAGTTGCAGTTTCTCAACATTTTCTTTTTTACATCCAGAGACTAAAAACCTACCTTGATAATGTCAAACTAAGAATGTTGCAGGGTGTCAGACCTTAATAGTAATGCATTTAAACAAGATTCTTTTCATTTGATAATAGCAATTTTTAAAAAATTGAATCTGTCCTGTAGGAATAAGATTAATTTGCAAAAAATCTTCTGTGGATTTGTTCGGATTTCCTAAACTAAACAAATATATATTTGTACACTTTTAACCAGTAATTAAACTGAACAAAAATATAAACGCAACACTTTCGGTTTTGCTTCCATTTTGCATGAGCTGAACTCAAAGATCGGAAACATTTTTTACATACACAAAAGACCCATTACTCTCAAATATTGTTCACAAATCTGTCTAAATCTGTGTTAGTGAGCACTTATCCTTTGCTGAGATAATCCATCCCACCTAACAGGTGTGGCATATCAAGGTGCTGATTAGACAGCATGAATATTGCACAGGTGTCCCTTAGACTGCCCACAATAAAAGACCACTCTGAAATGTGCAGTTTGATCACACAGCACGATGCCACAGATGTCACAATATTTGAGATTAATCTTTGAGTTCAGCTCATGCAAAATGGGAGCAAAACCGAAAGTGTTGCATTTATATTTTTGTTCAGTGTATAAGATCAAAAAGGATTTAGATTTCACAGTGGTTGATACCTTTTAACGGCTAACTGAAAAGATGACAAAACTGCAAGCCTTCAAGGCTACTTGGACTTTTTTGTCAGGGGTCTCTTAAAGGGGTTCTCCGGGAATTAAGAAAATGAAAATACTTAAATATTACTTTATTATAAATATATTCCCAAATGCCTTTCATTAATTATAATGTTTTCTTTTGTCTATGGAGCAATCACTAGGAGAAATAATATGGTTGCCATACTATTAGTATACACAAAACCTGTCCTAATCACACTGCAGGACATGTTACTTCACAACACTGAACTAAAGAGCTGCATCATCCTTCTCTCTGCTCTGCTTGTCAGGGAATACTACTTATAAGATCTTCAGCTGAATCTCTGTGGGAATGGAGTTCATGAGGAGACATAAAGTTCCGAGAGGAGAGCGGAGGTACAGATAATGATCAATAGCACTTGTGCGAAGTCTCCATTACCACAGTCTGTCCTGTCCGTCCTCTCTGTATTTCATGTCTCTTCATGAACTCAATTCCTACAGAGATTCAACTGAAGTTCTTATTAGCTGTATTCAGGATCATAATCCCTGACAAGTAAGAGAGGAGGATGATGCAGCTCCTTAGCTCAGTGTTGTGAGGTAAATTGTCCTGTGTGTGATTAGGACAGGTTTTCTATGTACTGACAGGAGAGTGGTTATTTTAGTTCCCCTGATGGTTGTTTCCTGGACAAAACAAGCCATTATAACTAATGAAAGTTATTTGGGAATATATTTATAATAAACCAATATTTAAGTATTTTTATTTCCTGGAGTACCCTTAAACAGTATCTGAAGCTTGCCATTAAAAGGCATGAACCACTGAGGAATCTCAGTCCTATTTCAGATTTTTTATACACTTAGTAGTTCCCCTTATGAAAGGGCTTTTGTGGGCTTTTAATATTGATGACCTATCCTCAGAATAAGTCAACAATATTAAAAAGGGACCTTTCACCACTCCTGACATGCCTGTTTTAATAGCGTCATGCATTCCCCATGTAATAGAAATGCTGGAACATCTATTCTTATAGTTCTATGTTGTGCCATTCCTTTACTATTTCTATTTTAAGTTATAATTGAATTGTTATTAGCCTTCAGTAAGGGTACAGAGGGGTGTTAAACAGTTGGGGGTGTACCTGCACAGTCTGAAAATGGCAGCACTGATTGAATAGAGTGAGTCTATGCAGGTACACTCCCCCAACTGGTTAACACTCCTCTGTACCCTTACTGAAGACTAATAGCAATTCAATTATAACTTCTAGTAGAAATAATAAAGGAATGGCACAACATAGAGCCATAAGAATAGATGTTCCAGAATTCTTATTACATAGGGAATGCATGACACTATTAAAACAGTGATGTCAGGAGTGTTGATAGGTCCTCTTTAAAATCCCAGAAAACCCCTTTAAAGTTTTTTTTTTTTTTTGGAATCCTAATAATAATAATCCTGAAGTGAGGGCTGAGCTGCAGTAACCTGGCACAGCCACTAAACTTTGAATTAATTTGTTTTTCCGGCTCTATTCAAAGTGCTAGTTCAAGTGCCGTAGGCTGCAGGAGACAGCTAATTGGTGGTTATGCTGGGTGTCAGACCCCTATTGATCGGATGATCAATTTTATGAACCTAGAAAACCTCTTTAACCCCTTAAGGACTCAGCCCTATTTCAGCCCCATTTTTTGTAAATCTGACCAGTGTCACTTTATGTGGTGATAACTTTTAAACACTTTTACTTATGCAGGACAATCTGAGATTGTGTTTTCAGCACATATTGTACTTCATGAAAGTGGTAAAATGGAGTCGAAAAATTTCATTTTTATTTAGAAAAACATACCAAATTTACCAAAATTTTGGAAGAATTTGCAATTTTTCAAGTTTCAATTTCTCTACTTATATAATACATAGTTATACTGCCAAAAAAAGTTATTGATTTACATACCCCATATGTCTACTTCATGTAGCGATCCTTTTGGGAATGCCATTTCATTTTTTGGGGACGTTGCAAGGCTTAGAAGTTTAGAAGCAAATCTTGAAATTTTTCAGAAGTTTTCAAAAACCCACTTTTTAGGGACCAGTTTAGGTCTGAAGTCACTTTGTGAGGCTTACTTAATAGAAACCACCCAAAAATGACCCCATTCTAGAAACGACACCCCTCAAGGTATTCAAAACTGATTTTACAAACGTCGTTAACCCTTTAGGTTTTCCACAAGAGTTAATGGCGAATGGAAATAAAATTTAGAATTTAGAATCTAGAATTTTGATTTTTGGGAAAATTTTCCATTTTAAACCATTTTTTCCAGTAACAAAGCAAGGGTTAACAGCCAATAAAACTCAATATTTATTGCCCTGATTCTGTATGTAATTGTAAACTGCTGTATGGCCAAACAGCAGGGCACAGAATGAAGGGAACGCCATATGGTTTTTGGAAGTCGGATTTTGCTGGACTGGTTTTTTGACACCATGTCCCATTTGAAGCCCCCCGATGCACCCCTAGAGTAAAAACTCTATAAAAGTGACTCCATCTAAGAAACTACACCCCTCAAGGTATTCGAAACCGATTTTACAAACTTTGTTAACCCTTTAGGTGTTCCACAAGAGTTATTGGCAAATAGAGATGAAATTTCAGAATTTCTATTTTTTGTTACCTTGCCTTAAAAAAAGTGTAATATAGAGCAACCAAAATCATATTTACCCTAACATAGTACAGACATAACTGCCACCTCATCCCCTAGTTTCCAAAATGGGGTCATTTTTTTGGAGTTTCTACTGTAGGGGTAGATCAGGGGGGCTTTAAATGGGACGTAGTGTCAAAAAACCAGTCCAGCAAAATCTACCTTCCAAAAACCATATAGCTGTTTTGGGACCGTTTTTATTTTTTTGTTATTTGCATAGTTGATCTGACAGGTTAAATCAAGTGCTATTTCTATAGAGCAGGTTGTTACGGACGCGAAAATATCAAATATGACTACTTTTTTGTTTTTTTTTGTTTCAGTTTTTCATAACAAATTATTTTTGAAAAAAATTTTTTTTTAGTGTCTCCACATTCTAAAAGCCATATTTTTTTTTACGGTATTTATATATATTTTTTTGCTGTGTTCACCTGAGGGGTTAGATCATGTGATAGTTTTATAGAGCAGGTTGTTACGGACGTGGTGATACCTAATATGTATACTATTTTTAGTTATTTAAGTTTTACACAATAATATCATTTTTGAAACAAAATAAAATCATGTTTTACTGTCTCCATAGTCTGAGAGCCATATTTTTTTTATTTTTTGGGGGGATTGTCCTATATGGGGTATAATTTTTTGCGGGATAAGATGACGGTTTGATTGGTACTATTTTGAGAGGCATACGCCTTTTCGATCGCTTGATATTGCACTTTTTGTGATGTAAGGTGACAAATAATGGGTTTTTTTACACCATTTTTTTGTTTTGTTTTTTACGGTATGTACTTGAGGGGTTAGGTCATGTAATATTTTTATAGAGCAGGTTTTTACGGATGCGGTGATACCTAATATGTGTAGTGTATTTTATTTTATTTATTTATTGTTTTCAGTGATATGTGTTTTTTTTTTTTCACTTTTTTACATTTTTTTTTTACCCAGACCCACTTGGTTCTTGAAGATCCAGTGGGTCTGATGTCAGTATAATACAGTACAGTACACTATATAGTGTACTGTACTGTATTTTTAATCTTTCACTAGTATGGTCAGACTTCTGCTTTTAGCAGAAGTCAGATCAGACTTGCATCACCATGGCAAACAGGACGCCTCTGAAAGCGTCCTGCTGCCATGGTAAACATCACCCGCTGCCAGAACAGAGCAGCGGGTGATGGGGAGGGGGGGGCCCCCTCCCTCTGCGATGCCATCAAGAATTGGGGGCTGCAAGGGCACAGCAGCCCCCAATGAGAGAGGGAGGGAGCTCCCTCCCTGTTAACCCCTTCCATACAGCAAGGAAGGGGTTAAACTGCTGACATCTGCAGCACTATACTACCAACGATCATAGCAATTGCGATCCCACCTCCCGCACCGCCTGCCTCCCGCGCCGCCCGCAACCACCCCCCCTGCAGCCCCATTGCCACAATATGATTGGGGGCTGCAGGGGGGGTTAAAATGTAACTGTTTAGGCACTTGTAAGTCTCTGATCCACACAGTCATGGACCGCGGGGATCAAAGACCGCAGAAAGCGCTGCAAACCAAAGGTCTGAATTGATCTACGATACAGGGGGGTCATAGGACCCCACTGGGCATTGTAACAAGGTACCTGCTGAAATCATGATTTCAGCAGGTACCTTGTTCCGATCACTGCCGGCTGAGCAGCAGTGATCGGAAATACTCATGATGTATCGGTACGTCATGCATCCTTAAGGGGTTAAGAGAAATTATGTTTAATTCCAGTGTTCTATTGTGTGCATATTTCATGATATATGTAGACCAAGTATTTTCAGTCTGCAATGTTAAAGGGCTTGTCTAAACATGCTAGCCCCAGTCTGTATGCCTTATTAGGGCAAATAAATATAATAGGGTCCCCCTCTAGAAAAAGTTGCGATACCAGCTGATTGCTGATTACAGTGACTATATACAGTGCAAGTAATGGACTCCAGCATACTCTCACCTGATAATGACGCACTGGTTCTCACCATCAATCAGCATATTGCGATACATGTTATCTGTTAATGCATAGATATGTGGAGGATTCTCATACTGAGCCTGAGAAAAACATATACAAGAACACCACTTAAAAAAACACATACATGTTTATGAAAAAGTGTATTATGACTTGTACAGCAATGTGTAATGTGTTGGATCTATGCAACGAAAATATCATAACCATCTTTGTCTGTCATATTCACAAGCTGCTTTAGATGGACTCAGATACAGAAAAGTAGGCTGATAGACTTGAAACTCAGCACCTGCACATCTGTAGGTAACAAACTAGTCTTTGATTGACCAAATTCTGGCACAGTTGGAAATTTAGAGAGAAAATGTTACCAGTAGATTTTGGCTGCCCGAAAGGCAGCATACTCTAGTGACAGGGTACCCTTAATAAAACATTAAACTACTTTCTTTAATTCATGCAACCAGTTTGCTATAACCTTGTATTGAACAGCTCCAGCGCTGGAGATGTTCAACATGAAGTGTGAGCCAATGATTACTCCTGCTGCTGAATTTTTCCCTACAGCAATCCTCCACATTAGACAGTAAACTAATCTCTCTTTCCTTATCCTTCAGGCAGCACAACACCATGGGTTAATATATTGCTCCACCCATCTAGGACAGAAGATAATCATTAGTAAATCAGACTAATTAACCCCCCTTTAAAGGAGTGCACTCCCACTAGGCAGACATGTTTTTTTCCTTCTGTCTAGGACAGTGAAGCTCACACACACAGAGGCTCCTGCTGCTGTAAAGGCCAGTATAGTTGCTAAGCCTGATATTATATAGCTGAAAAATTTTGACATGATATCATGTGCTGGAAGTTTTTCTAAAGTTACATACAGGTTATGATGTGCTGGGAGTGTTTTCCAGAGTTTATTTTTCCCATCGAGTTTTCCATGGGATGATTGAGCTGAGATTGAGCTGAGATTGAGCTGACTTCTCATACGCAGCTTCCGTCAATCAATGTGTGTTACAGGGTGTGTGCCTGTGAGAAGTGCTGGTTTCGCTGTTACAAGCACAGTTATTACCTTCAGGCCTGCAAGCAGTGTTTCCATCTCAGGAGCCATTTTTGGAGTAGATCTCAATGAAGTATACAGGTGCAACCAAGCTAAACTTGATGGTTAACTAACTCTTTCAATGTATTTCAGTAACTTTTCTCAAGATGGCAAAAGATTACTGTGACATGTGTTATCAGTGTCATTTTTTTTTTTAGCTCAGCTGCATCTGTGGCTCTGCACAGGGGCAAGATCTTGCTGCAGCAGCCGAATCACAGCCGCTTTAAGAATCATGTTTTCTGGAATAGCTCATATGAAGCTTTTATGTATGTATGAGCAAACTAATATGTTATAGATAGAGATGAGCAAAGCGAAGTTAAGGAGCTGGAATTCGATCCGAATTTCAGGAAAAATTGAATTTGCACCAAATCTGAATTTCCTCGCATCTTCGTGGTAACGAATCACATTTTTTCCTAAAATGGCTGCTGCACATGTTAGGACATGGAGCAAAGAACTCTGGGAACGAGGGATCACCCACAATGCGATGCATGCAGCCAATCAGCAGCCAGCCAGCCCTGTGATATCACAGCCCTATAAATAGCCTCAGCCATTTTGGATTCAGCCATTTTCCAGTGTGCTTAATGAGGAAGAGACGTCAGCAGGCACTAGGGAAAGTGCTAGGAAAGACGTAAAACTTTTATTTTGCTGAATATAAGTTCAGGGAAAGAGCATTAGATGTGTAGGGAAACGATAGGGAGGAATTATTCCACACTATAAAAGGAGAATAGGGTCCAATAGGGGAGTTTACAGCCTGGGTAATAGGAACAATCCTATTACACCTTGTGGAACTGACTGGGGATCCAAATTGCCATTATACTGCTGCTTTGAGGTTTGCAATAGATGATACCTCTGTAATTCCAGCAAACTGTTCTTTTATTGTGGTGCAAGTGCTGTGGGATACAGCCATTAACAGTGTATTACTATTTCTATGTCTTATTAGCCCTTGTGTGGTGCAGTTATGTTCTAAAGCCTTTTTTAGCCTGCATTAGTGGCAAAAAAAAGTATTATTTGCCATTCAGTGATGCAGTTATATGTTCTAAAGCCTTTTCTGGCGTTTATTAGTGGGAAAAAAGGGCTCATTAGCCATTGTGTGCTGAAGTGAGAAAATTACAGCCCTTTTTGGAGTGTATTAGTGGCAAAATAATATATATTATTTGCCGTTAAGCGGTACAGTTATATGTAAGTATCATTTGCCGTTGTGTGGTGAAGTGACAAACTTACAGCCTTTTGTGGGGTGTATTAACCTTTTAAGGACCCAGCCATTTTTCACCTTAAGGAACAGGCAATTTTTAGCAAATCTGACATGTGTCACTATATGTAGTAATAACTTTAAAACGCTTTTACTTATCCAGGCCATTCTGAGATTGTTTTCTTGTCACATATTGTACTTCCTGACAGTGGCAAAATTGAGTCAAAAAATGTCATTCTTTTATATAAAAAAAAACAAATTTGCCAAAAAAACAAAGCAAAGGTTAACAGCTAAACAAAACTTAATATTTATTGCGCTGATTCTGTAGTTTGCAGAAACACCCCATATGTGGTCATAAACTGCTGTATGGCCAAACGGCAGGGCACAGAAGGAAAGGAACGCCATATGGTTTTTGGAAGGCAGATTTTACTAGACTGGTTTTTAGACACCATGTCCCATTTGAAACCCCCTGATGCCCCCCTACAGTAGAAACTCCAAAAATGTGAGCCCATTTTGGAAACTACCGGATAAGGAGGCAGTTTTGTTGGTACTATTTTAGGGTAAATATGATTTTTGGTTGCTCTATATTACACTTTTTTTTTGAGGCAAGGTAACAAAAAATAGAAATTCTGAAATTTCATCTCCATTTGCCAATAACTCTTGTGGAACACTTAAAGGGTTAACAAAGCTTGTAAAATCAGTTTTGAATACCTTGAGGGGTATAGTTTCTTAGATGGAGTCACTTTTATGTAGTTTCTACTCCGGTTGTACCTCAGAGGGGCTTCAAATGGGACATCTGCGCCCTGGCGTTTGGCCATATAGCAGTTTATGACCACATACGGGGTGTTTCTGCACACTACAGAATCAGGGTAATACATATTGAGTTTTGTTTGGCTGTTAACCCTTGCTTTGTTACTTGAAAAATAGATTAAAATGGAGAAAAAAAAATGTT
Source organism: Bufotes viridis (assembly GCA_033119425.1). Classification (NCBI taxonomy): domain Eukaryota; kingdom Metazoa; phylum Chordata; class Amphibia; order Anura; family Bufonidae; genus Bufotes; species Bufotes viridis. Next base: position 358,423,783 of record CM065589.1, read on the forward strand.
TTGGGACGTTTTTTTTTTTTTTTGTTATTTGCATTGTTTATCTGACAGGTTAGATTGATTCTATAGAGCAGGTTGTTACGGACGCGAGAATAGCAAATATGATTACTTTGTGGGGGGTTTTGTTTCAGTTTTACATAATAAAGCATTTTTGAAAAAGAGTTATTTTTTAGTGTGTCCACATTCTGAAAGCCATATATTTTTTTTTTTTTTTTTGGGCGACTGTCTTATGTAGGAGCTCATTTTTTGCGGGATAAGATGGCTGTTTGATTTGCACTAGCTTGGGGTGCATATGATATTTTGGTCGCTTGCTATAACACTTTTTGTCATGTAAGGTGACAAAATGGCTTTTGACACCGTATTTATATTTGCGTGTTCACCTGAGGGGTTATATCATGTGTTATTTTTATATAGCAGGTTTTTATGGATACGGCGATACCTAATATGTATACTATTTATTTATTTAAGTTTTACACAATAATATCATTTTTGAAACAAAAAAAATCATGTTTTAATGTCTTCATAGTCTAAGAGCCATATTGTTTTATTTTTTTGGGTGATTGGGCTATGTAGGGGCTCATTTTTTGCGGGATGAGATGGCAGTTTGATTGATACTATTTTGGGAGGCATACGCTTTTGTGATCGGTTGGTATAACACTTTTTGTGATGTAAGGTGACAAACAATGGCTTTTTTTTACAACTTTTTTAGTTTTGTTTTTTATGGTTCCCCTGAGGGGTTAGGTCATGTGATATTTTTATAGAGCAGGTTTTTACCGACGTGGCAATACCTAATATGTGTAGTATATATATATTTTATTTTTATTCAGTGATAAATATGTTTGTTTTTTAATTTTTACTTTTTTTCCCACTTTTTTTATTTATTTTTGAAACCGACCCACTTTGTTCTTGAAGATCCAGTGGATCTGATGTCTGGATACAGTACAGTACACTATATAGTGTACTGTACTGTATTTTTTTACTTTACAAAGTCTGATCAGACTTCTGCCTTTAGCAGAAGTCTGATTAGACTTGCATTACCATTTCAAGCAGGATGCCTGTGAAGGCGTCCTGTTGCCTTGGTAGCCATCACCCGCTGCCAGAACAGAGCAGCAGGCGATGGGGAGGGAGGGGAGCCCCTCCCTCTGTGATCCCATCAAGAATCGGGGGCTGCAAGGGCACAGCATCCCCCCATAGGAGAGGGAGGGAGCTCCTTCCCTGTTAACCCCTTCCATACAGCGGTCCCTATGGACTGTGGCATGGAAGGGGTTAAACGGCATACATCGGTGCCAGCACCAATGTAAGCCTTTTGAAGCAGAGTGTCAGCAATGTGCTGACACTCTTCATAAACTGCTCAGCCATCCTGATAGAGGGGGAGAATAGGGGGAATTGCACACGGATTGCACGCCCGCCTGCCCGCTCGGCTACTTATAAAATAAGGAGGAGGCACATAGAGGGCTGCGGGTTTCAGAACTTTCACACGGCATTAGAATCCTGTGACTAGTCTGCAGACATGGTGACAGTTTAACTGCAGGACGAGAATGCTCGTTCTAGTGCATGAAGTACCGTCTAGTTAGGATGAGCATTATCGTCCAAGGTCCTGAAGCTGTTAATTTTCTTTTATTTACTTATTTGATCTAACAGTATGTCAGACAAAGAAGTGACAGGCCCTGCACAAAGGAGGGTTAGAGGCCTAAATGTTTCTGGCACAGGTCACAGCAGAGTAAGTGGGTGTGGCAGTAGGGGTCACTTCCAGAGGCCTGAGCCCCCAGTGTCAACTAGCGATTGTCTTGACCACCAACCCAGCGGTTCTTGAATGGTTAATTCGGTAATGCACTTCGTCCCAAGTGACATCAGACACCCCCAGCCAAGAGTCGGTGGGTTCGTCAGACACAACCCTTAGTTGGCATGGCCGAGGAGCAGGCCCTGTGTCCTCACCTGTCCTCAACCTGCCTCTGTACTTTTCTGTTCCCCCAGCCAGAGAAGTATTACATGCTGTGGGCTAAGTTCCACTATACAGCGAGGAAGTACGACTAGAGGACAGTGAAGTGTGGCCGGGGTGCCAATGTTGGCACCACAACCCTGCGTCAACATATGCAGCATCACCATAAAGTGGCCTGGAAGAACTGTGGCTCCAATGTAGTGGTCCAGCCTGCGGCAGCAACCACTGCATCACCCAATGGCACAGACCTGATTTCAGGCAGTCAAGGCTCCACCACCTCAGCCAAAGGAAGCTGTCTGTCCTTCCCATCATCTACCGGTCCTGATGCTACTGCTCCTCGCCATCCTACTTGTCAGTCATTCCATCAGCAATCGATCACCGAAGCGAATGCCAAGAGACAACAGTATGCGTGCACTCATCCAACGGCACAGAAGCTGAACATGCTCCTGGCCAAGTTGCTGGTGCTGCAGTCCCTCCCTTTCCAAATGGTGGACTGTGCACCTTTCAGAGAACTGATGGCTTGTGCCAAGCCGAGGTGGAGAGTCCCAAGCCGTCATTTATTTGCCAAAAAGGCAGTACCAGCCCTGCACAAATATGTAGAACAGAAGGTGGGCCAGTCCTTGAGCCTGTCAGTGTCTGCCAAAGTACACTGCAGCACCGATGTGTGGAGCTGTAACTACCGTCAAGGACAATATATGTCCTTTACAGCCCACTGGGTAAATGTGGTTCCTGCCCAGCCACACTAGCAGCTTGGCTTGGTCATGCCGCTTCTGCCTCCACGTTCTCACGCCGTTGGTCCTGCGACAATGTCCGCCTCTGCCTCCTCATCCTCCACCATGTCCTCAGCCTCCACTGCAGGGACAATTCACAGTGATCCTCCAGCATACCAGATGTGCAGGGCATGGCTGTGTCATGCTGTTCTACACCTCGTTTGCCTGGGTGTAGAACACAGGGGAGGAACTGCTCCGTGTCCTTCATCAAGAAATCGAATCCTGGCTTTCTCCGCAACAACTCAAAATTGGAACCATGGTTACCGACAACGGGAAGAACATGGTGTTGGAGCTGCGTTAAGGAGGGCTGAGCCATGCTGAGGTCTGGTTGTCAAGCGGTTCCTGAAGTCTTCCACCCATTTGCAAGACATCCTAAAAATGGCCAGGAAACTATGCATGCACTTCAGCCACTCGAACAGTGCCAAGCACACCCTCCTTGATCTGCAGCGGCAGAACGGCATCCCCCAACATAGGCTGATATGTGACATTTCCACCCATTGAAATTCCACCCTCCATATGTTGAAACAACTATACGAACAGAGAATGGAAATAAACGATCTCTTGATGATCCAAGCGGACAGGAGTACTCCCATGTGTAACTTCAGTGTCAGCCACTGGCAGCTCATGCGTGACACCTGCTGTTTACTCGGGCGCTTTGAGGATGCCAGGTTATTTGTCATTCGCCAGGACTACTGGATGAAAAACCTCATTCCACTGCTTCATATCCTGGAACAGATGCTGGTACATCTGGCTGGTCAGGGGACTGCAGACTAGTGATGAGCGGCAGGGGCAATATTCGAATTCTCAATATTTCACAAATATTTGGGCAAATATTCGTCATAGAGAGAAAATGGTTGGCACGGCATACATACAGATACAGTGCACATATATATTCGTGATTGCACAAATCGGCAATTGATGCGCATATTTTTGCACAATACGGGCAACTTCACATTTTAGCAGGTCTGACAACATATTACTGATTAGTACACTAAGTATTGTGAATTTGTCACATCACAACACTATGTCTGTAGCATGTACTGTATGTATGGACAGCAGAACCATTAGCTACACTATGTCACTATCTAACCTACACTGAATATCTCACACTAACTGTCTTTAATATATATATATATATATATATATTGTGGTAAGGTGCAAGGTGTCATATGTGATGGCAGGTACGTGTCACCGAGGTTGCTGGCCTCGGTGAGGTGAGAGCCGGGTTTTTGTCTGCAGCAGCTAGTGCTGTTTGGCTTTGTTAAATAGCATGGCTGCAAAGCCGATCCGGGCCGGCTCTTACTGGGAGCAGCTAAAGAGTAGGGTGGGTGGCTGCTCCCCACGGTCCAGTCCATGTTTTGGGCTGGATATAAAACGCAGCCAGCAGCTGTGTCTAGAGAGTGTGATTATCCTGGAGCTGCTAACAGGGCTGGGAGTTCTCTGTCCTGGAGGAAAGCGCTCAGCAAGGAGGTGTTGTGTTCCTGGCTACCTGAAGCTGGATTCTCCTGCGGCTGGGCCGACAGCGTGGTGCGAACCTGCACCTACACCTCCCAGGTGACTGAACCTGTGTTGGACTGTTTTTGTTTGGCTACGTTATTTCCGTTGTGTGTGAACTGTCACCAAGAGACTGTTTTTCATTTTGTGTGCAAGTGTGAATAAAACACTGTTTGTTGCACAATCTGGACTCCTGGTTTTGCCTCTAAACTGCACCCGCACCGCTGACTACCAGAGCGACTCCCCACAATATATATATATATATATATATATATATATTTATACACATACTAACTATGAAATGTGGCACTGCTGTCTCCCTCATAACTGTAAAAATGCAGAAAATGCCTGCTGGGGAGGGTTCTTATATGGTAAAGGGGTAGGCAACTTTCCTATTGGTTGCTAGGGATGTTGCTAAGCTCAGACAAAGACATTGCTGCCTTTTCATTGGCCCACAAGCAAGAGGCAGGGAGGAATCATGTGTTCTGATGGGAAAAAAATGACGAATATTCGAAAATACGAATATACTGTATAGCACTATATTCAAAATATTTGCGAATTCTCAAAGTGCCGATATTCACGATAAATATTATAAATACTACTATTACGTGGCGCCTATATCTCACGGCCACATGAGCCATGTGGGGGCTGTACTGGAGGAGGAGGAGGACATTGGAGCACAAGCAATGTGTAGCGAAATGGGTGGTTTTTCTACACAGGTGACAGGAGAGGAGGAGCAGGAGCAGCCGGAGGAGCAAGAGGGAGATGAGGAAGATGAGGCAGAGGACCCAGGCACACCATGGCAGTGTGCAGTGGAGATGGAGGCAGGTAGTCTCTCCAAGTCATTTGCACAAATGGCCCACTGCATGCTCACTTGCTTGGGTAGTGACAGCCGAATTGGGATGACTTCTGGCTCTCCACCTTGTTGGACCCTTGCTACCGGTCCAAAATGGGGGCCTTTTTTACACGCAGCTGAGAGGGAGGACAAACTGACCTACTATAGAGACATCCTATGTAGTCAGTTGGCCACTGCCTATCTGCACTGTCGTCCATTCTCTCACAGGTCTGACCAGGGGGGCCCTCTGTGCTCCTGTTTCACTGCCATGGCTGCTGTGGTGTGGTGGGGTGAGGTGTGGTGGGGTGGGGTGGGGTGGGATAGGAGCAGTACCAGCTCCATCAGCAGCAGCTTGAGTCTAGAGTCGATGAGCAGCTATCTTAACCCGCCCAGTGAAGAAACTTCTCACCAGTGGCAGCAGCTAGACCTAGAGCAGAACCTAAACCAGCAGGAGGTGGCATACTTGGACAGCACCCTGCCACCCCACATTAAAAAATCCACTGGACTACTGGGCAGCCAAACTGGATTTGTTGCCGCAACTGGCCGAGTTTGCCATGGAAAAGCTGTCCTGCCCGTCCAGTAGTGTGGCATCAAAGTGGGTGTTTAGTGCAGCGGGGGCCATAGTTACCCCAAGGAGAACTCGCCTGTCCACTCAAAATGTGGACAGACTGACCTTTGTCAAGATGAATCAGGCGTGGATCAGCTAAGATTTCCACCCACCAATGCCTGATGCATCAGATTAGATCATCCATGCTGCCTCACCCAAACCTTGACAAAAGAGACTGGTTTCTTCTGGCTACCTGCCTCAGCTATTATTCTGATGCTACCACCCATCTGACACCAAGTGCTCCTTCTTACACCCACCATCATCAGTGAGTAGTATTATTGCCACCCACCTCCCCACTCTGTTACCTGGTCACTCTGTGGTCTCCTGATGCTGCTGCCACCTCACCACTGAGGTCTCCTCATGCTGCTGCTTCCACCTCCACACTGTCACCTTGCAAGTCTGTGGCCTTCTTATTATGCTGCTGCCACCTACACACTGTCATTGTGCCACTCTGTGGCCTCCTCATGTTGCTGCTGCTGCCACCTCCACACTATGTTACCTTGCCAGTCTGTGGCCTCCTCATGCTGCTGCTAACGCCATACTATGTCACTGGTCCACTATGTGGCCACTATGTGGCCTTCTCATGCTGCTGTTGCCACCTCCACACTGTCACTTTGCCACTCTGTGGCCTCCTCATTTTTGGGGAGTTCGGGACCCGGACCCGAACATTTTCAAAAAAGTTTGGGTTCGGGTCCGTTGTTCGGCGATTTCTTCCCAATTTCTGAAGGGCGTTTTACTTCTTGCCCTAAGAAGCCATCACAGCCATGCCTACTAATGGCATGGCTGTGATTGGACAAGTGCAGCATGTGACCCAGTCTCTATTTAAGCTGGAGTCACACTGCTCTGATTAGTGTAGGGAGAGGACGCAGCTTCTATGAGGGCAAGATTAGGCAGGGAAAAGTGGTCTTTTCCAGTGGTGGGTGATATGACGCATGATTCTCTGCTGTGCTGGGGCCAAAATAACTGAAAGTGGCCTTCTCCAGTGGTGGGTAATATGACGCCTTATTCCTTGCTGTCGGACCTCTCTCCTCTTTCTGGGTGCTGGGGTCTAAATAACTGAAATTGGCCTTCTCCAGTGGTGGGTTATATGACACCTTTTTCCTTGCTGTGGGACCTCTCTCCTCTGTCTGGGTGCTGGGGCCTAAATAACTGAAAGTGGCCATCTCCAGTGGTGGGTGATATGATGCCTTATTCCTTGCTGTGGGACCTCTCTCCTCTGTCTGCGTGCTGAGGCCTAAATAACTGAAAGTGGCCTTCTCCAGTGGTGGGTGATATGACGCCTTTTTCCTTGCTGTAGGACCTCTCTCCTCTGTCTGGGTGCTGGGGCCTAAATAACTGAAAGTGGCCATCTCCAGTGGTAGGTGATATAATGCCTTATACCTTGCTGTGGGACCTCTCTCCTCTGTCTGGGTGCTGGGGCCTAAATAACTCAAAGTGGCCTTCTCCAGTGGTGGGTGATATGACGCATGATTCTCTGCTATGAGACCTCTCTCCAATTGATATTGGTTAATTTTTATTTATTTTATTTTAATTCATTTCTCTATCCACATTTGTTTGCAGTGCATTTACCTACATTTTGCTGCCTTTTGCAGCCCTCTAGCCCTTTCCTGGACTATTTTACAGCCTTTTTAGTGCCCAAAAGTTCGGGTCCCCATTGACTTCAATGGGGTTCGGGTTCGGGATAAAGTTCGGGTCGAGTTCAGATCCCGAACCAGAACATTTTCGTGAAGTTCGGCCGAACTTCTCGAACCCGAACATCCAGGTGTTTGCTCAACTCTAGTCAGGAGGATAGTTTCCCTGCTCAAACATAGTAATTCCTTGGCTACAACTTTGGCTTTGTTTGTCAAGGGGCATAGAGGATGGCTTCTCCAGGAAGGTTTGCTTAGTCACTAAGATTGGGGGTCCATTCGCAGAACCATATCTGTTTTTGCGGACCACAAATTACAGGTCCGCAAAACACGGCGGTGTGCACGGATGCCACCTTTGCGGATCAGAACATCCTGTCTTTTAATGGCAATGCCTATCCTTATCCATAAAACAAACAAGAGTAGGACATTTTCTATATATATATATTTTTTTTTTTTTGCATGGCCACGAAATGGAAGCACGGATCCGGACGGCAGACCTTGTGCAGTCCATATCTCTCTGTCCCAAAAATCAATCAATCAAAATTAAATAAATGGGTCCACATGAGCTCTGCAAAATTGCTGGACTTATGCGGAAAAAAAAAATTACAGTTGTGCGAATGGGCACTGAATGTGCCTGAGGTTCATCTGATCCCCATAGACAATCTCTGTGAAGAGAGACAGTCTGGTTAAGAACCGTTTTGTTCCTTACCATTTCATCTGTCTAGGAGGTTTTGTCCCCAAATTAATACTATTTAGAATCCATCTTTATTACTTAAGGGTCTCCTTTGCACAAGATACCTCTAGATCTAGGTTCATTCTTGTCATTATCATTCCAAAGAACATAAACGGTGTTCAGAGGTGACAGACAGAGGAGATTTAGTTTTGAGTTTCAGGCTCTCCAAACACTAGAAAATAGAAATTGGAAATTGGAAAACATCATTTTTAGGACACTAGGCGTGAAGTGGGAGCAAGATTGCAAAACCTTTTCTTAAATTGTGCAACGATTACGTCTGGATAGAATTTTGTATTAAGAAAGGTTATTCCCTCTGGTTAAAGAAATTGCCCCCAAGGCAAATAGAAATCAATCCCTCACAAAGCCACATATGATGGTTTATGTTCAGTACTTCACAAAAAAATCTTGACCTCTTTCCCACAAAATTTTAGGGGTCCTCTCAAGAGTGTATGCAGTGCTAAAGCCACAGGTAAGATGGAGGCTGATGTATATTATAGATCTGACGTATCTAAAGAAATACTTTCTCAGTAGAAATTCAAGATGGACAATATCCGCTGTCATCACATTCACCAGCAGAACAGATGATAGATCTCGGAGATGTTTATATACATGTTACTGCCAACCCATTGCAGGTTGTCAGGTGTGGCATTACTCACCAGGGCATGGTATCTCATCTTCAATTCACTTGCCTTTCCTTTGGTTTATCATCAGCGCATGGAGTTTTTACTAAGTTAGTTGTGACACTAACTTCAGCCCTGTGGTTAAAAGGCTTCCAGTTAGACTCTAGAAACTGGCTGCTTAAGCACACAGGAGCAGATCCAGAAAATCAAGGTGAATGCTAGGTCTAAGATCCCATCACCAAGTGCCAGTCAGGACCGCTAGGAGGATTATAGAGAATTTGACCTCATCTATAGATGCTGTACCATGGGCATTAGTGCGCATTGCAAACCAGCATCCTTTCACGATGAAACCAATATTTATCAACTCTGGTACGTCTTGTGGTGATCAAGCCAGAAATTCAGGAAGACCCGTCTTGATGTAAACCAGAAAGAATAAACGGCCTGTCTTTCATTTGGGAAGGAATTTTCATCCATAGCTATAGTGATCATCTGTCCAGGAGGGCATGATTCCCTCAATAGCTACAACTTTCCAGAGGATATTATTGGAGATACAGTCCAGCCAGATCATCTGGTTCAAGCAGGCCTATAGCATCCAAGCTGGAGATATTTCAGGTTACAGCCTGAAATCTGACGGATCAGGACTGAAGAAGGGCTCGTAAGATGTGGCAGTGAAAACTTTGTTGGCGGCATTCTGGCTGCTAATAAAACATATGGTAGAGTTTGGATACATTTCAAGGTCTGGTGTCATAAGAGATCATAACAGATGTAGAATCCTGATCTTCTGAAGTCTTACATTTTTTCCTGGAAGGTTTCCAGTTAGGTTTTAACTTAAACACTGTAAGAGTGCATTTATCGGCTGCCAATGCTCACATAAATGCAGCCTTTATGCATTCACACATTTTAGAGGATTTTTTAAAGCTTTATTTAATTTTTATTAATCAGTTAAGCCTCCTATTGAAGCCTGTGATTGTACTGTTCTCTTCAAGACCCTGGTTGAATCTCCATTTGAGCTTTTTAAAGAAGGACCACTAAGGTTTGTATCTTGGAAGGTTTTATTTTTGGTGGCAATTGCATCAGCCAAGAAATTTTCAGACTTTGCGAGCTCTATCATGTAAAGGGCCTTATCTGATGGTACATCAAGAAGTAGTGCAGGGACCATCACATGAATATTGCGGACACCATTCAAGTGAATGGGTCTGCAATTTGCCTGCAGCGGCCCTACGGTGGGTGCCCGGGCATTGCGGACCGCAATTTGCACATGGTCATGTGCATGAGCCCCAAGTCTGCTTCTCAATCGCAAGTACTCCAGTTACCAGGTGGAGTTACAGCACACTCAACTCGATCCACTCTGTTGCTTGGATGAGGGGAAAAAAAACACAGTGGCATTGGATCAAATATGCAGGGCCGCTGCATGGTCTTCTCCATGCACGTTTACATAACATCACACTCTGGATGCATCTGCTGCTTGCAATTCAGCCTTTAAATTGATTATTAAGAATGCAACTCCCCCCCCCCCCTTATTTAATACTACTTCTTATATCCCTTGTATGTGCTGCCTGAAGGATGATAAGGAAAGTGTAAATTTGCTTACTGAAATTTATTTTTCCTTGAGTCCAAAGGCAGCACGTATATCACTCCCTGAAAAAGACATTGCTTGGAAAACACGTCTGCCTAGTTGGTGTGCACTCCTTTATAGTAGGGTTAATTAGTCTTATTTACTAATGATTTGTCTTCTCTCCTAGACGGGTGGAGCACTAACCCTTTGTTTGTTCTGCTCTTGGACTCAAGGAACGATACATTACTGTAAGCAAATTAACACTTTCTCTGTCTCTCCTCTTGCATAATCTGAGTATGGACATATAATTACTTACAGCCCCTTGATATAATTCAACTTCTCGGTCTGTGAAATAGGGCATCTTCTTAAATGGATTAACTGAAATAAGTACAGAACCTATGTATGTCTGGTGGCAGAGTAAAGGAAATAGTGTCATGCAATAAAATATTACAACAACTAAAGTTATAATTCAAAAGAAATATGTGTAACATAGTAAAATACTTTGCAAGGCTGAAAAAGACATCCATCCAATTCAATCCTGCAAAGCTGATCCAGAGAAAGGGAAAACAAACCTATAAAGTAGAACACTCCTTCCCGACTCCAAATCTGCCAATCAGAATAATAATCAATGACCACTCTCCAGAAATCTTGTAATTATAATCCTATAGTATAGTTATATTCAAGAAAGACATCCAGGTTCCTTTTCAACTGTTTTGTTAAAGGGGTTGTCTCCACACAGACATTTTTTTTTCAAAATAAAATAAATTTCACTTATTCACTTTATGCCCATTTTGATACACTCCATGATCTCCATGATCTTATTGGCCTTCGCTGCAGCTGCCTGACATTAGTTGCTACAGTTAAAAGGGTTGTCCGGGTTCAGAGCTGAACCAGGACATAGCCTCTTCTTGCCCCATTCAGCCCTTTCCGCTTCAATGTCTCCCCTTGCCCTGCGCTGTATCACAAGGCAAGGGCTGCTTGTTTATCTTTTCACCCTGCTTCTGCCTAGCAGTGAGCCCGATGACGTCACCAGCAATAATAGCGCTGGTAGGTCTCCTTACAGCATTAAAACGAGATCTTGAACTAATCAACTTCAGATTTGCTCAACACAAGCTGCTAGTTTAAATATGACCCACAAACCCCCCCCCCCCCCAAAAAAAAAAAAAAGATTAAAAACGCGGGACATAGGAAAACAGATTTCGGCCTAAATTCTTATCACTCCCAGATACTTTTGTGTGCTACCCTGACTATTGGTGTAGTAATCATGCATATATGCTACTAGTTAAAATATAATCAGTCTAAATAAATAAATGATAGGAAACATGTTTGTGAACACAGAAATAAAGGGAAACTGGTTTAGGCCTAAATTTGTTATCCCTCACAGATACCTTTGTTTGCTGGCCTTTGTATTGGGGCTGATCACCTATACGCTGGTTTAATTAAATAATTTCCAACCGTGTGGAAACTGAAAATACATACGGACGTCTGAGGCTTGATGCTCACTTTCTCCTTAATACACACCAGTAGATTGCTGCCACACCATGGGTATTGCTGCAGTAATCAAATATATATTCTACTTAAATTGAAAGCTTGCCCCCCAAAAAAAAAATTTGTTGTGAACTTGTGGAAACTGAAAGTAAATTGACAATTGAGGCATGACATTCAATTTCAACTTAACAAACTCAGCTAGATTGCTGCAGTAATCACATATAGATCGATAGATCTTAATATTTTGAACTCTCTACTTCTGATAGCAGGCACAGCCACAGGTCCTGTCTCCTCTTTCCCTGTCTGTCAGCTGTCCTGCTTCTCTCTATTGTACACAACACACAGAATTAATCTTGATTGATTTCTGAATGTCCCTGACTCCCTTCTCCACAGACCACATCCGTATTTTGTGTAATACACCCACAGTGCTAGGGAGGCTTGTCCCCATTGCTCCCCCCCCCATCGCCAGATTTATTGATGAAGCTCCAGCAGAATCATCAGGGCCATGTGGTCCCTCTTCATTTGCACAAGTAGAAATTAGCCCTGCAATTCCAGGTTCCGCCACAAGAGGTTGTCAGTTGATCACAGATGAAAATTCTACTGGAAATACAGTTGCAGAGAGCATCATACCCGGCAATACCAGCCCTGTGTATTTCATATCTTGAGGATCCAGTTGCTGCAAAAGGGGTCATTGGTTCTGACCAGGCCTGAAGTTGTTCAGTAAAGCTGGAAGACCAAGGAGCCTGATGATTAGTGTTGAGCGCGAATATTCGAATAGCAAATTTTTTTAGCGAATATCGGCACTTCGCTAATTTGCGAATATTTAGAATATAGCGCTATAAATTCGCTATTTCTAATATTCGGGTTTTTTTTGTTTTTTTTTAGTTATATTTTTTTTTTTCCCACTTCCCAAAAGTAGTTCTTACCTGTCCTGAGGATTCCTGGCTTCCTGGCTGCTCTAGTCAGTGCCCGTTGCTGCTTCTGCCGACTTCCGTGCTCATGGAGCGTCCCCATCACCATGGGAATGTCTCCATATACTAAAATGTACTGTCGGATTTGAGGAATTACGTTGAAATCGCAATGCGATTAATTCAAGTTATATTAATCGCATTGCGATTACAACTTAGCACTGCTATCTTACATAGGCTAGAATTAACGAATATGGAATATAGCACTAGCAGTGCTAAGTTGAAATCGCAATGCGATTACTTTAAGTTAAATTAATTGCATTGCGATTTCAACTTAGCACTGCTGCTATATTCCATATTCGTTAACTTTGTTAATTCTAGCAAGCTGACCCATTATAAACCCAGCTCTAAGTTGAAATCGCAATGCGATTAATATAACTTGAATTAATCGCATTGCGATTTCTACTTAGACCTGGTTTACTATGGTTGGCTTGGTAGTATTAGCGAATAGCAAATATGACGAATGTATTCGTCATATTCCTTAAAACGAAGATAACAAAGTATTCTACATCTTCGTTTTAGCAACCTATTCGTCAACTTCGCTAATTCTAGCAATCAAATAGGAAGGTTGACTATAGAGACAGCTGTGTTAAATTCGCTATGCAATTTATTTATTTTTTTATAGAATAATTATATTACTTGATAATTATTATAATTATTCTATTTATTAACAAAAATATATATATAATCTTATAGCGAATTAAACACAGTTGTCTCTATAGTCAACCTTCCTATTTGATTGCTAGAATTAGCGAAGTTGACGAATAGGTTGCTAAAACGAAGATGTAGAATACTTCGTTATCTTCGTTTTGAGGAATATGACGAATACATTCGTCATATTCGTCATCTTCGCTATAATTCTAGATATGAAACCAATAGGAAAGTAGCCTAAGTTAAAATCACAATACGCGATTATTTAAATCGCATATTAATCGCGATAACTAGAATAATGACGAATATTCGATTTCAACGAATATGAAACGAATATTCTTTTGAATATTCGCGAATTTCGTCGAAATCGAATATGGCACCTGCCGCTCATCACTACTGATGATTTTCAGAGGGATGAGATATGAGACTGGCCCATGTTTGTCTGTTTTACTGTTTGGGCCCTACAGTCACCCTCTTGCTTCTTACCTAAAAAATGGGACTCCATTCGTCTATTTCAAGTGGGCATTTATTGCGCCTTATCTTCTCAGGTTAAGAGAATTAAAAAAAGTCACCTGAGATCTGTTCAGCAATGTTCCAACTCGCGAGCTTCAAGGAATGGACTCAAACGCCACCTGTTTTCCGCCTTGAGATGTTTTTGCAGTGTTTATAAGCAAGCACCCAAAGAATGGACTCAAACGATTACCTGAGCTCTTTGTAATTCTGGGACACTAGGCTGTTAAAGCAGCAAGCTGGGGGTCTCTTATTGAACTTATTTTATTTGCAATGTCTAAGCACTTTACCCATTGCCATGGACTCTAATAATACAGAGATGCAGTGCGATCTGTGTTTCATGGACTCTATTTTCATGGAGCCTCAAGTCCAGGACTTGTTCTCAGGTACTTTAAATGGACTTTTTCTACATGTTTAGCTAGTTAGTTAGCTACTTCTGCCTCAGGGTCACTCAGGACTTTAGTATGGGATCACCTGCTACAGTGGTAATTAGTGAGAGTCTTAGGCTTTAAGTATATTGTGCATATGCCCTTAACCCCTTTCTTTCTACACGTGAAAACACTTTGTATATTACAATTTCCATTAATCTGGGCCTAGTTAAGGGTCCACAATCTGTGGGTTTTTGTATCCCATACTGAACTGAATCTGAAAACACTGTGTATATTACAATTTCAATTAATTTGAGCCTAGTAAAGTGTCCACAATCTGTGGGTTTTTGTATCCCATACTGAACTGAATCTGAAAACACTGTGTATATTACAATTTCAATTTATTTGCGCCTAGTAAAGTGTCCACAATCTGTGGGTTTTTGTTTCCCATACTGAACTGAATCTGAAAACACTGTCTATATTACAACTTCCATTAATCTGGGCCTAGTAAAGAGTTCACAATCTGTGGGTTTTTGTATCCATACTGAACTGAATCTTAAAACACTGTGTATATTACAATTTTAGTTAATTTGAGCATGGTAAAGTGTCCACAATCTGTGGGTTTTTGTATCCATACTGAACTGAATCTTAAAACACTGTGTATATTACAATTTCAGTTAATTTGAGCATGGTAAAGTGTCCACAATCTGTGGGTTTTTGTATCCCATACTGAACTGAATCTGAAAACACTGTGTATATTACAATTTCAATTAATTTTGGCCTAGTAAAGTGTACACAAACTGTTGGTTTTTGTATCCCATACTGAACTGAATCTGAAAACACTTTGTATATTACAATTTCCATTAATCTGGGCCTAGTTAAGGGTCCATAATCTGTGGGTTTTTGTTTCCCATACTGAACTGAATCTGAAAACACTGTCTATATTACAACTTGCATTAATCTCGGTCTAGTAAAGAGTCCACAAACTGTGGGTTTTTGTATCCCATACTGAACTAAATCTGAAAACATTGAGTATATTACAACTTGCATTAAAATGGGCCTAGTAAAGGGACCACAATCTGTGGTGTTTGTATCCCATACTGAATTGAATCTGAAAACACTGTGTTATATTACAACTTGCATTAATCTGGGCCCAGTAAAGTGTCCACAGTCTGTGGATTTTTGCATCCCATACTGAACTGAATCTGAAACAAGTGTGTATTAGAATTTTCATTCATCTGGGCCTAGTAAAGTGTCCACAATCTGTGGGTTTTTGTATCCTATACTGAACAGAATCTGAAAAAAATGTGTATATTACAATTTCCATTAATCTGGACCTAGTAAAGTGTCCACAATCTGTAGGTTTTTGTATCCCATACTAAACTGAATCTGAAAACACTGTGTATATTATAATCTCCATTAATATAGTCCTAGTAATGTGTCCACAATCTGTGGGTTTTTGTATCCCATACTGAACTGAATCTAAAAACTGTCTATATTACAACTTGCATTAATCTGGGCCTAGTAAACTGTGTACAAAATCTGTGGATTTTTGTGTCCAATACTGAACTGAATCTAAAGTGTGTATATTGTGTAATTGTGCAATTTCCATTAATCTGGCCTAGTAAAGATTCCACAATGGGTGTTTTTTTTTTTTATCCAATACTGTCCTGTATCAGAAAACGGACAGTAAAACAATCTGTGCCACATCTACAGACAAAACCATTAATATGAAGAAGGCGAACACAAAGGAACGTGGAAGTGGGCGTGATGCTGCTGGTGCAAGCATAAGCCGTAGCCCTGTGCGCAAAGAAAATGTGCCTGCTGCCACTGCACCAGAAAAAACAAGAAAATCCACCTTACCCAGCTTCATGTCCAACTTAGCTGGGCGGCACAGGACAACACTGTCCAAGTCGGACCAGTGCGAAGAGGTGGTCGGTTGGATTGCAGAAGATAATGCTTCCAGTCGGTTAAGCACCACCCTCTCACAAAGTCCTCACCCTCCACTAAATCCAGTCTCTGTAGCCAAGAGTCTGGTCAGCCGAATCCTCACACTGATCCTCCTTCCTCCCACCATGTCGAGTCTGGCCAAACAAGTGATCCCACTCTCAGATATTCACATGACCTCTTTTCATTGCCAGTACTTAGTTTGGCTCTCTCGCCAAGCACGCTTGAAGAGGTACTTGAGATATTGTGCCCTGATTCCCAACCTCTTGAGCCTTCACAGTCTCAAGAAGATGATGGTGGTGAACAGCAATTATTCCTTCACGAGGTGGATGATCATGAGACACAGTTGTCAATCACTGAGGTTGTGGTTAGGTCAAGTCAGGAGGATGAGCAGAGTGAGGAAGTGGAAGAGGTGGTGGTGGATGATGAGGTCACTGATCCAACATGGGTAGGTGAAAAGCTGAGCGAGGACAGCAGTAATGAGGGGGAGGGATCCGCAGCACCGAAACAGTCTGGAAGAGGCAGTGGGGTTGCAAAAAGGAGACCTCGGCCAACACCACACAGGCCCGCAACCGTTACACCGAGCAGCCCCATGCATAAATCTACCTTGCCAAGGGGTAGGTGTTCCGCAGTATGGAGCTTTTTTGAGGAAAGCGCAGACGACAAAAAAGTGGTAGTTTGCAACCGGTGCCATACCAAAATGAGCCGGGGCGTGAACACTAGCAACCTCACCACCAACAGCATGATCCGCCAGATGGCATCGAAGCACCCTAAGAAGTGGGCCAAATGCCTGGGACCGCAATCTGGGTCTGCGGGTGACACCACTGCCTCCTCTTCCCCTGTATTATGCACTGCTGGCCAATCCAATGTCGCAGGCGCAGGCCCGGATGCCCCTCGCCCTGCACCTGGACCTTTGTATGAACCGTCAGCAACAACATCCACTTCCCTGTCCCAGCGCAGGGTCCACATGTCGATAACACAGGCATTTGAATGCAAGCGCAAATAACCACCCAACCACCCAGAGGCCATAGCACTAAATGCGCAACTTTTGAAATTACTGGCCCTTGAAATGTTGCCATTTAGGCTTGCTGACACTTAGACCTTACACAGCCTGATGTCGGCGGCTGTCCCTCGGTATGCAGTCTCCAGCCACCACTATTTTTTACGGTGTACCGTGCCTGCCTTAAACCAGCATGTGTCCCAGAACATCACCCGTGTCCTGACCAAAGCACTTACTAAAAGGGTCCGCCTCAACACGGACACATGGACAAGTGCTGGTGGCCAGAGATGCTACATTTCCCTGACCGCACACTGGGTGAATGTTGTGGAGACCGGGAGCAAGTCGGACCCTGGATGGGACAGGTGCTACCTACTCCTAGGATTGCGGGCCCTATGTACATGAGGTTCTCTGCCAGCATCTGTTACTGGCTCCAACCCCCACTTCTCCTCCTCCGCCACCTCCTCCTCCACTTCCACCTCCAACAGCAGTCAGCCATCAGTCACTAGCTGGAAGCAGTGTAGCACTGCTGTGGCTAAGCATCAATAGGCCGAGCTGAAGCTGATCTGCTTAGGGGACAAACAGTACGCTGCAGAGCTGTGGCAGGGTATAAGGGACAAGACTAAGCTGTGGCTCTTGCCACTCAACCTACAACCAGGCATGGTTTTGTCTGACAATGGCCGTAACTTGGTGGCGGCTTTGGAGCTTGGCCACCTGACACACATCCCCAGCTTAGCCAGCGTCTTAAACTTACTGGTTTAGTGGTTTATAAAAACCTACCCCAATTTGGCAGAGCTACTAGTGAATGCGCACAGCAAGTCGCCCACAGCTTCAGCCTGTCTGTCAGCGGCTTCCAGCTTACCGACTGTTGTGAGACGTGAGCACGCGCTGGAACTCTACTTTCTACATGTTGGCCAGGCTTTGTGAGCAACAGAGGGCAGTTGTGGAATTCCAGATGCAGCATGGTCGTCGCCTTTCCAGTCAACTGCCACTATTCACAAGTGAGGAGTGGGCATTGATGGCAGTCTATAAGGTTTTAAAAAACGTTGATGAATCCAGCAGCATGGTCGTCGCCTTTCCAGTCAACTGCCACTATTCACAAGTGAGGAGTGGGCATTGATGGCAGTCTATAAGGTTTTAAAAAACTTTGATGAATCCACACAGAGTTAGTGGCGATAACTCTATTATTAGCGTAACCATCCCACTGCTCTGTCTACTCAAACGATTGCTTCTCACAATTAAGGGGGGCGCTCTGAATGTGGCAGATGAGGAAATGGGGGAGAACATTACACAGGGTGATAGCCAGACCACCCACAGTTAGTCTTCTCAGCGCGAATTGGGCCATGAAGAGAAGGAGGAGCTGGAGACAGTTGGAACTTTAATTCCATCTGTTCAGCGTGGATGGGCAGAAGAGAGGAGGAGGAGGATGAGGGTGTAGAGAGTCATCCTGAATTTGACATCGACGTCTTGCCCGTTGGTAATCTGGCACACATGGCTGACTTCATGTTAGACTGCCTTTCCCGCGACCCTTGCGTTATACGCATTTTAGATAACACAGATTACTGGGTGTTCACCCTTCTTGACCTTGACCTTCCTGCTACAAAGAGAACTTCTCATCTCTCATTCTTGTGGTGGAGAAGACAAGTAAAACGGTAAAATACCAGAAGGTACTTATTGAGAGATTGATCCAAAATTTTCCATCTGACAACGCGGCCGCCAGAGTCCGTACTTCCTTAGGCAACCGAGGAAGGGAGACAAAAGGAACACATAGCAGTTCTAACAGATGCAGGGCAACACTCTCCAAGGCATGGGGCACTTTTATGACACCCCGCCAGCAACCTTAACCTGAAGCGCGACCTAGTGCTACACGGAGGGAAAAGTTTTGGAAGATGGTGAAGGATACGGACCGTGTCAGTGTCCTAAAGGATCCCTCAGTGCCTTACAACTACTGGGTGTCCAAGCTGGACGCGTGGCACAAACGTGCGATCTACGCCTTGGAGGTGCTGGCCTGCCCTGCTGCCAGCGTATTGTCTGAGCATGTATTTAGTGCTGCTGGTGGCATTATAACTGATAAGCGTATCCGCTTGTCCACTGACAATGCTGACCGGTTGACTCAGATAAAAATGAACAAGGCCTGGATTGCCCCTGACTTCTCAACTCCACCAGCGGAAAGCGGAGATGATTGATGATGAACATAAAGGCAATTTCAATATATTGTTTATAATGTACTCAGTCTACTGTAGTGTATTTCCATGCACCTTTTCCACCACAAAAAGGTGTACATGGTTGAATCTTGTTTTCTTCTCCTCCTCCTCCTCATCCTCCTCCTCATCCAGATTGTATATATGCCCTCCACTACAATTTTTAAAGAGGCTCAGCTCACCAGCAAGCTCTCAACCATAATGTTTTAGAGGGTCAGCTAACCAGCAGACCCTCAACCATAATGTTTTAGAGGGTCAGCTCACCAGCAGACCCTCAACCATAATGTTTACAGGATCAGCTCACCAGCAGGCCCCCAACCATAATGTTTTATAGGATCAGCTCTCCAACAGGCCCCCAACCATAATGTTTTATAGGGTCAGCTCACCAGCAGGCCCTCAACCATACTGTTTACAGGGTCAGCTCACCAGCAGGCCCTCAACCATAATGTTTACATGGTCAGCTCACCAGCAGGCCCTCAACCATAATGTTTACATGGTCAGCTCACCAGCAGGCCCTCAACCATAATGTTTACATGGTCAGCTCACCAGCAGGCCCTCAACCATAATGTTTACATGGTCAGCTCACCAGCAGGCCCTCAATCATAATGTTTTATAGGGTCAGCTCACCAGCAGGCCCTAAATCATAATGTTTACAGGGTCAGCTCACCAGCAGGCCCTCAACCATAATGTTTTATAGGGTCAGCTCACCAGCAGGCCCTCAACCATAATGTTTACATGGTCAGCTCACCAGCAGGCCCTCAATCATAATGTTTTATGGGGTCAGCTCACCAGCAGGCCCTACACCATAATGTTTACATGGTCAGCTCACCAGCAGGCCCTCAATCATAATGTTTTATGGGGTCAGCTCACCAGCAGGCCCTAAACCATAATGTTTTATAGGGTCAGCTCACCAGCAGGCCCTAAACCATAATGTTTTATAAGGTCAGCTCACCAGCAGGCCCTCAACCATAATGTTTTACAGGTTCTTTGGAATTTTTGGCAGCCCTTTCACTTAGTGCATAGGCTTTATGAGTGTAGGAGTCCCACTACTTGAACAATTGTACCACAATGTGAACGGGGCCTTCCTTTATGTGAAATGCAGGCTTTTTTGGAGTGCCTCTTGCTTGTAATTTTTGTGTCAGCACTTGCACTTAACATACAATTGAATATACAGGAAACAATGTTTCCTAACAATTTTTCCTGTTTTTTTTTTTTTTTTTGGGGGGGTGAGGGGTGGAGTTGTGCGTATCTTTGTCAGTCTGTAAAAGTGGCATACCACTTGGACAACATGGTTCCCAGCTGAGACTTGGGTGTCCAAGATACATCCAGACATCGTCCCCATGCTGTTCCTGATCCTTTTAGGTGGTGTTTCTGTCACTTTCAGACCTTTTCCAATGGACCAGGCACCCTCCCCTCTTCAGAGTAGGGGGGGGCATGGTTGTCTCCTATTGACTTCCATTATACTCATGTCCTCGGCTGAGTGCACGAATATCGCGGAGTGTTCGGACCGGACATCCGCACACTTTGGTGCTCGCTCATCACTAATGGCGTGGCATGGATAGGCAGAGCAGAAAAATAGGAGGGTACTGGACAGCCTGAATTAACAGAACTGACCCCCGGAATGCACACAAGAACAGAAACATCCTGAATTAACAGAACTGACCACAAGCTATGCAGACTGGGCCCTGAAACTCCACGCTCCACGCTCAAAGACAAAAGTAGCAGCCTAATGAGCGCACCTGAAAGGACACACCCAACTGAAAACAGAATGACTGTTTGAATCAGGCCTTGTTTGATATATTTACTTATCTATTTCAGTATATCTTGTTCTCATTAAACCCATGCACAGTTAAATATTACATGAATTATCTACTTGCAATGGCACAAGTCCAATTTAAGGATTCCCCAACTTACAAAAGCTAGCCTATGGCCAGGCTGTATGTAGCTAAGCCACGCCTAATTGAAGTGGCCAAAATTGTGCAGGTATTGGCTGCCACGGGTGCATATGTCTTGAACATCTGCAGCCTAGCCATGACACCTGGCTATACCATTATATGAGACTGTTTTTGACCGCGCAGTCAAAAACAATTCAAAATGATATACTTTTTTTTTTTTACATTTTGATTCAGTTTTGAGTGCTTTTTTTGGTGTCGTAGCTTTAGAGTTTTCTGCTTGTTACCTATCTTCTAATATATAAAGCTGAGTGTATGTATATATGTATGTCTGCTAAAGGAATCTGCACCGTCACATTTACTATCACGAAATTGGGCACACAGGTACATCAGGTGTCCGGGAAGGTTTCAGACCAGGTCTCAGCTCTCTGGGAGGTACCGTTCCTAAGATATTCCCAATAAAATGCATTAGCCAATAGAAGCTCGCTGGAAGTTTGTCTCCACACACAGTTTTACTCCAGGTAACCGTACCAACCCAGCCATGTTTCTTTACTGCTGGACATAGGCTTTAAAGGAAATATGTCACCAGGATAATTGCTATTGGAGTAAAGCTATGGCCTAATAGCACTTAGTACCTTATTTTCTGAGGTTTCCATAACAACTCTGTGGATGACACTGTAAAGGGAGCAGAGTGCTGTGGAGGTCACAGTTCAGGATCAGATAGGGTGGCCATTCAAGTCACCCTTAAACTTACCCACCCAGGTCTCGCTAAGCCACGTCCCCAATCCGTTTAGGTCAACTTCAGTCAGCTGCAGAGGTGGGAGGGATGGTGACTTTCTCTCTGCAGCTGACTCTCAGACAGGACAGTGCTGCTGTCTTAGCGTGAGCTGTTAATAAGGCAGTGCCCCTATCCAGTTAGGCCATGCCTACTCCCACTCTTCAGCCAACAGGCATTGCCAAAATGAAGTTAAAAATCAACTTCTGTCAGTTGCAGATGTGGGAGGGATGGTGACTTTCTTTCTGCAGCTCACACTCATACAGAACAGTGCTGCTGTCTTAGGGTGAGCTTATTAAAAGGACACGCCCTGGATCCAGTTAGGCTAAACCCCCTCCCACTCCTCAGCCAACAGGGATTGAAAAAATGAAGTTAAAAATAAACTTCTAGGTCCCCCCCGCAGCCAACTGGGATTGCCAAAATTTAGTTAAAAATCAACTTCTGTCAGCTGCAGAGGTGGGAGGGACGGTGACTTTCTCTCTGCAGCTCATTCTCAGACAGGACAGTACTGCTATCTTAGGGTGAGCTGTAAATAAGGCCATGCCCCCTATCCGGTTAGGCCATGCCCACTCCCACTCTTCAGCCAACAGGGATTGAAAAATTAAGTTAAAAATCAACTTCTAGGTCCCACTAAGCCACAACCCTGACCTGTTTCGGCCACACCCGCTCCCCTACGCAGCCGATGGAAGTTAAAAATCAACTTCTGTCAGCTGCAGGGGTGGAAGTGAGGGGGGCTTTCTCCTTGCAGCTCACTCTCAGACAACACAGTGCTGCTGTCTGAGAGTGAGCTGTTCAAAAGGACATCCCTGTGTCTGTCCAGGCCCTGCACCAGATGGAGGACATGGAGTCTGAAAGCCGGACTGTACGGCCTAAAACTGGATCTCTGGCCACTTTAGGGGCAGGCTGCAGTGGAGGTCACAGTTAAAGGAATGGTGCATAATGGATGTCAGTGTTGAGGGGCAGATTGCTGTAAAGGCCACTGTTAAGGGGGAGGGCCTCTGTGGAGGTCACTGTCAAGGTGGTGGTGTGCTGTGAAACTCACTATTAAAGGGGAATGCTGCTGTGGCGATCCCATTTTAAGGGGCGGAGCACTGTGGGTGGTCAGTGTTAAGGGTTGGGGGCTGTGGAGGTCACTGTTAAGGGGCGGGGTGCTGTAGATGTCACTGTTATAGTGGATAGTGTTGATATCACACAAACATTAAATTAAATAGATTAAATATACCCGGCTGAAGCCGGGTCCTTCAGCTAGTATATAATATAGATTACTACTCTGATCTTCATAAACGACCACAAACCAGACACTTGACATCTAAGTCCATGGAGGTCAACATTCACAATTTATAACATCTGTATAACAAATTATTACACGGAAAGGAATCTGAAAACTATCTAAAAAAACTTTCTGTACTTTCAGCATGTAGCAACGCTAGATGTGTCATACACTGCAGCACTTCTCCGGGATACCTCTTCCTTCCTCTCTTGATTCTCTTGTCTATTTAAGGACTCTATTTCAGTTAACCACTTTCTTTCTTCATTTTACTCTCCTACACAAAAAGAGCTTCTAATTCAGCATAGGAAGCTGCTGGTTTTAAATTATGTTATCTTAGATATTTTGATAGTTAAAGAGCTACACCTATCTGGGACGTTTATAGATATATGCTATAAATGTCTGATAGGTGGAGATCCAACCACAGAGACCTTCTCCTAGCAAGGCCTGGGCCCAAAATGAATGGAGAGTAAGCTGCATGTGCACAACCACCCTCCATTCACAGCTTTGTGACTTCCAGTGCTGGGCCAACTATTTTAGGTCGGCTGTTTTCTTTTGCGTCCGAAAGTAGAATGGAGGAGTAGCCCCTCATGCATGGCTTGCTCTTTATTCACTGCACTTTCTTGGCTGTTTTTGAAAGTCCTAAAGCAGTGGATGAAGAGAACACTGCACAAGTGCAGCCTGCTGTCTGTTCATGGCAGGGCCCTGTTCTTGAGATAGGAGTGGGTCCCAGAGATGATCCCTTTAAGAAAATATATAATGGGCATGGTTATGGTGACCACATACATACAAAAATAGGTTAAGATCCTAGACAATGATACAAAACAAATTAAAGAGGTTGTGAAGCCTGTTTGTATTGATGACCTATTCTCAGTATAGGGCATCGATAAATGATCGGTGGGAGACAGACACTCTCCACCCCCGCCGATCAGCTGTTTGAAGAGGAGGTGGTGCTCTATGTAAACGCTGCTTCCTTTTCATTACACTACCTTTCAACTCGGAAGGGAGTGTAATTACAAGTACTTGCTCCATTCACTTAAATGGAGCGAGTCCTAGTAATTACACTATGCTACAGCTACCAGGAAGACGACACATAGTGTAATGAAGAGAAAGCAGTGCAGATCAGATATTGATGGCCAATCCTGAGGATAGTATTAGATAGGTTGGGTGGTGCTCCACCAGGATGGTGTGGGTCACAGGGAATGGTTCCCAAGCCAGGTATACAAGTAAGGAAATAAAGGTTCCTGGACTCCACTGCTTTTCTTTTTGCGTTTATTTTACAGCTTGGTTTACAAAATGTGGTTTGCCAGTTGCAGGTAAAGTATACAACATTTCGGCACTAAGCCTTCCTCTGGAAACTGAATGTGCCGCACTGTATGTATGACCGCTGTGCAATGCTCTGTGGGGCTGCTACGGCGCTCCCTTTGCTGCCCTGGCAACTGGCAAACCACATTTTGTAAACCAAGCTGTAAAATAAACGCAAAAAAGCACAGCAGTGGAGTCCAGGAACCTTTATTTCCAATCCTGAGGATAGGTCATCAATATAAACAAGCAGGACATGTTTTTGAAAGCTGGCATTATTCTATTATAACTCTCTCTGCCTTTATCTGTGTCTTGGGTTTCTGGTCACAAGTCAACTATATAGACAATAGACAAACAAGAGATTGCTAACATAGTTTGCCTGGGAAACACTTCTCAAACTCAAGGTTGCTTAGCTGGGAAAGGGCATGACTTTTGAAAGATGTGAAAATGTGCATAAAAATTGCACCAATTCATTAAGTAAGCCAACAAATAGTTGGTGTAAAGTTAGACATAATAGTCCACCTACTGTATGCACCAAACTTATCATCCAGCATGAGCCACTGTGACAAAACTTTGGGGATCTTCACACCATTTAACACCTTAGCCTGTTTTGGGCCTTGCGGACCAAGCAATTTTTTTAAAATCTTTTCTTGATTTTAAAATCTTTTCTTGCTGTTGCATTCCAACAGCTATAACTGTTTTATTTTTCTATCAATGTTTTTTTGGGGAATATTTATAGTTTTTAATGGCACCATTTTGGGGTATAAATAACCTAACCCATTTGAACTCTATGTAAAGACATGAAAATGGCTATCAACTGACAGTCCCCATCCAACCTGAGAGAGCTTGAGAGGATCTGTAGAGAAGAATGGCAGAAAATCCCCAAATCCAGGTGCAAACTTGTGGAATCCCACCCAAGAAAATTGGAGGCTGTAATGGCTGTCAAAGGTGCCTCAACTACTGTAAAGCTATGTACCTTCGCACTAGCAGTAGCTACAATACGGCAGGCTGGTCCAGGATGCAATTGGAGGATTGGCCAGACACAAACCGCAGCATGAATCGGTTTGTGTCCGGCAGGTTCTCCGCTTACCAGCTGTATGCTGATGGAATCTGGTGAATTCCAGCATGCTGTTCTCTGCAGGAACAGCTTTCCAGAATTCACACCGCTGGTATGAAACTAGCCTAAGTGCTAAGTAGAATACTTATGTCAATGCAATATTTTAGTTTCTCCTTTGCAATAAATTAACAAAGATTTTGCACATTTACATATTCTGCATTTTCACTTTGTCATTAAGGGGTGTTAAATGCAGAGTGATAGGAAAAAAATGTGAAAGAGTGTAAAGACTTGCCAAATGCCTTGTTTAATTGTTTAGAATCCAATCTAAAACAGGAATTGTAAATAGTAAGATACTATCAAGGATGGACACCAGGGGAGGGAGAGAAAACAGAGCTTGTGTGATCTCTCCTCTTGTTCTCTTATTTTTGTCCTTATTGCAATGACATTATGCACTCCACCACTGTTATTTGGGGTTGAAATTAATTTTGGATATTTTAGGGTATAACAGCACATTTTGAGTGTGATGAAGGGGTCTGTATTAAATGTTAGCTGTTTTGCAGTTCAAGGTCATTATCTTAGACGGATGCAGGGAAGGGAGGCTGGTAAGCAGTGTGCACCAACTACTGGCATCTTGCAAGCTTAGCACTGCATCAGAGGAAACCAAAGTGCAGTGCTAGCTAGTGTCCAGCAGGTCAAAGGCACAGCTCCTTTGAGGAAAGACTAGAGCCAAGGACTGTGCTGTTGAAGTGTGTGCGCCCAGGGGAGGGAAGAACAGGGTTGTGATAGACCCCAGAGATACTTTTCTTGGTAAGGAGGTCTCTGGTAGTAAACCAGGGCAATTATTGGACCATGAGAAGATGGGAGTCTTCTTGTGTTAACCTATGCATCTCCAACTGTATTTTAAGAGGGGGCTACCTTGAAACGCATTATTTCTTTGAACAATAAAGGAACTTCAGGATCACTTTTAGCCAATGCTTGTGCCTTCTTTTGTTTAACTGGAGGTTGTGACCAGCCTCCATCCCTGCATCATTCATTTGGTGTCCAGAACCCTTCTGAGACAGATTAAGACATGGCAGTGGCACCTGGCGCTGTATGTTCATATCTTTTTAGCACGCCATTATGTTACACTGAGGAGTCGGACGCTGTCGATTTAAATGGGTTGGCACTTGTGTTGGGCGAGCATGCTCGGCCGAATGCCATTTTGGCTCGAGCATCCCGACGCTCGGCACATGGTAGTGTTCGGCCAAACACTGTGTGTGCTCATGCGCGATGCTCGAGTCTCCTCCCCGCATGTTTGTTGGCAGCTACACAGCCAATAAATGTGCGGGGAAGTACTGGCACTCACTGTAATGCCGGTGGTTACTGGCATTACAGTGATTGGCTGGCCGGAACACGTCATCGTGTTCGATATACCACCCGATGACACGTGGTTCGGCTCAGTCTTAGTCAGGGAGAGCTGCAGCAGAAGGGACAGCTAGTGTAGGGACAGGAATTTTTTTTTTTTTTAATTTAGGCAGGGTTTAGTGTTAAAAGGTGTTAGAGACCCAAAAGTCCTATTCAGTGTAATTTTTCCTTAGCAGCTTGTGACAGCAACAATACCTGCACTACATCTTCTGCAAGCATATATACCATTTAATATGCTCAAGGCGAGTAGTAAGGGACGCGGAAGTGGCCGTGCTGCTGATGGTGCACGCAGTGGGCGCAGTGAAACTGTGCCTGCTGCCAGAGCACAAGAAACACACTCATCCACGATACCTAGCTACATGTCCCAGTTTGCAGGGCAGCGCAGGACACCACTCTCGAAGTCACACCAGTACGACCAGGTGGTCGGTTGGATTTGAGCAGATAATGCTTCCAGTTGGCTAAGCACCACCCTGTCCTGCACAAAGTCCAGACTCAGTAGTCAAAGTCTGGTCAACAGAATCCTCACCCTGATCCTCCTTCCTCCCACCATGGAGAGTCTTGGCAAACAAGTGATCCCACACTTGGATATTCCAAGGAGCTCTTTTCATCGCCATTCCTTGATTTGGGCCTCTCACCAAGCCAGCTTAAAGAGGGACATGAGGAGATCTTGTTCACTGATAGAGTTGAGCGAACACCTGGATGCTCGGGTTTGAGAAGTTCGGCCGAACTTCACGAAAATATTTGAGTTCGGGATCCGTACTCCACCCGAATATGACCCCGAAACTGAACCCTATTGAAGTCAATGGGGACCCGAACTTTTGGGCACTAAAAATGCTGTAAAATAGCCCTGGAAAGGACTAGAGGGCTGCAAAAGGCATCAAAATGTAGGTAAGTCCCCTGCAAACAAATATGGATAGGGAAATGACTTAAAATAAAATAAAAATTTACCAATATCAATTGGCAACTTGGAGAAGGAGGTGGAATAGGAGTTTGGGGTGGCGTCAGGTGGGAATGCTATGGGAGTAGAAGTTCTCATCACAGCCAAAAAGGATTCATGTCTTTCTGCAGTGCCACAGGCCTCATTCACAGACTCAGGGCCATGGCAACCATGCATGGGAGTTGAATATGTCATCACAGCCAAGAAGGAATCATATCTGCCTGCAGGGCCACAGGCCTCATTCAAACATTCAGGCCCATGGGAGCCACAAAGAGGAGAATTAAAATCATGCCAAGACAGTATTGATTTCACCCAACAATGCCACAGGCCTCATTCACCGATTCAGACCCATGTCACCCATGAAGAGGAGAGTTACAATCATGCTAAAATAGTATTGATTTCACCCAGTAGTGCCACAGGCCTGATTCACTAATTCAGGACCATGGCACCCGCAAAAAGGAGAGCGGTCCCGTAACAGCAACACAGGCCTCAGGTAAACCTGCAATGGAACAGGCCATTATCATTTATGTAGGCCCCTGACACCCAGACAGAGGAGAGGTCATTTGACAGTATAAAGAGTTTAATGTCTCCCACCAATGCAACAAGTGATTAAACAAAATATTGGCCCCTGACAACCAGACAATGGGGCGGTTATTTGACAGTAAAAAGAGGTTAATGTCTCCCACCAATGCAGCAAGCGATGAAACAAAATATAGGCCCCTGACAACCAGACAATGTAGAGGTCATTTGACAGTATACAGAGTTTAATGTCTCCCACCAGTGCAGCAAGCGATGAAACAAAATATAGATCCTGACAACAAGACAATGTAGAGGTCATTTGACAGTATAAAGAGTTTAATGTCACCCACCAAAGCAACAGGCTATTATCTGAAATGTAGGCCCCTTGCACCCAGACAGAGGAGAGAGGTACCATAGCATAAAATCAGTCTTCAAATCACCCAGCAATGGAAAAGGCCACTTTCAGTTATTTAGGCCACAAACCAACTGAAAGGTGGCATGAAGCAGGATGTGCTCAACCCAAAAATGCAGTTGTGCATATATATACAGGGGAGCAGATCCTGCACTTGTGGCCCGTTGCTAATGGCGATCCCCAGCAAAAATGCATACGGTGGAGGATGCCCTCAGCGGACCACAAGTACCACAATAGACATCCTACACAAAATGGCAATAGTGTGGATGTGATAAATAATATAACAATATAGCAATAACAAATGACAAAACAGGTGCACACTGCGGTTTTACTAAGCCCTCAAACTGATGTTAAAATTGAGAGGTTAGTCAACATGTCCTACAGTGGAGGACATGTCTTAAGCCCGAGCACCACGCCAAGGTCTCTCAAGTAGCTCGGGACCTAACACTCACCTACCTGTGCCATATGGGCAATACCAGGGGCCAGTGGGCAAAATTACAGGAATGTATTAGGCCGACTCGCAACAGACTCCTCAATTACCTCCAGCATGTAACCATGCCTGCAATGGATGGAAAACAGGCTACATTTACATGGGAGTTTATACACCTCCAAACAATTATATATACACAAACCATTTTTTGGAGGTGTATAAACTCCCATGTAAATGTAGCCTGTTTTCCATCCACAGGCTATATTTTGGTGCACCTGTGAGGCCTGGGCCATATTAGCCAGGCTTGGGTGGGGCTCACAGCCCTCTCCCTCCTCCCATTGCAGGTACGGTTACCTGCTGGAGGTAACTGAGGAGTCTGCTGCGAGTCGGCCTAATACATTCCTGTAATTTTGCCCACTGGCCGCTGGTATTGCCCATATGGCACAGGTAGGTGAGTGTTAGGTCCCGAGCTACTTGAGAGACCTTGGCGTGGTGCTTGGGCTTTAGATATGTCCTCCACGGTAGGACATGTTGACTAACCTCTCAATTTTAACATCAGTTTGAGGGCTTAGTAAGACCGCAGTGTGCACCTGTTTTGTCATTTGTTATTGCTATATTGTTATATTATTTATCACATCCACACTATTGCCATTTTGTGTAGGATTTCTATTTCGGTACTTGTGGTCCGCTGCGGGCATCCTCCACCGTATGCATTTTTGCTGGGGATCGCCATTAGCAACTGGCCACAAGTGCAGGATCTGCTCCCCTGTATATATATATATGCACAACTGCATTTTTGGGTTGAGCACATCCTGCTTCATGCCACCTTTCAGTTGGTTTGTGTATATATAATTGTTTGGAGGTGTATAAACTCCCATGTAAATGTAGCCTGTTTTCCATCCACAGGCTATATTTAGGTGCACCTGTGAGGCCTGGGCCATATCAGCCAGCCTTGGGTGGTACTCACATCCCTCTCCCTCCTCCCATTGCAGGCATGGGTTCATGCTGGAGGTAACAGAGGAGTCTGCTGCGAGTCGGCCTAATACATTCCTGTAATTTTGCCCACTGGCCCCTGGTATTGCCCATATGGCACAGGTAGGTGAGTGTTAGGTCCCGAACTACTTGAGAGACCTTGGCGTGGTGCTTATGCTTAAGACATGTCCTCCACTGTAGGACATGTTGACTAACCTCTCAATTTTAACATCAGTTTGAGGGCTTAGTAAGACCGCAGTGTGCACCTGTTTTATCATTTGTTATTGCTATACAGTTATTTAAGCCCCAGCAGCCAGACAGAGGAGAGAGGTCCCATAGCAGAAAATCAAGCTTGATGTCACTCGCCAAAGCAGCAGGCGATTAACAGAAATTTAGGCTCCTGACACCCAGACAGAAGACAGGTTCATTCAACTTGGTGTCGCCCCCAAAATAATGGTACAATTAAAAAAAGAGGATTCAATAAAAAAGTGCCCTGGAGTACAAGAATGTATGGTTGAGGGCGAGGCAGCTATAAATGTCTACTCTGCGCAAGGTACGCACAAGTCCTGTGGGATCCATGCCTGGTTCAGTTTAATGAATGTGAGCTTGTCCACGTTGGCTATGGACAGGCGGCTGCGTTTGGACGCACAGAGGCAACTGCGTTTTTGCAGGCCAGCACCTCCAAAGCATAAAGGGCATACTCTGGTCATGTGGACAATTTGGCCACCCATAAGTTGATTGGGGCAGAACCATCAGTCAGTACGTGGAGGCGTGTGCACATGTACTGTTCCACCATGTTGTTGAAATGCTGCCTCCTGCTAACACGTTCCCTATCAGCTGGTGGTGCAGTTTGCTGTGGCGCATTGACAAAGTTTTTCCACAGCTCGGCTATGCTAACCCTGCTGTCTGAGGAACTGGCCGTGACACAGCTGCATTGGCGACCTCTTCCTCCTCCTTCGCCTCTGACTTCGCCTTGTGCTTCCACTTGTCCCCAGGTGTCAGTTGGGAATGCCCTCAGGAGCGCATCTACCAGCGTGCGCTTGAAGTTGCGCATCTTCCTATCACGCTCCAGTGCGGGAATTAAGGTGTGCACGTTGTCCTTGTACCGGGGATCCAGCAGGGTGGCAACTCAGTACAAGTTAAAATGTGGGCAACTCTGCTGTCTTTGCGCAGGCACTGCAGCTTGTAGTCGCTCATGTGTGCCAGGCTGCCCAGAGGTAACGATAAGCTGTCCTATGTAGGTGGTGTATAATCTGTGTCCTCCGTATCCCCCAGCCACGCTCCAGTGATGACCCTGAGCTGTGTAGGATGCCACCCTGCAGTGAAACCGGTTCCTCATTCTCCTCCTCCTCGTCCTCCAGAAGTGTGTCCTGGCTTTCCACATGTGTACCTGGCCTCTGCTGGTGCAGGAACCAACCCTCTGAGCCACTTCTGTATGACCGGCCTGAAACCCTGTGAAATGCCCCCTCTTCCTCCTCCTCCTGTGCCGCTTCATCTTCCATCATCACCATAATATTTTTTTCAAGGAGACATAGAAGGGGTATTGTAATGCTAACCACGGCGTCATCAGCACTGGCCATGTTGGTTGAGTACTCCAAAGACCGCAACAAGGTACACAGGTCTCGCATGCAGGCCCAGTCACTGGTGGTGAAGTTGTGCTAATCCGCAGAGCGACTAACCCGTGCATACTGCATCTGAAACTCCACAATTGCCCGCTGCTACTCGCGCAGTCTCTCCAGCATATGTAAGGTGGAGTTCCACCTGGTTGGCATGTCTCATATGAGGCGGTGAGCAGGAAGGCTGAAGTAACGATGCAGCGCAGACAGGCGAGCAGCAGCAGGGTGAGAACACCAAAAGTGCGCACATACAGACCACACTTTCAGCAGCAGCTCTGACATGTCTGGGTAGTTTTTAAGAAACTTCTGCACCATCAGATTAAGCACGTGTGCAAGGCAAGGTATTTGCGTCAAATCAGCTAGTCCCAAAGCTGCAACGAGATTTCGGCCATTATTTCACACTACCAGGCCAGACTTGAGGCTCACCGGTAGCAACCACTCATCAGTCTGCTGTTCTATGCCCCTCCAAAGCTCCTGTGCGGTGTGGGGTTTGTTACCAAAACACATGAGTTTTAAAATCGCCTGCTAATGTTTACACCGGGCTGTGCTGAAGTTGGGGGTGAGGTTCTTTCGATGACCGGATGTGGGGGTGGTAGAAGAGGAGGAGGATGATGCGGAGTAGGAGGAGGAAGCAACAGGAGGCAACGAATAATGCCCTGCGATCCTCGGTGGTGGAAGGACATGCGCCAAACCGCTATCCGCCTCAGGGCCAGCCGCCACTGCGTTTACCCAGTGTGCAGTTAGGGAGAAATAGCGACCCTGGCCGTGCTTACTGGTCCATGCATCTGTGGTTATGTGGACCTTGCCACAGATGGCATTGCGCAGCGCACACTTGATTTTATCCTCCACTTGGTTGTGCAGGAAAGGGACGGCTCGACTGGAAAAGTAGTGGCGGCTGGGAACAGCGTACTGGGGGACAGCCACCGGCTCAGCTGTTTGAAACAGTCCGTCTCCACCAGACGGAATGACAGCATTTTAAAGGCCAGCAATTTTGAAATGATGGCATTCAGGGCCAGGGCTCGAGGGTGGGTAGGTGGGTATTTCCTCCTTCTCTGCAATGTTTGGGAGATGGACAGCTGAATGCTGCTGTGTGACATGATGGTGATGCTTAGTGATGGTGTCGTATGTGGTGGTGCTGGTGGAACATCCTCTGTTTGCTGGTCGCCAGGTGCCAAGGTGACACCAGAGGTGGAGGGAGAGGCCGAGCCAGCAGCAGAAGAGGGAGCAGGAGGAGCATGAGAGAGTTCCTTGTTTTTAAGGTGTTTACTCCACTGCAGTTCATGCTTTGCATGTAGATGCCTGGTCATGCAGGTTGTGATCAGGTTAAAAACGTTTATGCCTCGCTTCAGGCTCTGATGGCACAACATGCAAACCACTTGTCTCTTGTCGACAGGACATTGTATGAAGAACTGCCACGCCAATGAACTCCTTGGAGCAGGCCTTGGTCTGCTCAGTGCCTGGGTGCGGTGGACAGTAGCAGGCGTGCTCTCTCTGGAATGGCTGCTGCGCTTTTGCACACTGCTCCCTCTTTTACTGTACTGTTGCCTCTGTGCATCCACCACCATTTCTTCAGAACTGCACGCCTCACTAGCACGACCTTTAGTCCAATCTGGGTCTAGGACTTCATTGTCCTCCACATCATCTTCCACCCATTCATGACCCCTGCTCTCCTCGTCAGTCTGCACATTGCAGAAAGCCACAGCAGTTGGCACCTGTGTTTCGTCATCATCAGAGACGTTTTGCTCAATTTCTATGCAAAAAAGTAAAAAGAAATTGGGGTACGCTGTATGCACAAGTGGTTTGTGGTACAAGAACAAGTATTTTTGTAATAAAATACAGAAAATTTGTATTTCACTGCTGTAAATTGAAATTAATTATTTATACACCGGATGCACAACTGTTTTTTCGGCCTAAAACACGGCTTTTTTCAATAAAACCCCAAAATGCAGTTTTTAACTGCTGTACATTAACAGTAGATATTTATACTATTTATGGACACCAGATTTGGAGAACCAGAACACGGATTTGGTCACCAAAATTCACAAATGCAGTATGAGACTGTTATATATTGGAATAATTAATTAAACGACAGATGCACAAAAGTTTTTTCGGCCTAAAAAAAAAGGGGTTTTATTGAAAAAAAACTGTTTTTTTCAATAAAACCCCAAAATGCATTTTTTTTTACTGCTGTAAATTTAAATTAGATATTTATACCATGTATGTACAACTGCTTTGTGAAGCAAGAATATTGCTTTTTTTCACACAAAAAAAGAATAATGCACTATTTCTCAGCTTTAATGTGAAATCGGTATTTAGGCGGTGTATTTTAAAATGCTTTGTGGATTAGGATTTCCACTTTTTTGTAAAAAAAATACACTTATGCTGTATTTCACAGCAGTAATGTAAAATAGGGGGTTGTAATGGGTGTTTCAGACTGTTTGGTGGACCTTGAATAACGTTTTTTTTTTTCTTTCTATAAAAAACAAAGAATCACTATTTCCATGCAGAAATATAAAATATGTTGTTGGACGGTGTATGCAGAACTGTTTTGTGGACAAGGAATACGTTTTTTCCCCCAAAATTACACGGATTCTCTATTTCACCGCAGAAATGTCAAATATATATTTTGGCGGTGTAAAATAGGCTTGGTGGATAAGAATGACCACTTTAAAAAAGAAAAATTACACTGATGCACTATTTGATAGCTGACATGGAATATACGGTTTAGTGCATAGTATGCAAAAGTGCTTTGTGGCACCACAGAGCCCAGGCTAGATAAATGGACTATGTCACGGCTTTTGTCACCAGAATTCACAAATACAGTTTTTCACTGCTGTAAATTAAATGTAGGTGTTTATACCGTGTATGTACAACTGCTTTGTAAAGCAAAAATATTGCTTTTATTCACACAAAAAAAGAATAATGCACTATTTCTCAGCTTTAATGTGAAATCGGTATTTAGGCGGTGTATTTTAAAATGCTTTGTGGATTAGGATTTCCACTTTTTTGTAAAAAATAATACACTTATGCTTTATTTCACAGCAGCAATGTAAAATAGGTGGTTGTAATGGGTATTTTAGACTGTTTGGTGGACCTTGAATAACGTTTTTTTTTTTCTATAAAAAACAAAGAAGCACTATTTCCATGCAGAAATATAAAATATGTTGTTGGACGGTGTATGCAGAACTGTTTTGTGGACAAGGAATACGTTTTTCCCCCAAAATTACACGGATTCTCTATTTCACCGCAGAAATGTCAAATATATATTTTGGCGATGTAAAATAGGCTTGGTGGATAAGAATGACCACTTTAAAAAAAAAATTACACTGATGCACTATTTGATAGCTGACATGGAATATACGGTTTAGTGCATAGTATACAAAAGTGCTGTGTGGCACCACAGAGCCCAGGCTAGATAAATGGACTATGTCACGGCTTTTGTCACCAGAATTCACAAATACAGTTTTTCACTGCTGTAAATTAAATGTAGGTATTTATACCATGTATGTACAACTGCTTTGTGAAGCAAGAATATTGCTTTTATTCACACAAAAAAGAATAATGCACTATTTCTCAGCTTTAATGTGAAATCGGTATTTAGGCGGTGTATTTTAAAATGCTTTGTGGATTAGGATTTCCACTTTTTGTAAAAATAATACACTTATGCTGTATTTCACAGCAGCAATGTAAAATAGGTGGTTGTAATGGGTATTTCAGACTGTTTGGTGGACCTTGAATAACGTTTTTTTCTTTCTATAAAAACAAAGAAGCACTATTTCCATGCAGAAATATAAAATATGTTGTTGGACGGTGTATGCAGAACTGTTTTGTGGACAAGGAATACGTTTTTCCCCCAAAATTACACGGATTCTCTATTTCACACAGAAATGTCAAATATATATTGTTGGCGGTGTAAAATAGGCTTGGTGGATAAGAATGACCACTTTAAAAAAAAAATTACACTGATGCACTATTTGATAGCTGACATGGAATATACGGTTTAGTGCATAGTATACAAAAGTGCTGTGTGGCACCACAGAGCCCAGGCTAGATAAATGGACTATGTCACGGCTTTTGTCACCAGAATTCACAAATACAGTTTTTCACTGCTGTAAATTAAATGTAGGTATTTATACCATGTATGTACAACTGCTTTGTGAAGCAAGAATATTGCTTTTTTCACACAAAAAAGAATAATGCACTATTTCTCAGCTTTAATGTGAAATCGGTATTTAGGCGGTGTATTTTAAAATGCTTTGTGGATTAGGATTTCCACTTTTTTGTAAAAAATAATACACTTATGCTGTATTTCACAGCAGCAATGTAAAATAGGTGGTTGTAATGGGTATTTCAGACTGTTTGGTGGACCTTGAATAACGTTTTTTTCTTTCTATAAAAACAAAGAATCACTATTTCCATGCAGAAATATAAAATATGTTGTTGGACGGTGTATGCAGAACTGTTTTGTGGACAAGGAATACGTTTTTCCCCCAAAATTACACGGATTCTCTATTTCACCGCAGAAATGTCAAATATATATTTTGGCGGTGTAAAATAGGCTTGGTGGATAAGAATGACCACTTTAAAAGAAAAATTACACTGATGCACTATTTGATAGCTGACATGGAATATACGGTTTAGTGCATAGTATGCAAAAGTGCTGTGTGGCACCACAGAGCCCAGGCTAGATAAATGGACTATGTCACGGCTTTTGTCACCAGAATTCACAAATACAGTTTTTCACTGCTGTAAATTAAATGTAGGTATTTATACCATGTATGTACAACTGCTTTGTGAAGCAAGAATATTGCTTTTATTCACACAAAAAAAGAATAATGCACTATTTCTCAGCTTTAATGTGAAATCGGTATTTAGGCGGTGTATTTTAAAATGCTTTGTGGATTAGGATTTCCACTTTTTTGTAAAAAATAATACACTTATGCTTTATTTCACAGCAGCAATGTAAAATAGGTGGTTGTAATGGGTATTTTAGACTGTTTGGTGGACCTTGAATAACGTTTTTTTTTTTCTATAAAAAACAAAGAAGCACTATTTCCATGCAGAAATATAAAATATGTTGTTGGACGGTGTATGCAGAACTGTTTTGTGGACAAGGAATACGTTTTTTCCCCCAAAATTAAACGGATTCTCTATTTCACCGCAGAATTGTCAAATATATATTGTTGGCGTGTAAAATAGGCTTGGTGGATAAGAATGACCACTTTAAAAAAAAAATTACACTGATGCACTATTTGATAGCTGACATGGAAAATACGGTTTAGTGCATAGTATACAAAAGTGCTGTGTGGCACCACAGAGCCCAGGCTAGATAAATGGACTATGTCACGGCTTTTGTCACCAAAATTCACAAATGCAGTTTTTCACTGCTGTAAATTAAATTTAGGTATTTATACCATGTATGTACAACTGCTTTGTGAAGCAAGAATATTGCTTTTTTTCACACAAAAAAAGAATAATGCACTATTTCTCAGCTTTAATGTGAAATCGGTATTTAGGCGGTGTATTTTAAAATGCTTTGTGGATTAGGATTTCCACTTTTTTGTAAAAAAAATACACTTATGCTGTATTTCACAGCAGTAATGTAAAATAGGGGGTTGTAATGGGTGTTTCAGACTGTTTGGTGGACCTTGAATAACGTTTTTTCTTTCTATAAAAACAAAGAATCACTATTTCCATGCAGAAATATAAAATATGTTGTTGGACGGTGTATGCAGAACTGTTTTGTGGACAAGGAATACGTTTTTTCCCCCAAAATTACACGGATTCTCTATTTCACCGCAGAAATGTCAAATATATATTTTGGCGGTGTAAAATAGGCTTGGTGGATAAGAATGACCACTTTAAAAAAGAAAAATTACACTGATGCACTATTTGATAGCTGACATGGAATATACGGTTTAGTGCATAGTATGCAAAAGTGCTTTGTGGCACCACAGAGCCCAGGCTAGATAAATGGACTATGTCACGGCTTTTGTCACCAGAATTCACAAATACAGTTTTTCACTGCTGTAAATTAAATGTAGGTATTTATACCATGTATGTACAACTGCTTTGTGAAGCAAGAATATTGCTTTTATTCACACAAAAAAAGAATAATGCACTATTTCTCAGCTTTAATGTGAAATCGGTATTTAGGCGGTGTATTTTAAAATGCTTTGTGGATTAGGATTTCCACTTTTTTGTAAAAAAAAATACACATGCTGTATTTCACAGCAGTAATGTAAAATAGGTGGTTGTAATGGGTATTTCAGACTGTTTGGTGGACCTTGAATAACGTTTTTTTTTTTCTATAAAAAACAAAGAAGCACTATTTCCATGCAGAAATATAAAATATGTTGTTGGACGGTGTATGCAGAACTGTTTTGTGGACAAGGAATACGTTTTTTCCCCCAAAATTACACTGATTCTCTATTTCACAGCAGCAATGTCAAATATATATTTTGGCGTGTAAAATGGGCTTGGTGGATCAGGATGACCTTTTTTTTAAAACTAAAATACAGTGATGCTCTAGCTGAAATGGAATATAAGGTTTAGTGCATTGTATACCCATGTGTTCTGTGGCACCACAGATCCCAGGCTAGACAAATGGACTATGTCACCCCTTAAACTTACAAAAGGCAATATAGGGGACTTTAGCAGCCAGAAAAAAAAAGTTTTTTTTTTCCTTCACTGAGCTACGAAATAGGATTAGGCTGATGTCCCTGGCAGGCTGGCAGACATGCAGTACACTGCAGTGCCTAAAATGGCCGCCGACCCCCACCTCAGTAACAGATGGATTACAAATAAATATCTCCCTGGCATAGGCTGGGTACAGAAATTTTGGATTGCTGAAGCTTCCTCCCACTTTATTTGTGGATTAAAGTAGCACAGGTTCTTCTGGTTTCTGCCCTATTCTGTCCCTGATCGCAGCACCAACATCCTCTCCCTAAACTCAAATCAGCAGAGTGACGTGCGGCAGTATGTGACTCCAGCTTATAAAGTGGCTGGGTCACATGCTGCACTCAGCCAATCACAGCCATGCCATTAGTAGGCATGGCTGTGACAGATTCTTAGGGAAGGAAGTAATACGCTTGCTGATTGGCTGCTGTGCAGCCCTTCGGAAAGTGGGAAGAAATCGCCGAACAACGGACCCGAACCCGAACTTCTTTGAAAATGTTCGGGTCCGTGTCCCGAACACCCCAAAATTCAGTACAAACCCGAACTATATAGTTCGGGTTTGCTCAACTCTATTCACTGATTCCCAAACTCTTGATCACAGTCAGGAGAAGATGATTGGTGGAAAGGCAATTAGTGTTTCACGAGGTGGATGATGATGATGAGACACAGTTGCCAATAAGTCAAAGGCAATTAGTGTCTCAAGAGGTTGATGATGAGGATGAGACACAGTTGTCAATAAGTGATGTTCTTGTTAGGTCAACAAGTCAGGAGGATGACCAGAGTAAGGAAGTGGAAGAGGAGGGGGTGGACGATAAAATCACTGACCCAACCTGGGAAGGTGGCAAGCCGAGCGAGGATAGCAGTACAGAGGGGGAGTGATCGGCAGCACCACAACAGGTTGGAAGAGGCAGTGGGATGGCGAAAGGGAGAAGGTGGGCCGCAACAAACAGGACCGCAACTGTTCCTCGGAGCACCATCTTGCAGCAATCTCCCTTGCCAAAGGGTAGGTTTCCGCAGTCTGGCGCTTTTTTGAGGAAAGTGCGGACGATAAAGGAATTGTCATTTGCAACCTGTGCCATACCAAAATGAGCTGGGGCTTGAACACTAGCATCTCACCACTACCAGCATGATCCGTCACAGTGCAGATGAAGCAAAGGGGTTTGTTCAAAAAATAAACAAAGTCCAGGCAAACTACACTGGTAACTAGAGATGAGCGAACACCTGGATGTTCGAGACGGGTTCGAGAGGTTCGGCCGAACTTCCGGAAAATGTCCGGGTTCGTGATCCGAACTCAACCCGAACTTCATCCCGAACCCGAACCCCATAGAAGTCAATGGGGACCCGAACTTTTGGGCACTAAAAAGCCTGTAAAAGACTCCCGGAAAGGGCTAGAGGGCTGCAAAAGGCAGCAAAATGTAGGTAAATCCCCTGCAAACAAATGTAGATAGGGAAATGAATTAAAATAAAATAAAATAAATAAAAATTAACCAATATCAATTGGAGAGAGGTCCCACAGCAAGGAATCATGCGTCATATCATCCACCACTGGAGAAGGCCACTCTCATTTATTTGGGACCAGCACCCAGACAGAGGATACAGGTCCCACAGCAAGGAATCATGCGTCATATCAACCACCACCGGAGAAGGCCACTCATGTATTTTGGACCAGCACCCAGACAGAGGAGAGAGGTCCCACATCAAGGAATCGTGCGTCATATCAACCACCACCGGAGAAGGCCACTCTCATTTATTTCGGCCCAGCACCCAGAAAGAGGATACAGGTCCCACAGCAAGGAATCATGCTTCATATCAACCACTACCGGAGAAGGCCACTCTCATTTATTTCGGACCAGCACCCAGACAGAGGAGAGAGGTCCCACAGCAAGGAATAAGGCGTCATATCAACCCCCACCGGAGAAGGCCACTCTCATTTATTTTGGACCAGCACCCAGACAGAGGAGATAGGTCCCACAGCAAGGAATCATGCCTCAGATCAACCACCAACGGAGAAGGCCACTCTCATTTATTTCGGCCCAGCACCCAGACAGAGGATACAGGTCCCACAGCAAGGAATCATGCGTCATATCAACCACCAACGGAGAAGGCCACTCTCATTTATTTCGGACCAGCACCCAGACAGAGGAGAGAGGTCCCACAGCAAGGAATAAGGCGTCATATCAACCCCCACCGGAGAAGGCCACTCTCATTTATTTTGGACCAGCACCCAGACAGAGGAGATAGGTCCCACAGCAAGGAATCATGCCTCAGATCAACCACCAACGGAGAAGGCCACTCTCATTTATTTCGGCCCAGCACCCAGACAGAGGATACAGGTCCAACAGCAAGGAATCATGCGTCATATCAACCACCAACGGAGAAGGCCACTCTCATTTATTTCGGACCAGCACCCAGACAGAGGAGAGAGGTCCCACAGCAAGGAATAAGGCGTCATATTAACCCCCACCGGAGAAGGTCACTCTCATTTATTCTGGACCAGCACCCAGACAGAGGATACAGGTCCCACATCAAGGAATCATGCGTCATATCAACCACCACCGGAGAAGGCCACTCTCATTTAGTTCGGACCAGCACCCAGACAGAGGAGAGAGGTCCCACATCAAGGAATCATGCGTCATATCAACCCCCACCGGAGAAGGCCACTCTCATGTATTTTGGACCAGCACCCAGACAGAGGAGAGAGGTTTTCACAGCAGAGAATCAGGCATTTAGATCACCCACCACAGGAGTAGGCCACCATTTAATGGGACCCCGGCAACCATGTCAGATGGCACAAACATCAGCTTCACATCACCCAGCACAAGAGAAGGCCACTTTGAGAGACTTTGACCCCTGCACCCAGGCGGAGGAGAGGGGTTTTCACAGCAGAGAATCAGGCATTTAGATCACCCACCACAGGAGTAGGCCACCATTTAATGGGACCCCGGCAACCATGTCAGATGGCACAAACATCAGCTTCACATCACCCAGCACAAGAGAAGGCCACTTT
Source organism: Bufotes viridis (assembly GCA_033119425.1). NCBI lineage: Eukaryota > Metazoa > Chordata > Amphibia > Anura > Bufonidae > Bufotes > Bufotes viridis. The sequence goes on from CM065589.1 coordinate 358,465,359, forward strand.
GAGAGACTTTGACCCCTGCACCCAGACGGAGGAGAGAGGTTTTCACAGCAGAGAATCATGCATTTAGATCACCCACCACAGGAGTAGGCCACCATTTAATGGGACCCCGGCAACCATGTCAGATGGCACAAACATCAGCTTCACAAAACCCAGCACAAGAGAAGGCCACTTTTAGAGACTTTGACCCCTGCAGCCACACGGAGGAGAGAGGTCCCACAGCAGAGATTCAGGCATTTATATCAGCCAGCACATGAGAAGGCCGCTTTCAGTGACTTAGGCCTTAGCACCGACACAGAGGAGACAGGTCAGATAGCACAAGCATCAGTTTCACATCAACCACCACAGGAGAAGGGCACTTTTAGAGACTTTGACCCCTGCAGCCACACGGAGGAGAGAGGTCCCACAGCAGAGATTCAGGCATTTATATCAGCCACCACAGGAGAAGGCCGCTTTCAGTGACTTTGGCCCCCTGCACCCACACAAAGGAGACATGTCAGACAGCACAAGTATAACATTCATATCACCCAGCACAGGAGAAGGACACTTTCATGTACTTTGGCCCCGGCACCCAGACAGAGGGAAGGTTCATTCAACTCTGGGTTGCACCCCAAGATCCTACTTAATTTCAAAAATTGATTTTTCAATGAAGAAGTGGCCAGGAGTACAAGACAACATGGTTTAAGGCAGTTATTAAGGACTACTCTGCACAAGGGAGGGTCAGGTCTTGTGGGATCCATGCCTGGTTCATTTTTATAAACGTCAGCTTGTCCACGTTGGCTGTGGACAGGCGGCTGCGTTTGTCAGTAATGATGCCCCCTGCCGTGCTGAATACACGTTCAGATAAAGCGCTGGCCGCCGGGCAGGCTAGCACCTCAAGGCATAACATGCTAATTCTGGCCACGTGGACAATTTGGAAACCCAGAAGTTGAATGGGGCCGAACCATCCGTCAGTACGTGGAGTTGTGTGCAGGCGTACTGTTCAACCATGTTAGTGAAATGTTGCCTCCTGCTAACACGTTCCGTATCAGGTGGTGGGGCAGTTAGCTGTGGCGTGGAGACAAAACTTTTCCACATTTCTGCCATGCTAACCCTGCCCTCAGAGGAGCTGGCCGTGACACTGCTGCGTGGGCGACCTCTAGCTCCTCCTCTGCCTTGGCCTTGGCCTTCCACCTGTTCCCCTGTGACAGTTGGGAATGCTCTCAGGAGCGCGTCTACCAGTGTGCGCTTGTACTCGCGCATCTTCCTATCACGCTCCAGTGCAGGAAGTAAAGTGAGCACATTGTCTTTGTACCGTGGATCCAGCAGGGTTGCCACCCAGTAGTCAGCACACGTTAAAATGTGGGCAACTCTGCTGTCGTTGCGCAGGCACTGCAGCATGTAATCGCTCATGTGTGCAAGGCTCCCCAGAGGTAAGGACAAGCTGTCCTCTGTGGGAGGCGTATCGTCATCATCCTCTGTATCCCCCCAGCCACGCACCAGGGATGTGCCTGCGCTGTGCTGGGTGCCACCCCGCTGTGAACCTGCTTCATCCTCATCCTCCTCCACCTCCTCCTCATCCTCCTCATCCTCCATTAGTGGTCCCTGGCTGGCCACATTTGTACCTGCCCTCTGCTGTTGCAAAAAACCTCCCTCTGAGCCACTTCTAACAGACTGGCCTGAAAGTGCTAAAAACGACCCGTCATCCTCCTCCTCCTGGCCCTGGCCCACCTCGTCTTCCATCATCGCCCTAAGCGTTTTCTCTAGGAGACATAGAAATGGTATTGACACGCTGATAACAGTGGCATCGCCACTGGCCATGTTGGTGGCGTACTCGAAACAGCGCAACAGGGCACACAGTTCTCGCATGGAGGCCCAATCATTGGTGGTGAAGTGGTGCTGTTCCGCAGTGCGACTGACCCGTGCGTGCTGCAGCTGAAACTCCACTATGGCCTGCTGCTGCTCGCACAGTCTCTCCAGCATGTGCAAGGTGGAGTTCCACCGGGTGGGCACGTCGCATATTAGGCGGTGAGCGGGAAGGCCGAAGTTCCGCTGTAGCGCTGACAGGCGAGCAGCGGCAGGATGTGAACGCCGGAAGCGGCACTTTATGCAGCAGCTCTGACATGTCTGGGTAGTTGTGAATGAACTTTTGCACCACCAAATTCAGCACATGCGCCAGGCAAGGGATGTGGGTCAAACCGGCTAGTCCCAGAGCTGCCACGAGATTTCGCCCATTATCGCACACCACCAGGCCGGGCTTGAGGCCCACCGGCAGCAACCACTGGTCGGTCTGTTGTTCAATACCCCGCCACAACTCCTGCGCGGTGTGGGGCCTGTCCCCCAAACATATGAGTTTCAGAATGGCCTGCTGACGTTTACCCCGGGCTGTGCTGAAGTTGGTGGTGAAGGTGTGTGGTTGACTGGATGAGCTGGTGGAAGCAGAGGAGTAGGAGGAGGAGGCTACAGGAGGCAAAGAATGATGCCCTGTGATCCTTGGCGGCAGAAGGACGTGCGCCAAGGAACTCTCCGCCGGGGGCCCAGCCGCCACTACATTCATCCAGTGTGCAGTTAGTGAGATATAGCGTCCCTGGCCGTGCTTACTGGTCCACGTATCTGTGGTTAGGTGGACCTTGCCACAAATGGCGTTGCGCAGTGCACACTTGATTTTATCGGACACTTGCATGTGCAGGGAAGGCACGGCTGTCTTGGAGAAGTAGTGGCGGCTGGGAACCACATACTGGGGGACAGCCATGGCCATCAGCTGTTTGAAGCTGTCTGTGTCCACCAGCCGGAATGACAGCATTTCAAAGGCCAGTAGTTTAGAAATGCTGGCATTCAGGCCAAGGGCTCGAGGGTGACTAGGTGGGAATTTGCGCTTCCTCTCAAAGGTTTGAGAGATGGAGAGCTGAACGCTGCTGTGTGAAATAGTGGAGACGCTAGGTGACGGTGGCGGCGGTGGTGGTGGTGTCTGTGGCACATCCTCTGTTTGCTGCTCGGCAGGTGGCAACATTCCTCTCGAGGCGGAAGCCGAGGCAGCAGCGGTAGAGGGAGCAGGGGGAGCCTGAGCGGGTTCCTTGTTTTTAAGGTGTGTACTCCACTGCAGTTCATGCTTTGCATGTAGATGCCTGATCATGCAGGTGGTGCTCAGGTTAAGAACGTTAATGCCTCGCCTCAGGGTCTGATGGCACAGCGTGCAAACCACTCTGGTCTTGTCCTCAGCACATTGTTTAAAGAAGTGCCATGCCAGGGAACTCCTTGAAGATGCCTTTGTGGTGCTGGGTCCCTGTTGGCGCTGGCCAATAGCAGGCAAACTCTCTGGACGGCGGCTGTTCTGCTTTTGCCCCCTGCTCCCTCTTTGGCTTCGCTGTTGTCTCGGTCTCACCACTGCCTCTTCCTCTGAACTATTTAAGTCAGCGGCACGACCTTCAGTCCATGTGGGGTCTAAGACCTCATCGTCCTCTGCATCGTCTTCCACCCAGTCTTCCTCCCTGACCTCCTCCTGTTCAGTCTGCACACTGCAAAAAGACGCGGCAGTGGGCACCTGTGTTTCGTCATCATCAGACACTCGGTCACTCTGCTGTGGTGGTATTCCCATGTCCTCATCATCTGGATACATAAGTGGTTGTGCGTCAGTGCATGGTATGTCTTCCACCGCTAGGGAAGGGCTAGGTGGACGCCCCTGGAAAACCGTGGGAGCAGAGTCTTCAAACAGAAGAAGAGACTGCTGCATAACTTGAGGCTCAGCCAGTTTCCCTGATATGCATGGGGGTGATGTGACAGACTGATGGGCTTGGTTTTCAGGTGCCACCTGTGCGCTTTCCGCAGAAGACTGGGCGGAAGACAATGTTGTGAACGTGCTGGAAGCACTGTCGGCCACCCAATCGACTAATGCCTGTACCTGCTCAGGCCTTACCATCCTCATAACGGCATTGGGCCCCACCAAATATCGCTGTAAATTCTGCCGGCTACTTGAGGGAGTTGGTTCACTACTTTGTGCGCCTGAGGCCGAACGGCCACGTCCTCTGCCAGCAACAGAGGCTCCACGGAAACCACCACGACCGCGTCCTCGTCCCTTAATAGAATGTTTTCTCATTGTTGCGATTCAACTCACACCACAATAAAATATATTATTTTTTAGCCCTAAAATTCCCACACTGGAAGATATAATTCCTTTTTCCGGTATTAATTACAAGAAAACTGCTGCTAATTGGACACCAGAATTTTTATAATGCTAGTTTTGGTACATAGATTCCCACACGGGGAGATAATATTCCTTTTTGCAGGAGTAAAAACGTGAGGCCTAGTGTTTCTGGTCTAACAAACACCAGATTGATTAAATTGGCCTTTTTTTCAGCAAAATTACAACACTGGACAATAATGCCTTTTGGCGGTATTATTTACAAGAAAACTGCTGCAAAGTGGACACCAGAATTTTTAATATGCTAGTTTTGGTACATAGATTCCCACACGGGGAGATATAATTCCTTTTTACAGGAGTAAAAACGTGAGGCCTAGTGTTTCTGGTCTAACAAACACCAGATTGATTAAATTGGCCTTTTTTCAGCAAAATTACAACACTGGACAATAATGCCTTTTGGCGGTATTATTTACAAGAAAACTGCTGCAAAGTGGACACCAGAATTTTTAATATGCTAGTTTTGGTACATAGATTCCCACACGGGGAGATATAATTCCTTTTTACAGGAGTAAAAACGTGAGGCCTAGTGTTTTTGGTCTACCAAACACCAGATTGATTAAATTGTCTTTTTTTCACCAAAATTACAACACTGGACAATAATGCCTTTTGGCGGTATTATTTACAAGAATACTGCTGCAAATAGGACATCTGAAGTTTTAAAATGCTAGTTTGGGTACATAGATTCCCACACGGGGAGATATAATTCCTTTTTACAGGAGTAAAACACCAGATTGATTAAATTGGCCTTTTTTTCACCAAAATTACAACACTGGACGATATAATGCCTTTTGGCGGTATTAATTACATGAGGACTGCTGGTATTTCAGAACACCGTAATTGTTAAAATGCTAGTTTTGCTAGATAAATTTCACACACTGGGAGAAATATTGCTTAAGCCTTTTCACAGTATTAATTACAACAGGAGTGCTTCTTCTGGTCTAACACCAGAATAATTTTATTATTACGGTGAAAGCTTTTTCTAATTTATATTTCTGGCACATAAAAAAAAAAAATATTTCTGGCTGACAGTAGTGGACAAAGTAGTGGCACTGGCTAGCCTAGCTGGAACAGCACATTCATGGGATTTGCTATCCAAGTGGGTTACTTTCAGTTTCACCAATGATATATTAAATATCTTTGCAGTTAGTATGGGTGACACAAGCACAGCCAAACCCCTGATGTAGTATATCTATGAAAAAATCGACTATTACATGAGATTAATGGACGTTGTGGCAGCTTTTGCTGTAGCACCACAAGTCCCAAAATGGCCGCCGCCTATCAGCCCAGTAACATGTGCCAGAAAACAGTCTGCCCAGCCAGAAAAAAAATTGACTTTGACTGAGCAGCTGAATCGCTGTTGTTCTGATTCACAGGTGTAGATTTTTAACTTCTTTGGAGCTTTGGTTTACACTCTGTGGCAGCAAGTGCTGGCGCACTACAAGTCCCAAAATGGCAACCGCCGGTCAGCCCAGTTACATGTGCCAGTAAAAATCGCTCTGGCCAGTCTCAACAAAATAGTGACTTTCAGTGAACAGCTCAGCTGAGTTGTTCTGATGCACAGGTGTAGAAAGGTAGATCATTCAATCACTTCTTTATCCCTGCCTATCTCGCCCTCACAGAAGCTGCATCCTCTCCCTACACTAGTCAGAGCAGTGTGACGTGCGGCGCTACGTGACTCCAGCTTAAATAGAGGCTGGGTCACATGCTGAACTTGGCCAATCACAGCCATGCCATTAGTAGGCATGGCTGTGATGGGATCTTAGGGCAAGAAGTAAAACGCTAGCTGATTGGCTGCTATGCAGCCCTTCAGAAAGCGGGAAGAAATCGACGAACACCGGACCCGAACCCGAACTTTTTTGAAAATGTCCGGGTTCGGGTCCGTGTCACGGACACCCCAAATTTCGGTACGAACCCGAACGATGCTCGAACTGTTCGTTCAACACTACTGGTAACAAATAACAAGAAAATGAAAACGAGCTTAAGTCGCTGTGCACACTTGCCAGACGAAAGGATGCATCACAGGGAATTCTCGGATCATGGCTCCCATTAGAAAGGACGGAGTCCAGGCAAACTTCAGTCACTAGCACAAGTAGTTGTGACCTGTACCGGAAAAGGGAAGGAAACCGTGGGCATTGACCAACTGGGGAGACCACTTTTTTTGTGCCTGCTAACAAATCCCAAGGCGCCAAGTGTCCACCCCCCATAGGTCATGAAAGTGCCCTAAACATGTGTACAGGACCTTGGCCGGTCATTAGAGATGAGCGAGCAAGCTCGGCCGAGTATTGGTTCGCCTCGAGCATCGCTATGCTAGGCGCTCGGCTTTACTCAGCCGAGCACTACTTGTATTTGTCGGATTGCTCGAGTCTCCTCCACGCACGTTTGGCGCCTTTTAAGCAGCCAATCAAGGTCCAGGTAAGTAATTCCCCTCTGTGTAAGGCCATAGCAATGTTAGCTGTAAGCCTTAAACTGTTTGGCTGGCCGGAACACGTGATACCATTTCATATAGGAGCTGGCTGAGGTCAGGCGCTCGGCTCATTCAGCGTCAGGGAGAGCAGACAGTAGGCAGGGACAGATAGCGTTTTGCTCTAAACTTACTAATTTTAATCCAAAAACCTTATTGATAGACCCAACAGTCCTTTTAAGGACTGTGTGTTTGACAGCAGTGCAGCACTTTTTTTTTTTTTTTTTTTTTTTTTTAAGAAGGGGGTTAATTCAGCACTTTCAGGGACAAGTGTCACCAGGAAGGGACAGATTCAATACACTGTTCCTTGGTACTGAGATATACCCTGCACCATCATAAAGCAGTGTGTTGAGCAGACATTATAAAAATGGGCTTATTTGGTACTTAGCTATACACTGCACCACTATAAATAAGTGTGTTGGGCAGACATTATAAAAAGGGGTTTATTCACTACAGTGTTCCTGCTACCGAGATATACACTGTACCATCAGAGAAATTATTTTTTCTGGGGAAATTAACCTAACTTGTGCCACATCTGTGTGTGCGTTCAATCTGCAAACGTTATATTAATTACTCCAGCAGAGAGTGATTTATAGTTTGGCCATAGTTAACTAGTTTTGGGCACATCTGTGTGTGCGTTTAGGCTGCAACCGTATATACAGTATTCCAGCAGAGAATACATTTTATTTTGGACAAATTTGTATCCAATATAGAACTATATCCGAATACGGTGTGTATTGTCAAAATTACATTATCTCTGGGCTAGTGTAATGTCAAAAATCTGCATTTCTCTGTAACCAGTACATTACAGCAAGCCAATACAGTGTGTACTGCAAAAATTACATTATCTCTGGGCTAGTGTATTGCCGAAAAAACTGTATTTCTCTGTTTCCTGTACTTTACCGAAAGCCAATACAGTGTGTACTGTAAAAATTACAGTGTAGTGCTAGAAAAATTGTATTTCTCTGTCTACAGTACATTACAGAAAGCGATAACGCTATTATCAGCGTAACCATACCACTGCTGTGTCTACTCAAACGATCGCTGCTCTCAATTAAGGAGGATGCTTTGAATGTGGCAGACGTGGTAATGGGGGAGGAGATGACACATGGTGATAGCAAGATCTCCCCCAGTTCGTCTTCTCAGCGTGAATTGGGCCATGAAGAGGAGGAGGAGCTGGAGACACTGCTACAGAGGCTAGTACCCATGGAACTTTAATTCCATCTGTTCAGTGTGGATGGGCAGAAGAGGAAGAGGAGGATGAGGGTGTGGAGAGTCATCCTACATCTCACTAAGTTATTTGTATCTCACAGCCTGAAGGATGTATTAAAATAAACAATACTTTATTAATACTATAATTTAAAATTGGGGATTAGTCAATTGACAGTATGTGTATCTGTCCAGGCTACTAAGCTAGTGATGCATGGAGCGGGGATAATGTATAGCCTTACACATACACCATTAGCTTAAAGAATCAACATGTGTGTCATCACATATGTGCAACGATGAGGGCACACAATTGTTGGCCTCAGCTCTGATGAATGCAGCTAAGCAAGGTGTATGTCACCGTTTACATAATCTCTCAGTTGACAGTGTAATATATCAAGGAGGCACGTGCCTAATTAAGGTGTGTATGGGTCAATGTGCTGTATGGGTCGGTGGCTACTGTTGTCTCATTAAGGGTGATAGCCTGATGACACACATGTTGATTCTTTAAGCTAATGGTGTATGTGTAAGGCTATACATTATCCCCGCTCCATGCACCACTAGTTTAGTAGCTTGGACACATACACATACTGTCAATTGACTAATCCCCAATTTTAAATTATGGTATTAATAAAGTATTGTTTATTTTAATACATCCTTCAGGCTGTGAGATCCACAAAGCACTTTGGCATAAACCGTAGAAATAGCTCTGTTTCATTAATAGCAGTGAAATACAGATTTTCTGTGTTTTATTGAAAAAATATGTGTTCTGGGTCCACAAACCACTGCTGCATAAACCGTAAAAATAGCTACATTTTATTAATAGCAGTGAAATCCTGCTTTTCTGTGTTTTATTAGAAAAATCCTTGTCCTTGGTCCACAAACCACTTTTGCATAAACCGTAGAAATAGCTATGTTTTATTAATAGCAGTGAAATACCGATTTTCTGTGTTTTATTGAAAAAATACGTGTTCTGGGTCCACAAACCACTTTTGCATAAACCGTAGAAATAGCTACGTTTTATTAATTGCAGTGAAATTCTGCTTTTCTGTGTTTTATTAGAAAAATCCTTGTTCTGGGTCCACAAACCACGTTTGCATAAACTGTAGAAATAGCTACATTTTATTAATAGCAGTGAACTACTGCTATTCTGTGTTTTATTTAAAAAAATCCTTGTTCTGGGTCCACAAACCACTTTTGCATAAAACGTAGAAATAGCTACGTTTTATTAATAGAAGTGACATACTGATTTTCTGTGTTTTATTGGAAAAATCCGTGTTCTGGGTCCACAAACCACTTTTGCATAAAGCGTAGAAATAGCTACATCTTATTAATAGCAGTGACATACTGCTTTTCTGTGTTTTATTACAAAAATCCTTGTTCTTGCTCCACAAACCACTTGTGCATACAGCGTACAAATACCAATTTTAAATTGCAGCACAAAAATACTGTGTTTTACTGAAAAAAAAGAATGCGTGTTCTGGGTTCACCAAACAGTTGTGCTTACAGCGTACAAATACATATTTTACATTTCTGCAGTGAAATTAAGAATCAGTGTGTTTTAGGCCAAACATTTTTATTCTTGGTCCACAAAGCATTTTTTTGACACGGGCACTGCCTTAGTGAACTTCATTGTTGACAATTGGCAGTTAAATTGACATGGAGAGAAACCATCTTTCAGCTTGGTGGGTGAACGCAAATAATGAGGAGAACATCAAATAAGGGACCTGGGCGTGGTAGTGGTGATGTTGATGGAGCTCCTGTTGCTGGGAGAGGACGTGGCCGTTCAGCGCCAACTACCCGTCCAAGTCAAACACCTTCCTCTGGTGCGAGTAGGCGACAGAATCTGCAGCGTCATTTGGTAGGCCCGAATGCCTTTCTACGGATGGTGAGGCCAGAACATGTACGGGCAATAGTAGATTGGGTGACTGACAGTGCCTCCAGTTCCTTCACAGTGTCTCCCACCCAGTCCTCTGCAGAAATCTCAGAGTTGGCACCTGCACCTGCAGCCCATGCCCATCAGTCTTTCACCTCAACCCCTTGCAAATCAGCCAAGCAGTCAGAGCTCCAAGTCATGCAGCAAACTCTTATGCTTTTGATGACTCTGTTGGCAGGGTTTCCCCGACCCATCCACCTAGCCCTGCCCCAGAAATGGAAGACCTTGCATGCACTGATGGCCAACCACTTATGTTGAAGGATGAGGACATGGGAAGACCGCCGCAGCACGTCTCTGATGATGATGACGAAACACAGGTGCCAACTGCTGTGGCTTTCTGCAATGTGCAGACAGACGAGGAGGGCAGCGGTCATGAATGGGTGGAAGATGATGTGGAGGATGATGAAGTCCTAGACCCAGATTAGACTGAAGGTCGTGCTAGTGACGTGTACAGTTCTGAGGAAGAGGTGGTGGTCGCACGGAGGCAACAGCACTGCAAAAGAGGGAGCAGGGTGCAAAAGCGGAGCGGCTGTTCCATAGACAGTATGCCTGCTACTGCCCACCTCATGCAGGCACCGAGCACACCAAGGCCTGCTCCAAAGAGTTCATTGGCGTGGCAGTTCTTCATACAATGTCCTGACAACAAGACACGAGTGGTTTGCACGTTGTGCCATCAGAGCCTGAAGCGAGGCATACACGTTCTTAACCTGAGCACAACATGCATGACCAGGCATCTACATGCAAAGCATCTCCCAAGCTGTTCATCTCCCAAACATGGGAGAGAAAGAGAAAATACCAACCTACCTACCCTCGATCCCTGTTCCTGAATGCCAGCATTTGAAAATTGCTGGCCTTTGAAATGCTGTCATTCCGTCTGGTGGAGACGGACTGTTTCAAACAGCTGATGGCGGTGGCTGTCCCTCAGTATGTAGTTCCCAGCCGCCACTACTTTTCCAGGTGAGCGGTCCCTTCCCTGCAAACCAAGTGGAGGATAAAATCAAGTGTGCGCTGCACAACGGCATCTGTGGCAAGGTCCACATAACCACAGATATATGCACCAGTAAGCACGGCCAGGGCCACTATATCTCCCTAACTACATACTGGGTTAACGCAGTGGCTGCTGGGCCTGAGGTGGATAGCGGTTGGCGCATGTCCTTTCACCACCGAGGATCACAGGCAGTGGCGTAACTACTGGGGAAGCAGGGGAAGCGGCTGCTTCGGGGCCCGGGCTGCCAAGGGGCTCGGCGCCCAGCAGCATGTGTGACAGTTTACTGTTTATTAGTTCAGTTCATTCGCAATCGCAAGTTAAGTTAATCAATCATGATCAATTCAGGGCCCCTGGCCCCTTCACAGCAGGCGCAGTAGCGGCGGCGCCGGGGGACCGCCCCCCCCTCCCCTCCTCAATCTGCAGTCCTCGCTAATCTGATTTTGTTCTGTGTCTCCCGACCCTAACTGTGAGTACAGCGCGCAGGCTGTATTAAGCCCGCCCACACACACTATCTCATTCAGAGCAGGAGGACGTGACAGGCAGGAGGAGGGACAAAACAGCCAAGACCAGGAGGACAGGAGGAGCTGCAGGCAGGCAGCAGAGTGAGTAGAAAAGAGGCAGAGCACTGAGAGCAGCACGTCAGGTCCAGCACCAGCAGTTCATCTTGTGAGGTACTAATGAAAAATATGATGTCTACTCTGTGTGGAAATAAAGGGGCATAGAGAGCTCTCACTCACTGCTACATATGTATATAGTGTACAGAGGTGGCACTACTACATGTGTATATAGTGTACAGAGCTGGCACTGCTACATGTGTATATAGTGTACAGAGCTGGCACTGCTACATGTGTATATAGTGTACAGAGCTGGCACTGCTACATGTGTGTATAGTGTACAGAGCTGGCACTGCTACATGTGTATATAGTGTACAGAGCTGGCACTGCTACATGTGTATATAGTGTACAGAGCTGGCACTACTACATGTGTATATAGTGTACAGAGCTGGCACTGCTACATGTGTATATAGTGTACAGAGCTGGCACTGATACATGTGTATAGTGTACAGAGCTGGCACTGCTACATGTGTATATAGTGTACAGAGCTGGCACTGCTTCATGTGTATAGTGTACAGAGCTGGCACTGCTACATGTGTATATAGTGTACAGAGCTGGCACTGCTTCATGTGTATAGTGTACAGAGCTGGCACTGCTACATGTGTATATAGTGTACAGAGCTGGCACTGCTACATGTGTATATTGTACAGAGCTGGCACTGCTACATGTGTATAGTGTACAGAGCTGGCACTGCTACATGTGTATAGTGTACAGAGCTGGCACTGCTACATGTGTATAGTGTACAGAGCTGGCACTGCTACAGGTGTATAGTGTACAGAGCTGGCACTGCTACAGGTGTATAGTGTACAGAGCTGGCACTGCTACATGTGTATAGTGTACAGAGCTGGCACTGCTACATGTGTATAGTGTACAGAGCTGGCACTGCTACATGTGTATAGTGTACAGAGCTGGCACTGCTACATGTGTATAGTGTACAGAGCTGGCACTGCTATATGTGTATAGTGTACAGAGCTGGCACTGCTACATGTGTATAGTGTACAGAGCTGGCACTGCTACATGTGTATAGTGTACAGAGCTGGCACTGCTACATGTGTATAGTGTACAGAGCTGGCACTGCTACATGTGTATAGTGTACAGAGCTGGCACTGCTACATGTGTATAGTGTACAGAGCTGGCACTGCTACATGTGTATAGTGTAGACTGTGACTTGTGAGGTACTAATGAAAAATGTGATGTCTACTCTGTGGGGCAATAAAGGGGCATAACTAGTGTGTGGACACTAATGGGGAAAGGGGAATAATTACTCTGGAGCACTAACAACATTTTACTGTGTGGGTGTGGGGGCAAAAAGGGGCATACCTAAACTGAGTGAATGGGATGTCCGACGTTGTGTCGTGAGTGTAGGCGTCTTACAACCTGCTGCTGTATATATATATATATATGTATATATTATATAGGAAAAGAATGGCGTGGCAGCCAGCTCTGGTCTAGATCGTGACTTGCCAAAGGAGTGGGGTTTACACAGGAGGAGGGAGGTGCGAAGCGCGCTGGAGGGGGGGGGGCCCTTACAAAAATTTGCTGTGGGGCCCAGTCACTTCTAGTTACGCCCCTGATCACAGGGCATTATTCGTTGCCTCATGTTGCTTCCTCCTACTCCGCATCATCCTCCTCCTCTTCTACCACCCCCACATCCGGTCATGGAAAGAACCTCACCCCCAATTTCAGCACAGCCCAGTGTAAACGTCAGCAGGCGATTTTAAAACTCATGTGTTTGGGTAACAAACCCCACACCACACAGGAGCTTTAGAGGGGCATAGAACAACAGATCGATGAGTGGTTGCTGCCAGTGAGCCTCGAGCCCGTCCTGGTGGTGTGCAAGAATGGGTGAAATCTCGTTGCAGCTCTGGGACTAGCCGGTTTGACGCACATCCTTTGCCTGGCGCATGTGCTGATGCCTGGCGCATCTGGTGGTGCAGAAGTTTCTTAAAAACTACCCAGACATGTCAGATCTACTGCTGGTAGTGCAGTCCGCCTGTGCTCGCTTTCGGCATTCTCCCCCTGCTGCTGCTCACCTGTCTGCGCTGCAGCAGAAATTCTGCCTTCCAGCTCACCGCTTCATATGCAACTTGCCCACCAGGTGGAACTCCACCTTGCATATGCTGAAGAGGCGATAGTGCCATTTCAGCTGCAGCACGCACGGGTCAGTCACTCTGCGGATCAGCACCACTTCCCCACCAGTGACTGGGCCTGCATGCGAGACCTGTGTTCCTTGTTGCGGTCTTTTGAGTACCCAACCAACATGGCCAGTGCTGATGACGCCATTGTTAGCATTACAATATCACTTCTGTGTCTCCTTGAAAAATCAATTACGTCAATGATGTAAGAGGATGTGGTAAAGTAGGAGGAGGGTTTCAGGCCGGTCATTCCGAAGTGGCGCAGAGGGTGGGTTCCTGCACCAGCAGAGGCCAGGTATATATGTGGCCAGCCAGGGCACAGTTCTGGCGGACGAGGAGGATTAGGTAGAGGGGGGGAGGAACCGGGTTCATTGCAGGGTGTCACCCAACACAGCTCAGGTCCATCACTAGAGCGTGGCTGGGGGGACAGCTTATCCCTACCTCTGAGCAGCCTGGCACACATGAGCAACTACATGCTTCAGTGCCTGCGCAACAACAGCAGAGTTGCCCACATTGTAACTTGTGCTGACTACTGGGTTGCCACCCTGCTGGATGCCCGGTACAAAGACAATGTGCCCACCTTAATTCCCGCACTGGAGCATGATGGGAAGATGCGCGAGTACAAGCGCACGCTGGTAGACACGCTCCTGAGGGCATTCCCAACTGACACCACTGACAAGTGGAAGCACAAGGCGAAGGCAGAGAAGGAGAAGGGGCAAGAGGTCTCCAACGCAGCTGCGTCACGGCCAGCTCCACAGAAGGCATGGTTAGTATGGCCAACATGTGGAAAAGTTTTGTCACAGCGCCACAGCAACCTGCACCACCAGCTGATACGGAACATCTTAGCAGGAGGCAGCATTTGAACAACATGGTGGAACAGTACATGTGCACATGCCTCCACGTACTGACTGATGGTTCTGCCCCATTCAACTTCTGGGTCTCCAAATTGTGCACATGGCCTGAGCTTGCCCGTTATGCCTTGGAGGTGCTTGCCTGCCCTGCAGCCAGTGTATTGTCTGAACGTGTATTTAGCACGGCAGGGGGCATCATTACAGACAAACGCAGCCGCCTGTCCACAGCCAACGTGGACAAGCTCACGTTCATTAAAATAAACCAGCCATGGATCCCACAGGACTTATCCGTACCTTGTGCAGAATAGACATTTATAACCGCCTCAACCATACATTCTTGTACTCCAGTGTACCATTATTTTGGGGGCTGACCCTCCCTCTGTCTGGGTGCCTGCAGCCTAAATTACTGAAAATGGTTTGTTGCTTTGGTGGGTGACATGAAGATTGTTTTGCCGTGTATTGACCTCTCCTCTGTCTGGGTGCCAGGAGCCTACATTTATGATAATCGACTGCTGCATTGCTGGGTGACATGATGCCTGCTTTGCTGTTACGTGACCTCTCTCCTCTGTCTGGGAGCCTGCGGCCTAAATGACTGAAAATGGCCTGCTGCTTTGGTGGGTGACATGAAGCCTGTTTTTCTGTTACGGGACCTCTCTACTCTGCCTGGGTGCCTGCGGTCTACATTGATGATAATCGCCTGTTCCATTGCTGGGTGACATAAGGCCTGTTTTGCTGTTACAGGACCTCTCTCCTCTGTCAGGGTGTTAGGGCCTAAATTACTGAAAGTGGCCTGCTGCATTGGTGGTTGGCATGAAGCCTCTTTTGCCTTGCATTGCCCTCTCCTCTGTCTGGGTGCCAGGGGTCTACATTTCAGACAATCGCCTGTTGCTTTGGTGAGTTACATTAACCTCTTTTTGCCGTGCATTGACCTCTCCTGTCTGGGTGCCTGCGGCCTATATTAATGATAATCGCCTGTTCCATTGCTGGGTGACATGAAGCCTATTTTGCCATTACGGGACCTCTCTCCTCTGTCTGGGTGCCTGTGGCCTACATTAATGATAATCGCCTGTTCCATTGCTGGGTGACATGAAGCCTGTTTTGCCGTGCATTGACCTATCTCCTCTGTCTGGGTGGCTCGGCCTACATTTATAATAAATGTTATAATAAACCTGTTCCATTGGTGGATAACATTAACCAATTTTTGCCAGTGATAAGCCACAGCTGTGCATTGCTGGCAGGAAACAAAATTTTGTAAAAACGTATGTTACCGATCAAAAGATGCGTGACTACTGACTACAAAACGCATGCTGGTAGACGCGCTGCTGATGGCATTCCCACCTGATGCCTCCCCAACCCCCTTTTCCACCTCCTCCTCCTCAATGTTGACAATTAGTATTAGTTAATTATTAGTTATTTTATTTTAAGTTATTTCCCTATCCACATTTGTTTGCAGAGCACTTACCCACATGTTGCTGCCTTTTGCAGCCCTTTAGCCCTTTTCAGGGCTATTTTACAGCCATTTTAGTGCCAAAAAGTTTGGGTCCTCATTGACTTAAATGGGGTTCTGGTTTGGGGTCAAGTTCGGATCACGAACCCGAACATTTCCGCGAAGTTCGGTCTGAACTTCTCGAACCCGAACATCCAGGTGTCCACTCAACTCTTCTACTGGGTGTCCAAGCTGGACACGTGGCACGAACTTGTGCTCTAAGCCTTGGAGGTGCTGACCTCCCTTTCCAATAAGCTTATCCGCTTGTCCACTGCTGACAATGCTGACAATGCTGACAGGTTGACTCAGATTAAAATGAACAAGGCCTGGATTGCCCCTGACTTCTCCACTCCACCAGAGGAAAGCTGAGCTAACAAGGAACAAAAACACAATTTAAATATATGCTTTATAATGTACTCAAACCACAAGATTGAGATTTTTTTTTACCCTTTTCACTGCAAAAAAAGGGTATATGTTTAAATCTTTTCTTATCTGCCTCCTCTTCCATATAGAATATATATGCCCTCACTACAATGTTTTGTAGGGTTCGCTAGGCTTCAGGTCCTCATCTCCAATGCTTTATAAAGTCTGCTAACCTGTAGCCCATCACTGCAATATTTTATGGGGTTCACTAGGCTTCAGGCCCTCACCTCCAATGCTTTATACCGTCTGCTCACCTGTAGCCCATCACTGCAATGATTTATGGGGTTCGCTAGGCTTCTGGTTCTCACCTCCAATGCTTTATAAGGTCTGCTCACCTGTAGCCCATCACTGCAAAATGTTATGGGGTTCACTAGGCTTCAGGCCCTCACCTCTAATGCTTTATACAGTCTGGTCACCTGTAGCCCATCACTGCAATAATTGATGGGGTTCGCTCGGCATGTGGCCCGGCCCCTCACCTCCAATGCTTTATACCGTCTGCTCACCTGTAGGCCATCACTGCAATGATTTATGGGGTTCACTAGGCTTCAGGCCCTCACTTCCAATGCTTTATACCATCTGCTCACCTGTTGCCCATCACTGCAATATTTTATACGGTTCACTAAGCTTCAGGCTCTCTCCGCCAATGCTTTATACGATCTGCTCACCTGTAGGCCATCACTGCAATATTTTATGGGTTCACTAGGTTTCATGCTCTCTCTGCCAATGTTTTATACCATCTGCTAACCTGTAGGCCATTACTGCAATAATTTATGGGGTTCGCTAGGCTTCAGGCCCTCACTTCCAATGCTTTTTAAGGTCTGCTCACCTGTAGCCCATCACTGCCATATTTTATGGGGTTCACTCAGCTTCAGGCAATCACCTCCAATGCTTTATACCGTCTGCTCACCTCTAGGCCATCACTGCAATAAGTTTATGGGGTTCACTAGGCTTCAGGCCCTAACCTCCAATGCTTTATACCGTCTGCTCACCTGTAGGCCATCACTGCAATGATTTATGGGGTTCGCTAGGCTTCAGACCCTCACTTCCAATGCTTTACAAGGTCTGCTCACCTGTAGCCCATCACTGCAATATTTTATGGGGTTCTCTAGGCTTCAGGCCCTCACCTCCAATGCTTTATACCATCTGCTCACCTGTAGGCCCTCACTGCAATGTTTTATGGGGTTCGCTCGGCTTTAGGCCCTCACCTCTAATGTTTTATATGGTCTGCTCACCTGTAGCCCATCACTGCAATAATTTATGGGGTTCGTTCGGCATGAGGCTCTCACCTCCAATACTTTATACCGTCTGCTCACCTGTAGGCCATCACTGCAATGATTTATGGGGTTCGCTAGGCTTCAGGCCCTCACCTCTAATGCTTTATACCATCTGCCTACCTGTTGCCCATCACTGCAATATTTTATGGGGTTCACTAGGTTTCATGCTCTCTCCGCCAATGTTTTATACCATCTGCTCACCTGTAGGCATTACTGCAATAATTTATGGGGTTCGCTAGGCTTCAGGCCCTCACTTTCAATGCTTTATAAGGTCTGCTCACCTGTAGCCCATCACTGCCATATTTTATGGGGTTCACTCAGCTTCAGGCAATCACCTCCAATGCTTTACACCGTCTGCTCACCTCTAGGCCATCACTGCAATGATTTATGGGGTTCACTAGGTTTCAGGCCCTCACCTCCAATGCTTTATACGGTCTGCTCACCTGTAGCCCATTACTGCAATATTTTATGGGGTTCACTAGGCTTCACGCCCTCTCCTCCAATGCTTTGTACCGTCTGCTCACCTGTAGGCCATCACTGCAATGATTTATGGGGTTCGCTAGGCTTCAGGCCCTCACTTCCAATGCTTTATAAGGTCTGCTCACCTGTAGTCCATCACTGCCATATTTTATGGGGTTCACTCAGCTTCAGGCAATCACCTCCAATGCTTTTATACCGTCTGCTCACCTGTAGGCCATCACTGCAATGATTTATGGAGTTTGCTAGGCTTCAGGCCCTCACCTCCAATGCTTTATACCATCTGCTCACCTGTTGCCCATCACTGCAATATTTGATGGGGTTCTCTAGGCTTCAGGCCCTCACCTCCAATGCTTTATACCATCTGCTCACCTGTAGGCCATCACTGCAATGTTTTATGGGGTTCGCTCGGCTTCAGGCCCTCACCTCCAATGCTTTATACCATCTGCTCATCTGTAGGCCATCACTGCAATGTTTTATCGAGTTTGCTCACCTTTAGGCCCTCACTACAATTTTTTTATTGGGTCCGCTCACTTTCAGGCCCTCAACTATAATGTTTTAGAGGGTAACCAGCACGGCCCTGCTCCAAATGTTTTTGAGGGTCACCAGTAGGCCGTCAATGATAATTTTTAAATGGTGTGTATCATGCCCTCCTTTATGTGTAATAAAGGGTGTATTGGAGTGCCGGTTCCTTGCAATTTTTGTCAGCCCTTTCACTTAGTGCATAGGCTTTATGAGTGCAGCAGTGTCCCTGAACAATTGTAGCACCATGTGAATGAGGCCCTCCTTTATGATATACAGGCTGTATTGGAGTGCGTCTTCCTTGTAATATTTGGCAGCATTTGCACTCTATATACAATTGAATATCCAGGAAAGAATGTTTCCTAACAATTTTACCTTTAAAAATGTTTTTTTTTTTTTTTTTAAAGGTGGCGGGATTCTGGGCGTGATTTTGTCGCTATTAGAGATGAGCGAACATTTAAAAAAAGTCCGTTGTTCGGGGTTCGGGTGGTGGTTAATTGCGCATCCCGTTATGGATTCCACAATAGCGCATATGGAATCCATAAGGGGCGGCTGCCACCAACCCGAACTGTAGAACAGCTGAAGGACCTGGCGTGACGTCACTGTCATGTGATCAGTGCAGGGGGCGTGGCTCAGCACGGGATCAAACAACTGGGACAATATGGTTCCTATCAGGACATTTGAGTCCAACATGCACCCAGACATGGTCCCCATGCTTTTCCAGATCCATTTCAGTGGTGTTTCTGTCACTTTCTAACCTTTTCCAATGGACCAGGCACAGTCTGTTCATCCGAGCAGGGGGTGTCTGGTTGTCTCCCATTGACTTCCATTATACTCGGGTGCTCGGCCGAGTGCACGAATATCGCTATGTGTTTCGACCGAGTACCCGAACACTTTGTTGCTCGCTCATCACTACCGGTCATTGGCCAATTAGACCAATGCCAGCCCCCTAATCTACTTTGAATTTGAGGCCAGGTGCTATTCCCATCACTGGCCGGCGAAGTGCATAAAAAGCCAGTACACATGACCGCACATCCCCTTGAGAACCCGTTCTCGAGCGTACTCGTGGACGCATGACAGGCTCAGCAAGGGTACGCGAGCCTGTCGACATGGACACCGAAGTATAATCTGCAAGAGGTACCGGAGACAACCCCGGCTGCGGCGTTCTGCCACTAACCTGGCCAACCTGTCCCCAAGACCCCCACGGGGGGGTCAGATCTGGTGTATCAGTGGAGACATGCGTAACCTGTCCCGCCTCTCCACGAGGACCCCTTTTGGTCACACCGGAGTGCGAGACAGGT
The DNA here is from genome assembly GCA_033119425.1 of Bufotes viridis. Classification (NCBI taxonomy): domain Eukaryota; kingdom Metazoa; phylum Chordata; class Amphibia; order Anura; family Bufonidae; genus Bufotes; species Bufotes viridis. The sequence continues at coordinate 358,485,207 of CM065589.1, forward strand.
GAGGATCTTACGCACCATCAGCTACCACATCCACTTCTGTGTCCCAGCGCAGTGTACAGATGTCCATACCCCAGGCCTTTGAACGAAAATGCAAATACCCAGCCACCCACCCACAGGCTATAGCACTAAATGTACACCTTTCCAAATTGATGGCCCTGGAAATGTTGCCATTTAGGCTTGTGGACACTGAGGCTTTCCATATCCTGATGGCAGCGGCCGTCCCTCGTTACTCAGTCCTCAGCCGCCACTATTTTCCCTGGTGTGCCGTCCCAGCCTTACACCAGCATGTGTCCCGTAACATCACCCGTGCCTTGACTAACGCAGTTATTGGGAAGCTCCCCTTAACGACTGACATATGGACAAGTGCTTTTGGCCAGGGACGCTACATTTCCCTGATGGCACACTGTGTAAACGTTGTGGAGGCCGGGAGTGAGTCGTACCCTGGGATGGCACAGGTGGTACCAACGCCAAGGATTGCGGGCCCTACTCCATCTGGATTTCCGCCACCACTTACATTTGTGGCTGCAACCCCCCCTTCTCCTCATCCACTTTCACTTCTGAATTCTAATCTTGCAGCACGTCAGCCTTCAGTCAGTAGCTGGAAGCAGTGTAGCACTGCAGTAGAGAAGCGTCAACAGGCCGTGCTGAAACTAATTTGTTTAGGTGACAAACAGCACACCACCGCAGAGGTGTGGCAGGGTATAAGGACTAGTGTTGAGCACGAATATTCGAATACCGAATTTTATTATCGAATATCGGCGCTTCAATAATTCGTGAATATTTAGAATATATTGCTATATATTCATCTTTTTAAATATTCGTCTATTTTTCCAATGTGAACACATGATTCCTCCCTGCTTCTTGCTTGTGGGCCAATGAGTCATTGGCCCACAAGCAAGAAGCAGGGAGGAATCATGTGTTCACATGGGAAAAAATTACGAATATTCTAAAAAACGAATATATAGCAATATATATATTGCGATATATTCGTTATTAGAATATTTGTAATTTTTTTCTGAAGTAAACTGAAGTGAAGTTCATGGAGGTCATGGGAACGCCTCCAGGGTTAGGATGTACCATCGGATGTGAGATTTCACGATCTCAAAACAGCGAGTAGTCTTGTCATAAAACTATTCAACTAATAGAGGGCGCTGTTCATGAGTCATGACTCATGAACAGCGCCCTCTATTAGTTGAATAGTCTTATGACAATCCCTGTGAGTGACTCGCAACAGGGAATAGTCTTGTCATGTACACTGTATTTAAAATCACTACTTGAGGTACTTTATATCGCCCTGCTAATTACAATACTTTTTATATTGAAGTCATTAGTAAGAATCTATCTGTCCAATTTGTATCTCTTACCAGAACAATATACTTCGGAACATGTAAAGTTCTGAAGCTGTTCCCATATTGGCACATTTTCCCCTGCTACTAAAATGCTTTGAGATCATATTCGCTATATTGCTCTATATTTGTTTTTTAGAATATTCGCTATATTGCTATATATTTGTTTTTTAGAATATTCCAAATATTCAAAAAAACGAATATAGAGCAATATAGCGAATATTCTAAAAACGAATATAGAGCAATATAGCGAATATGATCTCACAACAGCGAATTGTCTTGTCATAAGACTATGCAACCAATGGAGGGCGCTGTTCATGACTCAACAGCGCCCTCTATTAGTTGTATAGTCTTATGACAAGACTATTCCCTGTTGTGAGTCACTCACAGGGATTGTCATAAGACTATTCAACTAATAGAGGGCGCTGTTCACATGAGTCATCACTCATGAACAGCACCCTCTATTAGTTGAATAGTCTTATGACAAGACTATTCCCTGTTGTGAGATCGTGGAATCTCACATCCGATGGTAAATTCTAACACTGGAGGTGTTCCCATGGTGATGGGGAGGCTCCATGCACACAGGAAGTTGTCAACAGGCACCGACTGGAGCGGGATGAAATCCTAGGCAGCCCGGACATGTAAGAACTGTTTTATGAGTGTTACTTTACGAAAAAATGACGAATATTCTAATAAGGAATATATAGCACTATATTCAATATATTGCTATATATATATATATTTTTTTTTTGAATATTCGCGAATATATGACAAATATTCTACAAAATATTCGTCAAATATCAAGAATACGAATATAGCCCCTGCTGCTCATCTCTATAAAGAACTAGACTGAGCTGTGGCTCACTCTACTCAACCTACAACCAGTCATGGTTGTGTCTGATAATGGCCGTAACTTGGTGGCGGCTTTGGAGCTCGGCAAGCTCACAGACATACCATGCCTAGCCCACGTGTTCAACTAAGTGGTTCAGCGGTTTCTCAAAACCTACCCATATTTGCCTGAGCTACTGGTGAAGGTGCACCGCATGTGTGCCCATTTCCGAAAGTCATCTATAGCTGCCGCCAGTCTGGCAATGCTGCAGCAGTGCTTGCAATTGCCAGCTCACCGAATGTTGTGCGAAGTGAGCACGCGTTGGAACTCGACGTTCCAAATGTTGGAGAGGCTTTGTGAGCAGCAGAGGGCAGTAGTAGAATACCAGTTGCAACATGGTCGTCACCTTTCCAGTCAGCTTCCACTCTTCACAAGCGATGAGTGAGCATAGATGTCTGACCTCTGTGAGGTTTTACGCAACTTTGAGGAATCAACACACATGGTAAGCGGAGATGCTGCTATTATGAGCGTAACCATTCCACCTCTGTATCTACTTAAATGTTCGCTGCTCACAATGAAGGTGGATGCTTTGCATGTGGAAGAGGTGGAAATGGGGGAAGACAGTACACAGGGTTATAGCGAGACCACCCTCAGTTAGTCATCTCAGCGCGAATTGGATGATGATGATGAGGAGGAGCAGGAGACGGTTGCCTCCACTACTTAGTACCCATAACAGGTTTATTACATCTGTTCAGCGTGGATGGGCAAAAGAGGAGTAAGAGGATGAGGAGATTGAGAGTCATCCTCCTGATGAGGACAGCGAAGTCTTGTCTGTTGAGACTCTGGCACTCATGGCTGACTTTATGTTATGCTGCCTTTCCCATGACCCTCGCGTTATATGCATTTTGGCCAACACCGATTACTGGTTGTTCACTCTTCTCATCCCCCGCTACAAAGAGAACTTCTCATCTTTCATTCCTGTGGTGGAGAGGACTAGCAAAATGATGCATTACCAGAAGGTCCTTGTGGAAAAATTGCTCCAAAAATTTCCAGCTGACAAAGCTGGCAGCAGAGTACGTAGTTCCTTGGGCAACCGAGGAGGGGGGATGAGGGGAACACACAGCAGTTCCAACAGAGGCAGGGCAACACTCTCCAAGGCCTGGGATAGTTTCATGACACCCTGACAGCACCCTCACCCTGATGAGTGGCCTAGTGTCACAAGGAGGGAAAAGTTTTGGAAGATGGTGAAGGAGTACGTAGCAGACGGTGTCAGCGTCCTCGGTGATCCCTCTGTGCCTTACAACTATTGGATGTCCAAGCTGGACACGTGGCACAAACTGACACTCTACGCCTTGGAGGTGCTGGCCTGCCCTGCTGCCAGTGTTTTATCAGAGCGGGTATTTAATGCTGCTGGGGGCATAATAACTGATAAGTGCATCCGCATGTCAACTGAAAATGCTGACAGGTTGACTCTTATCAAAATGAACAAGGCCTTGATTGCACCTGACTTCTTTACTCCACCAGAGTAAAGCGGCTGAACATAATGGCACTTTATAGTGTATTGAATACACTGTATTCCCATGCACCCCTTCATTGTTCCTTTTCTCGTCCTCCTCCTCCTCCTTCATATCGATATGCTTATTAGGGTGCCCTCGCTCCTTATGTTTTAGAGGGTCAGCTCAGCAGCAGGCACTTGCCTCTAGTGTTTTAGAGGGTCAGCTATGCAGCAGACCCTCACCCCTAATGTTTTAGAGGGTCAGATCAGCAGCAGGCACTTGCCTCTAGTGTTTTAGAGGGTCAGCTATGCAGCAGACCCTCACCCCTAATGTTTTAGATAGTCAGATCAGCAGCAGGCCCTCACGCCTAGTGTTTTAGGGGGTCTCCAGCAGGCCCTTTCTCCTAATGTTCTTGAGGGTTACCACCAGGCCATCAATCACAATTTTTCAAGGGTGTGTATGATGCCCTCCTTTATGTATAGGAAAGGCTGTATTGTAATGCTGGTTACTTGTAATTTTTGGCATCCCTTTCACTTAGTGCATAGGCTTTATGAGTGTAGGAGTCCCACTACCTGAACAATTGTACCGCAATGTGAATGAGGCTCTCCTTTATGTGATATACAGGTTATATAAGAGTGCCTCTTCCTTGTAATTTTTGGCAGCACTTGCACTTTATATACAAGTAAATATTCAGGAAAGAATGTTTCCTAAAATTTTTTCCTCTAAAATCTATTTTATCTTCAGTTTTGCACGTGTTATTGTCAGTCTGTAACAGTGTTATACTACTCGGACAACATCGTTCCCAGTAGTGACCTGGGAGTTCAAGATGCATCCAAACATCCTCCCCATGCTGTTCCCGAACATTACAGTGGTGTTTCCATCAATTTCTGACCTTTTCCTGTGAACCAGACACCTTCCCCTCCTCAGAGCAGGGGGTGCCTGATTTAATGCTGTGGTTCTCCCATTGACTTCCATTGTGCTCTGTAGAGCGCCAGAGCATCCGAAAGTGTTCTACTCGAGCACCCGAGCACTTTGGTGCTCGATCAAAACTAGTTGGCACATATATCCACAAAAATGTGCTGTCTGTAATCTTTTGTGTGGTTCATATGTAGTGCTGTAAATTAAAAGATTCTGAACATCCAATCTATTTTTAAATATTTGTAGGACAGTGCATTTTTCAGAAGTGACTTTAGTGCTTCATAAAGGACAATGATAAAACAAAAATCTGACTGGTAGGTTTTAAAAGTGAAAAAGGTGTGGAGCATGCACGCCAGTAAGCTAAGGTATGACTGATTCGCACTTCCAGTTTTACTGTTCTCCTCTGTGAAAGTTATTATGCTACTTTGAACTTATTCATGTTTTTACTCACAGTTCAAATACGTTTCCAAAGAGGATCTCATAAAAGTACATTACATTGATGGAAAGGATACAAAAATGTAGTCATCCATGTATCTTTTTTTGAGGTTCTCCACTATAGCATCCTCTGTGATTTTGGAAAGGAGTACCATATCATCAACTCCACTTTGCTTGACATTTTGGCTCTGCCAATGATACCTCTCTTTGCTTCCCTAGAGAAAGTGAGAAAACATGTAAGGATAGATTTAAGTACAGTGAGTTTTTATATTCTTAAAGTTCTTTTCAGAGACCTGTAATATATCTACCCCAGACCACCTCATTCCATGTAACTTACTATGACATGTTGAGAGTCAGTTATCGCATTCGCCAAGAGTCTATAATGGCAAATATAACAGATTATCATCAGGGGAACCCTTCTACTAAAATAATATGATTGTTCAAAATGGACAAACCCTGTAAGTTTTTCTTGTATATAAACTAATATAGAAAAAAGCAAGACTTTTTTTTCTCTCCATCATGGTCCTAAACACTGTTAAAACATTTTTCTTAAAGGGCATTTGTCAGAAGTTTTGTACCTATTAAACTGGCTGACCTGTTGCATGTGCACTTGGCAGCTGAAGGCATCTGTGTTGGTTCCATGTTCATATGTGCCCACTCTGCTTAGAAAAATTTAGTTTTAATATATACAAATGAGCCTCTAGGAGCAACGTGGGCATTGCCATTACACCTAGAAGCTCTACTTGCTTTGCAACTGCAGTGCCGTCTCCACTTTGATTGATGGGGCTAGGCAGTGAACACGTCATTATGCCTGCCCTGTCAATCAAAGAGCAGAGGATGCAGCAGTTGCAGAGAGAACAGACTCTCAAGGTGTAATGTCAACACTAAAGTCTCATTTGCATATATTAAACATCATTTTTCTCAGCAATATGATCACATATGAACATGGGACCTACACAGATGTATTCAGCTGCCCAGTGCACATGCAACAGGTCAGCCAGTTTCACAGGTACATATCTCCTGACAGATGACGTTTAATTCATATTTGGTTTTCCATGTTACCTGTAAAATCTTTCCTGTATAAGGTCTTAAATTCAGAAACCAGAACTCTGCTTCTTTGAGTTTTGTGAGTAGCTCCATACAAAGCTTAATTTTGATTCAAGTTTTAAGTGGAGTTTTGCTTGAAGATATTACCAAAGCAGTTTGATTATGTAGACCTGAGGAAATGGGTTACTACCTATATGTAACTTTACATGTATCCTCATCAAACGTCTGTTCTCTTTCATTTACCACAAGCTATTTTAGTCATAAATTGTGCAAAAGTAAAAAAGCTGCAAAATAGGAATGCTCTCAAAATCATAGATGTTATTTTATTTTATTAATTAACAAAATGCAAAGTTAATGAACAAAAGAGAAATCGAAATCACATCCAAATTTGGGGCGTGATAAGGGCAGCAAATGGGTGTGGGCAATCACAGAGATAAATTTATCTTCATTTACCATTTCATCAGTTTCTGGCGGAAATTAATTCAGAAACCTACAGCAGCTCTGAGTTGTCGTAGATTTCTGTTTAGGCTCAAGGACTGCAGGAGGATGCTCCTAATTTATGAAGAGGCCTGCACCTAATGATAAATTAGATGCATCCTCCAGCAGCGCAGGTATATAAAGATCAGCACAGAAAGCATCGCTCTTGATAAATCTCCCCCTTAGTTTTTTTCTCTTTGCGATAACATGGGACATGAACAGGATTTTCACAGATACTTCAAACTATTTCACAATAACCATAACAAAAAATGAACTGTAAGGCTATGTGTGTATGAGTATGTACGGCTAGTATTTAAGACTGTACATAGCTAGTTAGGCGTTTCCTTCCCTTGTGTTCCCGCCCTTTAGTTAGTCAACCTTTTATGTATAATTCCCTGTACCATTAATGAATCCCCTTTTTAAAGATCCAGTAGCTATTTTATTAATTTATAATTACCTGCAGAAACTACAGGTACTACTATGTATATTTAGTAAACTTTATTTAGTGTAAAAATTGCGGGACTACTTTGTGGAGTTAGGATTGCAATCTTTTTCTCAAAGAAGAGCCAGATTAAGGCCTTATGCATACTACAGTTTTTGGGATGTGTATGTGATTCACAATTTTTGTGAATTGAACAGTCTTGCCATTCATTTCTATGGGGGGCCATCAAAAAAAACAGACAGCACACAGATGTTATCTGTGTGCTGTCCACATCCATGTGGCTGTTCTACAAATTATAGAACATGTCGTATTCTTGCCCCTTTTAAAGGAACAGTCATGTCTAGTGACGGGAGTGAGAAAAATATGGATTGCACATGAAAGGTAACTTTATTTTGCAGATCTGTGATTTGCAGACCGCAATTTGCATGTGGTCTTGTGCATGAGGCCTTACACAGGTAAAAAAAACTTTGAAGAAATGGTTGGCTTAATAATACAATGTTTGTTAAAAAAAATGCTTGCTCTTGCTCTGACACATACTGAACTGAGCACCACTGCTAAAAAAAAACATTGCAGTGGAATTCAGGCCCAAATATTGCCCATAGAGGCTTTCTAGTTGTGATCAAGACTTTCCATGCTGCAGTAGGGAATGTAATGGAAATCAATGGAAATCTGGCGGTTCACGGCATAATCCGCCTATGCCAGAGGCTGTTCCTTTGCCAGAATGGCCTGACAGATTTATAAATTCAGATGTGAATTTACTGTAAAGCCCATATATTCACATGTCAGGGAAGTTATCATATGTATAAGACTTGAGGGGGTGAAGGGCACAGGAAGTGATTGTCAGAATTTCAGTATAGACCTTCATGACACTGGCAGAAGAAGAATCATGCAGCTCAGGGTCTGTTAGTTTAACCTTTATAACATTAAGGCCTCATGCCCATGAACGTGAGGATGCCATGTTCTCCATGCACTCCTGGTGCGGATGTGGACTCATTGACTTGAATAGATCTGCGATCCTCAAAATAGGACAAAAGATAGGACATGTTTTATCTTTTGCGGTTTGTAGGTACCCGAAATCCCATGAGAGCACTTCAAAGTGCTTCAGTGGGCTTCCGATCCGTGCCACCTCATCCCAAAAAATAGGAGATGTCCTATCTTTGTTCGTATCTTGTTGATCAAACGGTCCTCGGCATGTGCTTGGAGCCCTTACGTTCGTGGGCATGAGTCCTAATTTGTGTCTGCTTACAAGGGTAGGGATGCATCTGCCTCTTCTTCACAGGGAGCTCCTTTCTTGCTAGTGACTGGCAGCCTCCCTTGCTCTGCCACCACCATTACACGCTGGGGCTGAGCTCTATGACATTGTCACAGCCACACAGCGCTCACATCCCAAGTGTCCCTCTTTTTGACCCAAGGCCCTCTGTCCCTCTTTTCTCCTAAAATGTCCCTTTTTTAACTAAGGTATAGATTTGTATTTACAATCTTGGTTCCTATCTGTATATTTGAACCCACCCTGTATATTATTTAATTATTTGATGCAATTTGAATTTCTGTATTCAGATAGTTTTTGTGCTATTGTGTGCTAGGAAAACTATTCAAGTGTATACATATACAGGAAAAATTAACTTTTAAATTAGCAACCATAAGTGTCCCTCTTTTACCGTCCAAAGAGTTAGGAGGTACGCAGAAAAATCTGCAGGCACTGTTAGGGTACTTTCACACTTACGTTTTTCTTTTCCGGCATAGAGTTCTGTTATAGGGGCTCTCTACCAGAAAAATACTGATCAGTAGTGATGAGCGAGCATGTCTGGCCAAATATCTGTTTGGCTCGAGCATCGATATGCTCGACACATGGCGGTACTCGGCTGAGTACCGCATGTGCTCGAGCGAAATGCTCGAGTCTCTGCCCCACTCGTTTCGCGGGTTTTAAGCAGCCAATAAAAGGTGCAGGTAAGTACTGCCCTCACTGTAATGCCAGTGATTGGCTGTAGCACCCGATGACCCATGATCGGCTCAGACGTAGACAGGGAGAGCATCGGGTAGGAAGGGAAAGACAGAGCAGGGAGCCAATTTCAGCGATTTTAGTTAGAGAAGGCTTTTGAAAGATCCAAAAGTCCCTTTAAGGACTACTGTGTGTGTGCTTTAGATCAACAATATATTTAACAGCAGTGTCAGGGACATCAGTGCTATGGAAGGGATAGATGCAGGGAAAGAAATTTGCTCAAACCTAAAATCCTTTTAAGGAAGCAGCAATATATTTTTATTTTATAACTATTGGTGACATATACTGTACATAATCCGCAGACTGACTCTTTAATAATCTGGGTCACATCTAGTGTCCATAATCTGTGAAGGTAACCAATACTGTCCTGCATCATAAACACTGTCAGTATTACAAATTTCAATAATCTGGGCCTAATATAGTGTCCGTAATCTGTGGTGTTCTATACCCAATAATGAACAGCATCTAAAAACACTGTCTATATTAAAACCTCCATTAATCGTGGCCTAGTATAGTGTCCAAAATCAGTTTTTTTTGTATCCAATACTGAATGGCATCTAAAAACACTGTCTATATTAAAACTTCTATTAATCTGGGCCTAGTGTAGTGTCCAAAATCTGTGGGTTTTTGTATCCAATACTGAACAGCATCTAAAAACAATGTCTATATTAAAACTTCCATTAATAAAAACCTAGTGTAGTGTTCAAAATCTGTGGGTTTTTGTATCCAATAATGAACAGCATCTAAAAACACTGTCTATATTACAACTTCCATTAATTTGGGCCTAGTGTAGTGTCCAAAATCTGTGGTGTTCTGTAACCAATACTATCCTGTATCAGAAAACTGTGTCTTAAGCGGACAGTAAAACAATCTGCACCACGTTTACAGACAAAACCATTAATATGAGGAAGGCGAGCACTAAGGGGGCTGAACGCCTGGGTCCATGCAGAATCCGTACTTCCTTAGGCAACCGTGGAAGAGAGACAAGGGGAACACACAGCAGTTCCAACAAAGTTTTACAACACTTACAGTCAAAATGGGGGTATAACGCACCCTATGTATACTTATTGGGAGCTCTCCCCAGATATGTACACTAAACACACTAATATAAATCACAAAAAACAAATGATAAATAAAAAATATAAATTTTATTATACTCAAATCAAAATATAAAATATAACAAAAAAATATACAGGACACAGCAGGTAAATAATACCTTCACCCTAAATACATACTAAAGGAATGCCTAATGCCTAATTAGAGGAAAAATATGCACATATTTGTAATTGCAGCATACGCCCTACACGGCCAATATAATATATATAATTGCAGACAAGCTGCTAAACATCAGCCAAAGACCGTGGTGGTGTGCAAAACGTGCGCCTCAAAAAACAAAACAGTAATCTATGAATAAGAGTCAGCAGACTACAATGTAACATTAACGGCAATAAGACAATTTTTTACCTAATAGTGTCAGGGTGAGGGAAATAAGTACAGACGCTCCTCGACGCGCGTTTCGCGTGATCCGCTTCCTCAGGAGGAGTGCAACAAAGGCAGGGCAACATGGTGAAGGAATACATCACAGACCATGTCAGCATCCTAAATGATCCTTTAGTGCCTTACACTGGGTACTACTGGGTGTCCAAGCTGGACAAGTGGCATGCTCTACGCCTTGGAGGTGCTGGCCTGCCCTGCTGCCAGCGTTTTGTCTGAGCGTGTATTTAGTGCTGCTGGAGGCATTTTATCTGATAAGCATATCTGCTTGTCCACTGATAATCCTGACAGGTTGACTCAGAAAAAAATTAACAAGGCCTGGATTGCCCCTGACCTCTCAACTCCACCAGAAGAGAACTGAGCTGATGATGAACATAAAGGCAATTTCAATGTATTGTTTATCATGTACTCAGTCTACTGTAGTGTATCCCCATGCACCTTTTCCACCACAAAAAAAGTCTATATGGTTGAATTTTGTTTTCTCCTCCTCCTCTCCTCCTCCTCATCCAGATTGTTTATATTCCCTCCACTACAATTTTTAACGCCGAAAGGCGTGCGGGAGGTTGCAGTCTCAGGTCTCGATCACGCCTATTGGCGTCATCTCGTGAGACCTGAGATTTCAGCGCGTTCACAGTGACGTAAAGCAAAGAAGTGAAACTACAGCCTGCCAGCCGTGATCATTGGCTGGCAGGCTGTAATTTTTTAAATCAACCAATGAAATGTGTATATCAGACGGTATTTACAAAATATCATCTCATATACCTGCTGCCTGCTGCTCTGGTGGTCACTTTTGTTTGGATCGACCACCAGAGGACACAGGCAGCTCTGTAAGTAGCACCAATCACCACATTTACACCCCCCCCCTGTCACTTATTAACCCCTTAGTAGCCACTGATCACCCCATATAAACCCCCTGATCACCCCCTGTCACCCCCCTGTCATTGATCACCCCCCCTGTAAGGGTCCCTAATCACCGCCAGGTAGTTATCTACTTGTTAGGTAGTTAGCACCCAGCCCACCGCACCGCAGTCACTGATTAGTCGCTGATTAGTGTCATCGCTGACGCTAATCAGCACTAATACTAAGATAGTATCTGAAAGTGATCAAGACTGATCGCAATCAGATCTATATTAGTACATTAGGGTCACCTTAGGCTTTATAAAAAACACAGTGTTCACACGATCAGGCCTGATCTTGTGCACACACTTGCGTTCAGTCCGCCCCACCGCAGTGACAGAATTTTTTTTTTTCTGATCACTGCAAAAAAACAGTAAAATCGCTGCGCCGCTATAAAAGATCACTTTTGAGTTTTTGGATCTTTATTAGCGATTGCAGCGTTACTTCGCAAGCACTTTTTACTAGGCAGGTGTGCTCTTTTTCCTGGGTAGTCTCAGAGGAATACCCTCTAAATTTATTTACTCCGAAATGGCAAAAAAGGGGTATTCCGCTGAAGAGGCCGACAGGATTCTGGCCCTGATGGATGAAAGCGATGGGGACGCCTCACCCGCTGAATCCAGTGGTTCAGAATATGAACCTGTAGACAGCAGTGGCACTCTAACCGCTAGGGAAGATGACGAGGTTGAGGTCCCTGCTATGGTCAGGCGTACCCGACCCCATGTCAGTGTTTCGCATACCCCGCATGATGAGCCTCATATGCTGCAGAGTGGTGCTATCGCTGACGTTTTTTATGGCATACACCAGCAGCGCAGAACATCCTGGACCTTCTACCAGCACTGCCGTATTCCCTGGTGAAGTGGCGAGCAACAGAAGGGCAGTTCAAGCTGACTCCCGTGCACTAACTTCCCCCGTCGCAGCCACTGCGTTCTCAGGCCCGTAGAGCCCTTAGTCTCCCAGAGGTGCTGGCAAACCCTAATTGGCAATCTCCTGCTTCCGCCGCACCCGTATTGCCCTCTTTCAACGCCCAGTCAGGAGTTCGCATGGAGACATCTCACTTCGGATCGGCCCTTGAATTTTTTGAGCTGTTCTTCACCGCGGATCTCTACGACGTAGTGTTGGGAGAAACCAACCGCTACGCCACACAATATATAACCGCCAATCCGGAAAGCTTCTATGCCCAGCCTTTCCGGTGGAAACCAGTCACAGTTTCCGAATTTAAAATATTTTTGGGCCTTATCCTCAGCATGGGTCTAACTAAAAATAATGTATTGCGTTCGTATTGGTCTAAAGACCCAATACATTACATGCCCATGTTCTCTGCTGCAATGTCCAGGGCACGTTTTGAGGTCATCATGCGCTTTATGCATTTCGCTGACAATAAAACCTGTCATCCAAGAGGCCACCCTGCTTATGACCGGCTCCACAAAATTCAGCCCCTCACAGACCATTTGTCATCCAGATTTGCAGATGCGTATACCCCCAATCAGAACATCTGCATAGACGAGTCCCTAATACATTTTACCGGGCGCCTTGGCATCAAACAGTACATCCCCAGCAAGCGTGCCCGGTATGGGGTCAAATTATATAAGCTCTGTGAAAGGGCCACAGGCTATACATATCGTTTTAGGGTCTATGAGGGAAATGACTCAAAACTGGAACCGGTCGGATGCCCTGACTACCTGGGGAGCAGTGGCAAGATTGTCTGGGACTTGGTGTCACCCTTCCTCCACAAGGGGTACCACTTATACGTGGACAATTTTTACACAAGTGTAGCCCTCTTTCGGCACTTATATTTTGTCAGATTTCAATGCTGTGGCACTGCGCGACTTAGTCACTGGGGCTTCCCCCAACGGCTCGTTAATACCCGACTTGCACGGGGTGAGAGGGCTGCATTGTGTGACCAAGAACTGCTCGCAGTGAAGTGGAGGGTCCACCATTCACGCAGACACGACTGTACAAATTGAAAGGGCAACCGGAGTCATTGAAAAACCCCTCTCAGTCCATGACTATGATCTTGACATAGGAGGGGTGGACTTCAATGAGGAAGATGTTGGCTCCCTATTTAGTTTCCCGCCGCACCAGACGCTGGTATAAGAAGGTGTCTGTATATTTAATTCAATTGGCTGTATATAATAGTTTTGTTCTCTACAGTAAGGCTGGGAGAACGGGATCCTTCCTTAAATTCCAGGAAGAGATCATTTCGGAACTCCTGTATCCAGGAGGTTCTGTGCCCCAAGCCCCTGATGTAGTGAGCCGGCTAAATGAGAGACACTTCCCCAGTGTCTTTCCTGGTACCCCAACCCACCGTTCCCCAAGAAAAAGATGTTGTGTCTGTATCAGGGCTGGAAGAAGGTGTGACACCACCGTTTTTTGTCCTGACTGTCCTGACCAGCCTGCCTTATGCATAGGGGAGTGTTTCCGCAAGTACCACACACAGGTACACAGGGGTCTTAGGACCCTTGCACACGAGCGTTGCTCACGCATTGTGATCACAAAGGAGCTCCCGGCCTGACTTCTCCCGCACAGATGGGGTCGCATAGCATTATATTGATTTATGATGCTAAGTAACCCTTACAGTTCTGCAATGCATTGGATAGCACTGGCATACTGCTGCCAGTGCCATCCAATGCATTCCAGAACTGTAAGGGTTACACAGCATCATAAAATAATATGATGCTATGCTACCCCGTCTGTGTGGGAGAAGTCAGGCCGGGAGCTCCTTTGCGATCACGATGCGTGAGCAACGCTCGTGTGCAAGTGCCCTTAGGGCCCTTTCACACAGAGCTGCTACAATCATCTCCTTTCACCTGGGAAAAAGTGCATAATGTACTTCGCCACATCTCTGGGCGATTTGCACTTTGCTCATTGTCCCATGGGGAAGGAGAGGTTTATCCTCTAAGGCCTCATGCACACGGCCGTGCACGGACCGTGGTATCCCGGCCTGGCATCCATCTGACAGCAGGAGCGCACGGCGTCATAGCAACCAATGCTGGGTGAGAGAAATATCTCTGTAAATTGACAACTTTGTATAAAAAAATGGAAAAAGTTGTCATTTACAGAGATATTTTTCACACACAGTATGGGTATATGTAAAAATACACCCCAAAACACATTGCCCTACTTCTCCTGAGTACGGCGATACCACATGAGTGACACATTTTGGCAGCCAAGATGCGCAAAGGGGCCCTAATTCCAATGAGTACCTTTAGGGCATTTTTATGCATTTGGATTCCAAACTACTTCTCACGCATTAGGGTCCCCTAAAATGCCAGGATAGTATAAATACCCCACAAGTGACCACATTTTACAAAGTAGACACCCCAAGGTATTCTGTGAGGAGTATGGTGAGTTCATGTAAAATTAAATTTTTTGTCACAAGTTAGTGGAATATGAGACTTTGTAAGAAAAACTAAAAAAATAAAACAAATTTCCGCTAACTTGTGCCAAAAAAAAAAATCTTCTATGAACTCGCCATGCCTCTCACGGAATACCTTTGGGTGTCTTCTTTCTAAAATGGGGTCAGAAGTACTTTGGAATCCAAATGGCTGCAAAAAAGTGTCACTCATGTGGTATCGCCGTACTCAGGAGAAGTAGGGCAATGTGTTTTGGGGTGTATTTGTTACATATACCCATGCTGGGTGTGAGAAATATCTCTGTAAATAACCACTTTTTAATTTTTTTTTATACAAAGTTGTCAATTTACAGAGATATTTCTCTCACCCAGCATGGGTATATGTAAAAATACACCCCAAAACACATTGCCCTACTTCTCCTGAGTACGGCGATACCACATGTGTACCACTTTTTTGCAGCCTAGGGGCGGAAAGTGCAACGAATACCTTTAGGCTTTACAGGGTTGCTCACAATTTAGCCCCGCCCAAAATGCCAGAACAGTAAACACACCCCACAAATTAACCCATTTCGGAAAGTAAACACCCCAAGGTATTCACTGACGGGCATAGTGAGTCTGTGGGAGATTTTACTTTTTTTGCCAGAAGTTAGCAGAAATGGAAACTTTAATATAATTTTTTTTTTCCTCAGAAAGTGTCATTTTCTGCTAACTTGTGAAAAAAAATTTAATCATACATGAACTCACCATGCACCTCCACGAATACTTTGGGTTGTCATCTTTCTAAAATGGTGTCATTTGGGGGGTATTTATACTATCCAGGCATTCTAGCACCTGAAGAAACATGACCGGTGCCCAGAAAGTCAGAGCTGCTTCAAAATGCGGAAATTCACTTTTTTGTACCATAGATTGTAAACGCTATAACTATTGCTCAAACCAATAAATATACACCTATTGCATTTTTTTTTATTAAAGACATGTAGCACAATAAATTCTGACACAAAGTTGTATAGAAATGTAATTATATTTAAACAATTTTTTCAGAAAAAGTTAAAAATTTTTTTTGAGAAAATTGCGGTCTTTTTTTATTAATATCAGAAAAACGAAAAATCTCAGCAGCAATCAAATACCACCAAAAGAAAGCTGTGTTAAAGTTGTGAAGTGCTGATTTGTAAAAAAGGGCCTGGTCACTAGGGGGGTATAAACCTGTGGTCTTAAGTGGTTAAAGAGGGTTAGCTCACCAGCAGGTCCTCAACCATAATATTTTAGAGGGTTAGCTCACCAGCACGCCCTCACCTATAATGTTTTAGAGGGTCAGCTCACCAGCAGCCCCTCGCCCCTAATGTTTTAGAGGGTCAGCTCAGCAGCAGGCCCTCAACTATAATGTTTTAGAGGGTCAGCTTACCAGCAGGCCCTCAACCATGTTTTATAGGGTTAGCTCACCAGCAGTCTCTCTCCCCTAATGTTTTAGAGGGTCAGCTCAGCAGCAGGCCCTCACCCTTAATTTTTTAGCGGGTCACCATCAGGCCTTTGCTCCAAATGTTTTTGAGGGTCACCAGCAGGCCACCAATCATAATTTTTCAAGGGTGTGTATGATGCCCTCCTTTGTGTGTAATAAAGGGTGTATTGTAGTGCCGGTTCCTTGTAATTTTTGGCAGCCTTTTCACTTAGTGTATAGGCTTTATGAGTGTAGGAGTCCCACTACCTGAACGATTGTTCCAGAATGTGAACGGGGCTCTCCTTTATGTGATATGCAGGCTGTTTCAGAGTGCCTTTTGCTTGTAATTTTTGGCAGCACTTGCACTTTATATACAATAGAATATACAGGAAAGAATATTTCCTAACATTTTTTCCTGAAAAACAGATTTTTTTTTTTGGGGGGGGGGGGGTTTTGGGAGTATTTTTGTCAGTCTGTAAAAGTGGCGTACAATTCCCACACAGTTTCCAGCAGCGACCTGGGAGTCCAAGATGCATCCAGACATCGTCCCCATGCTGTTCCCAATCCTTTTTGGTGGTGTTTCTGTCACTTTCAGACCTTTTCCAATGGACCAGGCACCACTCCCCTCTTCAGAGCAGGGGGTGCCTGGTTGTCTCCCATTGACTTCCATTATACCCGGGAGCACGGCTGAGCACACGAACATAACTATGTGTTTGGCCCGAACAACCGAACACCCAAATACTTTGGTGCTCGCTCATCACTACTGATCAGTTTTATCCTCATGCATTCTGAATGAAGAGAAATGAGAGTTCAGGATGCATCAGGATTACTTCAGTTCAGTCTTTTTGACATTTCAGGAAGATAATAACGCTTGCTTTGGTTTTAGCTCTGGCCAAAATTCCGGAACACTTGCCGGAATGCCGGATTTGTCATTTTTTCCCATGGGAATGTATTAGTGCCAGATCCGGCATTCAAAATACCGCAATGCCGGATCCGTCCTTCATGCGCAGACCGGTAAAAATGTGAAAAAATATATATAACGGATCCGTCTCTCCGCATGAGGAGTGGAGAGACGGATCTGTTCTTGCAATGCATTTGTAAGACAGATCCGTCTTTAAATGCTTTCCGTTTGCATGCTGATTGCCGGATCTGTGAAAGTTCCCTTACTAGCAGCAGTGGTGATGCTTATAGACCACCTTCTACGCCATAAATGAAGTCTTTGATGGTGGACCCGCTCTATGTGCTGGCGTAGATGGAGCTAAACTGATGTCACCTTTACTAGGGCAGAGTGAGGTGCCATGTTACACACCCGTAAGCCTGATCCTGCTCTCCACACCTTAAAGTGATTTTAGTAAAGCCAACGTTAGGTAAAGCAGAGCCAATGCATAATGCTGCAGGCAGCTCCCACGCTCCCCTCCTTCCATCTCAGGCCTCTACGTTGTGACATCATGAGCAGTACGCAATACTGTGTCGGCACAGCCTTGATTGTTGAAGGGACCGCCACCAGGAATAGCAATTCTAGTGGTGGTTTCCTGTCTTTCCACAACTGTATCTGCGTCCTAAGGATGTAATTACATGGTTTGCGTGGTGCTAAAGACCACCACTTCCAGGACTCCTTCTTTAAACTGAAGATATTTCTTAATTACATTGGTTGTATGTTTGAAGTGATTGTTGTCAGATGCCTCCCTGATGGTACTGCATGATGGATTAGTATCTGCCTGTATTTCTCAGCACTGAAGACAACACAGCTGCAGAAAAGCAGCTAAGGGTGGGTTCACATCATGTTTTTTGCCTCCATTTGATGAATATGTTAGGAAAAAAAGGATACAAAAAGGTAGCACACCACGTTCTTGTATACTGCACAGTCCGGTAAAAAAAAAAAGGTATACTTTTTTTAAATAATGGAACTCTATGGTGAAGGATGCCACTGTTTGGTATCAGTCTGAGGCATCCGTTTAAAATATATGTTTTTTGTGTACGTTAAATGGATGGGAAAAATGTGATGTGAACCCAGCCTATGAGTGGCTGGGACTGTTATAACTGAGATGTGGCAATTTCGGAAATGATAGGAGATCTGTTTCAGTGGTTTGTGGAGATGTTTAAAGACTGAAATTGTGTCACTGTACCATCCAAAGTTATCTACTTCATTGCTGAAGTAAAGTTGTTTAAAATCTGCCGCTTGCCTGATTCCTGTGCTTGTATACTACCTTTCCACGCTGCTGGAGATAAAAAGTCTGGATGTGTCATCTTTTCTTAAAAGAGGACAGAAATACATCTCCCAGCAAGTGTATACTGTTATTATGGGTCATCAGTAGAGATCAGTGAATTTTTTAAAAATTTGAATCGCCGATTTGCCAAATATTTTGAAAAAAATTTAGTTCGGTATGAATTTATTTGCGGCAAATCGCATTAAAAAACGACTATTTCCTGGCTTCAGAGAGCCTTTATAGTGGTGTAGAACACTGTGCCTTGCAGTAACACGCATAGGGAGTCTGCTCTGGTAGTGAAATAATACTGTGAGTCCGTACGACATGCAGATGACAGGAATCGCTCTTAGAATCACTGCACACTTCACTTATTTGGGCAGTCACGGGACCAAAACTGACCAAATAACTCAAGTATGAACTCAGCCTTACAGGTTGATGTTAGAGCCAAGAAGAAGCGCACTCCTTTTACACCCTCGTCAGCTGATTCCACATAGATGTCTAGAGAACCTGTTCTATTAAATGCTTATACAAGTAGAGCCCCCGACAGAGTGGAGAGGGTGTCAGCAGTAAGTTTGTGTTGACGTCAATGATTATTTTCCCCTTCCACTGATCCATCAGATCTTGTTTGTTGAGCATCCACCTTCATTTGGTCAGCATTTGGTCAGTAATCCATCAGTATTGCTAATGCCAATAAAAACAGGAGTGGATCCAAAACGGAGATCACATGTGAATGGAATACTTGAATGTCTTCTGTGTTTTGTACCCACTGCTGCTTTTGGCTACCAAATCACAAGCTAATTCTGAGCTTGCATTCAGAGTGGCACAATGACAAAGTCAGGGTGGCGGCAGCATCAGGAGGCCACAGAGTGCCAAGGTGATATAGTGTGGAGGTGGCAGCATCAGGAGGCCACAGAGTGGCAAGGTGACATAGTGTGGAGGTGGCAGCAGCATCAGGAGACCACAGAGTGGAAAGGTGACATGGTGTGGAGATGGCAGCAGCATGAGGAGACCACAGAGTCGCAAGGTGACAGTGTGGAGGTGGCAGCAGCATCAGGAAGCCACAGAGTGGCAAGGTGACATAGTGTGGAAGTTGCAGCAGAATAAGGAGGCCACAGAGTGGCAAGGTGAGGTGTGGAAGTGGGTGGCAATACCAGTACCCGCTGAAGATGGTGGGTGAAAGAAGGAGCACTTGGCATCAGATGTGTGGCAGCAGGCAGGTGGCAGCATCAGAATAGTAGCTGACGCAGGGAGCCAGAAGAAACCGGCCTCTTTTGTAAAAGTGGATGATCTAGTCTGATGCATCAGGCATTGATGGGTGGAAATACTGGCTGATCCACGCCTGATTCATCTTGACAAAGGTCAGTCTCCCAACATTTTGGGTGCACAGGCGAGTTCTTCTTGGGGTAACTATGGACCCCGCTACACTAAACACACGCTCTGATGCCACACTACTAGCTAGGCAGGGCTGGTTTTCCAGGGCAAACTCTGCCAGTTGCGGCCACAAATCCAACTTGGGGTGGCAGGGTGCTGTCCAAGTATGCCACCACCTGTTGGTTCTGCTCTATGTCTAGCTGCTGGCTCTGCGAGTGAAGAAAGCTGCTAATCAGCGACTCCAGACTCAGACTGCTGCTGATAGAGCTGGCACTGCTCCTGCCCCCCCACCCCTCCTCAGCAGCCATGGCAATGGAACTTGAGTGCAGAGGCCCCCTTCCCCCCCGGTCAGACCTGCGAAAGGATGGATAATGGCACAGATAGGCAGCAGACAACTGACTACATAGGATGTCTCTATAGTAGTTCAATTGTCCTCCCATTCAGCGGGTGTAAAAAAGGCCCCCATTTTGGACCGGTAGCGAGGCTCCAACAAGGTGGGGAGTCAGAAGTCATCCCTCTGCTTAATGGTGACAATTCTGCTGTCACTACGCAAGCAAGTGAGCATGCATTGGGCCATTTGTGCAAGTGACTCGGAGGAACTCCCTGTCTAGATCTCCACTGCATACAGCCACTGTGTGTCTGGGTCCTCTTCCTCGTCTTTCTTATTGCCCTCTTGCTGCTCCTGCTCCTCCTCTCCTGTCACCTGTGTAGAAAAACCACCCATTTCGCTACGCGTTTGCTCCTATGTCCTCCTCCTCCAGTTTAGCCCACACAGGGCTCATGTGACCTTGAGATCTAGGCGCCACGTTTCCAGTCCCCCGACCAGCCAGATTTACCAGCATCTGTTCCAGGACATGAAGCAATGGAATGACGTTGTTCATCCTGTAGTCCTGGTGACTGACAAATAACGTGGTTTCCTCAAAGGGCCTGAGCAAACAGCAGGTGTCACCCATGAGCTGCCACTGGCTGACATCGAGGTTACACAGGGGAGTACTCCTGTCCGCTTGGATCATCAAGAAATCATTTATGGCCTTTCTCTGTTCGTATAGTCGGTCCAACATATGGAGGGTGGAATTCCAATGGGTGGAAATGTTGCATATGAGTCTATGTTGGAGGATGCCGTTCTGCCGCTGCAGCTCAAGGAGGGTGTGCTTTGCGGTGTGCGAGTGGCTGAAGTGCATGCTAAGTTTCCTGCCCATTTTTAGGATGTCCTGCAGATGGGTGGAAGACTTCAGGAACCGCTTGACAACCAGATTGAACACGAGTGACATGCAGGGCGCATGGCTCAGCCCTCCTTGACGCAGCGCCGACACCATGTTCTTCCTGTTGTAGGTCACCATGGTTCTGATTTTGAGTTGTCGCGGAGAAAGCCAGGATTCTATTTCTTGATGAAGGACACAGAGCAGTTCCTCCCCTATGTGACTCCGTTCACCCAGGCAAACAAGGTGCAGAACAGCGTGACACCCCTATGCCCTGCACATGTGGTATGCTGGAGGAGCACTGTGAATTGTCACTGCAGTGGAGGCTGAGGACACGGTGCAGGATCAGGAGGCAGAGGTGGACATTGTCGCAGGACCAACGGTGTAACAACGTGGAGGCGGAAGTTGTGTCACCTGGCCAAGTTGCCGGTGTGGTTGTTCAGGAACCACATTCACCCAGTGGGCCATAAAGGACATGTATTGTCCCTGACCGTAGTTACAGCTCCACACGTCGGCACTTTGGCGGACACCGACTGGCTAAAGAACTGGCCCACCTTCTGTTCTACATATTTGTGCTGGCCTGGTACTGACTTTTTGGCAAAGAAATGACAGCTTGGGACTCTCCACCTCGGCTCGGCATAAGTCATCAGTTCTCGGAATGGGAGGGACTGCAGTACCACAAACTTGGATAGGAGCACGTTCAGATTCTGTGCCGTTGGATGACTGCACACATACTGTTGTCTCTTTGCAATCGCTTCGGTAATCGATTGCTGACGGAATGACTGACGAGGAATAGGAGGGCGAGGAGCAGGAGCATCAGGACCAGCAGATGATGAGAAGGACAGACAGCTCACTTCTGCTGAGGTGGTGGAACCTTGACTGCATGAAACCAGGTGCGTGCCACTGGGTGATGCTGCGGCAGGCTGGACCACTACATCAGAGCCACGGTTCTCCCAGGCCGCGTTATGGTGATGCTGCATATGTTCACGCAGGGTTGTGGCGCCAACATTGGCACCCTGGCCACACTTCACCTTCTGCCCATAGTTTCTATATATGGCCATGTTCACCTCCTTTGGCGGCTTAATAAAAAACTACCCCACTGCCGAGTATGTGATTTTACCCCCAACTCTACTCACTGACAGACTGCTACCGCTGCTGCCTCCATGAACCCATGCACCGCTACTTCACGGGCAGGTAGGCTCCTGCGAAGTGGGTGGTCTATCCTGGGCACGTTTGGCTCTGGACCTCCCACTACTGGCACCCTGCTGACTCCCGGCCATGCTAGCGACTTGCTGGCTCCGCTGCTGGCTCACTGCAAGTTGCCACCCTCTTCTCCCAATAATGATGAAGCCCCTTCATCACTAGGCTCCCAAGTGCGATCAGTTACATCATCATCATCATCGAGTACTGTCTGCACATCACTGATGTCCTCCTCAACTGTCTCTGGGTCAGAAGCCTGACCTCTCGCAACACCAGCCCCTATGCCACTCTCATCATCACTACTTTCCCGCTTATTGGAGGAAGCGACAGATGTCTCCTCCACATCTTGGCTGGTCAGTAGCTGCTGACTGTCTTCTAGTAGCTCGTCCTCACTGTATAGTGGAGCTGAGCACAAAGTATACAATACTTCTCTGGCTGAGGAAACAGAAAAGGACAGAGGCAGGTTGAGGACAGGTGAGGGCAGAGGGCCGGTTCCCGGGCCTTGCCAACTAAGGGTTGTGACTGACAAACCCATTGACTCTTGGCTGGGGGTGTCTGATGTCACTTGCAACAAAGTTGAAGATCGAGTCAACCACTCAAGAACCGCTGGGTGGCTGGTCATGACACGACCACTATCTAACACTGGGAGTTCAGGCCTCTCAAAGTGACCCCTGCTGCCACGGACCCTTACTCTGCTGTGACCTCTGCCTGCGCCAGAAACACTTACGCCTCTGCAACTCCCCTGTGCAGGACCTAGGACCTGGCACTTTTGTCTGACATACTGTTAGATCAATTTAAAAAAATAAAAAGGAAATTAAAAGTCACAATGGCAAATACTTTTTTTGTGCCACCAATACACGCAAAAAAGGGCTTTAGAACATATAACTGCACTGCTGAGCGGCAAATATATTTTTTCTTTTTACACTAATACACGCCACAAAAGGCTTTGCAACAGATAACTTCACCGCTGAGCGGCAAATATAGTTTTTCATTTTACACTAATACACACCACAAAAGGCTTTACAACAGATAACTGCACAGCTAAAAGGCAAATATATTTTACTTTTGCCACTGTGAGACAGTGACAGATCTCACACAGGTTAGAGGCAAGGAAGGGGTGGATAGTGCGATCCACACCCCTATTCCACCACAGGTGAGACCAGCTGGAGATATCAGGCCGGGATAAAGCACCTCCTTGTGTGTCAGTAAGAGAGAGTTTGAAGCAGAGTCCTGGGATGGCTCTGTGACTGTGATCTCAGCTGGGCAAGGTTCAGCGGCCATGAGGCTTGGTTATAGCCTGGACTTGGGGGACAAAGCGACGCCTGGGAGTGGGTTGCTGGATCCTAGTCAGTCGGACTAGTGAGCCCGAATTCCCCAAGGGACATTGGAACTGAGACCGTGTGTAAACAGTGCTCTGTAGAGCCAGGAGGCTGGTGGACAATTGAGCTAGGAAAGCTGCATCGGTTCACAGGGTGTGAACTGTACCCACTAGGTGAGTGAGGGATACATCATGTAATAGTTAGAGCCTGGACGGGCAAGTGTTTATTGTTTTGATGTACTGTTTTGCTGGTGTGCCACAATAAATGCACTGTTTGAACCTTAAACCCGATGTCCTGAAGCCGTAACTGTGAGGATGATCCCCCTGAAAGAAAGCTACCTTCTCACACTACTAATACAACAAAAAGCGCTGTAATTTTAGTACTTTAACGCACAACGGCTAATAAACCCATTTTTCCCACTAATACATGCCAAAAAATGCTTTAGAACATATAACTGCACTGCACAATAGCAAATAAAACTTAGAAATCTTTACTTGTAATAAACCCTGTTAATGGCTGTATCAAACAGCACTTGCACCCTAATAAGAACTGTTTGCTGGAATTACAGAGCTGAATAATGGCAATTTGGATCCCCATTCAGTGCAGCAAGGTGTAATCGGATTGTTCCTATTACCCAGGCTATAACCTCCCCTACTGAACCCTGTTCAACATAAATGCTGTGGAATAATTCCTCCCGAACCTTTCTTTACAACTTGAATAATCTTTCCCTGCACGTTATTTTTTATTTTTTTTGTACAATGAGGTTTTTTGTAACACTGTCTATAGAACCTGCAGATGTCTCTCCCTCTACTAAGTACACTGCTAAATGGCAGAATCAAAGATGGCTCCCGCTATTTATAGGGCTGTGACATCACAGGGCTGGCTGGCTGCTGATTGGCTGACTGCATGGCATTGTGGGTGATTCCGCCTTCCCAGAGTTCCTTGCTTCATGTCCTTACACATGCAGCAGCCATTTTAGGAAAAAATGCCATTCTTTACCATGAATCGCAAGGAAATTCAGCTCCTCTATTAGGTCCGGACAACTTTATTCAGCAGCGCCTCGTCTCTGCAGAGTTCGACACCTTAGCTTCCTCACTGGATAAAAACATCCAAATGGAGTGCCATTAGAAAACAATTCAGGTCCTCTACCATTTTATGGGTTTTGTTCTTACGCGATCCCTTTGTGGAAAAACTGACCTGTGTCCTTCATTCTCTGGATCAGTAAAATTACAATGGTACCACATATGTATAGGTTTTTTATGTCTAAATAGTGTAAAAATAAATTTAATTTTTGAAAAAAAAGTCTTCACACCATAACTTTTTTATATTTATATCTACTGAACTGTGTTTTGGCTCATTTTTTGTGGGACAATCAGTAGTTTTGATTCATACCATTTTGGAGTGTGTGTGACTTTTTGATAACATTTTATTACATTTTTTGGGTAAGAGAAGTGATGGAAATATTTAGAATCGCCAATTTTGACCATTCGCCATATTGGAAAAATATTTTTATATTTAAATAGTATGTGCGTGTTCAGATGCATGATACCCATGATGTTTATATTTTTTGATATTTATGTATTTATTTTTTATTCTACAGAAAGGGGGTGATTTAAATTTTTATATTTATTTTCTTTTTTTTTTACTTTTGTTATGGTATTGTAGCTAATGTTTGAGAATACAAGCTTATTATAATTTTTTTTCTTTGCATAATAACAGACTGAACAGAATGAACATATGTCTTTTTTTTAGCCTTCTAAACTATGTTACTATTGTACCCACATTGTGACCCTTTCACAGTAGTTATAACCACATTGTGCTCTTTTCCCAGTAGTTATGCCCACATTGTGACATTTTCACTGTAGCAATGCTAAAATTGTGACCACAGTAGTTATGCCCCCCTTTAAGTAGTGTCCATTTCACAGTAGTTATGCTCTTTTTTTCAATAGTTTTTTAGAACAATTATATTCCTTTTCAGTAGTACCCCTCCAATACAAAAAAAAATAAAAAATAACTAACAGTAATTATCCACCTAGGTCATTCTCCTGATGAACAGAGCATATACTGTGCTCCCCAGCAAGCATTATGTGGTCACTCACATATTGCACTCACGTGTTCCAGAGCCATTTGAGATTAGGACATACCTCAACCATCCAAGGACCACAGGGCAGCCACTGAAATCTGATACTGTCCTGCCAGGTGTGGGGCGATTGGGAGGCATGCAGAGACTTCTATACCACTACAAGCACATTGATTTACCAGCATTTAATTCAGAGTGGTTAAGCCCCACCCTTCTCCTAGATTTCTGTGTGTGTTAAGTCATGCTTGTTCATGCAGCTGTTCTGTAGTTGAAAATGAGGGAGGACTAGGAGAAATAAAAAGTAATTCATCTGCAAGATCTCTCATAAACTGCTTATACAGTTGTGTTCAAAATTATTCAACCCCCAATGCTGTAAAGGATTTTAGGGAATTTAGTGTACATTTATAATTGTGTTCAAAATGAAATCTTACAAGGACTTTTTAAAGAACCAAATGCAACAAAAATGACATAAATTGTTTTTGTAATACAGTATTAAATGTTTTTTTTTGTGATTTCTTCATTGACACAATTATTCAACCCCTTAAAGACGACCACTCTTAAGAACAGAGGTTCATTCAAGTGTTTTCGATCAGGTATTCAAAACACCTGTGGATGTTAAGGAGCAGCAATCAAGCATAATAAGCACCAATTAGGCAGATTTAAAATGACTGTGATACTCAACTCCTTCTAGACATTTACTGGTGTGTTTACAAACATGGTGAAGTCAAGAGAATGGTCCAGGAAGACAAGAGAAGAGGTGATTTCTCTTCACAGGAAGGGCAATGGCTATAAGAAGATTGCAAAGATGTTAAACATACCGAGAGACACCATAGGAAGCATCATTCGCAAATTCAAGGCAAAGGGCACTGTTGAAACGCTACCTGGTCATGGCAGAAAGAAGATGCTGACTTTGACTGCTGTGCGCTACCTGAAGCGCAAAATGGAGAAAAGTCCCTGTGTGACTGCCGAGGAACTGAAAAATGATTTGTCAGATGCGGGTACTGAAGTTTCAGCTCAGACAATAAGGCGCACACTGCGTAATAAAGGCCTCCATGCCAGAACTTCCAGGCGCACCCCCTTGCTGTCTCCAAAGAATAAGAAGAGTCGACTGCAGCATGCCAAAAGTCATGTTGACAAACCGCAAAAGTTTTGGGATGGTTTTCTGTTGACTGAATGAAACAAAATTAGAACTGTTTGGGCCCATGGATCAATGCTATGTTTGGAGGAGGAAGAACAAGGCCTATGAAGAAAAGAACACCTTGCCTACTGTGAAGCATGGCGGGGGGTCAATCATGCTTTGGGGCTGTTTTGCTTCTACAGGTACAGGGAAGCTTCAGCGTGTGCAAGGTACCATGAATTCTCTTCAGTACCAGGAGATATTGGATGAAAATGTAATGCAGTCCGTCACAAACCTGAGGCTTGGGAGACGTTGGACCTTTCAACAGGACAATGATCCCAAGCATACCTCCAAGTCCACTAGAGCATGGTTGCATATTAAAGGCTGGAACATTTTGAAGTGGCCATCGCAGTCACCAGACTTAAATCTGATTGAGAACCTCTGGTGAGACTTAAAGAAAGCAGTTGCAGCATGCAAGCCTAAGACTGTGACTGAACTGGAGGCTTTTGCCCATGAAGAATGGGCGAAGATACCCATAGATCGCTGCAAGACACTTGTGTCAAGCTATGCTTCACGTTTAAAAGCTGTTATAACTGGAAAAGGATGTTGTACTAAGTACTAAGATTGAATGTCACTTGGGGGTTGAATAAAACTGATAATGATGTGAGCACAGAAAAGACATTTGTGGTTATTTCATTATAAATGTTATGTTATATTTGTCTGACTTACAAGTGCCTCTTTGATTTAATTGTAAACAAGATGACTGAAATTATCAAAATCAATGTCAAACTGGCCAAAACACTCAATTTCAGTGGGGGTTGAATAATTTTGAACACAACTGTAACAGCAGTTTAGGGAGCACCTACAGTAAGTCTTCAGACCCTTAGACATTTTCACATTTTGTTGAAGCCTTCTGACAAAATAAGAAAATCAAGTTTTCCCCATCAATCTGCACTGAATATCCCATAATGCAAAAAGAAAAGAAAATTTTGAAATGTTTGTAAATGTATTAAAAGGAAAAAATGAAAATTTTGCATGAGCATCAGTATTCAGAATCAGAACATTTAATATGAATGGCACTTGAAATTTAGCCAATTTCTCTTGATTGATTGGGGTCTAACTATGGTGAATTCAGTTGATTGCACATAATTTTGAAAGACATGCCACTGTCTATTTAACTTAAACTCTTACAGCTGTCAATGTATATTGGAGATCTGAAAAAGAGTACAAAAAGAATTCTGCTCCACTGAAAGTTTCCAAGAACACAGTGGCTTCCATTATTTGTAAACGTAAGATGTTTCAAACAAAACAATAGCTGATCTCAGGGAGACCAGCATCAAAAACACCGCGGAGCCTCACTTAAGAGTCTCAACACAGCAATCCAAAGTGCAAAGCTCCATGGGAAACAGTAATATGCAAAGCAAATGTGGAGCCCCAGTATTGGGTCTATAACACAATGAAAGCCAGATATCCCTCAAAGGAAGTAAAACCGGTGCAAAGGGGTGTCTCCATTACAGAGATCACCAAATCCACCATGTTAAGTGGCCCCTATGTCAAGATCCCAATTTTTTACAAGCTTTAAGGATGTGACGGGGAAAACCTAAGCCAGTTGTCCATCCACAGACAGCTGTTTCGGGGTGTTGCCCCCTCCTCAGTGTGGAGTAGGATTCTGGCTAACCGGGAGCAATGCCTTGGAGACTACTCAAACAAACCAATAGCGGATCTCAGGGAGCCACAAAAACACCGCAGAGCCTCGGTTAAGAGTCTCAACACAGCAATCCAAAGTGCAAAGCTCCCTGGGAAACAGTAATATGCAAAACAAATGTGGAGCGTAAGATGTTTGGAATAACCAGGACTCTTCCTAGAGCTGGTTTCTTCACCAAACGAAGTAATCGAAGGAAATGGGCCTTAGTTAGAGTGGTGACCAAGAACCCAGTGGTCACTCTGGCTGAGTTCCAAAAATCCTATGTGCAGAAAGGAGAATCTTTCAGAAGGTCAATTATCACTACAGCATTCCATTTATCTGGGCTTTATAGCAGAAAAGTGAAAACATGAAACTTGAAAGTTTGCAAAAAAGCACCCAAAGGGGTCTCAGATTGTGAGAAACAAGATTCTCTGGTCTGATGAAACCAAGATTGAACTTTTTGGCCTCAGGTCTTTGCATCATGTCTACAGAAAACCAGGCACTGCCTAACATAATCACTACAGTGGATCATAGCGGTGGCTGAATCATACTGTGGTTGTTTTTAGCAACTGGAACAGGGAGACTGGTCAGAGTTGAGGGAAAGCTGAATGAGCAAAGTACAGAGATATTCTTAATAAAAAATCCTGGTCCAGAGTGCTCTGATCCTCAGACTGGGCCAAAGGTTTTACCTTCTGACTAGAGTTGAGCGAACTTGTGTTTTAAGTTCGGCATCCAAAGTTCGGGTTCGGGTTATCAAAGCATCCCGTTATGGATTCCGCTACCGCGGACCATAACGGCATTTGGAACATGGGGTGAAGGACCTGGGGTGACGTCACCGTCATGCGATCAGTGCAGAGGGCGTGGCTCAGTACTGGATTGGATAAGAGGTCGTAGGTTACCACCTCTTATCTAATCCAGTAGTGAGTCACGCCCCCTGCACTGATCACATGACAGTGACATCACCCCAGGTCCTTTGTGTTGTCCAAGGTTCGGGTTCATTGAAGAGTCCCCTTATGGATTCCAAATTCCATTATGGTCCATGGTAGCGGAATCCATAACGTGATTCTTCGATAACCCGGACCTGAGCTTTGGATGCCGAACTTAATACACAAGTTCGCTCAACTCTACTTCTGACCTGAAAATGGCTGTATACCGACAGTCAACATCCAGTCTGATAGAGCTTGAGAGGATCCAAAGAATCCAGGTGTGCAATCTTGTGACATCATACCCAAGAATATTGAAGACTTCAGTAAATGGTCTAAATACTGTATGTTAATGCAAGATTTAAGTTTCTCCTTTTTAATAAATTAGTAAAGTGTTCTAACATTCTGTTTTCACTTGTCATTATGGGATATTTAGTGTAGAATAATGGGGAAAAATGTGAACTTTTCCAGAACATAACAAAATGTAAAAAAGTGAAAGGATCTGAAGACTTTCCGAATGCATTGTAGCTCTGTGTGCACTATGGATTAAACGTATTTGTAAATTTATGTTTTTTTTTCAAGGTTTAGTTCCCCTTTAGGATTAGGAAAGGCATAACAAAATCAAATTATTATGCCAAATTATGTCTCCGTCTTTCTCTTCTTCAGGTATTAATGCACCAATTAGCTTAGTGCCAATAGGGTTTATGATTTCATCTGAATATAAAGAAACCTCTTTAATTGATTCTAATAAAAATAGACTTAAATTAGAGATGATTAGATTGTTTCTAAATGATCAGATTCATTAGGAATTTCATAAAAATGTGTCTGCCCAACAAATCCAAAGCTTTTGCGATTCAATTTAAAGGAGTCACTTGAAAAAACAATACCCAGTGCCATTTTGCTGTGAATATTGGTGGGGAAAAATACATGACACTGGGAGGAAATGGAAGGGAGGACTTGTTCTGATTGGCTTAAAGTCTGACAGACAGCCTGGAGCAGCTGATCAGTAGGTAGTCGGCAGGCAGCTCCGTATACTAAGGCAAAATAATTGCCATTCTGTCTTCAGCTTGTGACCTAGAAGGGTGTTATGTGGTAATGTCTGACAAAAAAGTTTTTACAGACAGAAGCCACTAATGTAGTGTGATGGGGGCACTAAAAGGAAAGAATAGGTGGATATAATTGGGTAGACTTTCAAAAATTTGATCAGGGACTGAGTGGTCACCCATTTGTGTGTATAACACAGCTGAGGTTGGCAGCTATTTCTGCCTTACATAACCACCTGCAAGAAACTCATTTTTGGTATATAAAAAGCTTTTTGTTCATAGGTAGGGTTGAGCGAACACCTGGAAGTTTGGGTTCGCTGGGTTCGGCCCAACTTCACCGCAAAGTTCAAACTCGGGACCCGAACGTGACCCCGAACCCCATTGAAGTCAATGGGGACCTGAACTTTGGGGCTCTCAAATGGCTCTAAAAAAGGAATAGAAAGGGCTAGAGGGCTGCAAAAGGAAGCAAAATGGGGGTAAGTGCAGGACAATTGCCCTACAATCAAATGTAGATAGGGAAATTACTTAAAATAGCATAAAATATAAAAAAAGTAAAAAATTGTGATCTTTAACTAGGAGGCGGAGGTCAAAGTGAAGTAGGAATTTGAGGAGGCGGTGGACGTGCCAGTGTAGGTGGAAGCGGCGGTGGTGTTTTTGTAATATATATATTAGTAAGACCCCAAAACATTGGGAAATGGAAAAGAGAATGCAAAGAGAAAGTGCACTGGAGTAAAACAATGGCTGGGTATGGCTGGTCTACTTGTCTATTCTCCACAAGGTACGGATAAGTCCTGTGGGATCCATGCCTGGCTCATTTTAATGAACATGAGCTTGCCCACATTGGCTGTGAACAGGCGGCTGCGCTTATTTGTCATCGCCCCCCCTCTGCTGTGATAAACACACGTTCGGACAATACACTGGCCGCAGGGCAGGCCTGCACCTCCAAGGCATAAAGGGCAAGCTCAGGCCATGTGCCCAATTTGAAGACCTAGAAGTTGAATGGGGCAGACCCATCAGTCAGTACGTGTAGGCGTGTGCACACGTACTGTTCCACCATGTTGCTGAAATGCTGTTTTCTGCTAAGACGTTCCATATCAGTTGGTGGTGATAGTTGTTGTGGCATGCTGACAAAGCTTTTCCACATTTTGGCCATGCTAACCCTCACTTCTGAGGTGCTCGCGGTGCCCAAGCTGCATTGGCGACTTCTTCCTCCTCCCCTTCTTTCGTCTTGTGCTTCCACTGAGCCCCCGGTGTCAGGTGGATATGCCATCAGCAGCGTGTCTACCAGCGTTCACTTGTACTCATTTATTTTCCGATCATGCTCCAGTGACGGAATTAAGGATGGCACATTGTCCTTGTAGACGGGATCCAGCAGGATGGCCACCCAGTAATCAGCACTGGTTAGAAGGTGGGCAACTCGGCGGTCATTGCGCAGGCACTGCAGCATGTAGTCGCTTATGTGTGCCAGGCTGCCCAGAGGCAACGACAAGCTGTCCTCTGTGGGAGGTGTATCGTCTGTTTCCTCTGTATCCCCCAGCCATGCTCCAGTGATGCCTATGAGCTGCTTTGGGTGCCACCCTGCTGTGAACACTGTTCCTCCTCATCATTATCCTCCTCCTCATCCTCCAGAACCTGGCCTCTGTTGGTGCAGGACTGGCCTGATAACCATGGAAATGATCCCTCTTCCTGTTGTGCCACATCCTCCCCCATCATCGCCTGAAGCGTTTTTTCAAGGAGTCATAGAAGTGGGATAGTAACTCTGAGGACTGCGTCGGCGGCACTGCCCATGTTGGTCGAGTACTCGAAACAGAGCAACACGGCACACACGTTCCACATGGAGACCCACTTTTTGGGTGGTGCTTTTCCGCAGAGCGATTTCCCCGTGCGTGCTGCAGCTGAAATTCCACTATCGCCTGCTGCCACTCGCACAGTCTCTCCAGCATGTGCAAGGTGGAGTTTCACCTTGTGGGCACGTCGCAAATAAGGTGGTGAGCGGGAAGGCCGAAGTTTTGCTGCAACGCAGACAGGCGAGCAGCAGCAGGGTGAGAATGCTGAAAGCGCAAACAGACGGCCCGCACGTTCTGCAGCAGCTCTGACATATAACGGTAATTTTTCAGGAAACTCTGCACCACCAAATTCAGCACATGTGCCAAGCAAGGGATATGCGTCAAATTAGCTAGGCCCAGAGCTGCTACGAGATTTTGCCCATTATTGCACACCACCAGGCCGGGCTTGAGGCTCAGTGGCACCAACCACTCGTCGGTCTTTTGTACCATGCCCATTCACAGCTCCTGCACGGTGTGGGTTTTTTCCCCAAAACAGATGAGTTTCAAAACAGCCTGCTGTCGTTTCCCCCTGGCTATGCTGAATTTGGTGGTAAAAGTGTTATGCTGAGCGAATGAGGAGGCGGTAGAGGAGGAAGCGGATTAGGAGGAGGAGGCAAAGAGAAACGTCCTCCAATCCTTGGTGGCGGAAGAAAATGCGCCAAACTGCTATCCACCTCAGGCCCAGCCGCCACTGCATTTACCCAGTGTGCAGTGCACTTGTACTTCATACAAAAAATGTGTATATGTCACCCACAGAACTTACAGACGGATTAACTATTATATTTGTGTGTCAGGAGTACAAAGATGGTCAATTGCACCCACAAAAAAAAATCGCTGTAGGTCACCCACTGAATTAACACCCAAATTTACTATTATCTTTCTGTGTAAAGGGTCCAAAGATGGTGTATTGCACCCACAAAAAATCGCTATAAGTAACCAACAGAATTAACAGCCAGATGAGATTCTTAACACTCTCCCTCACATCAGCTGCCTGTCCCTGCACTACTCAGAGATGATGGGTGGTGCTACACGTGATCCAGCTTATATAGAGGCTGGGTCACATGAAGCATCGGACAATCACAGCCATGCCATTAGTAGGCATGGCTGTGATGGCTTCTAAATGCCCACAGCTTTAAAGCTTTTTGATTGGCTGCCCAGCAGCCCAAACACCGAACTCAAACTTTTCCGGGAAAGTTCGGATTCGGGTCTGGTTACCAAAAATCGTAAAGTTCGGTACGGACCCATACTTTACAGTTCGGGTTCGCTCAACACTATTCATAGGCTTATTGCCAGCACTGCAATAGCATTCTGCTACAAATGCACATTTTTCCTTCCAAAAACCATTCAGTCCATCATGTTATTAAACCTGTTGCATTATTGCAATATCATTTTATGGCAATAACTACATTAATATGCATGTGTTATTAAGCCTGTTGCATATTTCTGCAATAGAACATTCAATTATAGCAAAAGCATTTCACGGCAATAGCATCATTTTTATACCTGTGTCCACCACTTACATGCACCGGACGCCATTGTCTGCAGCATGTAAGGGGTTTAACAGCCTGGTTAAGCAGGAGTGCTGGTTCGGGCTGTTAGAGCAGGAGTGTGGCTCTTGTGTGAGGGCTGAGCCCCCGCTCTCTGTTGTACTGGGCACCCATGCAGTGATTCCACGAGGCCACAAAAAGGCCCCTTATTGACGGCTGTAAAAAGGCATATGGGTGGTCAGGTCACTAGGGGCTTAATAAGCGCATAGTTCTAAAACATTTTTACCAAAGTAAATTCTTAACACCATTATGCAGTGTCTTTGTGGAGAGGAGGGATCATTATTTGCACCTCTGTCTTTAACTTACACAAAACACACTTGCAATTTTGCTAGTACCATTTAATAATCTGTGCACCAAACTGTGACATTTATAGGAAACCTATGACTTTTCATTTATAGGCAGTGTTGGACTGGTCGGCACTGCTGCAATGGTGGTGGCGGTGCACGTGTCTATGGGTCGGCGTCCCAGGAACAATATAGGAATGAAGACCGCCACTCGCTTCTTAGATTTTCAATGTTGCTGCTTTATTGGTCACATGTTGTGACCAATAAAGCAGCAACATTGAAAATCCAAGAAGCGAGTGCCGGTCTTCATTCCTATATTTTTCATTTATAGGCCTAATAATAAAATGTCTGGAAAAAGGATTAGTGCAAAACAAAAGTCCCTGGGCTCATTCAAATTATTATTACTAAGGACAAAGAGGACAAGTTTGTGGACTGGATGGCTCACTCCTCCTCTCAGTCTCAGCAGCATGATGTGGATGTCATCCCTGAGTCTGACACTATGTCCTGAAGGCTTGTCTTTCTTAAAACCACAATTAAGCATCTCAAAAGCGTCTTCTCTGTCTTCACTGCCCCCTCCTAGTGAAGCACCTTCTTTTTTTAAAAGAGGAAACAACAAAACCTCACGTGCTAAGAAAAATACTCAATATAGTCTCCTTGTGGATGACTTGTGTAAGAGCAGTCGGTGTTTGTACTACCATGAGGAGGAGGTTCAGGCAGCGTTGGAGACCACATGCATAG
Organism: Bufotes viridis; assembly: GCA_033119425.1. Lineage (NCBI taxonomy): Eukaryota > Metazoa > Chordata > Amphibia > Anura > Bufonidae > Bufotes > Bufotes viridis. The sequence goes on from CM065589.1 coordinate 358,519,912, forward strand.
CTCTGTTGGCGGTGATGGTGATGGCCAAGGTAATGATAAGAGCAGTGGTAGTGTCAGTGGCAGGGCCAAAGAGCACACAATAGCACATGTTGGTCTAATAACAGTGGGTGGAAGGTGAGGATGATGATAATGATTGTGTGTTGGACAGGACTTGGAAGCTTGATTTTGGTGCTGTGGACTCGAAGGAGGAAATATTAGAGGAAGGTGGTGGCAGCAGCAGCAATAAAGAACAAAGGAAAATTAAGGCCAGAACCTCTTAAAAAACAGCCTGGGCCAGATCTGCTTCTATTACGGTCAGCTTGGGTCGATGTTTTCCACTGTGAGGCATCACAACAGCATGAAGGTCTACACATTTATGTTGGTCTGGTTCACATTCAAGATGCCTATTTGCCTTCTCCATGTCCTCCTCTATGGATAACCTACTGTCTCCAACAGAAGCAGAGAAAAGTGTCACTTCCACTTCCCATCCCTCCTATCAAATGTGTAAAGTAAAGCGTTGCCATGCCTTGTTAAAGGGAACCTGTCATCACCTTTATGCTGCGCATACTAACGGCAAAATAAACTAGAGACAGGTGAGTTGATTTCAGCGGTCTGTCATTTATAAGTTAAAAGTAAGTGGTTGCCGAGAACCAACATCACAAAGATTGCAGACTAGGCCTGAAAAAAGAGTCACAGACACCTGAGAAGAGTCATGGTTATTCATGAACTCCTGCTCTCTCTGCCCACCTGCTAATGATTGACAGTCTTCTACCTAGTTGTCTCCCTTTCTCTCTAGTAGAGAACTGCCAATCATCAGCAGATGGGCTGGAGTGCAGGAGATTATGAATAACTCTGACTCTTCTCAGGTAGATTTGACTCTTTTCAAGGCCTGGGCTGCAATGATTATTATGCTGGTTCTCAGCAGGGAAAAAATGCATTGCAGCTGGACTGCATCCAGATAACATCCGGATGCAAAGCATTTTTCACTGAAGCTCCATTCACTTCTATGGGACCAGGGCTGCGTGAAAAACACAGAATATAGAACATGCTGTGATTCTCACGCAACGCAGAACTAATTCATGTGCACAGACCCATTGAAATGAATGGGTCAGGATTCAGTGCAGGTACTATGCGTTCACTTAACGCATTGCACCAGTGTGGAAAACTCGCTTGTGTGAAAGGAGCATTAACTTAACAAGAGAGCTTTGCTAAGGCACAAAATGAGTCTTTTTAGAGCTACAGTATTTTTGTAAAAGAAATATATGAATTCAGTAATTAAAGTATGATACAAAAATGGTCAATATCACTGCCCCCACATATTACCAAAAAAAAAACAGTTACTGTTTAGAAAATATTGTGTGCACGAGTGTGCAACGGTATGATGTAACATTTTCTGTGTATTTTTCCTGGGATGTATTTGTATTTATACAATTGGTAGAGGATAAAAGGATTATGGAAGAGTTTAAATGTCTGTATGCAGTATGTGAAGTACATAAAATCTGCAAATGTGCTTGAATGGTGGGTTTGAATGAAAAGTGAGTGTAAGAAATGTTCTTTCAAAATGGGGATATAAGAGCTGCTATTTTGAGGAGGAAATACAGTGAATTAAATGTTACAATTGAGTGGTTGAGGAAACAGTTAAATAAGTGTAGAAAATGGTGATTTAATGAAAGTAGCACAAGGTGAGATTAGACAGATTTTAGAGAGGAAATCATATAAAGAGTTAAGGTTGATCATCCAGAGGAGAGGAAAATGAAAAGTGCGCTAGCTTTCTCTTTAAAAAAGCGTGCGGAAAACGATTATAGGGATGAGCGTATAAATAGTAGGTTTGAGACTGAGTGAGATGAATATAAAGAATGAGATGGAGCTGTTTTTTGGTGAGTTATAATAAGTGGTACAACAGGGATTTGATGTGTGATGTTTTGAATGGATTCGATATAGAGATGAATTAACATTTTTGAAATTCAGTTTGGGTTCAGATTCACAAATTTTTTTAAAAAGTTCAGTTCCGACCCAAATCGATTATGCTGTGGTAAGGTGCAAGGTGTCATATGCGATGGCAGGTACGTGTCACCGAGGTTGCTGGCCTCGGTGAGGTGAGAGCCGGGTTTTTGTCTGCAGCAGCTAGTGCTGTTTGACTCTTTTAAATAGCATGGCTGCAAAGCCGATCCGGGCCGGCTCTTACTGGGAGCAGCTAAAGAGTAGGGTGGGTGGCTGCTCCCCACGGTCCAGTCCGAGTTTTGGGCTGGGTATAAAACACAGCCATCAGCTGTGTCTGAGGCTGTGATTATCCTGGAGCCTGCTAACAGGGCTGAGGAGTTCTCTGTGCTGGAGGACGGAGCTCAGCAAGGTGGTGTTTCCCTGCAACCTGAAGGAGGAATCGCCTGCGGCTGAACTGACTGCTAGGTGTGAACCCGCACTTAAACCACCCAAGGTGACTGGACCCTGTGTTGGCCTGTTTTTGGTTTTGCCACATGATTTCTGTTGTGTGTGAACTGTCACCAAGAGACTGTTTTCATTTCTGGTGTGCAAGTGTGAATAAAACACTGTTTGATGCACAATCTGGACTCCTTGTTTTGCCTCTAAACTGCACCCGCACCGCTGTCTACCAGAGCGACTCCCCACAATGCCCAAACCAAAGTTGCTCCAATTGCCCTGAAAATTGGTATATACACGTAGACAAAATTATTAGTACCCTTCCCTTAAAAAAGGAAAAACCAACAATGGTCGCTAAAATAAGTTGAAACTGACAAAAGTAAAAAAATGTACTGAAAATCCCCAAATGAAAATCAGACATCGCTTTTGAATTGTGGTTCAACAGATTAATTTATAAAACTAACTAATAAAATTTGCCTGAACAAAAATTATGGTGCCTTTAAATTAATATTTTGTTGTACAACGTTTTGAGGCAATCACTGAATAAATCAATTTCTATAACTCTCAATGAGATTTCTGCATCTATCCACAGGTATTTTGGCCCACTTCTCATGAGAAAACTGCTCCATTTGTCTTCGGTTTGAAGATTGCCTTCTGCATATTTCAGCTCTTTCCACAGATGTTTAAATAGGATTTAGATCAGGGCTCTTAGAAGGTCACTTCAGAATAGTCCAATGTTTGGCTCTTAGCCATTCATGGATGTTTATGGCTGTGTGTTTTGGGTAATTATCCTGTTGGAGGATCCATGACCTGCGACTTGGACCAAACTTTCTGACACTGGATAGCACATTTCACTCCAGAATGCCTTGATAGTCTTAACATTTTATTGTACCCTGCACTGATTTAAGAAACCTTGTGCCATATGCAGAAAAGTAGCCCCAAAATATAACCAAGCCACCTCCATGCTTCACAGTAGTTATAATGTTTTATTTTTTTGTATGCTTCATTTTTGTATCTAAGAATATAATGCTGATATGACTTGCCAAAAAGCTCTAGTTTTGTCTCATCTGTCCAAAGGACGTTCTCCCAAAAGCTTTGTGGTTTGTCAGTGTGCATTTTGGCAAATTCCATTCTCACTTTTTTATGATTTGCTTTCAACAGTGGTTTCCTCCTTGGTTGTCATCCATTAAGTCTACTTTGGCTAAGACAGCAACAGATGGTGTTATCTGACACCGATGTATCGTGACCTTGGAGTTCAATAGCTCTAATAGCTTTGGAAGTCGTTCTAGGCTCTTAGGTTACCATTCGTATTATCCTTCTCTGCAATTTGTCATCAATTTTCCTCTTCTGGCCATGTCCAGGGAGGTTGGTTACAGTCCTGTAGACCTTAAAGAGGATCTGTCACCAAAATTAACCCTATTAAACCAGGTAGGGCTCATCCTGTTGATTAAAACAATACTTTTCTTTTGTCTGTATAATAAACAGCTGAAGAGATATCCATGTTGTTATTCATATGCAAATGAGCAAATAGAGCACAAGGAAGTGGGGCTGAATCATTTGAGCACTGCTTTGTAACACCCCCCTCCCCCTCTCTACTTCATTGACAGGGCTAGACAGCAGGCAGGCACAATATGTGATTATATAGACATCAGTACTGTGTGTTAAATTATAAGCACACAAAAACATGTTTTTCTGTATGGTAATATTTTAACTTGGTGGTATAGTGTTCTACCATGTATGCAGAGATCCTAGGTTAAAGTCCCCAAAGAGATTTAAGTTTTTTCTGTTATTTATTTCTCCATTTTAATTAAAACCATATAACAAGGCTACCTGTAATATATGATAATAATAACAACAATAAAAAGGCCTTACTATATTGAGAATATTTTTTTTTTTTTTTGCTACAACCTATTTATAGATACAGTATATGATGATAAAGACACCAGTACTATTTATTAGCTTTGTAAAAAAAAAACATTATTCTCAATATGATAAAGACATAGATTTTTCTTATGGGATAAATGTGGAAGAAAAAAATATCTGAAGAAAAACAAAGTTGAAGTCTCTCCCAAAAATCAAACCTAGGATTTAAATGCAAAACCAATCACTTAACCAATAAGCTACAGTTATGTTCAAAATGATTCAACCCCCACTGAAATTGAGTGTTTTGGCCAGTTTGACATTGATTTTGATCATTTCAGTCATCTTGTTTACAATTAAATCAAAGAGGCACTTGTAAGTCAGACAAATATAACATAACATTTATAATGAAATAACCACAAATGTCTTTTCTGTGCTCACATCATTATCAGTTTTATTCAACCCCCAAGTGACATTCAATCTTAGTACTTAGTACAACATCCTTTTCCAGTTATAACAGCTTTTAAACGTGAAGCATAGCTTGACACAAGTGTCTTGCAGCGATCTATGGGTATCTTCGCCCATTCTTCATGGGCAAAAGCCTCCAGTTCAGTCACATTCTTAGGCTTGCGCTCTGCAACTGCTTTCTTTAAGTCCCACCAGAGGTTCTCAATCGGATTTAAGTCTGGTGACTGCGATCACCACTTCAAAATGTTCCAGCCTTTAATCTGCAACCATGCTCTAGTGGACTTGGAGGTATGCTTGGGATCATTGTCCTGTTGAAAGGTCCAACGTCTCCCAAGCCTCAGGTTTGTGATGGACTGCATTACATTTTCATCCAATATCTCCTGGTACTGAAGAGAATTCATGGTACCTTGCACACGCTGAAGCTTCCCTGTACCTGTAGAAGCAAAACAGCCCCAAAGCATGATTGACCCCCCGCCATGCTTCACAGTAGGCAAGGTGTTCTTTTCTTCATAGGCCTTGTTCTTCCTCCTCCAAACATAGCGTTGATCCATGGGCCCAAAAAGTTCTAATTTTGTTTCATCAGTCCACAGAACACTATCCCAAAACTTTTGTGGTTTGTCCACATGACTTTTGGCATACTGCAGTCGACTCTTCTTATTCTTTGGAGACAGCAAGGGGGTGCGCCTGGGAGTTCTGGCATGGAGGCCTTCATTACGCAGTGTGCGCCTAAACTTTAGTACCCGCATCTGAAAAATCTTTTTTCAGTTCCTCAGCAGTCACATGAGGACTTTTCTCCACTTTGTGCTTCAGGTAGCGCACAGCAGTTGAAGTCAGCATCTTCTTTCTGCCACGACCATGTAGCGTTTCAACAGTGCCCTTTGCCTTGAATTTGCGAATGATGCTTCCTATGGTGTCTCTTGGTATGTTTAACATCTTTGCAATCTTCTTATAGCCATTGCCCTTCCTGTGAAGAGAAATCACCTCTTCTCTTGTCTTCCTGGACCATTCTATTGACTTCACCATGTTTGTAAACACACCAGTAAATGTCTAGAAGGAGTTGAGTATCACAGTCATTTTAAATCTGCCTAATTGGTGCTTATTATGCTTGATTGCTGCTCCTTGACATCCACAGGTCTTTTCAATACCTGATCGAAAACACTTGAATGAACCTCTTTTTTTTAAGAGTGGTAGTCTTTAAGAGGTTTAATAATTGTGTCAATGAAGAAATCACAAAAAAACATTTAATACTGTATTACAAAAACAATTGATGTCATTTTAGTTGCATTTGGTTCTTTAAAAAGTCCTTGTAAGATTTCATTCTGAACACAATTATAAATGTACACTAAATTCTCTAAAACCCTTTACAGCATTGTGGGTTGAATAATTTTGAACACAACTGTATAACATCATCACACAGAGAAGTATGCTTTTTCTTGTTTTTTTATGGTTTTTTTCAATATTTTTTATGCTTATGAGCTAACACATATTACTGATTGTCACGTGCCGGAGGCCCAAGGCAGCAATATTTTTTTTTTTTTTTGCTACAACCTATTTATAGATACAGTATATGATTATAAAGACACCAGTACAGGCAAGACAAAGAACAAACTAGATCAGAAGCAGTAGGCACTGCCAGGCTGGACATAGGACAGGATCAGAAGCAGTTTAGCACTGCCAGGCTATCAGATGCAGTTAGAGCACTGCTAGGCTAGACATAGAACAGAGTGGATCCCGACAGAGAACAGGTACAGAGAACAGACAAAGCAACAACACTTTACCAGGTGACACCAAAACAAGAGTAGATGGCAAATCCCCCTGGGTGAGCAGCAAGGGGCTACACCCAGTAAGGCACAGGACAGACTGACCTCCTGGGTGAGCAGCAAGGCACAACACCAAGCAAGGCAGAGGATAGACTGACCACAAGCCCCACAGCTCACAGATAGATATAGTTAAATAACCAAGGCACCTGATAAGCCACACCCATGAACAGACCAGGGAATGTTAACCCCATTAGAACTAAACAGGGAGGGGAGCCTGCATGAACAGAGAAGAGAACACACAGGCTGCAGTACAGGACATTGCCCCTGGCAACCAGCATATACAGAGTCCACCGCAGCCAGTACGCCAGAGCACAAACAACCTGTGACACAAACAGAAATGCATCCAAACTCGGACCCTGTTCACACTCAAGACCACAGCCAGCATGCATCGCAGAACCAGCATACATGGGAACACCTACAGCCACTACACAAAGCGCATGCAGTAAGCCTGCATGGCACGAGAGACAGGAGCCACAGAGATATAGACATGGGTAGCCACAAACACAGGCCATAGTTGACACACACCAATGCAGCCAAAACGCTGTCCCAAGCAACCAGCATACACAGGTGTCAGCCTGCAGCCAGCCTACACAGCACTAGAGACAGGAACTGCACAGAGATGCACACAAGGGGAGTACACACATTCACGGGCATAGTTCACACAAGACACCGCAGCCAGCACGCAGCCCCAAGCAACCAGCATATACCCGTGTCAGCCTGCAGCCGGTACGCGAGAGGGTATGCAGCCAGCCTACATGATCACAACTGTCACAGTGAACTGTGTCGGGACACTGATATCTTTCTAATCATATATTGTGCCTGCAAATAAAGCAGTAATATGGTACATAGTATATATGATAGCTATGGTACATAATATATATGATATTTAAATGCCAGCACACAGCTTTGCCTTCAGCCTGTCAATCAAGGGGAGGGGGGAGTGTGCAGAAAAAGGGGGGTGTTACAAAGTAGTGCTCAAAGGGTTCAGCCCCGCCTCCTGGTGCTCGAATTTATCATTTGCATATGCATAAAAAACAGATTTCTCCATAGCTGTTTAGCATACAGAAAAAAAGGTATAGTTGTAATCAGCATCTACCAGCCAGTATGTCTGGTTTAATAGGGTTGATCCTGGTAACAGAGCCTCTTTAAACTTCTGAATAATATGTGCATTTGTAGTAAAAGGAACATCAAGCTGTTTGGAGTTGGTCTTTTAGCTTTCTTTGGTCCATGTTCAGTGTGGCACACACCATGATTCCAAACACCACAGTGACTACTTTTAATCCTCTAAGTAGGCAGAGTGACTGATTACAGGTTTGAAGACACCCTCTAAGTAGGCAGAGTGACTGATTACAAGTTTGAAGACACCTGTGATTCAAATTACAGGACACACCTTAGTCTCTATGGTCAAATTATTTTCAATATTTTTTAGGGGTACCATAATTTTTGTCCAGGCCAGTATGATTAGTTTGTTTTGTTTTTAAATTATTCTGTTGAGCCACAATTCAAAAGCAATGCCTGGTTTTCGTTAGTTGACGTTCAGTAAATTTTTACATATTATTACCTTTTGTCAGTTTCATGTTATTTCAGTGACCATTGTGGGGTTTTTCCTTTCTTTAATAGAAGGGTAACAACTATTTTGTCCACATGTGTAACACCCTACAGTCTCCTAAGACTAAGAATTTTTAGGAAAATATGTTAATTTTTTTTATGAATGTTTGCTTTTTCTCTCCCCCCTCTCCCTCCCTAAGCTCTTTAATACAATGACAGCAATAGCAAATCATGTCTAAGTGGCACTGACATAAATAGCTATGGGTAAACAAATTTTTGATGGTGTTAATGAACAGCGTGTTTAAAAAACACCATGCCATTTCATATGTTATGCTTTATCATATTCCAAAGCTATCAAAAATTGTCCCTTTCAGGGGCAGATGGTTTTTCAATACACACGGTTATATAGAAAAAAACTGTGGCTTGTTGGGGGACCAAGGGTCCAAAAAGGATGCCTTCACAGGGCAGAATCACTGACCATACGACAAACAGAAGTTCCACTTGCCTGAATAGGGGCAAAATACATGCACAAGTAATAATTGTCAAAAGAAAAAAGTGTGTAGTTCTGAACGATCCTGGAAAAAGTCTACCTTTTAGTTGAAAGCAGCAGTAGTTCAATGTGGAAAGGGTAAGGTAATGGCGATATGTGGCTGTAACAGGAGTGACAGCAATAGCAGCACAGCATACAAGACAGTAGATCAGTTGAATATGGATAGTAGTAGCGAATGCATAGCACTAATAGTGGTGGCAGTAAAGGATTCGCAGCGATGAGTAGCAGGGTGGGAGTTAAGCAGTATGCATATGGTATATGTTGGCAGACAGATAGCATGATGGCAGCAGTGGCATGGTGGCAGCAGCAATAGCTATATATGATGTTAGGCAGGCAAGCACACAGCAACAGTGGCAAGATAAGGCATTGTCAGCAAGGCCAGAATTTTTCATCTGCCTTAGCAAGAGGAGTGTGGAAGTCCTCCCGAATTCAGGCTGGGTTCCTTTTGCCAAAAGTGATGTTTCTGAAATACCAGTAGCACGATCCATACTAGAACAGCAGAAGATTAAGGAGGTAAACAAGTGGCTCAATAACAGGTGTAGGAAGGAGGGGTTTGAGTTCCTGGAAAACTTGGCCAAGTTCTCTGTTGGCTACAGACTCTATCATAGTAATGGGCTGAAGCTCAATGGGAAAGATAAAGCTGTTTTAGGGGAGAAGATGGCTAGAAGGTTGGAGGAGTGTTTAAACTAGGGATTAGGTGGAGAGTACTTACATTATATGAGGGGAATATAGTGCACATAAAGACCTGGGACAAGGTAAAGGAACAACTATGTAAATACAGTATGTTACGGCTTTATTGGAATATCAGAAATACAGCGTAGGATCCTAATGTGCTATCTAGCAAAAAAACTGTGTTTTTTTCATAACATTAATTTAAATTGCAGTATTTAACGGTTTTATTGGAATGTCAGATATGCAGTGCCTGTGGCAGACAGATAAAAAAATTGCTTTAGGTCACAAAAACATGTGACAGACTAATGTAATTGAATAATTTTCACTGCCAGGTATGCACTGCCGGCCGCAGGGGTACTTGACCCTGGCACACATGCAGTTCACATGCAAAAATGGCTGCCGACACCTACCGAGCTAGCCGATGGATTAAAAGTTATTTTCCAGTGTCACTGGGCTCAGGGCTGGGTACAAAAATTTTGCATAGCACCCTCAATAATAGCTGTAGTTTGAAGATTGAACAACACCAAGTACACCGGAATTCTTCCCTAATCTCTCCCTCACAGCAGCAGCATCCTATCCCTACACTGAGAAGAGCAGAGTGAAGTGCGGTGCTATGTGACTCCAGCTTATATAGAGGCTAGGTCACATGCTGCACTTGGCCAATCACAGCCATGCCATTAGTAGGCATGGCTGTGATGGCTTCTAAGGGCAGACTAGTAAAACGCTTGTTGATTGGCTGCCCTGCAGCCTTTCAAAAAGCACAAAGAAATCGCCGAACACCAAACCAGAACTTTTAAGGAAATGTTCGAGTCCGGGTACCAAAAACCCTAAAGTTCAGTATGAACCCGAACTTTACAGTTCGAGTTCGCTCACCCTGGCTAGGAAATAGATGAGGTGGCGAATCATAATGAGATCATTATTATGGGGTACTTCACCTTCCCAGATATAGAGTGGGAAACGGAAACCTGAGGATCCAATTAGAGGGAAGGCAATATTGGCCTTAGTATTAACCAACAGACCTGACAGAATAGCAGACTTGCAGGCTGAGGGACATTCAAAAGAGTCTTTCTGCTTCATTAATTGGGACAATGTCCTAAAAAATTAAAAATGCAGCCACAAATTGGGATAATTTTAAAAGAAAACAGAGAATACAATTAACTCAATAAAACTGGAAGATAATGAGGAAACTTTGAAAAACTAAAGAAAAAAATAGAATATGTAGAAGATAGATAAAAGCAGCCAAGCTGGAGAAAGAGAGGCTCATTGCCAAAGAGAGTAAAACCAATCCTAAAATGTTCTTCAATTGTATTAGTGGTAGAAAGTTTCAACCTGAAAGTGTTGGCGCTTCACAGAGTGATGAGCGAGGAGTTTTAGAGAGCGATGAGGAAAAAGTGAATGTATTAAATATTTTTTCTCCACTGTATTCACTGAGCAAAATGTACTGTTAAATAAAAATTCAGAGCGGAAAAGTAAACTGCCCATTAAAAGTGGCCTGTCTAACCCAGGAAGAAGAGCAGCAGCAGTTAAAAAGATCAAAAGAGACAAATCACTGGGTCCAGATGGGATAAACCGCTGTATCTTAAATTAATTAAGTAATGTCTAAGACATACTCTTATTTCTGATATGTAAGGACTATATAATGACAGGGAGTGTACCACAGATGGACGCTACTCTGGGTACAACTGACATGAAAAATTACTTAGAAATTGTAGTGGACAGCAAACTAAGCTGTAGAAACCAGTGTCAGGCAGCTGCTGCCAAGGCCAATGAAATTATGGGTTGCATCAAAAGGGGAAGAGAAACGCGTGACACCAATATAGTTCGCCTACTTTACAAATCACTAGTCAGACCACACAAAGTATTGTGTACAATTCTGGGCTCCTGTGAAAAAGACAGACATAGCAGAGCTAAAGGGGGTTCATAGAAGGGCAACTAAAGTAATAACTAGGATGGGTGGACTACAGTACCCAAAAAGATTATCAAAATTAGAGTTATTTAGTTTAGAAAAAAGACAACTGAGGGGAGATCTAATAATCATGTATAAATATATCAGGGGTCAGTACCGAGATCTCTCCCACGATCTATTAATACCCAGGACTGTGACTGTGATGAGGCGACATCCACTATGTCTAGAGCAGTGTTTCCCAACCAGTGTGCCTCCAGCTGTTGCAAAACTACAACTCCCAGCATGCCCGCACAGCAAAAGGCTGTCCGGGCATGCTGGGAGTTGTAGTTTTGCAACAGCTGGAGGCACACTGGTTGGGAAACACTGGTCTAGAGGACAGGCGGCTTTGAGCTGTCCGCTCTGATTGGATCGCGATCATAGCCGGGGAAAAGGAGACGCCCACAGCAGAAGACAGCGTCTCCGCCCCGTTGCGAGTTTATAGCTCACTTGCTGAAACAACGTGGCTCTGAAAATGCATCCCGGGCATCAGTGGGGGCCGCACTACAAGGTTTTGACATAGTTAGCCTATGTCAAAAACAATGAAAGGTCCTCCTCTTTAACAGTTTCTGTTAGCCAAACAGTTACTGGGATTTAGTGTTACAGAGTGGTCTTATTTAACACCATGTAGGCAGTGTAAATAAATTGATTCTTTGCATAGAAGAATTGCTTGTGAGTTGATGATCGTTTTTTGTCAGAAATTTTTTTTTTTTAGCAGAACCTTAGTCTTGAAGCGAAAATTTTTGTCTTCTAGTCTGCTCCAGTATTGCAATCCCCGATCTCTATGACGAATAATGTTGAGTGGGTAACCTGCACCTGTCGGCAAAGGGTAGACACATGCCGATCCCGTAAGTAGCATGTGTGCAGCCCCAGACATGTTAGTGCCACTTGGCCCTCAGGGAAGTTGGATGTGGAATGCCTGGGGTTCTCTAATTCCTTATGTTAGGGTTGAAACCAGATGGGCTTAACTTGCTGGATGGATCAAACATGGCAGCTGGATTACTGCTATACGGGAGGTTTGCCCCTGGTCATCAGAATGAACCACATAAGTCACTCCACTACACTCACTCCACTCCCTGCAGTTTAAGTTCCAAGCCTTCACAATGAGATTGGGCCACCAAGTGGTATGCATATGATTAGGCAGAGTGGGCTGGGTATACCAGATTTATCGCAACTCGTAATTCGAAAATCAAATTACTTGAAGAACTTTGGCAAATAGTTCAAATTGAATTTTTCAAAACTTCGCTCATCTCTAGTGTTGACTATGATGTGAAAGACACTGTTCTTCCTTTGGATGCATCATGCACATGAAATGAGATGATGGCACTTCATGTGGTTCAGTAACGCTGTGGTGCCTATGTTTTTGTTTGACTGCTCATGGCTTATTTTATTTTTGGCAGTGTGGATCAAACTGCCAGGCGTTTGATGTACGTTCACTCCGCACAGAGCTAGCTGCCACGGAGCTAACCTTAGCCCTGGCATGTTTCGGGCCTGCTGCCCCCACAGTATTTGTGGCATCTCCAGTTCCTCAAGCAGATCTTACCATATCCTCGTTGCCACTTTTATTAGACTGCAATAACTCATGGTGGGCTACTTGGTCCCCCTTCCAGCTTTGTGTTTGCCCAGAGTGTCACTGTCCCTATCACTGCTCCTACTGTCACCACAATGCCTATGGGTGCAATTACTTCCGTCATCAACACCACTGTGCATGGGGTCCGCTACTTCCCCCTAAACCTCATCCTCAGAATGTGCTCCACTATGAGGAGCAATGAAGACGGAGAAGATGTCACGGACATGCTTCTCTTGGGCTGCGAGGAGGAGGGACAGGAGGAATAATGTAACTCCTGCCTCCAAGTCATGCATACACAAAGATTCCCACTTGCAATAAGTTTAAATATAACTTTTTTTCAAATGACTAAAAACACAAAGAAAAGATAAAAATTGCCGCCCACTCCTTATCAGATGATCTGCCCATATCATGACATCACATTTGTTCCACCCCTTTCTCAGTATTTAAATTAAAAGAGAGTTATATGTTGCAATAAAGCCCCCTATTAAGAATGGTGGAGAATAACTACCATAACTTAAAGGGTTTCTGTCACCAGGATTACACATTATAAGCTGTCTGACATTAGCTATGTGCTAATGTCAGATCAGCTTGATAATGTGCTTTATATGTATTTCTGATGTATATTTAAGCTAAAAAACGTCTTTTTATAATATGTAAATTAGCCTCTAGGAGCAGGGGGCGTTGTTCCTGCTCCTAGAGGCTCCGTGCGCCAACCTGCTGCCACGCCCCTTCTTTCTTTGATTGACAGTGCCGGGCAGCGATCCTCTCCTGCCTCCGGCACTGTCTCCCTGCTAAATCCTGCACCGCCGCTCTGTATTCGGCACAGGCGCGGTGAGCTGAGGACGCTGGAGCCCGCTGTCCAGTCGCCCTGAGCCCAGCCAATCATGTTACTGTCCGGGTCCGGCCGTGTTGCTGGGTCAGTGAGCGGCCGGCGCACGCGCACACACGCAAGCGCAGCAGCCGGCCGCCGGGAGGGATTCTTAGAGCGCTCAGGCGGCACAGCATGGGAGTTGGGCGCCGCGCCGGCTGCTAGTGTAAGTTCCCTTCCAACCAGGTTTGGGTTCCGGCAGCGCCCCCTGCTAAATTGCGCCCTGGGCAATTGCCTAGGTCGCCTTACAGGTGGCGCCGGCCCTGTGTATTCGTCAAACTCAACTCCCATTATTTCCAATAATCACAGTGGATTTACTTATTCTACACAGTGTACAATACAGGAGTAACCTGTGTCTGTGTATTCAGTCCAGGACAAAAAATTCTTATTTGTTTCATTTTGCCCTCTATTTTGTATACATATGGGCGTTTTATGCCCCTAGGTGACGATTTGATACACATTGTTACAGGAAAAGCGCATCCTGCTATTAATTGTAGCATCATAGGAGAATTCAAAATCAATTAGCAGTAGCCGGGTTGATTTGACACCGGATCTCTAAGTATTTGAGCAATTCCGCACTGGTGCACACACTTTTGTATTTTTTTCATATTATTATTCCCCTAGTCCAGAAGGGTTGTATTCCCCCCACCCCACCCCCTGTGATCACAGGCATTCACACTCTTTCCCTGTGATTGAGGTTGTTTCGAGCTATGTGCAGAGATTAATCATTCTTGCGTTATCCCCCACATACACTCATTGGGGTCATTTATTATGCTGAAATACTCCTATATTAGGCGTATTTCAGGCAACTTCTCCCCGCTTATGCCAGGTCTAAAATTGTAAGGCATGGCGTGGGCCCATCTCATTAATAATTTTCTACACCTGTTTTAGGCATATAAAATGGTCTAAATGTAAGACCGCAAGGGAGCTATCCTACATTTAGAACTGGTGCTGGATACGTTGCCCTGAGCCTCTTCATAACTCCGGCGAGTCCTCTACCAGCTATGGGGCTTTATTAAGACTGGCATCTAAAACACCAGTCTTACAAAATGTGTCTCATTGTCCAAGTTCTAGTTTTGACTTTATCTGGTGATTAACTAGCATAAAAGTCTACAACAACTCTCCCGACATGTTTCGCCATAAAGCAGTTTTGTCACAGCATAGTGGCTGTGACAAAGGCTAGGGGAAATATAAAAAATACAAAAGTGTGTGCTGCAGCACTAGTGTGGAATTGGCAATATACTTAGAGACCTGGGGTTAAACCAACCAGGGCTACTGCTAATTGATTTAGGATTCTCCTATGATTTTACAATTAATAAGAGGATAAATATGTGAGACGCATCGCATGCTACTAATATAGAGAATCAAACTACAGACAGGCTTTCTCTGATTAAATATATCTGTTACACTTTAATTGTTACTACAGTTATGTATCAACTCATCTTCCAGGGACATTAAACTCCCATAAGTATACAAAATAGAGGGCAAGAGTTTGTTTGTCCTGGACTGAATACACAGACACGGGTTACTCCAGGCAGGAAGTCTGTAAGTTTATTACACTGGTAATACACTTACAGCCAATGCATTACAATATAGAAGTATTGTAATGTATTGTAAAGGGGATCAGACCCCCAAAAGTTGAAGTCCCAGAGTGGGACAAAAGAAAAAGTTAAAGAAGTAACACAAATAAAGTTTTACAAAAAAATTAAAAGTTTCCAGTAAATAAAAAAGCTTATTTTTCCCAAAATAAAGTTAAAAAAATTGTAAAAAAATGTAAACAGTGCCAAAACAGCCATTTACTGGTCACCTTGCCTCACAAAAAGTGTAATACCAAGCGATCAAAAAGGCGGGTATTTAGCCCAAAATGGTACCAATCAAACAGTCATCACATCCCACAAAAAAGGGGGCCCTACCTAAGACAATCAGCAAAAAAAAAAAAAAAAAAGAAACTATGGCTCAAATGGCAACAAAAAAGCAAGATTTTATTCTGTTCAAAAAAGCTTTTACTGTTTAAAATGTAACAAACATAAAAATTATAGACATATTATGTATCTCTGTGTCAGTAAAAACCTGCTGTAGAAAAATATCACATAAGATGGCTCCTCAGGTGAATTCTGTTAAAAAAAATTGAAAAACTATCCCAAAACAGCCATTTTTTTTCACCTTGCCTCACAAAAAGTGTAATACCAAGCGATCAAAAAGTCTTATTTACCCCAAAAAGGTACCATTGGAAACGTCACCTCATCCCGCAAAAAATGAGTTCCCACATAAAAAAATCACTTAAACAATAAAAAAAAATCTATGGCACCCGTAAACCAATCCATTAAAATCTGTGCTGCAAAAGCCATATGGTGCTCCTTCCGTTCTGAATCCTGCCATCTGCCCCCACAGCAGTTTACCACCATATCTGGGGTGTTGCCGTATTAAGGAGAAAGTGGATAACAATTTATGGGGTGCTTTTTCTAATGTTACCCCTTGTGAAAATGAAAAGTTTGGGGCTAAAGCAGCATTTTATTGGAAGAAATGAAACTTTTCATTTTCACAGCCAAGTGTTTCCAAACTACGTAAAATGCTTAGGGGGTCAAAGTGCTCAATACCCCCCTTAATATATTCTTTAAGGAATGTAGTATCCAAAATGGGGTCCTTTTTTGAGGGTTTCCACTGTAGGGGTACGTCAGGGTCTCTTCAAAAACAAAATGGTGCCTAAAACCATTCTAGAGAAATCTATCTTCAAAAGCCATATAGCGCTCCTTTCCTTCCGACCATTGGCATGTGCCTGTTCTGTTTCAGTATCTTGAATTGTGTATTGGTATGCTCCTCTCTTCTCCTCCCCCCTCTGTTTCTGCTTCTAGTTGGTTCAGTCTAGCCACTTCCTGTTTACCCTGTCATGCATTGCTGTTTTGTGTGCTCTAATTCTGAGGAGAATCTGAGGTGAATCTGTTTATCTCATGTTCTTATCAAGGAGAATATTAGTGGCATAATTCTTTTACCATCTAGATTCCCTGCATATCTTGTAATACAATCTCTGGATTAAAAGACTACTTGATTAACTCCTGGGTGTCTAATGCGTAAACTGTAAGTGGAGGATGTCTGATTCAACAAGTCCCCTCACAGATGGGTGATTTGTATAAGGCTGACATTTCGAAAAACCACAGTAAAAGAATTGTCTTACTACTCTCCTTCTCCCGCTAATAAAAGAATATTCTCCTCCTCCAAGTAATAAGCCATCAATATTTGTCTCCGTTATGCTACAGTACTAAGGTAATATCTTATACTGCCCAGTACTGCATTCACTTGGATCGCAGAAGCTTCTAGCAATTCCAGTTTCATACAGGCTAGGAACTGTATTCAGCCTGTTTTCTGAGGTAAATATTGTCTGCCTGCTGTGGGCTATTAAAAGACTGAACCACCACTAGAGGTCGCTTTTGTGTTACAGATGGAAATGCAGGACACAGCTAGAAGGATTTCTAAACCCTCATTAAAAATGAAAGAGACCCTCTTAACCGACAAAATTAAGATATGTCATAATTTGTCCAGTTTGTGGGAAAAGACTGAACAATGTATGGATGCCGCACATGGATCAGACTATAATGAAGATCAATTAAAGGCCATGTGTACAAAATTGAATAAGACCTATGATGGTTATAATAGACTGTCTGAAAAATATTCTTCTCTGTTATCAAGTCTCAACTCAGAGGAATTCATCCTAGAATTAAAGACCCACACTGCACTTATTGATGAAAGATATAGCAGATTTATGGCAGTCAAGTCAATGCTAGAGGACAAGATATCACAACAATATGAAACTGCGTCCCGCCATTCTAACCTTTCAAGGCATCCAAGGCTTCATCCCGTTCCTCAAAATCTATTGCTCAGTCCTCATCGCTAAGGTCTCGCTCACAGCACTCTTTGCTGAGTACCTCATTGGTGTTGGCACGTGCAAAAGCGGAGGCAGCAAAGGTACAAGATCACTGCATTAGAAAGGAAGCAGCCATTAAGGCACAAGTCTCAGAGAATCAAGCAGCTATACAGGCTCAGGCGCAAGCGACCAAAGCCAAGGTCAAAGCCGAGTTGGAGGTCCTTCAGAAGGAAAGGGAAGAAGCAGCAGCCATGGCTGAACTCAGAGTTCTTGAAGAAGCTGCTGAAGAAGAAGAAGCTTATCATCCTATGTCCAAGATATCTAATGACTCAGAAGGCCATACCCTGCAATTCGTCCTAGACCAAAGCAAAGTCAATGCATTTGCACCAGAAGATTTGGGCTCTGCACGCCAGCCTGCTGAACTCATGCGGATAGAAAAAGAGGCAGCTGATAACCATACAGTTGACCCCAGTCCATTGGACATTTATCTTTCTTTAAAACCTCTGGCACCTTACACAGCATTTCAGGCGCCATTAGAGACCAAGCCGCTTCAAGCTCATCAAATCACATTAAAACCTCCTGAGACTAGTTACATAGCAACCAAGACGCTTTCGCCAAGATTACCAGATGTGAAGCCTTCATTTACGCTCAACCCAGCTGCCACCATTCCATCTTCCAACCCCCAAACATAGAGTATCAGATGGTGCCAACAACACCAGCGAGGGAGAAGTTCCCATCGCCATGATGCAGGAAAGAAATAACGCATCAGAAATCGCTAAGTACCTCACTCTCAGGGACCTCATCAGTACTAGTCTTACGAACTTTGATGATCGCCCAGAGAACTATAGAAGTTGGAAGGCCACCTTCAAGACAACAGTTCAAACCCTTGGTGTACCGCCTATGCAAGAACTTGATTTACTAATTAGATGGCTAGGTCCATGGTCGTCAAACTGTGTTAAGAGACTCAAAACCGTTCATATCTACGAACCAGTCAAAGGCCTTCATCTCGCATGGGAAAGATTAGAGCAAACATACGGCGGCTCGGAAGTAGTTGAACGTGCCTTATTTAAACGACTATACGACTTTCCTGGATTATCCAATACAGACCGCCAAGGGTTTCAGGAATTAAGCAATCTTCTTCTTGAGTTTGAAATCGTCAAGGGAGACCCGCAGCTACCAGGTCTCAGCTTTCTTGATACCTCCCATTGTGTGGGCCTGATTGTGGAGAAATTACCCCTCAATATTCAAGATCAATGGGCAACAACAGGTTCAAAATACAAGGAGCAACATTGTGTTCCCTTTCCACCATTTTCATTCTTCTGTAAGTTCATCAAGGACTTAGCTAGAGCTAAAAACGATCCGAGCTTCAACACCTTGGGAACCAACATCTTTGGTTCTACTAAACAGAGACACAAGACTTTCAGTCCCAGACAGGGGGGCTCTAAAGGTCTAATTTCAGTAAAAAAGACAGGGGTTGTGCCCACTACTAACAATAGAAATGAAATCCCCAAGGAACCCGATCATTATTGCCCTCTCCATGATAAACCACATCCTTTAAGGAAATGCCGTGTCTTCATAGCAAAGCCCTTTGAGGAACGTAAGGAGTTCCTAAGGAGTCATAATATCTGCTTCAGATGCTGTGCATCCACTGAGCACTTCGCCAGAGACTGTAAGGTTCCAGTCAAGTGTTCTGAATGTAATAGTGATCTACACATGTCCGCTGTTCACCCGGGACCAATCAGGCGGAACCTAGAACCAGTTAACTGGCACAAGCCCCATTCCTATCAAGGTGGGGAGAGTCATGGCGGGGAGAGTGCCGACCGACCAACCACAACCGTCACGCCCAGATGCACAAAGGTATGTGGAGAATGACTTGTGTGCCGTAAGTCTTGTTCTAAGATTTGCCTCGTGGATGTGTTTCCTACTGCACAAAAAGAGAAGACCATAAGAATGTATGCTATTCTAGATGACCAAAGTAATCATTCCCTAGCTAGCCCTAAGTTCTTTGATCTGTTCAGGATAGAGGGATAGACTACACCCTACACCCTAGGAACATGCTCTGGTCTTGTGACAACCTCAGGAAGAAGAGCTAATGGTTTCACCTTAAAGCCCATCAAAGGACATAAGAAACTCTCTCTTCCAACCTGTAACGGATCAACGGCTGTGGACCCGCTGTGCCACTTACCGGTTTGACTTTGGGCCAAACTTGGAAGCGGAGTCTAAGTGTCCCCCTGGTCTTCACCCTTTATCCCGCTCCAGGATGCGGAAGCTGGACTCAGCTGCAGGGGAGACACCAGGTAGCTACCGCAAGAGTGGTCCCGGTTAAGTGGCAGCTGGCCGGGCAGGCCAGAAAGCCCCGACGCTAGCACTGGGGAACAGGCAATATAGCAGATAGCCGCAGGAATAATGCTGAGCTGAACAAGCGGTATAGCAGAGCTAGTGCTGTGAGAACAGCAGAGCTGAGTTAGTCCAGGTGGAGCTGGTGTAACGATCTGCACAGCAGACAGAGGTGTGGTCGACAGTCCGGGTCTTTAAATTGAGAGCAACGAGGTACAAGAGGATCAAGCAGAGACAAGGTCAGGATACAGGCAGAGGTCATAAGCAGGATATCGAATGCAGGAACAACAGGAGCCTTAGCTGTAGGAAGTACAATATTGCTTAGGCATTGCAGTAAGGGGGAAACACCCTTATAAAGGTGGTGCCTGGCCAGGATTGGAGAGAGGGCGGAATCAGGGGCGTGCATTAACCCTTAAGGTACCATGACGCCTGCGGCTCCTACAAGATATAACAGAAGCTGTCGTAGCCTGCGACAGCGCAGTAAAATGGGTCCGGAGCCTGCAGCGAAAAGAAGGAGCCCCGCGTGCAGCTCGACTGAGGTACGTAGTTGGGCGCACTGCACGCTGGTGGCTGCAAACTGCCATTGTTACACAACCCTTATTGAGTGTGACAAATTGCCGGACACAAGGGATGAGATTCCCACACTTGAAGCCGCACAGCATCACCCTCATCTCAGGAACAAAGCCAGAGAGATTCCTCCCCTTGATAACCATGCCAAGATCTTACTCTTGCTAGGTAGAGACATTCTTGAGGCTCATAAGGTCCTTGAACTTCGCAATGGCCCTTTCAACGCTCCATATGCCCAGAAACTTACAGTGGGTTGGATCATCGTGGAGGATGTATGTCTGGACAGAACCCACAGACCCTGCCAAGTACACTCCTTCAGAACTGAAGTAATAATAGGGAGCGAACTTCTTACTTCAGACAGTGTCCTAACCACTACTATGTGCAAGATATGCCCTGCCAAAATATTCTAAAAACATCAGAAAGCAGCTTAAATCCCAAGGAGTCAGCTGCAGAAGAATGTTCCTGGACAGAAGGGCAGCTGGTATAAAGGCCTTCAGGATTTCAATTGGAGCCCTCTTCAAGCCCTTCCCAGCTTTGCAGTCCTCACACAGTTTATCATAATGAATCCTATATCATCACTGACAACAAGCCTTCTGATTCATGTAGTTCTGATGAGATACAGCAGAAACTTGACCCTTCCAGGCTACTGTTTGACAATGAGTTTAATTCTGTAAAAGAAGTATCTTCTGAATGTTCTATAAAGGAGGTTCCTTCAACACAGGAAGAGTTTATTTCAGATACTTTGCAAGAACCTTCAGTTCCATTTGCAGTTGTTGATTGCACTCAAGAGGATCACAGTTCTTCCCAGTCTTCAACGGATGAGCACCTTCATATTGCTCAGCCTTTTCTGATAACCACAGAGAAAAGTTCACCGCCAATGTCCATGACAAATACTGCATGTCACCAACCCAAGTCCGTACGTACAAAGACAGATCCCATTTCAGAAGTGAAAAGCAGACATGAGCATTTGCATTCATGATTCATAGACAGAAAGCAATCTACATGTGAATCAGCCTCATAAAATAAGCGCTCTCGCTTTAAATCAGTGACACAGACAGAGAATTCACATTCTAAATCTTTGGTAAGATCAAGGAGAACCAAGTCTCGCTGAGCTTTTAATGAAAGCAACAGACAATCTCCTGTAGTAAAAAAGAAGAAATCCACATCTGGGGTGCATAAAAGATCACTTAAGAATAAACCAAAAAATATAGGAAATATTCCTGTGCCATCTGGCATTTTCAAAGAGCACAACCTTTATAAGTTTCGGTGGAAGCAGGTAAAACATCTCGCCAGTCAGTTCTGGAAAAGGTGGATAAAAAAGTACCTCTACCTCTAGCAAGAATGCAGAAGGCGGCAAGAACCAAGGCCTAATATAAAGGAAGGAGATTTGTTCTGTTAAGAGACAAACAAGTTAATGGTCTCGACTGGCCTACTGGACTTATTACTAAAGTCGTTTCCAGTTCGAATGGAAAGAACTTCCATGTTGAGATTCCTTCTATCAGAAATGCTCATCAGCTTCTAGGACTGTTTCCAGTACCAGCTCTATGGTCTGAACTGAATATATATCCTTTTTTGGTTTGAATAAATGTTCATTGTATGTTTCCTTTTTAGGTTTATGGACATTATTCATTGTTATTTATACAATTCCATTGTATGCATATACATAGTGGTATCTACCGATACCAGACGGGGAGTGTTCTGTTTCAGTATCTTGAATTGTGTATTGGTATGCTCCTCTCTTCTCCTCCCCCCTCTGTTTCTGCTTCTAGTTGGTTCAGTCTAGCCACTTCCTGTTTACCCTGTCATGCATTGCTGTTTTGTGTGCTCTAATTCTGAGGAGATTCTGAGGAGAATCTGAGGTGAATCTGTGTATCTCATGTTCTTATCAAGGAGAATATTAGTGGCATAATTCTTCTACCATCTGGATTCCCTGCATATCTTGTAATACAATCTCCGGATTAAAAGACTACTTGATTAACTCCTGGGTGTCTGATGCGTAAACTGTAAGTGGAGGATGTCTGATTCAACAAGTCACCTCACAGATGCGTGATTTGTATAAGGCTGACATTTCGAAACGCCACAGTGCCCATAGGGCAGTTTATTTCTGTAAACTGCAGAATCAGAGTAATATATATTGAAATTTGTTTTGTTGTTAACCCTTGCTGTGTTGCAAGAAAAAATTGATTAACAAAAAAAATCTACCAAAAGTTACATTTTGAAATTTCACCTCCATATTCCTTTAATTCTTGTGGAACACCTCAAGTTTGTAACATCAGTTTTGAATAATTTGATGGGTGTAGTTTCTAAAATGAGGTCATTCATGGGTGGTTTCCATTACAAAAATCACATTATAACTTAATTGGTGCTTAAAAAAAAAAGGGGTTTTGGAAATTTTGTTGAAAATTTGAAATATGGCTTTTAAACTTCTAAGCCTTCTAGCGTCTAGAACAAATAAAATGACATTTACAAAATGATGTCAACATAAAGTAGACATGTGGGGATTGATGACTAATACAGTGCCTTGCAAAAGTATTCACCCCCCTTCACTTTTTTGGTGTTTTGTTACATTACAGCCTTAATGTTTTGTTAATCTGAATTTTATGTGATAGATCAGAACACAATAGTCTAAGTTGGTGAAGTGAAATGAGAAAAATATATAAATAAAACTATTGATTAGAAATAGAAAACAGAAAATTGGCATGTGCGTATGTAATCACCCCCTTTGTTAAGAAACCCATAGAAACCATTGGTGTGACCAATTACCTTCAGAAGTCAAATAATTAGTGAAATTATGTCCACCTGTGTGCAATGTAAGTGTCACATGATCTGTCATTACATATACACACCTTTTTTGAAAGGCCTCAGAGGCTGCAACAACTAAGCAAGAGGCACCACTAACCAAAAACTACCATGAAAGAAACTCTCAAAAACTTTTCGGCCATCAAAGAAAACACTATGTCTCGTGCAAACCCAACACATCATATCTCCCAAAGAACATCATTCCCACAGTGAAAAATAGCGGTGGAAGCATCATGCTGTGGGGAGGTTTTTCAGCAGCCTGGACTGGGAAACTGGTCAGAGTTGAGGAAAGATGGATGGTGTAAATACACCATCTTGAGCAAAGGTTGATAGTGTTGCCAAAGGTTGCTAGTGTTCATGCCCCGGCTCATTTTGGTATGGCACAGGTTGTAAATTACCACTCTTTTGTCGTCTGCACTTTCCTCAAAAAAGCGCCAGACTGCGAAACACCTACCCCTTGGCAAGGTAGATTTATGCATGGGGGTGCTCGATGTAACGGGCCTGTTTGGTGTGGGCCGACTTCTCCCTTTGGCTACACCACTGCCTCTTCCAGACTGTTGCGGTGCTACGGATCCCTTCTCCTCTGTACTACTGTCCTGGCTCGGCTTTTCACCTTCCCCTGTTGGGTCAGTGCCTCATCGTCCACCCCTCCTCTTCCACTTCCTCACTCTGCTCATCCTCCTGACTTGACCTAACCACAACCTCAGTGATTGACAACTCTGTCTCATCATCATCCACCTCGTAAACAAATGATTGCGGTTCACCACCGTCATCTTATTAAGACTGTAAAGGCTCAAGAGGTTGGGAATCAGGGCACAATATCTCAGGTACCTCTTCAAGTGTGCCAAATCTAACAGTGCCACTGGAAAGAGCTCCTCGCAATATCAGAGTGTGGGATCACTCGTTTGGCAAGCCCTTCCATAGTGGGAGGAAGGATGATCAGAGTAATGATTCGGTTGACCAGACTCTTGGCTACAGAAACTGGACTTGGTGGAAGATAGGGTGGTTCTTAACCGACTGGAAGCATTATCTTCAGCAATCCAACTGACCAACTGTTCGCACTGGTCCGACTTGGACAGTGTTGTCCTGCGCCTCCCAGCTAAGTTGGACATGAAGCTGGATACGGTGGATGTTTTTTTTTTTTCTGGTGCACGGGCAGCAGGCACAGTTTCATTGCGCCCAGGGCCACGGCCTCTGTGTGCACCATCAGCATCACGCCCACTTCCCCGTCCCTTAGTACTGGCCTTCTTCATATTAACCACCTCAGCCCCCCTAGCTTAAACACCCTTAATGACCAGGACACTTTTTACAATTCTGCACTACGCTACTTTCACCGTTTATTGCTCCGTCATGCAACTTACCACCCAAATGAATTTTACCTCCTTTTCTTCTCACTAATAGAGCTTTCATTTGGTGGTATTTCATTGTTGCTGACATTTTTACTTTTTTTGCCATTAATAAAAATTTAACGACATTTTTGCAAAAAAATGGCATTTTTCACTTTCTGTTGTAAATTTTTTTAAAAAAAACGACATTTCTATATAAATTTTTCTCTAAATTTATTGTTCTACATGTCTTTGATAAAAAAAAGTCCAATAAGTGTATATTTATTGGTTTGGGTAAAAGTTATAGCGTTTACAAACTATGGTGCAAAAAAGTGAATTTCCGCATTTTGAAGCAGCTCTGACTTTCTGAGCACCTGTCATGTTTCTTCAGGTGCTAGAATGCCAGGATAGTATAAATACCCCCCAAATGACACCATTTTAGAAAGAAGACACCCCAAATTATTCGCGGAGGGGCATGGTGAGTTCATGTATCATTTAATTTTTTTTCACAAGTTAGCGGAAAATGACACTTTCTGAGAAAAAAATAAATAAAAAAGTTTAAATTTCTGCTAACTTCTGGCAAAAAAAAAAAAATCTCAGACAGACTCACTATGCCCCTCAGTGAATACCTTGGGGTGTCTACTTTCCGAAATGGGGTCATTTGTGGGGTGTGTTTACTGTTCTGGCATTTTGGGCGGGGCTAAATTGTGAGCCGCCATGTAAAACCTAAAGATACTCATTGGAATTTGGGCCCCTTTGCGCACCCAGGCTGCAAAAAAGTATCACACATGTGGTATCGCCGTACTCAGGAGAAGTAGGGCAATGTGTTTTGGGGTGTATTTTTACATATACCCATGTTGGGTGAGATAAATATCTCTGTAAATTGTCAACTTTGTATAAAAAATTTAAAAAGTTGTTGTTTACAGAGATATTTCTCTCACCCAGTATAGGTATATATAAAAATACACCCCAAAACACATTGCCCTACTTCTCCTGAGTACGGCGATACCACATGTGTGCCACTTTTTTGCAGCCTGGGTGCGCAAAGCGGCCCAAATTCCAATGAGTACCTTTAGGATTTCACAGGGCATTTTTACGCATTTGGATTCCAGACTTCTTCTCACGCTTTAGGGGCTCCTAAAATGCTAGGACAGTATAAATACCCCACATGTGACCCCATTTTAGAAAGAAGACACCCCAAGGTATTCCGTGAGTTCATGTAAAATTTTATTTTTTGTCACAAGTTAGTGGAATATGAGACTTTGTAAAAAACAAAATTAAAAAAAAAAATATCAATTTCCCCTAACTTGTGCCAAAAAATAAAAACTTTGTGAACTCGCCATGCCCCTCACAGAATACCTTGGGGTGTCTTCTTTCCAAAATGGGGTAAAATCCAAATGAGAATCCAAATGCGTAAAAATGCCCTGTGAAATCCTAAA
Source organism: Bufotes viridis (assembly GCA_033119425.1). Lineage (NCBI taxonomy): Eukaryota > Metazoa > Chordata > Amphibia > Anura > Bufonidae > Bufotes > Bufotes viridis. Next base: position 358,545,891 of record CM065589.1, read on the forward strand.
GGTACTCATTGGTTTTAGGGCCCCTTTGCGCATCTTGGCTGCAAAAAAGTGTCACTCATGTGGTATCGCCGTACTCAGGAGAAGTAGGGCAATGTGTTTTGGGGTGCATTTTTACATATACCTATACTGTGTGTGAGAAATATCGCTGTAAACGACAACTTTTTACATTTTTCTACTCAAAGTTGTCAATTTACAGAGATATTTCTCTCACCCAGCATGGGTATATGTAAAAATACCCTGAGTACGGTGATACCACATGTGTGACACTTTTTGCAGCCAAGATGCAAAGGCCCAAATTCAATGAGTACCTTTTAGGAGGGCATTTTACGCATTTTCTTCTCACGCTTTAGGGACCCTAAAATGCCAGGGCAGTATAAATACCCCACATGTGACCCCATTTTGGAAAGAAGACAGCCCAAGGTATTCCATGAGGGGCATGGCGAGTTCATAGAAGATTTTTTTTTGGCACAAGTTAGTGGAAATATATTATTTATTGTTTTTTCTCACAAAGTTTCCCTTTCCGCTAACTTTTGACAAAAAGTTTAATTTTTCATGGACTCACTATGCCTCTCAGCGAATACCTTGGAGTGTCTTCTTTCCAAAATGGGGTCACATGTGGGGTATTTATACTGCCCTAGAATTTTAGGGGCCCTAAAGCGTGAGAAGAAAAGTGAGTAAAAATGCCCTCCTAAAAGGTACTCATTATAATTTGGGCCCCTTTGCGCATCTTGGCTGCAAAAAAGTGTCACTCATGTGGTATCGCCGTACTCAGGAGAAGTAGGGCAATGTGTTTTGGGGTGTATTTTTACATATACCCATGCTGGGTGAGAGAAATATCTCTGTAAATTGTCAACTTTGTATAAAAAATTTAAAAAGTTGTTGTTTACAGAGATATTTCTCTCACCCAGTATAGGTATATATAAAAATACACCCCAAAACATATTGCCCTACTTCTCCTGAGTACGGCGATACCACATGTGTGCCACTTTTTTGCAGCCTGGGTGCGCAAAGGGGCCCAAATTCCAATGAGTACCTTTAGGATTTCACAGGGCATTTTTACGCATTTGGATTCCAGACTTCTTCTCACGCTTTTGTGGCTCCTAAAATGCTAGGACAGTATAAATACCCCACATGTGACCCCATTTTAGAAAGAAGACACCCCAAGGTATTCCGTGAGTTCATGTAAAATTTTATTTTTTGTCACAAGTTAGTGGAATATGAGACTTTGTAAAAAACAAAATTAAAAAAAAAAATATCAATTTCCCCTAACTTGTGCCAAAAAATAAAAACTTTGTGAACTCGCCATGCCCCTCACAGAATACCTTGGGGTGTCTTCTTTCCAAAATGGGGTAAAATCCAAATGAGAATCCAAATGCGTAAAAATGCCCTGTGAAATCCTAAAGGTACTCATTGGTTTAGGGCCCTTTACGCATCTTGGCTGCAAAAAGTGTCACTCATGTGGTATCGCCGTACTCAGGAGAAGTAGGGCAATGTGTTTTGGGGTGCATTTTTACATATACCTATACTGTGTGTGAGAAATATCGCTGTAAACGACAACTTTTTACATTTTTCTACTCAAAGTTGTCAATTTACAGAGATATTTCTCTCACCCAGCATGGGTATATGTAAAAATACCCTGAGTACGGTGATACCACATGTGTGACACTTTTTTGCAGCCAAGATGCGCAAAGGGGCCCAAATTCCAATGAGTACCTTTTAGGAGGGCATTTTTACGCATTTTCTTCTCACGCTTTAGGGACCCTAAAATGCCAGGGCAGTATAAATACCCCACATGTGACCCCATTTTGGAAAGAAGACAGCCCAAGGTATTCCATGAGGGGCATGGCGAGTTCATAGAAGATTTTTTTTTTTTGGCACAAGTTAGTGGAAATAGATTATTTATTGTTTTTTCTCACAAAGTTTCCCTTTCCGCTAACTTTTGACAAAAAGTTTAATTTTTCATGGACTCACTATGCCCCTCAGCGAATACCTTGGAGTGTCTTCTTTCCAAAATGGGGTCACATGTGGGGTATTTATACTGCCCTGGAATTTTAGGGGCCCTAAAGCGTGAGAAGAAAAATGAGTAAAAATGCCCTCCTAAAAGGTACTCATTATAATTTGGGCCCCTTTGCGCATCTTGGCTGCAAAAAAGTGTCACTCATGTGGTATCGCCGTACTCAGGAGAAGTAGGGCAATGTGTTTTGGGGTGTATTTTTACATATACCCATGCTGGGTGAGAGAAATATCTCTGTAAATTGACAACTTTGAATAAAAAAATTTAAAAAGTTGTTGTTTACAGCGATATTTCTCACACAAAGTATGGGTATATATATTAAAATACACCCCAAAACACATTGCCCTACTTCTCCTGAGTACGGCGCTACCACATGAGTGACACTTTTTTGCAGCCTGGGTGCGCAAAGGGGCCCTAAAACCAATGAGTACCTTTAGGATTTCACAGGGCATTTTTACGCATTTAGATTCTCACGCTTTAGGACCCCTAAAATGCCAGGGCAGTATAAATACCCCACAAGTGACCCCATTGTGGAAAGAAGACAGCCCAAGGTATTCCATGAGGGGCATGGCGAGTTCATAGAAGATTTTTTTTGGCACAAGTTAGTGGAAATAGATTATTTATTGTTTTTTCTCACAAAGTTTCCCTTTCCGCTAACTTTTGACAAAAAGTTTAATTTTTCATGGACTCACTATGCCCCTCAGCGAATACCTTGGAGTGTCTTCTTTCCAAAATGGGGTCACATGTGGGGTATTTATACTGCCCTGGAATTTTAGGGGCCCTAAAGCGTGAGAAGAAAAATGAGTAAAAATGCCCTCCTAAAAGGTACTCATTAGAATTTGGGCCCCTTTGCGCATCTTGGCTGCAAAAAAGTGTCACTCATGTGGTATCGCTGTACTCAGGAGAAGTAGGGCAATGTGTTTTGGGGTGTATTTTTACATATACCCATGCTGGGTGAGAGAAATATCTCTGTAAATTGACAACTTTGAATAAAAAAATTTAAAAAGTTGTTGTTTACAGCGATATTTCTCACACAAAGTATGGGTAAATATATAAAAATACACCCCAAAACACTTTGCCCTATTTCTCCTGAGTACGGCAATACCACATGAGTGACACTTTTTTGCAGACTGGGTGCGCAAAGGGGCCCTAAAACCAATGAGTACCTTTAGGATTTCACAGGGCATTTTTACGCATTTGGATTCTCACGCTTTAGGACCCCTAAAATGCCCCACAAGTGACCCCATTGTGGAAAGAAGACACCCCAAGGTATTCCGTGAGGGGCATGGCGAGTTCACAGAAAAAAAAAAAATTGGGCACAAAGAAATTGATTTTTTTTTTTTTTTATAGTCTCATATTCCACTAACTTGTGACAAAAAATAAAATTTTACATAAACTCCCCATACCCCTCACGGAATACCTTGGGGTGTCTTCTTTCTAAAATGGGGTCACATGTGAGTTTTTTTTACTGCCCTGGCATTTGAGGGTCTCCGCAATCATTACACGTATGGCCAGCATTAGGAGTATCTGCGATTCTCCTTATATTGAGCATACGGGTAATGAGATTTTTTTCTCCGTTCGGCCTCTGGGCTGAAAAAAAATAATAAATTAACGGCACAGATTTTTTCATTCGCATCGATCAATGTGGATGAAAAAATCTCTGCCAAAATCAGTGACTGCGGTGCGGTGGGCTGGGCGCTAGCTACCTAACAAGTAGCTAACTAACTGGCGGTGATAAGGGACCCTTTTGCCCCATTCACACGTCCGCAATTCTGTTTGCGGAACGGAATTGCGGACCCATTCATTTCTATGGGGACAGACTTTGTCCCGCTCGGATCCGGAATTACGGATCCGCGCTTCCGGGTCTGAGTGGACGCATCGGATATGTGCACTCCCGAGTACCCGGCTGGCCAGCCAACAAGGAAAAAGAGGAAGACACTACGGTAAGCACGGCCACTGCTGCTTTATTGCTGCAGTGGCCATAACAAATGACAACTATGTGTAAACACAGCTCAGGATAAATAAATATAGAGGAAAGGAGAAGAAATTGATAGTTACATGTACTGGGTAAGATGAATGTTGGGGTATAAGGAATCTGATCAATGCTACTTCACAAGATGGGACAATACCTTTAATATAATATTGTGAATTATCAGCTAATATTAGTGCAACACCACAATCCAGTTTATGCTTTAATAAGCTACTTCATTATTCCAAAACCGCTATCTACAGCCACAGTCCATATGATGCCCTGCTGCGCAATCAAGTGGATGAAGTGAGTAAATTTTATTTTTTTTTTTAACCCCTCAATCGTCATTTTAGTAAGCATTCTCTATTAAGAATGCTATTATTTTCTCTTATAACCACGTTATAAGGGAAAATAATAAAAATCTACTTAGTACTGAACCCAAACCCGAACATCTATGAAGAAGTCCGGGTTCGGGACTGGGTACCAAACATTTAGATTTTTCTAACGCTCGTGCGAAATGCATTAAAACGCATTGCACTTGCGCAAAAAAAAAAAACGCATGATTTCCCGCACCGCACCCGCATACTATCTGGCCCTCACACGCGACGCCCATGTGAAAAAGGCCTAGGGGTTGGAAGTGGAACTGAGGGAGGTGGGAATTTTGTTAAACAGTGGCTCATTTTAAATTCCCAGCTTTTCCTGTCTCCATCATTCTTAAAATTCCCTCTAGAGAGAATGGTTTTATGTTAAGGAACAAATCTGAGCTGGAGGTCAGATGGAGGGCGAGATAATAATTTGCTGGGTGCAGAGGTTTAAGGGGGTTTTAGGCAGTGCAGGAAAATAGGTTTGCTAGCTGTGGGAAGCAGAAACATTGTTTGCAGTGAATATTTCATTAGTTACAATTATGGTATAATTTGATTTTGTGCACTTAGGAAGTTAGCATTTTGGATGAAGACCAATGTCTCAGAAGAACTAAAGCCTTCCATTTACACGTCTAGGTGTGAACAATAGAGGAGGGGCTGTATTTCCCCTAAGCAGGGACTAATCAAAGAACAGCTGGATACAAGGGTGAATAGTCAGAGCAAACAAACAGGTAATAAAGACACAGGGACTGGAGACTGGAACGTGGACATAAGCAGTAAATATGAGGCCTGGACACTTAGATGACAGGAAAGTTGTGAGAAGCTATAATGTTGAATGCTGACATACCAGGGCTAAACAGAGCCAATTTTCAGCCAAATCCAGGAGTGGATGCAGCAGGAAGGAGAAGTATAAATCCTTCCTTTATATTTCTAATTCTTTCCTATCCATTTCTGACTTTGGCTGAAAATCCTGTAGGCAGGTCTGTTTAAAATCCTCATCCAAAAAACTCCATGTGAATTTAGCCTATTTTTTAACCATATTTTTGGCCTGCATCCGATCCAAATTTTTTGAGGACCCATTCATTTCAATGCAAAAAAGATGTGGACAACACCATGTGCTGCCTGCATGTGAATGCCTATTCTGTGGCCCCTCCAAGAATATAAAACCTGTCCTATTCGTGTCTGTTTTGCAGGGGGAATTCTCTATTGGCAATATAGGGTGGGCAATATATATTTATTGGCAATGCACGCAATATAAGGAGGGAGGTTGAAGGAGGATTATATACTGGCAATACTGGTGGAAACAGAGGCGCATTATATAGTGTAACTATTAAATAAATATACTGACACTTGAGGGAGCATTATGATTAGAGATGAGCGAATTTTTTAAAAATGCAATTCGGCTAGTTTGCCGGATTTTTTGAAAAAAATTTGGTTCAATACAAATTTATGTGTGACGCATCGCGTTAAAAACGTCTATCTCCTGGCTGCAGAGAGCCTTTATAGTGGTGTAGAACACTATGCCTTGCAGTAACACGCATAGGGAGTCTGCTGTGGTAGTGAAATAATACTGTGAGTCAGTATGACATGCAGATGACAGGCACTGCTCTTAGAATCACTGCACACTTCACTTATTTGGGCAATCATGGGGCCAAAACTTACCAAATAACTCAAGTATGAACTCAGCCTTACAGGTCAATTTTAGCGTCAAGAAGAAGTGTACTCCTTTTACACCGTCATATGATTCCACATAGATGTCTACAGAAACTGTTCTATAAAACGCTTATACAAGTAAAGCCCCCCAACAGAGTGGAGAGGGTGTCAGCAGTAAGTTTTGCTGCTGATTATCACTGATTATTTTGCCCTTCCTCTGATCCGTCAGAACAATAACACCAAAAAAAAAAAGAGTCCTGTCTGTGGAGCATACGCCTTCCCTCAGCCAGCATTTGGTCAATAATCCATCAGTATTGCTAATGCCAAAAAATAGGATTGGATCCAAAACAGAGATGACCGAGTCAATCATTCAAGAACCGCTGGGTTGCTGGTCAAGACACGAGAGCTAAATGATACAGGGAGCTCAAGCCTCTTGCTGCGACTCCTGCTGCAAGGCCCCCTTACTCTGCTGCGACCTGAACCTGCACCAGAAACATTTAGGCCTCTCCCACTTCCCTGTGCAGGGCCTGGCACTTTTCTGTCTGACATACTGTTAGATCAGATAAATTAATAAAAGGGAAATAAGGGGGGAAGATAGTGCAGATAGATACCGGGGCAAGGTAGTGGGACTGGGGGAGGAATGGAAGGAGTGACTAAAACAGTACAGAAGGAAAGGTGTAGGGTTAAAAATATACAAAAACCTCTTAATTGTATGTACACTAATGCCAGATGCCTGACTGACGAAACTGGGGAACTGGAATTAGTGATGTGTGAGGAGGACTATGATATAGTGGGAATAACTGAGACATGGCTGGATGACAGCTATGACTGGGCAGTTAATGTACAGGGTTACAGTCTGTTTAGAAAGGATCATCAAAACTGGAGAGGGGGAGGGGTCTGCCTCTATGTGAAGTCCTGTCTAAAGCCCACAGTCCGAGAAGATATAAGTGAGGGACATGAACATGTGGAGTCACTGGGGGTAGAGATACATGGAGCCAAAAACAATAATAAATTACTAATAGGAGTTTACTATAAACCACCTAATATACCAGAGTCCACAGAAAATCTATTACTAAATGAGATAGACAAGGCCGGAAAATCATAATGAAGTTGGTATTATGGGGGACTTCAACTACCCAGATATAGACTGGGAAACAGAAAGCTGTAAATCGCATAAAGGAAACATGTTCTTGGCAATAACCAAAGACAGTTACCTTTCCCAACTGGTTCAGGACCCGACTAGAGGGACGGCCATACTGGACTTAGTATTAACCAATAGACCTGACAGAACAACAGATGTGCAAATTGGGGGACACCTGGGAAATATTGACCATAGAGTAATAACCTTCCAATTATCATTCAAAAGAGCATTTCTACAGGGAGGAACAAAAATACCAAACTTCAAAAATGCTAAATTTAGCAAACTAACCGAGGCCATAGGCCTAACTAACTAGGACAAAGTTCTCAAAAACAAAAATACAGCCACAAAATGGGAGATCTTTAAAAGCATCCTAAATTCTCATTGTGAGAGGTACATACCATATGGGAATAAAAGTTTAAGGAACAAAAAGAAACCAATGTGGATAAATAGAAATGTGAAGAAAGCAATAAACGACAAAAAGAAAACATATAAATCACTAAAACAGTAGAGTAGCGAGGAAGTACTGAAAAACTGTAAGGAAAAAAATAGAACATGTAAAAAACAAATAAAAGTGGCCAAACTAGAGATTGAGAGATTAATTGCCAAAGAGAGTAAAACTAACCCTAAAATTGCATAGCAAATGTGGTGCCAATATTCAAAAAGGGTCCAAAAACAGAGCCCGGAAACTATAGGCTGGTAAGTTTAACATCTGTTGTGGGGAAACTGTTTGAAGGCTTTCTGAGAGATGCTATCTTAGAGGATCTCAACAGAAATAAGCAAATAATGCCATATCAGCATGGCTTCATGAGGGATCGGTCATGCCAAACGAATTTAATAAGTTTCTATGAGGAGGTAAGTTCTAGACTTGACAGCGGCGAATCAATGGATGTCGTATATCTGGACTTCTCCAAAGCATTTGACACTGTACCACATAAAAGGTTAGTATATAAAATGAAGATGCTCGGACTGGGAGAAAATGTCTGTAAGTGGGTAAGTAACTGGCTGAGTCACAGAAAACAGACGGTGGTTATTAACGGTACACACTCAGACTGGGCAACTGTCTATAGCCAGACAGATCATCTATTGGAGTTGGCAGTATATTAGCTAGCTGGTGACCTGTAATGGCTGCAACACAACGCTGCAATATAATATAGGGTGTCATCACAGATTCCTTATTGCTGTATACACCCCATTGTGGTTACTGTAGTCTATTGGCAATTAACTGACGACCGGTACACTGGTGGGGTACACTCCTGAATGGGACCCCAATATCTGTCAGTACAGCCAATGACACTGTGTATACAGCTGAGCCAGTTTGGTGCTTTGGCATCACATTGCTAATTACGCTATAGTTGCCCTGCAAATATCCTAGTGCAGGACATTTATGCATGTGATTACCAATTGATATAGCAATAAGCTCACTTTTGTTTGACTACCCCACATGTTTTAATGTAATAACGAAGAATAAAGATTTTTTGTTTTGTTTTCAATGTCTTCTTTACAACTTATTGGCTTTTCTAACATTATAGTGGACGTATACTATTTCACAGTTTTGACTAGGTTACTGAAGCTAATTCAGCTGATTTCACTACCTCTGGGTCAGCTCTAGGATACAGCAGCATTTTGTAGAGACTCCTTACGGCTGGGCGACGGCAGAAAGTCTCAGGAGGGCGCTGGTATTCATGGTAGGATCGGAGTGGTTTGCATGGGACCCACCTTGCGGTCTGCAACATGTAGCACTCTGGGATGAAGCAGAGTTTGGGTGCTAATGGTTGAGCGATGGTTGTTAGTATTGTTTGTCTGGCTATTCAGAGGCCTGTGGGGGGCATTGTATACAGTTATTGGCGTAGCATGCGCTTAGAGTAGGTATGGTTGTATGTTTCTAAAACTTGTTTTACATGTGGGGTGTGTGTCTGCAGTTGGCTCCAGCTATGCACTCTGTGTTTGTGTTGTGTATCAATGGTCGATTAAAAAAAACAAAAAACACAGCAGTATCATGTGGATGGTCATTCACGCCTGGGCATCGACAGAAAGTGCCAGGCGAATGCTGGCATTCACTGTAGAATCGCACTTGTTGGCACGGGACCCACATTGCGGTATGCGATTCGCAGTACTCTGGGATGAAGCAGAGTTGGGGGCTAATGGTCAAGTGACTGTTGTTAGTATTTTTGTCCGGCTGTTTAGGGTCTTGTTGGGGGCTATTGCATATAGTTATTGGTGTAGCATGCGCCTAGAGTAGGGATGGCCGCATGTTTTCTGATATCTGTTTCATACGGGACACGTGTCTCCAAGCTACGCACGCTGTGTTTAAGTGATGGTATTATTTAGTTATCTCTCTGGAAGGGTCATGTATCAATGGTCGTTAAAAAAAAAAGTGCATGTTTTTCTGTCACCTGTGTTACATGTGGGGCGCACGTCCGCAGTTAGCGCCAGACATGCAAGGTGTTGGTAAATGTATATCAGTGGTCTGTATATGGAGGCACAAGCAGATTGGTTAAGGCGCCTGTATTTGAGTTCTGATGCTCTTGTATGTAAGTGTGTTTAATCTACAAACTGTATGTTATGGGCACGCATGTGTCAGCGGTTCTGTGCTAGGTTTATAGGTGCACTATTATGTTGATTAATTTGTGTTGCATCAGGGTTTATGTCCAACCATGTTCATGTTTTTCTTAGGGGAACACAAGGTGGTGTTCTGGTGACCATCATTTAAAAAAAAAAAACCTGCAGCATTATGTGGAGGTTCGTTCGGGCCTGGGCAATGGCAGAAGGTGCCAAGCGAGTGCTGGCATTCACGGTAGGGTCGGACTTGGTTACACGGTCCGTGACTTTTAGCGCTCTGGGGTGAAGGAGGTTGGGCGCTAATGGTAGAATGATCACTGTTAGGTTTCTTACCTTCAAAAGCTACGTCCATGAGTCTGCATTTACATTTCTGTCCTATACTCCATTCACTACTAGAGCTGCGTTCATGCGTTTGCTGTTGCATCACAATAATACTCTGCTCACTTCAGATTGCATTCATATGGCTGCGTTATACCCTTGCTCTTCATGCTCAGAGCTGGGCCCATACCATGTTTTTAAGCACCACTCACATCCAGAGCTGCATTCACCCATCTGTTCTTACATCAGATGGTATTCTCTGCTTCCACTTAAAGCTGCATTTTCCTTTTCATTGCTACATCATGGTTTCACTAGGCAGTCAGCACACCGCTCTGATACCATTCTCCCGATAAACATAGCTGCTTTCTTTCAGGTTTACGTTTCTTTCCTCGCTGGTTGTTACATTCCATAGGCCTACTTTTTCTGTTTCACTTCGGTGGAAATAAAAAAAAAATAAAAAATTGTGCCGTTCTTTAGTCCTGGTTCGCATTCACTCAGACTGGTCTCCTTTACTTCTGGTTCGCATTCACTCAGATTAGTCTCCTGCCCCAGTTGACCATTCAGTCCCTCAGCGGTCAGTGGGCCAATAGGAGTAAGTTCCTACTATGTTTTACAAGTTGTTCATTCGTTTGTCACAATAAGAGTCTTCTCTTAGCGAACTGTAATGCCTCTGGCTCTTATTTTTCTCCCATCTGTTCAATTTCACGGTTGGTTTAATGTTTTATTTATGTACGTGGTTCGGTTCACTAATGTCTATGCATATCCCATCAGATCTCGCTCACGTTTTAATTACTTATCACTGTAATGTTATCCAGTTCAGTCTTGGCTTCGGGGTCCGATGACCGCTTCAGCCTCATGGCTCCGCAGGGCCTATGACCGATCTTCACGTTATTCATTAGGGGTACAATATGGTTGTAGGCTGGTTAGTGTCCTAGGTTCACTGTCGGAGGGGGTCATGGTTATGCAAATCCCCAAGTCATACTGGTGCTGAATAAGTGGTTTATATTAAAAAAATAAATAAATAAAATATCCGCCATTAGTCTCGCATTCATGGCTACGCCATTAGAGTGTCTCACGCATGGCTTCTCTGTTTAAGTTTGACACACATGGCCCTGCCATTAGAGTCTCATACGCATGGCTCCACCATTAGAGTCTTTCACACATGGCTTCTCCATTTATGTTTACACACATGGCTCCGCCATTAGAGTCTCACGCATGGCTCCACCATTAGAGTCTCTTACGCATGGCTCCACCATTAGTGTCTCTCACACATGGCTTCTCTCCATTTGTGTTTACACACATGGCTCCACCATTAGAATCTCTCACGCATGGCTCCACCATTAGAGTCTCTCACGCATGGCTCCGCCATTAGTGTCTCTCACACATGTCTTCTCCGTTTATGTATACACACATGGCTTTGCCATTAGTCTCTCTCACGCTTGGCCCTGCCATTAGTCTCTCTCACGCTTGGCTCCGCCATTAGTCTCTCTCACGCTTGGCTCCGCCATTCGTCTCTCTCACGCTTGGCTCTGCCATTCGTCTCTCTCACGCTTGGCTCCGCCATTAGTCTCTCTCACGCTTGGCTCCGCCATTAGTCTCTCTCACGCTTGGCTCCGCCATTAGTCTCTCTCACGCTTGGCTCCGCCATTAGTCTCTCTAACGCATGGCGCCGCCATTAGTCTCACACATAGCTCCGCCATTAGTCTCTCACATGCATAGCTCCGCCATTAGTCTCTCTCACGCTTGGCTCCGCCATTAGTCTCTCTCACGCTTGGCTCCGCCATTAGTCTCTCTTACACTTGGCTCCGCCATTAGTCTCTCTCACGCTTGGCTCCGCCATTAGTCTCTCTCACGCTTGGCTCCGCCATTAGTCTCTCTAACGCATGGCGCCGCCATTAGTCTCACACATAGCTCCGCCATTAGTCTCTCACATGCATAGCTCCGCCATTAGTCTCTCTCACGCTTGGCTCCGCCATTAGTCTCTCTCACGATTGGCTCCGCCATTAGTCTCTTTCACGCTTGGCTCCACCATTAGTCTCTCTCACGCATGGCTTCTCAGTTTCATTTTTACGCACATAACTCCGCCATTTGAGGTTGGCTGTGTGGACCCGCCACAGTAGGTTCCATGTCTTTTTCTGCCCTCAGGCCTGCTCACATGGCTCGGTCAGCTGTGGCTCGCAATACAATTTTTCTTGTGGTGGCTCACATACGTGGCTTTTGCCATTAGAGCCTCACTCACATTATTGTTCTAGGTCGTTGGGTCTTAATTTTTTTCTTTTCAAGCAGTCACCCCAAGCCTTCCTTATATCCAACATTATACTATGGCGTCAATTTCGTCCACAGGGAGTCCTGTCTCACCACTACAGGTAATTTACGACGTCTGTCACGTCTACAGACTAATAAGTCCTGTCACGACTACAGGTGATTTACGAAGTCTGTCACGTTCACTGACACGATAAGTCCTAGCATGACTACAGGCGCAGCATACGTAGCCTAGTTCCTGGGTACCGGTCCATCTTCCAGTAGGAGGTACAATAATAGGGCACATTATACGTAGTCTGTTGCGTCTACGGACACGACAAGTCCTATCACTACTACGGGCGCAGCATACATAGTTTATCACGACCTTAAGCTTATTTCCTGTCACAACTGCTAGTATGGTGGGTACGTTTTTTGTCCTTATTACAGGCAACATTAGCTTGTTAATTGGAACAGCCATGTATTTGTGTTTATGGTTCCCCAGGCCTGGGGAGTTTACACATTTCACTTAATCTACTACTAGAGTTAGAAGGCATACGTCATCTTCTAAATAAGTATAGGTGAAGTATTTTGCTACCAGTAACAGTTGGTGTCTGAGCAAGGCCCTTGGCGAATGGTTGGAGTTCATTTAGGCCCTTCCATCAGATTCACCATAGTTGTTTCAGTCTGCAGCTCTCAGGATTCAGACCTTCTCGTAATATGTTCATATGTTGGTCAACATAGGAGTAAATAGTTTCTGATTACCGGCCACTCTTTCAAACGCATCAACATTAGCTACCTCCAAGAACGACGAGCCGGCGCACGTGACAAAGAGGTAAGATACATATAAGTCTCTGAGATATGTATGGTTTATTCAGCACCTTCATCATGAAGTGTCTTTTGCGTTCAAAGTGGGTGTCATAATGGTATGTATATAGAGATGAGCGAACTTTAAAAAAAAGTTTTGTGTTCGGCGTTCGGGTTGTGGTAATCGCCGCATCCCGTTATGGATTCCACTACCGCGGACTATCGTGGCATATGGAATCCATAAGTGGCGGCTTCCACCAACCCGAACTGTTGAACAGCCGAAGGACCTGGGGTGACGTCACCGTCATGTGATCAGTGCAGGGGGCGTGGCTCAGCACGGGATCAAATCCAGTGCTGAGCCACGCCCCATGCACTGATCACATGATGGTGACGTCACCCTAGGTCCTTCGGCTGTTCAACAGTTCTGGTTGGTGGAAGCCGCCCCTTATGGATTCCATATGCGGCGATAGTCCGCGGTAGTGGAATCCATAACGGGATGCGCGAGTTACCACAACCCGAACGCCGAACTTTTTTTTAAAGTTCGCTCATCTCTATATGTATATGTTTTACTCTAAACTAAGGTCTGCTCTTTTTGGCCCCTTTAGGCTGCCCTACCGCATATAGGTTAGGTGCACCTTTCTGATAGCCGATCCGACCACAAGTATTAAGCAAATATATTGCTGTATTTGTGGGAGGGGAGGCTGATTAAAAGGCTATTTATATGCTCCTGTGGGCCCAAGCTGGCTGATTACTAGGCTATTTATAGGCACCTGTGGGCCCAGGCCAAAGCCGATTCAGCTGATTTCACCCACGCACCCACACCATCTTACAGTCACTTAATATTAGGGTGGCCCCCTTTAGGCTGCCCTACCTCAGCAGTTATGGCATAATTCTACAGCTTGTTGTAGATAGGGTTAGATAGGTTAGGTACACCTTTCTGATAGCCGATCCGACCACAAATATTGGTTATATTTATTTAAGCGACGGATGCACAACAGTTTTTTCCGCCTAAAACACAGCTTTTCAATAAAACCCCAAAATGCATATTTTTTTACTGCTGTAAATTTAAATAAGATATTTATACCGTTTATGTACAACTTCTTTGTGAAGCAAGAATATTGCTTTTTTTACACAAAAAAGAATAATGCACTATTTCTCAGCTGTAATGTGAGATCGGTATTTAGGCGGTGAATTTCAAGATGCTCTGTGGATTACCACTCTTGTCAAAAAAAATACACTTATGCTGTATTCAACAGCAGAAATGTAAAATAGGTGGTTGTAATGTGTATTTCACACTGTTAGATGGACCTTGAATAACGTTTTTTCTCTTATACCCCTTCAGGACACATGACGTACCGTTACGGAATGTTTCCCGAATCCTTAAGGACACATGACGTATCGGTACGTCATGAGTAGTTCCGATCACTGCTGCATAGCCGGCAGTGATCGGAACAAGGTACCCCCCCCCCCGTATCGGCGATCGGTCAATCCAGAGTCTAAATGCCCACAAAGTTGTAAATTTTAACCCCCCCATGGAGCCCCCAATCATATTATGGCTGTGGGGGTGCAGGGGTGGTGGTTGCGGGCGGCAATAGCGATCCCCCGCCCGCCTCCTCTGTAATATTACCTGGTGTCTAGTGGATCTTTCAGAGTGTCAGCACATTGCTGACACTCTGATCGAAATGGCTGATCGAAATGGCTGGCATCTGTGCTTGATCAGATGCCAGCCATTTAACCCCTTCCATACAGGGGTATGGGGCTAACAGGGATGGAAGGGGCTAACAGGGAGGGAGCTCCCTCCCTCTCCCATCGGGGGGCTGCTGTGCCTTTGCAGCCCCCGACAGGATCACTGAATAAAAAAATAAAATAAAAATACACTACACATATTATGTATCGCCGCGTCCGTAAAAACCTGCTCTATAAAAATATCACATGACTGAACCCCTCAGGTGAACGCCATAAAAAAAAAAATTTGTGTAAATAAGCCATTTTTTGGCACCTTACATCACTAAAAGTGTCCTACAAAGCGATCAAAAAGTCATATGCCTCCCAAAATAGTACAAATAAAATGCCATCTCATCCCGCAAAAAATGAGCCCCTTCCTAAAACAATTGCCCAAAAAATAAAAAAAACTATGCCTCTCAGACTAAAACAAGATTTTTTTTGTTTCAAAAATGCTTTAGTGTTAAATGTAAAAATAAACATTAGACATATTGGGTATCTCCACGTCCGTAAGAATCTGCTCTATAAAAATATCACATGACCTAACCCTTCAATTAAACACTGTAAAAAAAAATTAATAAAAACTTTGTCAAAAAGCCATTTTTTTGTTCACCTTACATCTCAAAAAGTGTAATAGCAAGCGATCAAAAAGTCATATGACCCCCCCCCCAAATAGTGCCAATCTTACCGTCACCTCATCCCGCAATAACTATACCCAACCTGATACAATTGCCTAAAAACTGAAAAAAATATGGCTCTCAGACTATAGAGACACTAAAACATTTTTTTTTTGTTTCAAAAGGGATATTGTGTAAAACCAAAATAATTAAAAATAGGTACACATATTAGGTGTCGCCGCATCCGTAAGGACCTGCTCTATAAAAATATAACATGACCTTACCCCTCAGGTGAATGCCGTAAACATAAAAAATAAAAATTTGGTCAAAATAGCCATTTTTTTGTCACCGTACATCACAAAAAGTGTAATAGCAAGCGATAAAAAAAGTCACATGCACTCCAAGATAGTATCAAAGCACAATTAGTGGATTGGAATTATTTAAAAATTAACTTTTAATGCCTCGCTTTAAGAGATATGCCCCACACTTAGATAAGAAAACAAAAAATGACACACATATGCATCTGAGTTGTTGTCAATCGGGCAACTACTCGACATACATTTATACCGCAATGGTTAGATAGATAGGTGCGCGGCGGCACTCTGTAAACACCAGTGTCCTACCGCACTGTGGTCCTAGTCTCCGATGCCGGTGAAGTCAGCGATATACCTTCAAATAACGGCTTTAAAGGTAGAAAGGGAACAGGCGGGGGTCTACTTTAACCCTACAATTGTCTGTAGTCCTGCAGGGGCCCTAACCACTAGAAGTGGGGGTAGCGGCCTAACCACAGGGCACTCGTCCTTAGAAGGGCGACCCCGTCCGGAACCTGTCCCTTATCTACTTGGGACTAATAAAGCCCTACACTATTGTTGAATGCTCCCTGTTCCCTACATGCATGTTTCATGCCCACAAGGGACAATCATCAGGGGATATAGGTTTAACTTGTACTGGATGATAGATTAAGCATTAAAGGAGTAGGTCCACCAATGGTTGGAACCTACATAGTAATACAAAAAAACTAGAGACCCTATTAAGGGAGGGTTCCATAGCAACAAAAAAACTTTGCTCAATTGAGCTCAATTCACCACTTTTACCCTTAATATTTAAATCAGTAAAACTTCACTTTTATTAGTAGTTCTCTAAAAATGTTTGTGAGTTTTGACACACTTGTTAAAACTACTGCTCGAATTTGCACACTGCTATCGCACAGGTTGCTAGTGGTAACGGAGGGTGTGCACTACCCTCCTAACCTTCCCACAAGTTTGCAATCAGTGTATAACTACCTGCCTGACTAATCCTGCAGGGTACTCGGTGCTGTGAACATACACCCTAAAGTAAATAACTGTTTCCTACTGTTTCCTACTCAGTGTTTAGCAACTCGAGCAGAGCTAAAACCAACAGATTCTGTCCCCCAACATGTTTCACCAGATAAACTGGCGTCTTCAGGGAAAGGACAGACTTGCAGTCTGTCCTTTCCCTGAAGACGCCAGTTTATCTGGTGAAACATGTTGGGGGACAGAATCTGTTGGTTTTAGCTCTGCTCGAGTTGCTAAACACTGAGTAGGAAACAGTAGGAAACAGTTATTTACTTTAGGGTGTATGTTCACAGCACCGAGTACCCTGCAGGATTAGTCAGGCAGGTAGTTATACACTGATTGCAAACTTGTGGGAAGGTTAGGAGGGTAGTGCACACCCTCCGTTACCACTAGCAACCTGTGCGATAGCAGTGTGCAAATTCGAGCAGTAGTTTTAACAAGTGTGTCAAAACTCACAAACATTTTTAGAGAACTACTAATAAAAGTGAAGTTTTACTGATTTAAATATTAAGGGTAAAAGTGGTGAATTGAGCTCAATTGAGCAAAGTTTTTTTGAACCTACATAGTAATTCACATGGTTCCACTGTAATAGCACAGTGAGACCTAACCCAGACCTATAGATGTACAGGGATGGGAGGGGTAAAAAAGATGAAGGGGGAGAAAAAAATATAGTAATATGGAGAAAGGGCTACAGATAACAGCCCCCCTCTCTCATACTCCCGTCACAAACAATGTGTGCTGCTGGCGATGCTGTGCCGTATGAGAAAACGGCGCCACTTTTTAAAGGCATCAGTAATGTCCAGCATACCTTGCGGTGCATCGCATCATGCTCCAGCGGCGGCTCCGGTCACTGACAGGCCCGGCGCACATCTGCTACGTCCTTACGTCCGGTCACATGACCGGAGCCGGCGCGCGCATGCGCACTTCATACGAGGATCACCGCAAGGTTACTGGTAAGGGAAAACCACAGGTAGTCGGATTGCCTGTGTTCCCTCCCACCCCAAATAGCATGGGTGAGGCTGACTGGGATGCTGGGTGATGGGGACATGTCCCCAGCAGCCAATCAGGACATCAAAAGGGGGGGGTATTTAGGGCGGTGTCATCAAGCAAAGAGCAGGATAACTGACAGTAAACATTAGTAAATATGTGTTTCAGATAAACAGGGGATAATCCCCTCATGGCCATAGCTGGATAATGAAGGTGTATAAACATATTTATACAATATCCCTATAAATATGATCATTCCAACAGGGTTCCAGTTCCATTTTCAGAGGAAACATCCATAGTTCAACTGTTCATTGAGACCAGTGGGTGAGACCGGTTTCAAACGGAAAATCCACCTGGCCTCATGTTGCAAGAGAGTGCGATCCCAGTTGCCTCCCCGAACTGACGGTGGGACTAACTCAATTCCCACTGCAGAGAGGCACCCTGGGTCGCCCCGATGGCACTCATGTACATGTCTCACGACAACTGTATCTCTTTTGTTTGTCACATCATTTAAGTGCTCGCCAATCCTACGCCGCAGCTCCCGTTTAGTTTTCCCAATATACTCCATGTTGCATATAGAGGTAATCTTATAGATGACACCTCGGCTACGGCAATTGATAAAGTCCAAGATATGGTACGTGCGTTGTGAGTTTGAGCTCAAGAAAGTTTTGCTTTGTTTAATTGTGCCACAGGCTACACAATTACCACATCTAAAGCAACCTAATGGCTTACGATCAAGCCAGGTGCCTGGTTTGTTTGGTTGAGAGTAGTGGCTGTGGACTAACAAATCTTTCAAATTCTGACCCCTTCTAAACGTAATCTGAGGATATTCGTGGACTTTCTCATGAAAATCTGGATCCATAAGGAGGATTGGCCAGTGTTTTTCAAGCACCTTCCTAACTTCCGTCGACAAACTGTCAAATGTAGAAATGAGGCGGATTTTCTGGTCACCCGGGGGCAATTTCCTGGGGACGAGAAGATCCGTCCGTGGGATGGACCGCACTTTTTGCTACGCTGTGCGCAGGACGTCATCTGGATAACCCCGCTTATGAAATCTCTCCCTAAGTTCACCAGCCTGCCTCACAAATTCGGTATCATCAGAACAGTTGCGCCGTATGCGCATGTATTGGCCAAGTGGAATCCCCCTCCTGAGAGGTCTCGGGTGTCCACTAGTGATGAGCGGCAGGGGCAATATTCGAATTCGTGATATTTCGCGAATATTTGGGCGAATATTCACCATATATTCGAAAATTCGTAATCTCCAGACAATATTTTCCCGTTTGCGAAAATTAGCATAAAAATTCGCATAAATTAGCATAAAAATTTGCATACACTGGCATTTAAAAGATACCTTTTAAATACCAGTTTATGCGAATTTTTATGCAAACGGGAAAATAATGACAGTATTTTCTTGCATGCGAAAATTTTCATATAAAAAATTCGCATAAAGCGAATATTCGTAATTGCGAATATATTTTGCGATATTCTAAATATTCGCGAATTCTCGAAGTGCTGATATTCGCGATTAAAATTCGCAAATCGAAAATTCGTGATCAACACTAGTGTCCACTTGACCAATGTAAAACGGAATTGGTGGACGTTTTGACCTCTTTACATGGGTAAAAGATCTGCAGCTTTTTGCTAGAAAGCTGCGTTGGCATAAATACCATAAGAATTCCGACAAAAGACAATGTCAGCAGCTGGGTATATCTACTGATTTACTTTCAGATGTTAAACTGCTGTATGGCCTCTCAGATACACCTAACACAGGTGAAGGCCCTTTTACCGGCCTTAAGAATAAAAGTAAACGAATGCCACCAGCTGCTGACATTTCCTGCCTGGATGTTTTTGTTAAATTGGTTACTGAAGAGATTTCGTCTCTTCCTCATGTGAGTGCTCGTTCCAACTGTACAAAAAATGAATGGGATGCTATTGAGTCGTTGAAAAATGACCCCACGATTATAATTAAGCCCTCAGACAAGGGTGGTAATATTATAGTCATGGATCGGGATGATTATGAAGCAATGTGTATACAGATTCTGAGTGACCGCAGCACGTATTCTATTATATCATCGAACCCAACGCCGACCTATCTTCTTGAGCTGAGAGAGATCCTAACGGATGCTAAAACTCGGAAATTGATTTCCACTGAGGAATATGAGTTTCTCAATCCTGAATGCCCCTGTGACCGCCACCTTCTATAGCCTGCCCAAGATTCACAAAGGATTGAATCCAGTAAAGGGAAGACCTATAGTGGCGGGTATCGGAAGTATCTGTCAAAATCTAGGGGTTTACATAGATGAGATCCTCATGCCGCTTGTGGTTGCTTTACCCTCTTACACTCGGGACACCACAGATTTGCTGAAACGGTTGGATGGCATCACCATCGATGATCAATCTATATTAGCGAGCATCGATGTTGAGGCTCTATACTCATCCATCCCCCATGAAGCAGGTTTGACTGCCGTGAAATTTTTCCTTAGCTCAAGAGGAAGACAGTATACGGAACACAATGAGTTTGTGTTGCGACTGCTGCGCTATCTCCTTACACATAATTTCTTTCTTTTCAATGGTAGGATCTACCACCAGCTCAGGGGCACAGCGATGGGCTGTTCATGTGCGCCATCGTACGCTAATTTGCTCCTGGGCTGGTGGGAGTCCACCATTGTTTTTAATGAGTCCATGTCGTCATGTACCGAGCCCATACTATTGTGGGCTAGGTACATAGACGACATTTTCATCATTTGGAACGACTCGTTAGAAAGGTTTCAACATCTGGTCAAACAACTTAATGTGAATGAAATAGGCCTTCGTTTCACTTATGAGACTGCTACTGATGTCTTACCATTTTTGGACGTTAGCATCATGAGGGGTACGTCAGGGGAACTTCAGACTACTATTTATCGTAAACCGACTTCCACCAATTCCGTTTTACATTGGTCAAGTGGACACCCGAGACCTCTCAGGAGGGGGATTCCACTTGGCCAATACATGCGCATACGGCGCAACTGTTCTGATGATACCGAATTTGTGAGGCAGGCTGGTGAACTTAGGGAGAGATTTCATAAGCGGGGTTATCCAGATGACGTCCTGCGCACAGCGTACCAAAAAGTGCGGTCCATCTCACGGACGGATCTTCTCGTCCCCAGGAAATTGCCCCCGGGTGACCAGAAAATCCGCCTCATTTCTACATTTGACAGTTTGTCGACGGAAGTTAGAAAGGTGCTTGAAAAACACTGGCCAATCCTCCTTATGGACCCAGATTTTCGTGAGAAAGTCCATGAATATCCTCAGATTACGTTTAGAAGGGGTCAGAATTTGAAAGATTTGTTAGTCCACAGCCACTACTCTCAACCAAACAAACCAGGCACCTGGCTTGATCGTAAGCCATTAGGTTGCTTTAGATGTGGTAATTGTGTAGCCTGTGGCACAATTAAACAAAGCAAAACTTTCTTGAGCTCAAACTTACAACGCACGTACCATATCTTGGACTTTATCAATTGCCGTAGCCGAGGTGTCATCTATAAGATTACCTGTATATGCAACATGGAGTATATTGGGAAAACTAAACGGGAGCTGCGGCGTAGGATTGGCGAGCACTTAAATGATGTGACAAACAAAAGAGATACAGTTGTCGTGAGACATGTACATGAGTGCCATCGGGCGACTCCAGGGTGCCTCTCTGCAGTGGGAATTGAGTTAGTCCCACCGTCAGTTCGGGAGGCAACTGGGATCGCACTCTCTTGCAACATGAGGCCAGGTGGATTTTCCGTTTGAAACCGGTCTCACCCACTGGTCTCAATGAACAGTTGAACTATGGATGTTTCCTCTGAAAATGGAACTGGAACCCTGTTGGAATGATCATATTTATAGGGATATTGTATAAATATGTTTATACACCTTCATTATCCAGCTATGGCCATGAGGGATTATCCCTGTTTATCTGAAACACATATTTACTAATGTTTACTGTCAGTTATCCTGCTCTTTGCTTGATGACACCGCCCTAAATACCCCCCTTTTGATGTCCTGATTGGCTGCTGGGGACATGTCCCCATCACCCAGCATCCCAGTCAGCCTCACCCATGCTATTTGGGGTGGGAGGGAACACAGGCAATCCGACTACCTGTGGTTTTCCCTTACCAGTAACCTTGCGGTGATCCTCGTATGAAGTGCGCATGCGCGCCGGCTCCGGTCATGTGACCGGACGTAAGGACGTAGCAGATGTGCGCCGGGCCTGTCAGTGACCGGAGCCGCCGCTGGAGCATGATGCGATGCACCGCAAGGTATGCTGGACATTACTGATGCCTTTAAAAAGTGGCGCCGTTTTCTCATACGGCACAGCATCGCCAGCAGCACACATTGTTTGTGACGGGAGTATGAGAGAGGGGGGCTGTTATCTGTAGCCCTTTCTCCATATTACTATATTTTTTTCTCCCCCTTCATCTTTTTTACCCCTCCCATCCCTGTACATCTATAGGTCTGGGTTAGGTCTCACTGTGCTATTACAGTGGAACCAGGTGAATTACTATGTAGATTCCAACCATTGGTGGACCTACTCCTTTAATGCTTAATCTATCATCCAGTACAAGTTAAACCTATATCCCCTGATGATTGTCCCTTGTGGGCATGAAACATGCATGTAGGGAACAGGGAGCATTCAACAATAGTGTAGGGCTTTATTAGTCCCAAGTAGATAAGGGACAGGTTCCGGACGGGGTCGCCCTTCTAAGGACGAGTGCCCTGTGGTTAGGCCGCTACCCCCACTTCTAGTGGTTAGGGCCCCTGCAGGACTACAGACAATTGTAGGGTTAAAGTAGACCCCCGCCTGTTCCCTTTCTACCTTTAAAGCCGTTATTTGAAGGTATATCGCTGACTTCACCGGCATCGGAGACCAGGACCACAGTGCGGTAGGACACTGGTGTTTACAGAGTGCCGCCGCGCACCTATCTATCTAACCATTGCGGTATAAATGTATGTCGAGTAGTTGCCCGATTGACAACAACTCAGATGCATATGTGTGTCATTTTTTGTTTTCTTATCTAAGTGTGGGGCATATCTCTTAAAGCGAGGCATTAAAAGTTAATTTTTAAATAATTCCAATCCACTAATTGTGCTTTGATAGTTGTTTGGACGTGGATTCTTCCATTTTTTGGTGGCTTGGCCACATTACGGTTTTTCACTCCAAGATAGTACCATTCAAACCGCCATCTCATCACGCAAAAAATGAGCCCCTACATAGGACTATCTCCCAAAAAAATAAAAAATATGGCTCTTAAACTATGGAGACACTAAAACATGATATTTTTTTGTTTTAAAAATGATATTATTATGTAAAACTTATAGAAATAAATAAAGTATACAAGTATACACATTATGTATCGCCGCGTCCGTCACAACCTGTTCTATAAATATAACACATGAACTAACACCTCAGCTGAACACAGCAAAAAAAAAAAAATATGGTGTCAAAAGCCATTTTTGTCAACTTACATCACAAAAAGTGTAATAGCAAGCGACCACAATGTCATATGCACCCGAAGATAGTGCCAATAAAACCAACATCTCATCCCGCAAAAAATGAGCCCCTACATAAGACAGTCGGTCAAAAAATTAAAATAAAACTATGGCTTTCAGAATGTGGAGACACTAAAAAATCATATTTTTTAAAAATGCTTTATTATGTAAAACTGAAACAATACCCCCAAAAAGTAATCATATTTGGTATTGTCGGTATTGTCGCATGAAATAGAACACAATCTAACCTGTCAGTTCAACGATGTAAATAACAAAAAATACAAAACGGTCCCAAAACAGCTATTTTTTTTGCAAATTTTCCATTTTAATCCATTTTTCTAGAAACAAAGCAAGGGTTAACAAAACTCAATATTTATTGCCCTAATTCTGTAGTTTGCAAAAACACACCATATGTGGTCGTAAACTGCTGTATGGCCAAACGGCAGGGCATAGAAGGAAGGGAACGCCATATGGTTTTTGGAAGTTAGATTTTGCTGGACTGGTTTTTTGACACTATGTCCCATTTGAAGCTCCCCTGATGCACCCGTACAGTAGAAACTCCAAAAAAGTGACCCCATTTTGGAAACTATGGGATAAGGTGTCAGTTTTTTTGGTACTATTTTAGGGTAAATATGATTTTTGGTTGCTCTATATTACACTTTTTTTGAGGCAAGGTAACAAAAAATAGAAATTCTGAAATCTCATCTCCATTTGCCAATAACTCTTGTGGAACACCTAAAGGGTTAACAAAGTTAGTAAAAGTGGTTTTGAATACCTTGAGGGGTGTAGTTCCTTAGATGGAGTCACTTTTATGGAGTTTCTACTCTAGAGGTGCATCAGGGGGCTTCAAATGGGACGTGGTGTCAAAAATCCAGTCCAGCAAAATCTGCCTTCCAAAAACCATATGGCGTTCCTTTCCTTCTGCGCCCTGCACTTTGGCCATACAGCAGTTTACGACCACATATTGGGTGTTCATGCAAACTGCAGAATCGGGGGAATAAATATTAAGTTTTGTTTGGCTATTAACCCTTGCTTTGTTACTGGAAAAAATGGATTAAAATGTAAAATTTTACAAAAAATATCGAAATTCTGAAATTTTATCTCCCTTTGCCATTAACTCTTGTGGAAAACCTAAAGAGTTAATGACGTTTGTAAAATCAGTTTTGAATACCTTGAGGGGCGTAGTTTCTAAAATAGGGTCATTTTTGGGTGGTTTCTATTATGTAAGCCACACAAAGTGACATCAGACCTGAACTGGTCCCTAAAAAGTGGGTTTTTGAAAATTTCTGAAAAATTTCAAGATTTGCTTCTAAACTTCTAAGCCTTGTGACGTCCCCAAAAAATGAAATGGCATTCCCAAAATGATTGATACATGAAGTAGACATATGGGGAATGTAAATCAATAACTTTTTTTTGGTGGTATTACTATGTATTATAGAAGGAGTGAAATTAAAATTTGGAAAATTGCAAATTTTTCAAATTTTTTGTAAATTTGGTATTTTTTTATAAATAAAAATGAATTTTTTTTACTTCATTTTACCACTGTCATGAAGTACAATATGTGACAAAAAGCAATCTCAGAATGGCCTGGATAAGAAAAAGCGTTTTAAAGTTATCACCACATAAAGTGACACTGGTCAGATTTTGAAAAAATGGCCTGGTCGTTAAGGTGAAATAGGGCCGTTTCCTTAAGGGGTTAAAAAACAAAGAAGCACTATTTCCATGCAGAAATATAAAATATGTTGTTGGACGTTGTATGCCGAACCGTTTTGTCGACAAAGAATACGGTTTTTCCCCCAAAATTACATGGATTCTTTATTTCACTGCAGAAATGTCAAATATATATTTTGACAGTGTAAAATAGGCTTGGTGGATCAGGATGACCACTTTTTTTTTTTTACTAAAATACACTGATGCACTATTTGGTAGCTGAAATGGAATATACTGTTTAGTGAATAGTATACAAAAGTGCTCTGTGGCACCACAGATCCTAGGCTAGACAAATGGACTATGTCCAGTGCCTAAAATGGCCACCGACCCCCACCTCAGTAACAGATAGAGATGTCCTGAACTATTCGCTGGCGAACATCGCATGTTCGCGTTTGTTGCAGCGGGCGAACATATGCGATGTTCGATTCGCCCCCTATACGTCATCATTGAGAAAACTTTGACCCTGTACTTCACAGTCAGCAGACATATTCCAGCCAATCATTATACCCTCCTTCCCAGACCCACCCACCTCCTATCAAAAAGCAAGGACAGCATCCATCTTAGATTCATTCTGAAGCTGCATTGTTAGAGCAGGAAGAGTGCTGCTGCTGCTGCTGCTGAATTAATAGGGAAAGCTTTAGCTAGGCCAGTGTTCTGTGTCCACTCCAGTCCTCAAAGACTCATCGGCCTCTTTCACACGAGCGTATCCGGATTAGGCCCCATTCACACGTCTGTAGTGTGTTGCAGATCCGCAACACACCATGCCAGCACTCCCCAGGCTGCGGACAAGAATAGGACATGCTCTATCTTTTGCGGAGCCACGGCTGGATGTTTCAGGGCAAATACGGAAGCAGAGAGCACATAGTGTACTCTCCGCATCATGTCTGGCCCCATTCACAATGAATGAATCTGCATCCATTCCGCAAAATTGTGGAATGGATGCGGACAAAAATTGCAGATGTGTGAATGGGGCCTTAGGTCCAGATGCGTTGCGGATGCGTTCAGTGAAAACTGTGCGATTTCACAGGCAAATCCATTCAGTTTTGCCTGCGATTGCATTCAGCTGTTCAGTTTTTTCCGCACGGGTGCAATGAGTCTTGATACATTTTTCACGCGCGTGATAAAAAACTGAAGGTTTACAAACATCTCCTAGTAACCATCAGTGAAAAACGCAACGCATCCGCACTTGCTTGCAGATGCAATGCGTTTTTCATGCAGCCCTATATACTTCCATGGGGCTAGGGCTGCGTGAAAAATGCAGAATATAGAACATCCTGCGATTTACACGCAACGCACAAGTGATGCGTGAAAAAAAACGCTCATGTACACAGACCCATTGAAATGTCCCCAGATTAAACTGATAGGAATAGTACTTAGTAAACACTAGTTGCATTGGTGGCAAATTCCATTGCAAGTTCCCAAAATTAGAAGGAAGCAGACAGAACAAGCTTTTTTTCTCTATCTCCCCATGCAAGGATTCAATTCAATACACGTCCCCTGATAGGGGACTTAAAGATTAAAATGGTAACAATAGTAGTTCACACTTTTTGTATTGGTGGCACAGTATGTTGCGCGGCGCACGCGCAGTGCCCCAAATTGGAAGTAAGAGGACCGACCAACCATCCTTTTCCATCTCCCAGTTCCTAAAATCTATTCAATACACGTCCCCTGTAAGGGGACGTAACAGGGATTACACTGATAGGAATAGTACTACTTAATACACCACTCATATAGGGTGGCACAGTACATTGCACGGCGCACGCGCAGTGCCCCAAATTGGAAGGAAGAGGACCGACCAACCATCTTTTTCCATCTCCCAGTTCCTAAAATCTATTCCATACACTGGCCCCTGATAGGGGACAAAACAGAGATTAAACTGGTAAGAACAGATTTTTTTAATTAAAAAAAAAAGAGGACAGCCTCTGCAGAGCTGGGTATTTTTTGGCCACATTACTGAACGCTCATGCACAATGGCTGCAGGCTCATGCGTCCTTTTGCGGAGGTGACAAACCTGGTCAGTCAAACCCAAGGCAACATTATCGACCTCATCCCATATGCGTTTTTTCTGGAACGTGCCCTGCGAAGAGTGCTGGATCAGGCCGTAGATGAGCATGAAGAGGAAGAGTTGTGGTCACCATCACCACCAGAAGCAGCCTTGTCGTCGATTGCTGGACCTGCGGCAATGCAGAGAGAGGATTCTGAAGAAGGGGAGTCAGAGGAGGAAGGTGGCTTTGAGGAGGTGGAAGACCAACCACAGCAGGCGTCCCAGGGGGCTTGTTGTCACCTTTCGGGGACCCTTGGTGTTGTACGTGGCTGGGTGGAGGAAGAGACCTTCAATGACGTCAGTGAGGACAAGGAACGGGACATGGCTAGCTTGATATCCAACCTTGTGCAAATGGGGAGTTTGCGGTTGTGCAAATTGACTGTTTGCGGAGCGTTATACTGGGAGTTTGGTCTGTCAGAGTTTGGTCTGTAAGTTTAAATATTAAATGGACCGCGCAGAAAGTACTTCTTTTCTCACACCAAAGGGAATACTCCTTGACCGATCTTTGACATCAAGCTCACACTGCTTCCTTTCTTATGTATCGATCTGTACAGATTGAAAGGAACCACACATAGTGAAGTATTGCCAGTTAAAACCTGCAGACACTCTGGAATTGCACTCACCGTGCTCTAGTTGTAACACTAGCGTATCAAGATGTTTAAACACAGGTAACCGGCTTGCTTTCCTTCATCCTATGTGGAAATAACTTCTTCCATAGTGAAGACCGTAACACAGCATATAAAATTCCAATTTTAATCTACTTACAAACTGGTGAATAAAATCACAGCGTATAATAAAAACAATCGCGTCTGCCCAACCCGGGTTTCGCTCCAAATGGCTTCGTCAGGGCGTTACTTCCTCTCACCTTCACCTCGCCCTAAAATATCCACTGACTTCCCTTCATTAATTAGTAATCACCTGATATCAAAGTTGCTGCCCGCATCGCTATGCAGTCATTCACACCAATGCCGACCATCTCCCGTGCGGCACCGCGTCCAGAGCAACAGATCCACCCCTACATAACCCAGAACTGCATCCTCGCAACCACATCCACAATTGCAGTGTGGTGCGAGCGCAGCGTCGGCTCTGCTACATCGCAGGATGCACTAAGTCAGCGCTGCTAAGCCAGAATTGCAAACAGCTCAGCACTAGCAAATCTGAACTGCACTCCGGCACTGCTACATCAGGGGGTCCCCACAGACACCTATGGGAATATCTAATCAGAACACATAGGGGAAAAAGGTTCAAATTAAACTGGGTTTTAAATCCAGATCCACATTTAACCCCTTGGGTTGTAAACTTCCCATGTTATATATCCATTCTACTTCAGTTTGGTCTATCTTTTTCTCATAACTTCCTCCTCGCCAATGTTTTTTGACATGAGCGACTCCTGTAAATTTTAACCCCTTCGGGTCCATCTTATGTACATGTTTAAAATGTAGGGGTACCCCATGGGTTTCCATTCCTTTTTTATATTATTCATGTGCTCTTGTACACGTACTTTTAGCTTCCTCATGGTGCGGCCGACGTACTGGAGGCCACACGGACACTCCAGCACGTAGATCACACCCGAGGTCTCACAAGTGATCTCCCCTTTAATTTTCAGATCTTTCTTTCTTGGATTGGAATGGACTTTCTCAGCTTGTCGTTCTTTTTCATTTCTTTTGTACGGTTCCTACATGGCAAGCAGAAGCCGCACCAGGTAAATCGATTTTTCTTCCTTTTTATCTACCGGAGGAATTGCACTTTTCACTAAAATGGAATGTAAATTTGGTGCTTTTTAAAAATTATACAAGGTTTTTTGGGAGTTCATCCCCTATTACGGGGTCATTTTTAATGTACTCCAATTTTTTGGATCGCATTTTTATGAGTTGTCCTTGGGCACTAAATTGGGTCAAAAAGGCAAACTGAAATTTATTGTCCTTATTGCAAATGTCTAAAGTGTGTTTTTCTTTTTAACCATAACATTTGTTTCTACCTCTTTACATTGTTTTTCCAATTCGCCTTTATTGTAGCCCTTCTCAATGAACCTGTCTAATATAATATTGCTTTGTGTTCTATACACCTCCACATCTGTACAGTTGCGGAAAATGCGTTTGAACTGTCCCTTGGGTATATTAGATAGCCACGGTTTATAGTGGCAACTATCCAAATTGATATACCCATTGACATCAGTCTTTTTAAAAAACGTTTTTGTTTTCAACTTGTTATTCTCCACAAAAATAGTAAGATCCAGAAAATTAATGGCAATATTGCTAATCTCACTAGTCAATTTTATATTCCAGTTATTCCTATTTAGTTCATCAATCAGTTTTTCCAGGCCCACCTTTTCACCTTCCCAAACAATAAGGCAATCGTCTATAAATCTATACCACTTTAATAGCTTGCCCCCGTTATCGGAACCCCTAAAATCGGCCTAATTCGTTCATCTTCCCAAGCCGCCATGAAGATATTCGCAAAACTCGGTGCGAATTTCGCCCCATCGCGGTACCGAGGCGCTGCAGGAAGAATTCATCCCGAAACCAAAAATAATTATGTGAGAGACAAAATTCTGTACATCTCAGGATGAACTCCCCTGCAGCGAACTCATGTCGGAATTCTTCTCTAGGCTTTTTTTCACTGCCTGCAGTCCCAATTCATTTGGTATGATGGTATAGAGAGATGTAACGTCGGCAGTCGCTAACCACATCTTATCATTGTAGGAATCTATACATTTCAGCTTTTCAATCACATCTCCCGTGTCTTTCAAATGGGAGGGGCAGTTTTCACATATTTCTGTAGAAAAAAATCTATGTATTCGGTGATATGACTAGTCAGGGAGTTGATGCCCGATACTATGGGCCTTCCAGGGGTCTATAAGGCTCTTATGAATTTTCGGGAGGAGATATATAACTGGAATTATCGGGTCCTTAATCTGTAAATAATCGAGCTCCCTCTTATTAATAATCCCGTTTACAAAACCTTCCCGCAGAATTACTTCTAATTCCTTCTGATATAGATTCGTAGGGTTACTTTTCAATCTTTCATAGACCTTGGTGTCACTAAGCTGTTTTACCATTTCTGCTTCATATTTTTCTACATCCATCACCACCACCCCGCCTCCCTTATCAGCTTGTTTTATGATTATGTCTTTATTATTTTCTAGACTTCTGATTGCCTCTTTTTCTGTTTTGGTGATATTAAATTTTTTGGGGCCTCCTCTATTTTTCTATTTCCTTCAAGACACCTCTTTTAAATGCCTCTATACAATCATTGTCTCTATTTTTTACAAATAATTTGGATTTGTTCTTCAAGTTGGTATGCAATATGCCATTAGTATTTTGTTCATTTTTAACTTCTGCTGGTTCTTTTCCCAAAAATATTTTTTGATATTTAGTTTACGTATGTATTTATGAACATCCAAAAAGCACCAAATTTATTAATTCCCTAGTAGGGGCAAACTTAAGACCTTTTTCAAAACATTTTCTTCCTCCATTGTCAAAATATATTTGCTGAGATTAAAAATTCCTATGGGTCCTCCTTCATCTTTTTGTGTTTTTGGTTTGTGTTTGTGTCCTCCTCTTTTTCCTCTGAAAAAACTCTTTTTAGGGGTGTGCATGGATTTTCTTCCTTCCTCTGAATTCCCTTCATCCCTTGATGTGGAAAATTTTGTGTATCCACTTTATCCAAATTTTGTTCCAATTCTGGTTTAGTTTTTTCTGGTATTTTCCCATTATTAACCTCTTGTCTGATGTAGTTCTCTCTGTGGTTAAATCTGAATGGATTATCCCTATGCTGAACTGTTCTTCCATATGTGCCCCACCCTCTAAAGTTACCACCCCTATAGCCCTGGTTGTATTGATCATATCTGTAATGCTCTTGGTGTCCCGGTCTAAACTGAGGGGGTCATGGGACCAATATCCTCGGGGAGGGTACCTATGCATGGTATTTCCCTTTGGATATGCCCCATTCCCTCCTTGATAGGAAGGTGTAGTGATGTTAACCTTAGTAGCCGTGCTAGTACCTTGTCTAGGAACACCTGATGTCATTTTGATTTCTATTTCCTCTGGTTTCGATTTTTTTGAATCACCTTGGTATTTCCATTTGTATATTCTATCTTTTTTATAATCCTCTCCTACTTTCTGATATTTCTTTTGTTTCTTCTTTTTAATATCCGTTTCCACTTTGATTAAATTCTCTTTACATTTTTTACTAAACTCTATATATTCCTTGTTATCTTTGATCTGAACTAGTTTTTCTTGTAATCTATCTATGTTCCCACTAATTACTCTCAGTTTCTTCTGTCTAATCTTCAGAATGAATTCCATCACTCTGAAGCTGCAATGGTTCATTAGTTCCTCCCATTCCTTATGATCTTCCTTATTATCAGAATTTAGGGGGAGCTGCCATCGCAAACCTTCTGGTATTCTTTTTTCACTCATATATTTTTCCATAGATAATATATCCCATGTGGTACGGATTTCTTTCACTAGTTCTTTCTCAAGCTCTGCAAAGAGCACTTTTTGATTATCATCTTGTTGGTTTTCTCCTGTTACATCAGAAAAACCTCCTCAGCAATACATACATGATTTGCCCTATATTCGAATATATCCATTTTTCTTATGTGAAATTACGTATATCAGCACCCACACCAAGTCACAATGAAAGAAAAATTCCAATATACGTATCTTCCAAAATGCTGCAGTCCTTATAAGAGGTGGGTAGGTCTCTAGTCAACAAGTTTAAATATTAAATGGACCGCGCAGAAAGTACTTCTTTTCTCACACCAAAGGGAATACTCCTTGACCGATCTTTGACATCAAGCTCACACTGCTTCCTTTCTTATGTATCGATCTGTACAGATTGAAAGGAACCACACATAGTGAAGTATTGCCAGTTAAAACCTGCAGACACTCTGGAATTGCACTCACCGTGCTCTAGTTGTAACACTAGCGTATCAAGATGTTTAAACACAGGTAACCGGCTTGCTTTCCTTCATCCTATGTGGAAATAACTTCTTCCATAGTGAAGTCCGTAACACAGCATATAAAATTCCAATTTTAATCTACTTACAAACTGGTGAATAAAATCACAGCGTATAATAAAAACAATCGCGTCTGCCCAACCCGGGTTTCGCTCCAAATGGCTTCGTCAGGGGCGTTACTTCCTCTCACCTTCACCTCGCCCTAAAATATCCACTGACTTCCCTTCATTAATTAGTAATCACCTGATATCAAAGTTGCTGCCCGCATCGCTATGCAGTCATTCACACCAATGCCGACCATCTCCCGTGCGGCACCGCGTCCAGAGCAACAGATCCACCCCTACATAACCCAGAACTGCATCCTCGCAACCACATCCACAATTGCAGTGTGGTGCGAGCGCAGCGTCGGCTCTGCTACATCGCAGGATGCACTAAGTCAGCGCTGCTAAGCCAGAATTGCAAACAGCTCAGCACTAGCAAATCTGAACTGCACTCCGGCACTGCTACATCAGGGGTCCCCA
This sequence comes from Bufotes viridis, assembly GCA_033119425.1. NCBI lineage: Eukaryota > Metazoa > Chordata > Amphibia > Anura > Bufonidae > Bufotes > Bufotes viridis. The sequence continues at coordinate 358,578,349 of CM065589.1, forward strand.
CAGACACCTATGGGAATATCTAATCAGAACACATAGGGGAAAAAGGTTCAAATTAAACTGGGTTTTAAATCCAGATCCACATTTAACCCCTTGGGTTGTAAACTTCCCATGTTATATATCCATTCTACTTCAGTTTGGTCTATCTTTTTCTCATTTCCTCCTCGCCAATGTTTTTTGACATGAGCGACTCCTGTAAATTTTAACCCCTTCGGGTCCATCTTATGTACATGTTTAAAATGTAGGGGTACCCCATGGGTTTCCATTCCTTTTTTTATATTATTCATGTGCTCTTGTACACGTAAATGTGGATCTGGATTTAAAACCCAGTTTAATTTGAACCTTTTTTCCCCTATGTGTTCTGATTAGATATTCCCATAGGTGTCTGTGGGGACCCCCTGATGTAGCAGTGCCGGAGTGCAGTTCAGATTTGCTAGTGCTGAGCTGTTTGCAATTCTGGCTTAGCAGCGCTGACTTAGTGCATCCTGCGATGTAGCAGAGCCGACGCTGCGCTCGCACCACACTGCAATTGTGGATGTGGTTGCGAGGATGCAGTTCTGGGTTATGTAGGGGTGGATCTGTTGCTCTGGACGTGGTGCCGCACGGGAGATGGTCGGCATTGGTGTGAATGACTGCATAGCGATGCGGGCAGCAACTTTGATATCAGGTGATTACTAATTAATGAAGGGAAGTCAGTGGATATTTTAGGGCGAGGTGAAGGTGAGAGGAAGTAACGCCCTGACGAAGCCATTTGGAGCGAAACCCGGGTTGGGCAGACGCGATTGTTTTTATTATACGCTGTGATTTTATTCACCAGTTTGTAAGTAGATTAAAATTGGAATTTTATATGCTGTGTTACGGTCTTCACTATGGAAGAAGTTATTTCCACATAGGATGAAGGAAAGCAAGCCGGTTACCTGTGTTTAAACATCTTGATACGCTAGTGTTACAACTAGAGCACGGTGAGTGCAATTCCAGAGTGTCTGCAGGTTTTAACTGGCAATACTTCACTATGTGTGGTTCCTTTCAATCTGTACAGATCGATACATAAGAAAGGAAGCAGTGCGAGCTGGATGTCAAAGATCGGTCAAGGAGTATTCCCTTTGGTGTGAGAAAAGAAGTACTTTCTGCGCGGTCCATTTAATATTTAAACTTGTTGACTAGAGACCTACCCACCTCTTATAAGGACTGCAGCATTTTGGAAGATACGTATATTGGAATTTTTTCTTTCATTGTGACTTGGTGTGGGTGCTGATATACGTAATTTCACATAAGAAAAATGGATATATTCGAATATAGGGCAAATCATGTATGTATTGCTGAGGAGGTTTTTTCTGATGTAACAGGAGAAAACCAACAAGATGATAATCAAAAAGTGCTCTTTGCAGAGCTTGAGAAAGAACTAGTGAAAGAAATCCGTACCACATGGGATATATTATCTATGGAAAAATATATGAGTGAAAAAAGAATACCAGAAGGTTTATGATGGCAGCTCCCCTAAATTCTGATAATAAGGAAGATCATAAGGAATGGGAGGAACTAATGAACCATTGCAGCTTCAGAGTGATGGAATTCATTCTGAAGATTAGACAGAAGAAACTGAGAGTAATTAGTGGGAACATAGATAGATTACAAGAAAAACTAGTTCAGATCAAAGATAACAAGGAATATATAGAGTTTAGTAAAAATGTAAAGAGAATTTAATCAAAGTGGAAACGGATATTAAAAAGAAGAAACAAAAGAAATATCAGAAAGTAGGAGAGGATTATAAAAAGATAGAATATACAAATGGAAATACCAAGGTGATTCAAAAAAATCGAAACCAGAGGAAATAGAAATCAAAATGACATCAGGTGTTCCTAGACAAGGTACTAGCACGGCTACTAAGGTTAACATCACTACACCTTCCTATCAAGGAGGGAATGGGGCATATCCAAAGGGAAATACCATGCATAGGTACCCTCCCCGAGGATATTGGTCCCATGACCCCCTCAGTTTAGACCGGGACACCAAGAGCATTACAGATATGATCAATACAACCAGGGCTATAGGGGTGGTAACTTTAGAGGGTGGGGCACATATGGAAGAACAGTTCAGCATAGGGATAATCCATTCAGATTTAACCACAGAGAGAACTACATCAGACAAGAGGTTAATAATGGGAAAATACCAGAAAAAACTAAACCAGAATTGGAACAAAATTTGGATAAAGTGGATACACAAAATTTTCCACATCAAGGGATGAAGGGAATTCAGAGGAAGGAAGAAAATCCATGCACACCCCTAAAAAGAGTTTTTTCAGAGGAAAAAGAGGAGGACACAAACACAAACCAAAAACACAAAAAGATGAAGGAGGACCCATAGGAATTTTTAATCTCAGCAAATATATTTTGACAATGGAGGAAGAAAATGTTTTGAAAAAGGTCTTAAGTTTGCCCCTACTAGGGAATTAATAAATTTGGTGCTTTTTGGATGTTCATAAATACATACGTAAACTAAATATCAAAAATATTTTTGGGAAAAGAACCAGCAGAAGTTAAAAATGAACAAAATACTAATGGCATATTGCATACCAACTTGAAGAACAAATCCAAATTATTTGTAAAAAATAGAGACAATGATTGTATAGAGGCATTTAAAAGAGGTGTCTTGAAGGAAATAGAAAAATAGAGGAGGCCCCAAAAAATTTAATATCACCAAAACAGAAAAAGAGGCAATCAGAAGTCTAGAAAATAATAAAGACATAATCATAAAACAAGCTGATAAGGGAGGCGGGGTGGTGGTGATGGATGTAGAAAAATATGAAGCAGAAATGGTAAAACAGCTTAGTGACACCAAGGTCTATGAAAGATTGAAAAGTAACCCTACGAATCTATATCAGAAGGAATTAGAAGTAATTCTGCGGGAAGGTTTTGTAAACGGGATTATTAATAAGAGGGAGCTCGATTATTTACAGATTAAGGACCCGATAATTCCAGTTATATATCTCCTCCCGAAAAATTCATAAGAGCCTTATAGACCCCCGGAAGGCCCATAGTATCGGGCATCAACTCCCTGACTAGTCATATCACCGAATACATAGATTTTTTTCTACAGAAATATGTGAAAACTGCCCCTCCCATTTGAAAGACACGGGAGATGTGATTGAAAAGCTGAAATGTATAGATTCCTACAATGATAAGATGTGGTTAGCGACTGCCGACGTTACATCTCTCTATACCATCATACCAAATGAATTGGGACTGCAGGCAGTGAAAAAAAGCCTAGAGAAGAATTCCGACATGAGTTCGCTGCAGGGGGAGTTCATCCTGAGATGTACAGAATTTTGTCTCTCACATAATTATTTTTGGTTTCGGGATGAATTCTTCCTGCAGCGCCTCGGTATCAGCGATAGGGGCGAAATTCGCACCGAGTTTTGCGAATATCTTCATGGCGGCTTGGGAAGATGAACGAATTAGGCCGATTTTAGGGGTTCCGATAACGGGGGCAAGCTATTAAAGTGGTATAGATTTATAGACGATTGCCTTATTGTTTGGGAAGGTGAAAAGGTGGGCCTGGAAAAACTGATTGATGAACTAAATAGGAATAACTGGAATATAAAATTGACTAGTGAGATTAGCAATATTGCCATTAATTTTCTGGATCTTACTATTTTTGTGGAGAATAACAAGTTGAAAACAAAAACGTTTTTTAAAAGACTGATGTCAATGGGTATATCAATTTGGATAGTTGCCACTATAAACCGTGGCTATCTAATATACCCAAGGGACAGTTCAAACGCATTTTCCGCAACTGTACAGATGTGGAGGTGTATAGAACACAAAGCAATATTATATTAGACAGGTTCATTGAGAAGGGCTACAATAAAGGCGAATTGGAAAACAATGTAAAGAGGTAGAAACAAATGTTATGGTTAAAAAGAAAAACACACTTTAGACATTTGCAATAAGGACAATAAATTTCAGTTTGCCTTTTTGACCCAATTTAGTGCCCAAGGACAACTCATAAAAATGCGATCCAAAAAATTGGAGTACATTAAAAATGACCCCGTAATAGGGGATGAACTCCCAAAAAACCTTGTATAATTTTTAAAAAGCACCAAATTTACATTCCATTTTAGTGAAAAGTGCAATTCCTCCGGTAGATAAAAAGGAAGAAAAATCGATTTACCTGGTGCGGCTTCTGCTTGCCATGTAGGAACCGTACAAAAGAAATGAAAAAGAACGACAAGCTGAGAAAGTCCATTCCAATCCAAGAAAGAAAGATCTGAAAATTAAAGGGGAGATCACTTGTGAGACCTCGGGTGTGATCTACGTGCTGGAGTGTCCGTGTGGCCTCCAGTACGTCGGCCGCACCATGAGGAAGCTAAAAGTACGTGTACAAGAGCACATGAATAATATAAAAAAAGGAATGGAAACCCATGGGGTACCCCTACATTTTAAACATGTACATAAGATGGACCCGAAGGGGTTAAAATTTACAGGAGTCGCTCATGTCAAAAAACATTGGCGAGGAGGAAGTTATGAGAAAAAGATAGACCAAACTGAAGTAGAATGGATATATAACATGGGAAGTTTACAACCCAAGGGGTTAAATGTGGATCTGGATTTAAAACCCAGTTTAATTTGAACCTTTTTTCCCCCTATGTGTTCTGATTAGATATTCCCATAGGTGTCTGTGGGGACCCCCTGATGTAGCAGTGCCGGAGTGCAGTTCAGATTTGCTAGTGCTTAGCTGTTTGCAATTCTGGCTTAGCAGCGCTGACTTAGTGCATCCTGCGATGTAGCAGAGCCGACGCTGCGCTCGCACCACACTGCAATTGTGGATGTGGTTGCGAGGATGCAGTTCTGGGTTATGTAGGGGTGGATCTGTTGCTCTGGACGCGGTGCCGCACGGGAGATGGTCGGCATTGGTGTGAATGACTGCATAGCGATGCGGGCAGCAACTTTGATATCAGGTGATTACTAATTAATGAAGGGAAGTCAGTGGATATTTTAGGGCGAGGTGAAGGTGAGAGGAAGTAACGCCCCTGACGAAGCCATTTGGAGCGAAACCCGGGTTGGGCAGACGCGATTGTTTTTATTATACGCTGTGATTTTATTCACCAGTTTGTAAGTAGATTAAAATTGGAATTTTATATGCTGTGTTACGGTCTTCACTATGGAAGAAGTTATTTCCACATAGGATGAAGGAAAGCAAGCCGGTTACCTGTGTTTAAACATCTTGATACGCTAGTGTTACAACTAGAGCACGGTGAGTGCAATTCCAGAGTGTCTGCAGGTTTTAACTGGCAATACTTCACTATGTGTGGTTCCTTTCAATCTGTACAGATCGATACATAAGAAAGGAAGCAGTGTGAGCTTGATGTCAAAGATCGGTCAAGGAGTATTCCCTTTGGTGTGAGAAAAGAAGTACTTTCTGCGCGGTCCATTTAATATTTAAACTTGTTGACTAGAGACCTACCCACCTCTTATAAGGACTGCAGCATTTTGGAAGATACGTATATTGGAATTTTTTCTTTCAGAGTTTGGTCTGTCACTGTGAATCAGGCGTAACGCTTACACTACCTGATCGATGCAATATCAAACCTGATCGTATACACACACTGGATGTTTTAGAGCACGTTATTCCAAACAATTTAGGAATGTTAGGTGATTTATTCCCTTTATGGATTAAAACCCGACTCTGCGTCAACTACGTAATTTTCCATGGGAGTTTTGCCATGGATCCCTCTCCAGCATGCCACAGTCCAGGTGTTAGTCCCCTTGAAACAACTTTTCCATCACTATTGTGGCCAGAAAGAGTCCCTGTGGGTTTTAAAATTCGCCTGCCTATTGTAGTCTATAGCGGTTCGCCCGTTCGCGAACATTTGCGGAAGTTCGGGCTCGCTGTTCACGTACGGAAAATTTTATGTTTGCGACTTCTCTAGTAACAGATGGATTACAAAAATAATCTCCCTGGCAGTGGCTGGGTAAAGAAATGTGGGATTTCTGAGGCTCCCTCCCTCACTATGTGCTGTATCTTGTGGATTAAAGTTGCACAGGTTCTTCAGATTTCTGCCCTATTCTGTCCCTAATTGCACCAGCAACAACCTTGCTCTAATATCAATTCAGCAGACTGACGTGTGGCACTACGTGACTTCAGCTTATAAAGAGGCTAAGTCACATGCTGCACTCAGCCAATCACTGCCATGCCATTAGTAGGCATGGCTGTGATTGCTTCTTAGGGCAAGAAGTAAAACGCTTACTGACTGGCTGGTTTGCAACCCTTCAGAAAGCGGGAAAGAAATCGCCGAAAAGCGGACCCGAACCCGAACATTTTTGAAAATGTTCGGGTTCGGGTCCATGTCCCAAACACCCCAAAATTCGGTACGAACCCGAACTATTCAACTCTACTCTCAGGCGTAGATCAGCCAGGATTTCCACCCACCAATGCCTGATGCATCAGACTAGATCATCCATGGTGCCACACCAACACTATGACAAGAGACACCGGTTTCTTCTAGCTACCTGCCTCAGCTGCTATTCTGATGCTGCCACCCGCCTGATGCCACACATCTGATGCCAAGTGCTCCTTCTTTCACCCACCATCTTCAGCGGGTACTGGTATTGCCACTCTGTGGCCTGAAGATGCTGCCACCATGTCCACACTGTCATTGTGCCACTCTGTGGCCTCCTCCTGATGCTGCCGCCACCTCTAAACTCTGAATTTGGGCTACTCTGTGGTCTCCTCATACACGTGTCATCTATGTTTTGGATCCACTCCTGTTTTTTTTTTTTTGGCATTAGCAATACTATTGGATTTATGACTAAATGCTGACTGAATGAACGGTGGATGCTCAACAGACAGGATCCATTTGTTGTGGGTTATTGTTCTGACAGATCAGAGGAAGGGAAAAATAATCAGTGACGTTAACACAAACTTACTGCTGACACCCTCTCCACTCTGTTGGGGGGCTCTACTTGTATAAGCGTTTAATAGAACAGTTTCTGTAGACATCTATGTGGAATCATATGACGGTGTAAAAGGAGTACACTTCTTGACGCTAAAATTGACCTGTAAGGCGGAGTTCATACTTGAGTTATTTGGTCAGCTTTGGCCCCATGATTGCCCAAATAAGTGAAGTGTGCAGTGATTCTAAGAGCAATGCCTGTCATCTGCATGTCATACTGACTCACAGTATTATTTCACTACCACAGCAGACTGCCTATGCGTGTTACTGCAAGGCATAGTGTTCTACACCACTATGAAGGCTCTCTGCAGCCAGGAGATAGACGTCGGGGCTCTACTTGTATAAGCATTTAATAGAACAGGTTCTCTAGACATCTATGTGAAATCAGATGACGAGGGTGTAAAAGGAGTGTGCTTCTTCTTGGCTCTAACATCAACCTGTAAGGCTGAGTTCATACTTGAGTTATTTGGTCAGTTTTGGTCACGTGACTGCCCAAATATGTGAAGTGTGCAGTGATTCTAAGAGCGACGCCTGTCATCTGAATGTCATACGGACTCACAGTAATATTTCACTACCAAAGCAGACTCCCTATGCGTGTTACTGCAAGGCACAGTGTTCTACACCACTATAAAGGCTCTCTGAAGCCAGGAAATAGCCATTTTTTAACGTGATTCGCTGCGGATAAATTCAGTTTGAACCAAATTTTTTCAAAAAAATTTGGCGAACCGGCAAATCGAATTTTTTAAAAATTTGCTCATCTCTAGCCTGGATATATTTCCGGAGTGTAATATTACAGATTATAGCTACTAGAGATGGGCCATTGATCCAGGGAGTTATTCTGATTGCCTGATTGGAGTCGGGAAGGAATTATTTTCCCCCAAAGGGTTTATTGCCTTCCTCTGGATCAACTTGCAGGATAACAGGCTGAACTGCATGGACAGATGTCTTTTTTCAGCCATATAAACTGTTACTATGGTAACATAATAAATGGACAAAAAAAAATTGCAACCAAATTTGGTTAACATATCTGAATGGCAGATAGAGGTCAGTTCATATTCCCAGTAGAGAAGATCTAAAGGCACCCATAGACCTTCAATAGCTAAACATCTCTCTCCCCGACTTGGTTTGGCCATTCATGTATGTATATTCAATAGAGTAGAGAGAGGAGAAAGAAACTGCAAGACGCGTCTTATCCGCAGTAAGACAATTATTCTATTCCCAACATCATCCGTTGTAGGAGCTCCAAATAAACAATACCACACACATTCTTAACCCCTTCAGGACACAGCCATTTTTCATCTTCCTGACAGAGGATATTTTTGCAAATCTGACATGTGTCACTTAATGTGGTAATAACTTTGGAATGCTCTTACTTATCCAAACCATTCTGTGGTTGTTTTCTCGTACCACAATGTACTTTATGTTGAAGGTAAATTTGACGATATTAGTGTTGATCGAGCACCCAAGTGCTCGGGTGCTCGGGCTGAACACATCGGGATGCTCGGGTGCTCTACTGAGCACCCGAGTATAGTGGAAGTCAATGGGAGAACCTGAGCATTAAACCAGGCACCCCCCGCTCTGAAGAGGGGAGGGTGCCTGGTTCATAGGAAAAGTTCAGAACTTGATGGAAACACCACAGAAATGGTTCGGGAACAGCATGGGGAAGATGTCTGGATGCATTTGGACTCCCATGTCGCTGCTGGGAATGATGTTGTCCAATTAGTACGCCACTTTTATAGACTGACAATAATGCACACAAAACCAAAGAAAATCGATTTTAGAGGAAAAATTGTTAGGAACCATTCTTTCCTGTATATTTACTTGTATATAAGGTACACGAGCTGCCAAAAATTGCAAGCAAGAGGCACCCTGATACAACCTGTATATCACATAAAGGAGGGCCTCATTTACATTGTGGTACAATTGTTCATATAGTGGAACTCCTACACTCATAAAGCCTATGCACTAAGTAAAAGGGCTGCCACAAATTACAAGCACTCCAATACACCCTTTGTTACACATAAAGAAGGGCATCATACACACCCTTGGAAAATTATGATTGATGGCCTGCTGTTGACCCTCTAAAACATTAGGGGCGAGGGTCTGCTGGTGAGCTGACCATCAAAAGAATTATGGTTGAGGGCCTGTTGCTGAGCTGACACTCTAAAAAATTATATGCGGGGGCCTGCAGGTGAGCTGACCCTGTAAAACATTATATGCGAGGGCCTGCAGGTGAGCTGACCCAGTAAAAGATTGTAGATGAGGGCCTGCAGGTGTGCTTACCCTGAAAAAGATTGTAGGTGAGGGCCTGCAGGTGAGCTGAATCTGTAAAACATTATATGCGAGGGCCTGCAGGTGAGCTGACCCTGTAAAACATTATATGCGAGGACATGCAGGTGATCTGACCCGGTAAAATATTGTAGGTGAGGGCCTGCAGGTGAGCTGACCCTGTAAAACATTATATGCAAGGGTTTGCAGGTGAGCTGACCCTGTAAAATATTGTAGGTGGGGGCCTGCAGGTGAGCTGATCCTTTAAAAGATTGTAGGTTAGGGCCTGCAAGTGAGCTGACCCTGTAAAACATTATATACAAGGGCCTGCAGGTGAGCTGACACAGTAAAAGATTGTAGGTGAGGGCCTGCAGGTGAGCTGACCCTGTAAAACATTATATGCGAGGGCCTGCAGGTGAGCTGACCCTGTAAAACATTATATGCGAGGGCCTGCAGGTGAGCTGACCCAGTAAAAGATTGTAGGTGAGGGCCTGCAGGTGAGCTGACCCTGTAAAACATTATATGCGAGGGCCTTCAGGTGAGCTGAACCTGTAAAACATTATATGCGAGTCCCTGTAGGTGAGCTGACCCGGTAAAAGATTGTAGGTGAGGGCCTGCAGGTGAGCTGACCCTGTAAAAGATTGTAGGTGGGGGCCTGCAGGTGAGCTGATCCTTTAAAAGATTGTAGGTTAGGGCCTGCAAGTGAGCTGACCCTGTAAAACATTATATGCAAGGGCCTGCAGGTGAGCTGACACAGTAAAAGATTGTAGGTGAGGGCCTGCAGGTGAGCTGACCCTGTAAAACATTATATGCAAGGGCTTGTTGCTGAGCTGACCCTCTAAAAAATTATATGCGGGGGCCTGCAGGTGAGCTGACCCTCTAAAAAATTATATGCGGGGGCCTGCAGGTGAGCTGACCCTGTAAAACATTATATGCGAGGGCCTGCAGGTGAGCTGACCCAGTAAAAGATTGTAGGTGAGGGCCTGCAGGTGAGCTGACCCTGTAAAACATTATATGCGAGGGCCTTCAGGTGAGCTGACCCTGTAAAACATTATATGCGAGGGCCTTCAGGTGAGCTGAACCTGTAAAACATTATGTGCGAGTCCCTGTAGGTAAGCTGACCCTGTAAAACATTATATGCGAGTCCCTGCAGATGAGCTGACCCTGTAAATCATTATATGCGAGGGCCTGAAGGTCAGCTGACCCTATAAATCATTATATGCGAGGGCCTGCAAGTCAGCTGACCCTGTAAAAGATTGTAGGTGAGGGCCTACAGGTGAGCTGACCCTGTAAAAGATTGTAGGTGGGGGCCTGCAGGTGAGCTGATCCTGTAAAAGATTGTAGGTGAGCGCTTGCAGGTGATCTGACCCTGTAAAACATTATATGCGAGGGCCTGCAGGTGAGCTGACCCTTAAAAGATTGTAGGTGAGCTGACCCTGTAAAATATTATATGCGAGGGCCTTCAGGTGAGCTGACCCTGTAAAACATTATATGCGAGGGCCTGCAGGTCAGCTGACCCTGTAAAAGATTGTAGGTGAGGGACTGCAGGTGAGCTGACCCAGTAAAAGATTGTAGGTGAGGGCCTGCAGGTGAGCTCACCCTGTAAAACATTATATGCGAGGGCCTACAGGTGAGCTGACCCTGTAAAAGATTGTAGGTGGGGGCCTGCAGGTGAGCTGACCCTGTAAAACATTATATGCGAGGGCCTTGGCTATTGAGACTAGACTTGGTGGAAGACAGGGTAGTGCTAAACAGACTGGAAGCATTATCTGCTGCAATCCAACCGACCACCTGGTCTCACTGGTCTGACTTCAAGAGTGGTGTCCTGCTCCGCCCTGCAAACTGGGACATGAAGCTAGGTATCGTGGATGATTGTTTTTCTTGTGCTCTGGCAGCAGGCACAGTTTCAACGCGCCCAGGGCCACGGCCTCGGCCTCTGTGTGCACCATCAGCATCACGGCTACTTCCCCGTCCCTTACTGCTCGCCTTCTTCATTTTAAATGTTATAAATGCTTGAAAATATGTCACACGTACAGTAGCGTAGGATTTGGAAGTGCATGCGCAAAAAAATTGAAAAAGGTATTTGGGATGTGGAAACGTCACACAGGAGATATCCCACACATAATGTCACTGCTGTCACCAGCAGCTAATAAAAAATTACAGGGAATGTCACAGATATTTGGGTGAGGAAACTTTATTCAGGAGAGGTACCACAGGTAATGTCACTGTTTGCAGCGTTTACGGAAAAAGTACACTGTATGTCACAGATAAAAATTTTATGCCCACACATTACACTGGAGATGTCCCCCAAGTAATGTCACTGTCAGAAGCAATTGCGGACAAGAAAAGTCATTTTCTATGAGAGTGCCGGCGATGTGCAGTCCGCAAATTGCGGAACGCACATCGCCGATGTCCGTGTTTTGCGGATCCGCGGATCCGTGGATCCGCAAAACACACACGGCCGTGTGAACGTCACTTTTTTTTTTTTTTTAGGATGTTTAGAAGGCTTAGATTTTTAGAAAGAAATTTTCAAATTTTTATGGAAATTTCCAAAATACACTTTAAGGACCAATTGAGTTAGTCACTTTGTGGGGCTAACATTTCTAGAAACCACCCATAAATTACTCCATTTTAGAAGCTACACCACTCAAAACTGATTTTGCAAACATGTTTAACCCTTTATATCTTTCACAAGATTTAAAGGAAAATGGAGATGACATTTCAAAATGCCACTTTTTTTTGCAGATTTTACATTTTATTCAATTTTTCTCCTGTAATACTATACTTATTACCCTAATTTTGCATTTTACAGAGACACCCAATAAGTGGTTGTAAATGGACATATGGCAGGGATCAGAAGTGAAGGAGCACCATATGGTTTTTGGAGGGCAACTTTTTGATCGCTTTTTGGGAAGCAGGATAAAAACAAGGAGTTAACTCTGCTATTGCTTTTTGGGATTTGTTATTGTGGCGAAATAACATGAAAAATGACACATTATCTTTATTCTGCTGGTCAGTAAAATCACTGGGATACCAGTGTTATACAGTTTTTTCTGTACGTTCTACCACATTTGTTCAAAAAATTTGCGAAAAAAACAAACATTTTTGTGTCACCATTTTCTGAGAGCCATACTTTTAAATATTTTTGCCAGTCATCTTGTGTGGGGGATAATTTTTTGTGGGATTGAGTTGAAGTTTCACATTGGTACCATTTTAGGGTACTAGTACTTTTTGACCGCTTGCTATTACGCTTTTTGGCAAAGTCACATAAAAAAAAAAAAAATTGTCATTTTTTTTACATTTTTTATATTATGGACTCCGCAATACCTAATATGTCTATTTTTACACAATAAAAAAAAACACTTTTGAAAAAAAAATGCTTTTGTGTTGCCATTTTCTGAGAGCCATATTTTTTTTTAATTTTCTGCCAATTGTCTTTTTTTGTGGTTTGAGTTGTTGTTTTTATTGGTATCATTTTGGGGTACGTTGGTACGTAGTACTTTTGAACCACCCACTATTCCGCTTTTTGTAAGGCAAGTTGACAAAAAAAAATTCTTTTGATATGCTTTTAATATGTTTTTTTACAGCACTTACCTGAAGGGGTAGACCATTAGATATTTTTATAGAGTAGATCATTACAGACACAATTATACCTAATATGTCTATTTTTTAATTTTTGTTTGCAATCCTATTTTTTTGAAAAAAAATGCTGCTTTTGTCTTGCCATTTTCTGGGAGCCATATTTTTTTTTATTTTTCTGCCGATCGTCTTTTGTGGGGGCTCACTTTATGCGGGATGAGGTGACGTTTGCAGTGGTACCATTGTGGGGTACATTGTACTTTTTGTAAGCAAAGTGACAAAAAAAATGGCTATTTTGGCATGGTTTTTATTTTTACGGCATTCATCTGACAGGGTAGATCATGTGATATTTTTTTATAGAGCAGATCATTACAGATGCAAAAATACCTAATATATATATATATATTATATATATATTTTTGTTTGCAATCTTACACAATGAAAGCATTTTTGAAAAAAAATGAAGTTTTTCAGTTGCCAGTTTCTGAAAATCAATTTTTTTAACTTTTCTGTCGATCGTCTTGTGTGGCGGCTCATTTTTTGCGGGGTCAGGTGACTTTTTACAGTGGTACCATTGTTGGGCAAATTCTACTTTTTGATCTCTTGCTACTACACTTTTTGTAAAGCAAATTGACCAAAAATGGCTATTTTGGCATAGTTTTTATATTTTTTTAGCGTTCATCTTATAGGATAGATCTTGTGATAGTTTTATAGTGCCTGTCATTAAGGACATAGCATGACCTAATATGTCTGTTTTTCTTGATTTTTCTATTTTTTGCAATTTTACATGTTTATTATGGGAAAGAGGCAGTTTTTTTTACTTGAAACTTTATCAAAATTGGGGTTATTCACTTTGGGGGAAAAAAATGACTGAGGGGAGATCTAATAACTATTGTGGGAGTTAGCTCTGATAGAGGCAGGATTGGCCGGCTTGCGGACAGAGACAGTGACACACAGGATGAAGTCCAAACAAAGTTACACTTTATTGTGGTTTAAACAGCAAAAATAAATGGCCTCTACATTTCAGGCAAAACACAAAACAAATCCTGCTAGTCTGAGCACTAACTAAACAGGATTTCCCTAACTGTACTAGACACGGTACTGTCAGCACTAAAGTTAACCACAGCAAACTACTCACAAGCACCAGCATGTCACTTCCAGATCTAATCCAGCTCTCAGGCCCAGACTGCCTGGGTACTCTTTATGCAAGTGCTGCAGGTACAGTTAATTAGGCAGCAGGCTAGATCCCTTACCAGAAGTGGACTGTGGATTGGGGAACCTGCCCAACTCTTCCCCAATCCAAAACTCCAGGCCCTATACCGGCTTTTTTACGAAGCCACCTCAGGAAAGCTTGGGCTTTCGACTTCATACTGGGCACTCCCTGGAGCTTAAGTTGCATATGACAGAATTCTGGGGGAAAAGTACCTGCCATCAATCACTCTTCCTATCACTCTCTCGAACTATGTATAAATATATCAGGGGTCAGTACAGAGATCTCTCCCATCATCTATTTATCCCTAAGACTGTGACTGTGACGAGGGGGCATCCTCTGCGTCTGGATGAAAGAAAGCTTGTACACAAACATAGAAGAGGATTATTTACGATAAGAGCAGTGAGACTATGGAACTCTGTGCCTTTAGATGGTGGTGATGGTGACTTCACTAAAAGAGTTCAAGAGGGGCCTGTATGTATTTCTGGATTGTAATAATATTAGAAGCTATAGTTACTAGAAATGGGTCGTTGATCCAGGAAGTTATTCTGATTGCCTGATTGGAGTCGGGAAGGATTTTTTCCCCCTAAAGTGAGGAAAATTGGCTTCTACCTCACAAAGGTATTTTTGCCTTCCTCTGAATCAACTTGCAGGGTGGGAGATTTGCACTATGATTGGACAGCGCTACAGTCTGGGAGAAGGAGACGCCCAGGACAAAAAGGGCAGGCTCCTCCCAGTGTTACCAAGTCAGGGAAAATACCGGGGTTCATACCGGCAAAACGGAGCGGTGCCCACAGATAACAATAAGTGCAGTGAGATCCCTGGGAGCCGCTCTACATAGCCTGATAGTTATCTTACAATTTTTGGACCGATGAAAGGTCCTCTTTAACCACATCCCGACCGCCTAACTCAGGGATGCGTCCTGCGGGCGACCGGGATGTTCCTCCTTGACGCATCGGAGCGTCATCTCGTGAGAGGCGAGATTTCCTGTGAACGCGCGTGCGCTCACAGGATCGCGTCCGGAGGAAGTTTTACTGCAGCCTGCCAAGCGCTGATCATGGGCTGGCAGGCTGTAGATGTTAATAAAACGCCATCTAAATCGCATATCAGACGCTGTTTTGTAAACAGGCCTGCTGCCTGCTCCTCTGGTGGTCCCTTTTGCTTGGGACCACCAGAGGACACAGGCAGCTATGTAAGTGCACCAATCACCAAGCCACTGCCCCCCCCCTCGTCACTGATTAACCCCTGATCACCCCATGTCACCCCCCTGATCACCCCCTGTCACTAATCACCCCCCAGTAAGGCTTATTCAGACGTCCGTGTGTGTTTTGAAGATCCACGGATCCGCAATACACGGACACCGGTATTGTGCTTTCCGCATTTTGCGGATCCGCACATTGCCAGAACTATATAGAAAATGCCTTTTCTTGTCCACAATTGCGGACAAGAATAGGACATGCTCTATCTTTTGTGGAGCTGCGGTCTGATGTTTCGGGGCTGAAACCCGGAAGTTTGCGGCCGCAGCTCGGCAAATGCTGATGTAATGATTGCGGAGACCCTTAAATGCCAGGGCAGTATAAATACCCCACATGTGACCCTATTTTAGAAAGAAAACACCCCAAGGTATTCCGTGAGGGGTATGGTGAGTTCATGTAAAATTTTATTTTTTGTCACAAGTTAGTGGAATATGAGGCTTTGTAAGAAAAAAAAAAAAATCCGCTAACTTGTGCCAAAAAAAAAAATCTTCTATGAACTCGCCATGCCCCTCACGGAATACCTTGGGGTGTCTTCTTTTTTAAAAGGTACTCATTGGAATTTGGGCCCCTTTGCGCACCTAGGCTGCTAAAAAGTGTCCCACATGTGGTATCGCCGTACTCGGGAGAAGTAGGGGAATGTGTTTCGGGGTGTATTTTTACATACACCCATGCTGGGTGAGAGAAATATCTCTTTAAATTGACAACTTTGTATAAAAATTTTAAAAAAGTTGTCATTTACAGAGAAATTTCTCACACATAGCATGGGTATATGTAAAAATACACCCCAAAACACATTGTATGCATTTTTTGCTGTTGATTGCCCCTAACAATGGACTACAAGTGCAGGATGTGCTCCCCTATATACATGCACAACTGCATATGGGTTGAGCATATCCTGCTTGTTAAACACCACACCACGTTTTCTAATGGTTTGTATAATATGTTTGGAGGTGTATAAACTCCAATTTAAATGTGCCTGCTTTTCATCTACAGGCTACATTCAGGTGCACCTGGGAGGCTCTGGGCCATATCAGCCGGTCTCGGGTGGGGCTCACAGGCACCTCCCACCTCCCATTGCAAGCATGGTTACATGCTGGAGGTCACTGGTGAGCTGTTTGTGAGTCAGGCCTTACGCTCCTGTAATGCCCAACGGCCCCTGGTATCGCCCATACGGCACAGGTAGGTTGAGTGGTAGGGTCTCGGGCTACTTTAGAGACCTTGGCGTGGTGTTCAAGCTTAAGACATGTCCTCCTAGTAGGATGTGTCGAACTAACCTCTCAATTTTAACATCAGTGTGAGGGTTTAGTATTGCCTCAGAGTGCACCTGCCTTTGCTATGGTTATGTTTTTGATTGTTCTCCACATCCACATTATCGTTATCATATGTAGGATGGTTATTGTGGTACTTGTAGTCCGTTGCTGGCATCTTCCATTGTATGCATTTTTTGCTGTTGATTGCCCCTAGCAACGGACTACAAGTGCAGGATGTGCTCCCCTATATACATGCACAACTGCATATGGGTTGAGCATATCTTGCTTGTTAAACACTACACCACATTTTCTAATGGTTCCCAAAACACATTACCCCTACTTCTCCTGAGTACGGCGATACCACATGTGTGACACTTTTTTGAAGCCAAGATGTGCAAAGGGGCCCAAATTTCAATGAGTACTTTTTAGGAGGGCATTTTTACGCATTTGGATTCCAGACTTCTTCTCACACTTTAGGACCCCTAAAATGCCAGGGCAGTATAAATACCCCACAAGTGACCCCATTTTGGGAAGAAGACACCCCAAGGTATTCCGTGAGGGGCATGACGAGTTCATAGAAGATTTATTTTTTGGCACAAGTTAGCGGAAATTGACTTTTTTTTTTTTCTTACAAAGTTTCATATTCCACTAACTTGTGACAAAAAATAAAATTTTACATGAACTCACCATACCCCTCACGGAATACCTTGGAGTGTCTTCTTTCTAAAGCGGGGTCACTTATGGGGTATTTATACTGCCCTGGCATTTTAGGGGCCCCTAATGCGTGAGAAGTAGTTTGGAATCCAAATGCGTAAAAATACCCTGCGAAATCCTAAAGGTACTCATTGGAATTTGGGCCTTTGCGCACCTAGGCTGCAAAAAAGTGTCACACATGTGGTATTGTCGTACTCAGGAGAAGTAGGGCAATGTGTTTTGTGGTGTATTTTTACATAAACCCATGCTGGGTGAGAGAAATATCTCTGTAAATGACAACTTTTTATACAAAGTTGACAATTTACAGAGATATTTCTCTCACCCAGCATGGGTATATGTAAAAATACACCCCAAAACACATTGCGCTACTTCTTCTGAGTACGGCGATACCACATGCCACTTTTTTGCAGCCTAGGTGCGTAAAGGGGTGTGAAGTCCAACGAGTACTTTTGGGCTTTACAGGGTTGCTCACAATTTAGCCACGCCCAAAATGCCAGAACATTAAACACACCCCTCAAATGACCCAATTTTGGAAAGTAGACACCCCAAGGTATTCACTGAGGGGCATAGTGAGTCCGTGGGAGATTTTTTTTTTTTTTTGCCAGAAGTTAGCAGAAATGGAAACTTTATTATTTTTCTTTTCCTCAGAAAGTGTCATTTTCTGCTAACTTGTGAAAAAAAATGAAATCATACATGAACTCACCATGCCCCTCCGTGAATACTTTGCGGTGTCTTCTTTCTAAAATGGTGTCATTTGGGGGTATTTATACTATCATGGCATTCTAGCACCTGAAGAAACATGACAGGTGCTCAGAAAGTCAGAGCTGCTTCAAAATGCGGAAATTCACTTTTTGGCACCATAGATTGTAAACGCTATAACGTTTACCCAAACCAATAAATATACACTTATTGAATTTTTTTTTTATCAAAGACATGTAGAACAATAAATTGATAAAAATTTATATAGAAATGTAGGTTTTTAAAAGCAAAAATTACAACATAAAGCGAAAAATGACATTTTTTTGCACAAATTTCGGTCATTTTTTATTAATATCAAAAGAAAGTTAAAATGTCAGCAACAATGAAATACCACCAAATGAAAGCTCTATTAGTGAGAAGAAAAGCTAAAATTCATTTGGGTGGTAAGTTGTATGGCCGAGCAATAAACCGTGAAAGTAGTGTAGTGCAGAATTGTAAAAAGTGGTCTGGTCATTAAGGGTCTTTAAGCTAGGGGGGCTGAGGTGGTTAAGGCTGTATCCGTACAGCATTAAAATTGATTGTCTCCATGGAGCCAAACATCGTTTACCCGAAGTAGTGCGAGACTTAAGTGAATTAATTCGGTATTTATTTCTGAATCTTTAAAAACATTTTTAAATTAGTAGTATTCCGCAGTTGGCCTTGGCACCGAGATGCCAGCCGATATGAAACCTGACTTCTGATTAATAATTTAAAATGTTTTTAAAGATTCAAAAATCAATACCAAATTAATTCACCGAAGTCTCACACGACTTTGGCGCTAAGACTTGGATCCGAAGCTTGATTCGCTGAAGACTACTATTTACCTATAGAATGTCTGCTTTAAAGTAATAAAGTCATGAAATATTAATTATTTAACCGATGGAGGTTGATACATAATCAGAAAAGACAGATTGGGTTTGGAGACAACTGTATGAAGCCTAGCTCCAGTATTATATCGCCCTTGTCCTATATACCCTGGCTTATCTGTCTTCCAGGGTTACACAGTTTAAGCTATGTTGAAATCCACTATTGAGCTGCACCAATACACATTTTTGTAATAGATTTGGCCAGTTATAGGGTTGCTTTTGAGTTTCTAAAATTAAGCATCTGTAATAATTTAAACAGCATTTTAGGGCAGAGTTGAACTATTTCCTGTTATGATTCGGGTCAATGATAAAATCTACTTAGAGCTTTCATTTGCAGTATCTGCAGTCTAATTCTTAGGTACAAATTATAGGAAAAATGTTCTTAATATATTCATATGTATGAATTTTTTTCCAATAAAATTTGTAGAGCCAGATGATGAGAGCTTCCTTGTTTTACAATATAGTTCACCTAGAACTCAATGAGAAAAAAAAAATAAAAATATTCAGAGATTAATTACACTTTTGGAAACACCTTACATCACAGATGTATGCTTTGAAAAGTTTCCAAAAATCATGTTTAACCTTAACCCATACAAACTTTATCTGACATGTCTGGCTGTTGTGGCCACCAGCGATCATGAGAATCGGATGGTTTTAGTCTCAACCATCTGGTATGACTGAGCCCTACATACAGAGTATCTCTATTGAATTGGTATTACACGAATTTAGACAGGCTAAGGCCTCTAACGGATACCGGGCATGTGTGTTGTGCATTTTTTAGTATGAAAGGTCTGGCCCTAAATAGACCAGTACTGTCCGTCTCCATGATATATAATTTTGCAGGGCTGCATAATGGAGGTACAGATGTGGACACTACCCAGACTGCTGTCCTCATCTTTTGCAGCCCCGTTGAAGTGCATCTGAGCTGAAAAAAATGCGGCTTGGTTCGTGGACCCGAACAACGTTCATGTGCATAAGACCGAATACTGATCCATTCTCATGATTTGCACTGGTCCTTGTGGCCTAACTCCCACTGATCAGTATTTTATGTCCTTCACTTGTAGCCGGAAAACAGAGCAGGTAATGAGGTCTGAAGTGGCACAGTTTTGTTCATTTCTGGCTACTATTTGGGGTCTGAGTGTCCTCTGATAAAAACCATTTTGATTCTCACTGCCTCCTATAAAGAAGACTCTGCCACCTGACATTAAATTTGCTGTAGAATTATTTTAAAGAAAAACATTTGCTGTAGAAGGCATTGTAAAGAAACAATAAAAGGTACTACCATGATTAGATGATTTCCTTCTGTGTTGATTCTGCCTCTGCCAGTCGTCTGGATATTAAAATGCCACCATAATTCAAATGTTGGTTGAAGGAATCCTTCTTTGTTCCTCTGCTCGTAAGTTTAGTAAAAGGTTATTGCAGAAGTTCTGCTCTCTGTCAGTCACCCACTTCCTTCTGATTCTAAAATTGAATTTTTTTTTTTTTGCCGGGGGTGGAGTATGTATCTATATACTCAGCAGAGAGCAAAAATACTTAGGTTAGAGTCATCCTTCACATTAAATGAACAGTTAAATAACCATTTTGCTGCCTTTCATGTACCAATGGCCTCTTAGTATTGAAGGTGCCTCATCGCCATTAATTAGTGAAGACCAACTATACAGTGCAGTCTTCATTAGTTTAAATTAAATGCAGCTGCGGCTTATTGGCTGAAGCATGGCCACAACCCTACCCAATCACGGCCGCTCCATGTGGCCATACCCTTATGCTGCATTTACACTGCCCAAGTAAGCAGGCATTAAAGCTGGATTTACACTGTGCAATTGTTGGACCTATTATTTTAAATTAATGTGACTAAAAATGCTTGCATCCGATAACAGGCCTGTGTAAATGTGCCGCTGAACACCCGTTGAGTGAGCAAAATGCTTGTTCATCTGTTGAAACAATCTATCGTGCAGCTCATTATATGATCATTTCTGTCCAGCAGATCATGGTCTATGAACAGTGATTGGCTGCCCAGAAACTGTGTATGAGCCATCGTTTGTCCCCATACAGTGGAGGTGATTGCTGTATGTACTGTAAATGCAGCTCTTCACTTCTACTGAACACCGGGGTGTTATCGGGAAAAGTTGTCTCTAGGTGGCACTTGACCCAGCAGTACTGCTTGGGACACCTCACCACGGAGGCTAGTGATCGGCTTCAGCAGTGCACATTACTCCGTCCAGCAGTTTAGACTGGGGACCAGAAGCATCAGTTGAGTTGCAGGTAGCAGGTGAGTGAATTTGTTATTTATTTGAGGGGCATAATTAAAAATTATATTGGACAACCCCTTTAAGGGTTTTTTCTAAAAGATAAAGATAAAAGATTTTCCGGTCTGTGAATGCCCTACAAATTATAAAATGCCCTGCAAACTATGTGACTTTGTAGCTGTTTCTGACATACTCACCACTTTTCCAAAATGAGGATAGGGTATAGCAGGAAAAGGAACGCTATGAGCAGGACCACCAGCCTGACTCATTTAGTATATGCACCAGAAAACATTACACAAGAAATCTAGTCCAGTTCCTGGTTGGAGTAGATTTCAGTTCTGGCATAAGAACTGCAGAAGATGGGACAAATTTATTAAGAGGTATGCATCTATAAATAAATTAGTCAGATTTTCCTCCAGTGGGGTTTTTACTCAGACTGGTGTGTAAAAAAAAAAAAAAAAAAAGTAAAATGCATGACTATAAAAACACAACATGAAAAAACTCAAATTTTCAACAAGTCAAAAAAAAAAAAAAAACACCCCATAAAAACCTCATTGTAGCCGCACCCATAAAGTGTAGCTTCTGATCGAGGAACATCTGTCGTCAGTGATTGTGCACTGCCCTTATGCCTGAAGGATCAGTCCATCTCTGTTATTAACCTTTATAGAATACATAAAAATACATACATATAAATAACATGCATACATAAAAATAACCTGTTTAAACTGCCTTTGATATTTATTGCAAATCGAGAGGGGTGATGGTGTTAAGTTCAAAATCTGCAAGAAGAAATAACAGCCCACCACAGCTCCTTTTTGGGGAACTGATACAAAAAGTAATTGCAACAGTTCCTCAGGTGTCATCATCAGAAAAAACACCAGTTGTGGCCACAGTTGAGAAACACTCTGCTGATTTGCTACATACTGTAGCTTTTATGAAACAAGGGTTCAGTTTGTACACAGAATAATCCAGAAAACCTGGCATAGGAGAACAATTAGAAGACAGATACCGTATATTCAGTGGCGTAACTAGTGTGTTAATGGTCCCAGTGCAAACTTTGGATTGGAACCCCCCAATTTATACAAAGAAGCAGCATTTTTTTTTTACACTAAGCCCAATGCATGGCTACACTCAACCAGTCCTAACTAATAAAATCTGGTCCCACCTCATCCAGAGTGTCGCTGGTGTGATGTCCACTGGATCCGAAATAAGGCCCCTGTAGTGACAGAGAAAGAAAAGAATAATCACATAAGGAAGGGATGGTGACTACCCCTGTGAAATCACCAGCAGGGAGCGCTGGGCTGGCCTGTAAGACTGAGCCATGCCAATGTATAGCAGGGTAATCTAGGACATTTCCCCTAAGTGCTACTACACAGTACTAATGTCCACATTGTGGCCCTTTACAGTAATTAAGCCCACCTTGTGGCCCCTTCACAAAGGTTATATCCTCCTTGTGGCCCCTCACATCAACTATAGCCAACTTTGTTCCTGTCACAGTAGTTATGCCCACTTTTGTACCCCCAGTAGTAATGCACAGATATGTGCCCTCTCACAGCAGTTATGGCCAGATGTGCGCCCCCTCACAGTAGTTATGGCCAAATTATGTGCCCCCTCACAGTAGTAATGCCCATATTTGTGCCCCCTCACAGTAGTTATGGCCAGATATGTGCCCCCTCAGTTATGCCCAGTTATGTGCCCCCTTACAGTACTTATGCCAGATTATATGCCCCCTCACAGTAGTTAAACCAGATTATGTGCCCCCTCACAGTAGTTAAAACTGATTATGTGCCCCCTCACAGTAGTTATGCCAGATTATGTGCCCTCTCATAGTAGTTATGCCCACATACAGTATATGCCCCCTCACAGTAGTTATGCCCACATATGCGCCTCCTTACAGTAGTTATAATGACCCCCTGTAGCACAAGTATAAATAATCCGCTCCCCGGAGCTCCACTCCTTCATGAAATGCCTCCTTGTAGTGGTAGTATAAATAATACTCTCCATCCTTTTAGTGGCCGCTCTTTTGCCCCCAGTCTGCAGCTTTATGGGAAAAAAACACATACTTACCTTCTTCCCTGATTACGAGCTCCCACACTCACATCGCGTTTCTGGCTGTGCTGGAGGCCAAGTGTCAGGCTTTCAGTGCTCCTCCCACAGCCAGCAACGCCTGCATGGGGAGCGCCGGAGCTTAGAAGAAAAGTTATGCAGGGAGCAGAGAGGTCTCCCTACTTCACTCTGGAGACAAACAGCCCAGCAATGACAAGAAATTCTGGGTGAGTGCCCGCATCGGGTGTCCAGGAAGGTTTTCGTTAAGGTCTTACTTCGTAACGAACATCACGGATTCCGGGCACCCAATCATGGACTTTGTTGCAAAAGTTCAGGTTCAATGTTCGGATATATAATAAAGCCTGTTGAAAGGCTGCAGTGCAGCCAATCAACAAGCTTTTAAGCTGTGGGTATTTTGAAACCATCACAGTCATGGCTAGTATTGGCATGGCTGCGATTGGCCAGTGCAGCATGTGACCCTGCCTGCATAAATGCTGGATCACATGTTGCACCACCATTCTGCTCTAACTAGTGTAGGGACAGGATGCTGCTGCAGTGAGGGACAGTGTTTGGCTTTTGATGTAAGTGACCTATAGGCATTTTTTTTTAGGAGTGGGTAGAAGATGATGTGGAGGATGATGATGTCCTAGACCTTACATGGGATCCAGGTCATCTGAGTGACGTGTGCAGTTTTGAGGAAGAGGTGGTGGTCACGCAGTACCACCCGTCTGGCAAAAGAGGAAGCAAGTTATAAAACCACAGTGGCTGGCTCCCAGCCAGTATGCCTGTTACTGCCCACCATACCCAGGGACTGAGCACACCAAAACCAGCTCAAAGGAATTCCCTGGAGTGGCAGTTCTTCAGGCAATGTGCTTACAACAAGACACAGGTGGTTTGCATGCTGTGCCTGCAGCAAAGCATACAGTAAATGTTCTAAACTGGACCACCACCTGCATGACTAGGCATCTAAATGCAAAGCACAAGCTGCAGTGGAGTAAACACCTGAAAAATGTTCTGAACCCCTGAAAAACCACAAAAGATCTGAGGCTCCTCCTGCTCCCTCTTCTGCTGCGGTCTCGGCCTCTCGAGGATGTGATAGCACCACCACCAGCAGTGTCATCGAGCATCTCCACACTGTCCCATGGAAGCGTTCAGCTGTCCATCCCCAAACACTGGAGAGCCCATGAGCCCTGGCCCTGAATGCCAACATTTTAAAATTCCTGGCCTTTAAAACTTAATTATGGTGGCTGTCCCACATTACATAGTTCCCAGCCACCACTACTTTTCCAAACGGGCCATCCCTGCCCTGCATTAACAAGTGGCAGACAACCAATCAGGTGTGTGCTGCACAACGCCATCATTGGCAATATACAGAGGAATACAAGAATACAGAGGATACAGACAATACACCTCCCACTGAAGAAAGCTTATTGTTGCCTTTGTGCAGCCTGGCACACATGAGTGAGTACATGCTGCAGTGCCAGTGCAATGACTGCCTAGTTACCAGTGCTGATTACTGGGTGGCCACCCTGCTGGATCCCCACTACAAGGACAATGTGCTGTCCTTACTTCCGTCACTGGAGCATGATCGGGAGATGCGTGAATACAAGTGCATGCTGGTAGATGCACTACTGAAGGCATTCCCGCCTGACAGCAGGGGCTCAATGGAAGCACAAGGCAGAGAAGGAGGAGGAAGTAGCCAATGCAGCTGGGGCACCAGCGCCTCCTCAGAAGGGAGGGTAAACATGGCCAAAATGTGGAAAAGCTTGGTCAGCACGCCACAACATCCAGCACCACCAGCAAAATGGTGGAAGAGTATGTATTCGCACGTCTGCACATACTGACTGATGGGTTTGCCCCATTTAACTTCTGGGTCTCCAAATTGAACACATGGCCTGAGCTTGCCCTTACACTTTTTTGGAGGTGCTGGCCTTCCATGCGGCAAGAGTATTGTCCAAATGTGTGTTTAGCACGGCAGTATGTATGATCTGTCCACAGCCAACATGGACAAGCTCATGTTCATAAAAATTAACCAGGCATGGATCCCACAGGACTTGTAAAGTAGAGCAGAGTGCAAAAGTATACCGGCTGCCCCCAGCCATTGTTATACTCTAGCAAAATGTTTTGGGGCCTCCCCCCAAAAAAAACTAAAAACACAAAAACAGTGTTAGCTACCTCCTCTTTTGTCTCTTTCAACTACACCGACATGTCCACCTCCACCTCCACTCAGACCTCCACCTCCTGGTTCAAGAATATTATTTGTTATATTGGCAGAGTATAGAAGTATATAGAGATGAGCGAACACCTGGATGTTCGGGTTCGAGACGTTCGGCCGAACTTCCCGAAAATGTTCAGGTTCGGGATCCGAACTCGACCCGAACTTTATCCCGAACCCGAACCCCATTGATACATACAGCACTAAATAGGCTGTAAAATAGTCCAGGAAAGGGCTAGAGGGCTGCAAAAGGCAGCAAAATGTAGGTAAATGCCCTGCAAGCAAATGTGGATAAGGAAATGAATAAAATAAAATAAATAAAAATTAACCAATATCAATTGGAGAGAGGTCCCATAGCAGAGAACCATGCGTCATATCACCCACCACTGGAGAAGGCCACTTTCAGTTATTTAGGACCCAGCACCCAGACAGAGGAGAGAGGTCCCACAGCAAGGACTAAGGCGTTATATCACCCACCACTGGAGAAGGCCACTTTCAGTTATTTAGGCCCAAGCACCCAGACAGAGGAGAGAGGTCCCACAGCAAGGAATAAGGCGTCATATGACCCAACACTGGAGAAGGCCACTTTCAGTTATTTAGGCCCCAGCACCCAGACAGAGGAGAGAGGTCCCACAGCAAGGAATAAGGCGTCATATGACCCACCACTGGAGAAGGCCACTTTCAGTTATTTAGGCCCCAACACCCAGACAGAGGAGAGAGGTCCCACAGCAAGGAATAAGGCGTCATATCACCCACCGCTGGAGAAGGCCACTTTCAGCTATTTAGGCCCCAGCACCCAGACAGAGGAGAGAGGTCCCACAGCAAGGAATAAGGCGCCATATCACCCACCACTGGAGAAAGCCACTTTCAGTTATTTAGGCTCCAGCACCCAGACAGAGGAGAGAGGTCCCACAGCAAGGAATAAGGCATCATATGACTTACCACTGGAGAAGGCCACTTTCAGTTATTTAGGCCCCAGCACCCAGAGAGTGGAGAGAGGTCCCACAGCAAGGAATAAGGCGTTATATCACCCACCACTGGAGAAGGCCACTTTCAGTTATTTAGGCCCCGGCGCCAAGATTGAGGAGAGGTTCATTCAACTTTGGGTTGCACAGCAAGATCATGGTAAAGTTAAAAAAATGAGGATTCAATAAAGAAGTGCCCCGGAGTACAAGAATACATGGTTGAGGGAGAGGCAATTATAAATTTCTATTCTGCACAAGGGAGGGACAGGTCCTGTGGGATCCATGCCTGGTTAATTTCTATGAATGTCAGCTTGTCCACGTTGGCTGTGGACAGACGGCTGCGTTTGTCAGTAATGACGCCCGCTGCCGTGCTGAATACACGTTCAGACAAAACGCTGGCCGCCGGGCAGGCCAGCACCTCCAAGGCATAAAATGCTAACTCTGGCCACGTGGACAATTTGGAGACTCAGAAGTTGAATGGGGCCGAACCATCAATCAGTACGTGGAGGGGTGTGCAGAAATGCTGCCTCCTGCTAACAAGTTCCGTATCAGGTGGTGGTGCAGTTAGCTGTGGCGTGGAGACAAAACTTTTCCACATTTCTGCCATGCTAACCCTGCCCTCAGAGGAGCTGGCCGTGACACAGCTGCGTTGGCGACCTCTTGCTCCTCCTCTGCCTTCGCCTTGGGCTTCCACCTGTTCCCCTGTGACATTTGGGAATGCTCTCAGGAGCGTGTCTACCAGCGTGATCTTGTACTCGCGCATCTTCCTATCACGCTCCAGTGCAGGAAGTAAGGTGGGCACATTGTCTTTGTACCGGGGATCCAGCAGGGTGGCAACCCAGTAGTCCGCACACGTTAAAATGTGGGCAACTCTGCTGTCATTGTGCAGGCACTGCAGCATGTAGTCGCTCATGTGTGCCAGGCTCCCCAGAGGTAAGGACAAGCTGTCCTCTGTGGGAGGCATATTGTCATCATCCTCCGTATCCCCCCAGCCACACACCAGTGATGGGCTTAAGCTGTGTCGGGTGGCACCCCGCTGTGAACCTGCTTTATCCTCATCCTCCTCCACCTCCTCCTCATCCTCCAGTAGTGGGCCCTGGCTGGCCACATTTGTACCTGGCCTCTGCTGCAAAAAAAACCTCCCTCTGAGTCACTTCTAACAGACTGGCCTGAAAGTTTTAAAAATGACCCCTCATCCTCCTCCTCCAGGGCCACCTCCTCTTCCATCATCGCCCTAAGCGTTTTCTCAAGGAGACATAGAAGTGGTATTGTAACGCTGATAACGGTGTCATCGCCACTGGCCATGTGGGTGGAGTACTCGAAACAGCGCAACAGAGGCCCAATCATGGAGCATGGAGGCCCAATCATTGGTGGTGAAGTGGTGCTGTTCCACAGTGCGACTGACGCGTGCGTACTGCAGCTGAAACTCCACTATGGCCTGCTGCTGCTCACACAGTCTCTCCGTCATGTGCAAGGTGGAGTTCCACCTGGTGGGCACGTCACATATGAGGCGATGAGCGGGAAGGCCGAAGTTAAGCTGTAACGCAGACAGGCGAGCAGTGGCAGGATGTGAACGCCGGAAGCGCGCACAGACGGCCCGCACTTTATGCAGCAGCTCTGACATGTCGGGGTAGTTGTCAATGAACTTTTGCTCCACCAAATTCAGCACATGTGGCAGGCAAGGGATATGCGTCAAACCGGCTAGTCCCAGAGCTGAGACGAGATTTCGCCCATTATCGCACACCACCAGGCCGAGCTTGAGGCCCACTGGCAGAAACCACTCGTCGGTCTGTTGTTCAATACCCCGCCACAACTCCTGCGCGGTGTGGGGCCTGTCCCCCAAACATATGAGTTTCAGAATAGCCTGCTGACGTTTAACCCGGGCTGTGCTGAAGTTGGTGGTGAAGGTGTGTGGCTGACTGGATGAGCTGGTGGAAGCAGAGGAGGAAGAAGCCGAGTAGGAGGAGGTGGCTACAGGAGGCAAAGAATGATGCCCTGCGATCCTTGGCGGCGGAAGGACGTGCGCCAAGGAACTCTCCGCCTGGGGCCCAGACGCATTTACCCAGTGTGCAGTTAGGGAGATATACTGCCAGATGGCATTGCGCAGTGCACACTTGATTTTATCGGATACTTGGTTGTGCAGGGAAGGTACGGCTGTCTTGGAGAACCTGTCTGTGTCCACCAGCCTGAATGACAGCATTTCAAAGGCCAGGAGTTTAGAAATGCTGGCATTCAGGCCCAGGGCTCGAGGGTGGCTAGGTGGGAATTTACGCTTTCTCTCCAAGGTTTGTGAGATGGAGAGCTGAACGCTGCCGTGTGACATGGTGGAGATGCTTGGTGACGCAGGTGGTGGTGTCGGTGGCACATCCTCTGTTTGGTGGGCGGCAGGTGCCAACGTTCCTCCCGAGGCGGAGGAAGAGGCCGAGGCAGCAGCAGAAGAGGGAGCAGGGGGAGCCAGAGTGAGTTCCTTGCTTTTAAGGGGTTTACTCAACTGCAGTTCATGCTTTGCATGTAGATGCCTGGTCATGCAGGTTGTGCAAAGGTTCAGAACGTTAATGCCTCGCTTCAGGCGCTGATGGCACAGCGTGCAAACCACTCGGGTCTTGTCGTCAGCACATTGTTTAAAGAAGTGCCATGCCAGGGAACTCCTTGAAGCTGCCTTTGGGGTGCTCGGTCCCTGGTGGTGGTGGCCAGTAGCAAGCGAACTCTCTTGGCAGCGGCTGTTCTGCTTTTGCCCCCAGCTCTCTCTTTTGCTACGATGTTGGCTCGGTCTCACCACTGCCTCTTCCTCTGAACTATGAAAGTCAGTGGCACGACCTTCATTCCATGTGGGGTCTAGGACCTCATCGTCCCCTTCATCGTCTTCCACACAGTCTTCCTCCCTGACCTCCTGTTCGGTCTGCACACTGCAGAAAGACGCCGCAGTTGGCACCTGTGTTTCGTCATCATCAGAGACGTGCGGACTCCGATGAGGTGGTATTCCCATGTCCTCATCATCAGGAAACATCAGTGGCTATGCATCTGTGCATTCTATGTCTTTCACCACTGGGGAAGGGCTAGGTGGATTCCCTTGGGAAACCCTGCCAGCAGAGTCTTCAAACAGCATAAGAGACTGCTGCATAACTTGAGGCTCAGACAGTTTCCCTGATATGCATGTGACAGACTGATGGGCTTGGTTTTCAGGCGCCACTTGTGCGCTTTGGGAGTGGGAGATAATGTTATGAACGTGCTGGATCCACTTTCGGCCACCCAATTGACTAGCGCCTGTACCTGCTCAGGCCTTACCCTCCTTAGAACGGCATTGGGCCCCACCAAATATCGCTGTAAATTCTGGCGGGTACTGAAACCTGAGGTAGTTGGTTCACTAGGACGTGTGGCTGTGGCAGAATGGCCACGTCCTCTCCCAGCACCAGAGGGTACACTAACACCACCACGACCGCGCCCGCATCCCTTACTAGATGTTTTCCTCATTGTTACCTTTCACCAAGCACCACAATAAGAAAAAAAATATTTGGCCCAATGTATTGATTTCAAATTTAGGCCTTTTTTTACAGGCACCTAACACTATCTGCCTGTTTATTTATGTAGCGTATTACACTAATCCAGGCACAGCAGTAACCACTGATTTAGGGGAATATCTCTTTTAGGGCTAGTATTTAGGCCCTGGATGAAAGGTATCCTTTTATGGACAGATTTACATTTGGAGATGCACAGTAGCGTGAGAAAAAATATGTAGGATTATGCCTTCAGCATTTGTATTTTAACACTTTGTGTAATATACCCTTTAACGGACAGAAATACAATGGGAGATGCACGGTAACGTGAGAAGTTAATGAGGATGACCCTCTCAGCACTTGTATATACACCTTGAGTGTAATATACCCTTTTACGGACAGATTAATACCTTGCCTGCAACAGCTGGAACACGAGAATCAGGGTATTGCTATTTTGGCAATTGAATTTCACCCCAGAACACAATATACCCTTTTGCGGACATATTAACAATTGGCCTGCAACAGCTGGGACACCAGATTTAGGGTATTGCTATTTTGGCAATTGAATTTCACCCCAGAACAAAATATATGTTTTGGCAGACACTATTATACTTTGCCAGCCACAGTTGTGACACCAGATTTATGGTATTGCTATTTTGGCAATTGAATTTCACCCCAGAACAAAATATATCCTGTTACAGACTGATTTAAACTAGGCCTGCAAATGCTGTAACACCAGATTCAGGGTATTGCTATTTTGGCAATTGAATTTCACCCCAGAACAAAATATATGTTTTGGCGGGCACTATTTTACTTTGCCAGCCACTACTGGAACACCAGATTCAGGGTATTGCTATTTTGGCAATTGAATTTCACACGAGAACAAAATATACCCTGTTACTGACAGATTTAAACTAGGCCTGCAACTGCTGGAACACCAGATTCAGGGTATTGCTATTTTGGCAATTGAATTTCACCCCAGAACAAAATATATGTTTTGGCCGACACTATTATACTTTGCCAGCCACAGCTGTGACACCAGATTTATGGTATTGCTATTTTGGCAATTGAATTTCACCCCAGAACAAAATATATGTTTTGGCGGACACTATTATACTTTTCCAGCCACAGCTGTGACACCAGATTTATAGTATTGCTATTTTGGCAATTGAATTTCACACCAGAACAAAATATGTGTTTTGGCGGACACTAGTGTTAAGGCCGGTTTATTGGCCTGTATTTGTGGGAGGAGCGATGATGACTATATCTGGCCGGGCGTCCCCTCCCAGTGAACGTTGTCTCCAGCGTATGGTGTGGGAGCTCTACATACCGTCCTCAGAGAGCAACAAGGGTGCAGCGCTATACGGCAGTTCCAGGCCCCGACTTTCTACGGTCCAGATAAGTAGCTGCCTCATCCAGTAGCATCGTTGCTTTAAGTCCGGCCGGTAGTGTGTCGGCTCCCTGGGTAAGGGGAGCAGCACTGCACCGGAGCGGTCTGCCAAGGAGACACGCTCTTCTCCTCACGCGGCATGATATGTAGGGCGCAGGGCACAGCGTGTGCCCGCTCACTAAAGTATTGCACAGGCCGCTGTGCTGTTAGACAGGTGCGGCGGAGGGGTGGACAAATTAGGCTTCAGCGCTAGAGTTCGACTCATCGCGGATCGGGTTGACAGATTACTGGGAGGGGCTGGAGAAGATCCAGCGGTCATGGTCCATATCGGAACCAATGACAAAGTTAGAGGAAGGTGGAGAGTCCTTAAAAATGATTTCAGGGATTTAGGTCAAAAGCTTAGGGCAAGGACCTCAAAAGTAGTATTTTCTGAAATACTGCCTGTACCACGAGCCACACAAGAAAGGCAGCGGGAGATTAGGGAGGTTAACAAGTGGCTCAAGAACTGGTGTAGGAAGGAGGGGTTCGGGTTCATGGAGAACTGGGCCGACTTCTCTGTTGGCTACAGGCTCTACCAGTAGGGACGGGCTGCACCTCAATGGGGAAGGGGCAGCTGTGTTGGGGAGAAAGATGGCTAGAAGGTTGGAGGAGTGTTTAAACTAGGGACTGGGGGGGAGGGTAATTACGTTATAGGAGGGGAAGTTAGTGCAGATAGAGACCAGGGGCGAGGTAGTGTGTCTGGGGGAGGAATGGAAGGGGGGACTAGAACAGCTCAGAACGAAAGATGTAGGGTAAAAAATACACATAAACCTGTCAAATGTATGTATACTAATGCCAGAAGCCTGACTAACAAGACTGGTGAACTGGAATTAGTGATGTCTGAGGAGGACTATGACATAGTGGGAATAACTGAGACATGGCTGGATGATAGCTATGACTGGGCAGTTAATATAAAAGGTTACAATCTGTTTAGAAAGGATCGTCAAAACCGGAGAGGTGGAGGGGTCTGCCTCTACGTGAAGTCGTGTCTAAATCCCGTAATTCGAGAATACATCTCTGAGGGACATGAACATGTGGAGTCACTGTGGGTAGAAATACATGGAGCAAAAAACAATAATAAAATACTAATAGGAGTGTATTATAAACCACCTAATATACCAGAGTCCACAGAAAATCTATTACTAAACGAGATAGACGAGGCGGCAAATCATAATGAAGTCGTTATCATGGGGACTTCAACTACCCAGATATAGACTGGGAAACTGAAAGCTGTACATCCCATAAAGGAAACAGGTTCTTGGCAATAGCCAAAGACAATTTCCTTTCCCAACTGGTTCAGGACCCCACTAGAGGGACGGCCATACTGGACTTAGTATTAACCAATAGACCTGATAGAACAACAGATGTGCAGGTTGGGGGACACCTGGGAAATAGTGACCATAAAGTTATAACCTTCCAATTATCCTTCAAACGAGAGTTTCTAAAGGGAGGAACAAAAATACCAAACTTCAAAAAAGCAAAATTTAGCCAACTAAGCGAGGCCATAGGCCTAACTAACTGGGACAAAGTCCTCAAAAATAAAAATACGACCATAAAATGGGAGATTTTTAAAAGCATTGTAACATCTAATTGTGAGAGGTACATACCTTATAGGAATAAAAGGCTAAGGAACAATAAGAAACCAATGTGGATAAATGGAACCTTAAAGAAGGCAATAAATGACAAAAAGAAAGCATATAAATCGCTAAAACAGGAGGGGAGTCAGGAAGCACTGATAAACTATAAGGAAAAAAATAGAATATGTAAAAAACTAATAAAATTTGCCAAACTAGAGACCGAGAGATTAATTGCCAAAGAGAGTAAAACTAACCCTAAAATGTTCTTCAATTATATAAATAGTAAAAAATATAAATCTGAAGGAGTCGGCCCTCTACATAGCAATGAGGGGGTGTTGCAGAGAGCGACGAGGATAAAGCAAAACTATTAAATATTTTTTCTCCACTATATTCACTGAGGAAAATAAACTGTCAGATGAAATGCAGAATGTAAAAGTAAATCCCCATTAAAAGTGCCCTGTCTGACCCAGGAAGAAGTACAACAGCGACTTAAAAAGATTAAAATAGACAAATCGCCAGGACCGGATGGCATACACCCCCGTATCCTAAGGGAATTAAGTGATGTCATAGCCAGACCATTATTTCTGATATTTACGGACTCTATAATAACAGGGAATGTTCCACAGGATTGGCGCATAGCAAATGTGGTGCCAATATTCAAAAAGGGTCCAAAAACAGAGCCTGGAAATTATAGGCCGGTAAGTTTAACATCTATTGTTGGTAAACTGTTTGAAGGGTTTCTAAGAGATGCTATTTTGGAGTATCTCAATGAAAATAAGCAAATAACGCCATATCAGCATGGCTTCATGAGGGATCGGTCATGCCAAACAAATTTAATCGGCTTCTATGAGGAGGTAAGTTCTAGACTTGACAGCGGCGAATCAATGGATGTCGTATATCTGGACTTCTCCAAAGCATTTGACACCGTACCTCATAAAAGGTTAGTAGATAAAATGAGGATGCTCGGACTGGGAGAAAATGTCTGTATGTGGGTAAGTAACTGGCTGAGTGACAGAAAACAGAGGGTGGTTATTAACGGTAGATACTCAGATTGGGTCACTGTAACTAGTGGGGTACCTCAGGGGTCAGTATTGGGCCCTATTCTCTTCAATATATTTATTAATGATCTTGTAGAAGGCCTGCACAGTAAAATATCTATTTTTGCAGATGACACTAAACTGTGTAAAGTAATTAACACTGAAGAGGACAGTTTTCTGCTACAGAGGGATCTGGATAGATTGGAGGCTTGGGCAGAAAAATGGCAGATGGGGTTTAACACTGACAAATGTAAAGTTATGCACATGGGAAGGAATAATGCAAGTCACCCGTACATATTAAATGGTAAAACACTCGGTAACACTGACATGGAAAAGGATCTAGGAATTTTAATAAACAGCAAATTAAGCTGCAAAAACCAGTGTCAGGCAGCTACTGCCAAGGCCAATAAGATAATGGGTTGCATCAAAGGGGCATAGACGCCCGTGATGAGAACATAGTCCTACCACTTTACAAATCACTGGTTAGACCACACATGGAGTACTGTGTACAGTTCTGGGCTCCTGTGAACAAGACAGACATAGCAGAGCTGGAGAGAGTTCAGAGGAGGGCAACTAAAGTAATAACTGGAATGAGGGATCTACAGTACCCTGAAAGGTTATCAAAATTAGGGTTATTCACTTTAGAAAAAAGACGACTGAGGGAGATCTAATAACTATGTATAAATATATCAGGGGTCAGTACAGAGATCTGTCCCATCATCTATTTATCCCCAGGACTGTGACTGTGACAAGGGGACATCCTCTGCGTCTGGAGGAAAGAAGGTTTGTACACAAACATAGAAAAGGATTCTTCACTGTAAGAGCAGTGAGACTATGGAACTCTCTGCCTGAGGAGGTGGTGATGGTGAGTACAATAAAGGAATTCAAGAGGGGACTGGATTTATTTCTGGAGTGTAATAATATTACAGGCTATAGGTACTAGAGAGGGGTCGTTGATCAAGGGAGTTATTCTGATTGCCTGATTGGAGTCGGGAAGGAATTTTTTTTCCCCTTAAGTGAGGAAAATTGGCTTCTGCCTCACAGGGGTTTTTTGCCTTCCTCTGGATCAACTTGTAGGAAACAGGCCGAACTGGATGGACAAATGTCTTTTTTCGGTCATATATACTATGTTACTATGTTACTATGTTAGCATGTTGTTTCTATCCAGGGGGTGCACAGGTGAATTCACTCAGCAAGGGGGAGTAGTAGGGTTCAGGAAGGGTGTGTGTTTAAAAAAAAAAAAAGGGGTGTTATAAAATAAATGAAATGTCTGGAAAAAACAAAAACAAAACAACATACATTTATTATGTGGTAGCGACATTGAGTCTAGTGTTCTAGACAGGGTATGTTAGACTTCTTAATTTGGCTTTAGTGTAAGATGACACTATGTGGAAAGCAGGGAGTCGCTTACAGGGGTCACTCGGCCATGTATTCAGCTCTGCTCTGCAGCTGGCTGTCATGTGTTTTCCAAAATATAGTTCCTCACGCAGAGCTACTAGTGAGGTGGGGTGCATAGGATGCACGGTGTCTGTTTTAGGGTTCTTTCACACTAGCGTTTTTGTTTTCCGGCATTGAGCCACAACCACAGATCTCTATGCCGGAAAACAAAAACGCTAGTGTGAAAGTCTGATCAGGATTATCCCAATGCATTCTGAATAGAGAGAAATCCGTTAAGGATGCATCAGGATGTCTTCAGTTCAGGACCGGAACGTTTTTTGGCCGGAGAAAATACCGCAGCATGCTGCGCTTTTTGCTCCGGCCAAAAATCCTGAACATTTGCCGCAAGGCCGGATCCGGAATTAATGCCCATTGAAAGGCATTAATCCGGATCCGGCCTTAAGCTAAATGTCATTTCGGCGCATCGCCGGATCCGACATTTAGCTTTTTCTGACTGGTTACCATGGCAGCCAGGACGCTAAAGTCCTGGTTGCCATGGTAAAGTGTAGTGGGGAGCGGGGGAGCAGTATACTTATCGTCCGTGCGGCTCCCGAGGCGCTCCAGAGTGACGTCAGGGCGCCCCACACGCATGGATCACGTGATCGCATTCGTGTTATGCTTTCAGGCCACTTGCGTTCTGACGGATCCGGCAAGACGGAAGTGCCTGCCGAATCCTCAGAACGCAAGTGTGAAAGAGGTCTTAGTCAGTCTCTCTTCCAGCACTATTCAGGCATGCACTCACCTCTGGCCCTCGCTCTGATCTGCTGGCTGGGTTCCACGGACACGCATAGTCAGGCTCGGACTGGCCCACAGTGATACAGGGGTATCCCCCGGTGGGCCCCTGGGCAAAGTGGGCCCCTAGTCTCCCATCCCCTGCACAAGTGGCACATAACACATTAGACTTACTGCACTACATACATATATTCAATGTACAGCACCTCCACCAGCCTATGTTCATATAAAAAACTTGTTAAAATATTTATTATATTTGAATGTATCCATACGGTGGGCCCCCAAAATAAATTTTACTGGTGGGCCCTAGGTACCCCAGTCTGACACTGCGCATATTTGTGGCTCTGGTGCCCTCTATGTGGCCACAGCTGGAAGCGCGGGGCAGAGTGTGAGTTCAGGCTCCAGTGTTAGTTTAAAAATAAAAAAATATATATATATATATATATATCTGTATAGGGGCGCTGTTAGGATGTTGGTCCGCACTGCGGATTCGGCGGCAGATTCCGAATAGGGTTACGCTTGACGCATGTTTTTATGTATTCGACTCGGTATTTCATCAGTTCACCATGATACCACGTTAGTGGCATTGGTAAAGATTAAAGGGTTTCTTACGTTTATCTCTCCAGTATCAAGTGTTTATATATGCCTTGATGTTCAGGCGATTGCTGACTTTCCATGTGGGACCACTTTCTCAGGCATTGTTATGGTATTTCTCTTTTATTCAAGAGGTATACAGTAATTCTCCTAGTTTCCTGAGGCCACGTCAAACTCAGGTTTTGCTGCCTTTTTTTTGGCCCCCACTGGCTAGCTGGTGGGTGGCCGAGTGAGGTTGGTTAATCCCAGGGTCCACAGATTTCAGCGTTGTTTGAACTTTATCCTATAATGGCGGCTGTGCATGCAGGGGGTCGGCATGGGCTGGTTACATGGTGTATGTTTATGTCAATGTCGCGGTCATGGAGATTTGATTAACGGCTTGGTCCAACTGATATCTTTTGTTAGGCGTCAGGTGCTACTCTTGTTACTACACCAAATTCATTACACACGTTCATGTACTCGAATCCAAAATATAGCAGCCGATGCCCTGTCCCGAGCTAATTCTCTTTCACAAGTTTCCCGAAGCGGACGTCTAGAGTGCCACAATGCATCGGTATGCTTCACTACTTCCGATTCCATTACCCTGGCTGCAGCTCGCTCGTTGGTAGCGAAATCACAACTGGAGGTTGTAATAAAGCTCTTTGATCAAGTTTGTTGTCCTTTTTGGCCCCCTTCAGGATTCCCTTCAGCGTTGCGGTTCCGGCATAATTCTAACCGCTTTTAGGTACCCAGTAGGTAGGGGTCATTCCTTCATGTTTAAGCCCCGACCACAATTATACTTTGCCAGCCACTACTGGAACACCAGATTCAGGGTATTGCTATTATGGCAATTGAATTTCACCCCAGAACAAAATATACCCTTTTACGGACAGATTAACACTTGGCCTGCAACAGCTGGGACACCAGATTAAGGGTATTGCTATTTTGGCAATTGAATTTCACCCCAGAACAAAATATATGTTTTGGCAGACACTATTATACTTTGCCAGCCAGTGCTGGGACACCAGATTCAGGGTATTGCTATTTTGGCAATTGAATTTCATCAAAGAAAATAATCTATCCTTTGCCAGACAGCAGACAGTATCACACTTGGCTAGCCAAAGCTGGAACACCAGATTTAGGGGATTGGTGTTTTGGCAATTGTATTTAACCACTTAATAAAATATAGAAATTGCTATCCTGAGTTTCTAGGGGTGACAATAAGCACAGCCAAGCCCCTGATGTGGGATATAGCAAAAAAAAAAAAACTAGTATTGATGGACTTGGTGGCAGCTTGTTCTGGTGCACCACAAGTCACAAAATGGCCGACGATCACCCCAGAAAAAAGTGACAGAAAAACGCTCTGCCTAAAAACCAGTGAGCAATTAACTAGCAGAAGTTGAATCATTCACAGCTGTAGATCGATCAGTTCATTAGGTGCTGTTGCTGACTTTTCCCTGCCTAATCTCGCCCTCACAGAAGCTGTGTCCTCTCCCTACACTAATCAGAGCAGTGTGAGGGGTGGCACTACGTGACTCCAGCTTAAATAAAGGCCATTATTAGGCATGGCTGAGATGGCTTCTTAGGGCAAGAAGTAAAATGCTAGCTGATTGGCTGCTGTGCAGCCCTTCAGAAAGCGGGAAGAAATCGCCGAACAACGGACATGAACCCAAACTTTTTTGAAAATGTCCGGGTCCGTGTCCCGAACACCCCAAAAATCGGTACGAACCCGAACTATGCTTGAACTGTTCGCTCAACACTAGAAGTATACCATCTGCACACCAAAAAATGGCTATAGGTCACACACCGAATTAACAGACAAAAACAAAAACAAAACAGTGTTTGCTATCTCCTTTTCCTCTCCTACCTACACTGCCACAGTCTCAACCTCCTACTCTACTTGGACCTCCGCCTCCTGGTTCAATATTGTTATTTATTTTTATGTATTATGTTATTTTAGTCATTTCCCTATCTACATTTGTTTGTAAGACAATTGTCCTGTTCTTACCCCCATTTTGCTTCCTTGTGCAGCAATCTAGCCCTTCCTATGACTATTTTACAGCACCAAAGTTCATCTCGGGTTTGGTACCCGAACCGAACTTTGAACCAAAGTTCAGCCGAACCCATCAAACCCAAACATCCACAGGTCTGCTCATTCCTATTCCTGAGATATTTCCTAACTCCTATCCTAACTACAATACACATGGACACATGACCATTATTTCCAATAGAAGATCGCAGGGTCTTTATTCTTGACATAGACATAGTTTTACACCACAAAATCAGAAAAAAGATAAAATGTTCCTGTGACACTTGCATTTTTTATATAGCAGCAGTCGTCGGGGTAATGGAGTCAGTCCTTTCCTCCTTTTCAGTTCATGTAAAAGGTAAGTCCAGAGACCGCGCTAAAGGAGAGAGATATATATAGATCTTATACGTAGTGTTGATTCCTCAGACAACTGATGATAACACCATATGGTCAACCGAACTGGAACGCCAGAGATGGACTGTTAAACAAAAGAGACACACAATTGCGCAGAACACCCCAGATAAATTCGCAGACAATAAATTTTATTATACTCACAAAATAAGTTAGTAAAATCGCACATCAAAAATCGCACATCATATCTATCGCAGATGATCGCAGCTGCCCGACCCGGGTTTCGCCTGGAAGGCTTCGTCAGGGGCTTGCTGGGTAATTGAACCCGGAAGCAGTTATATAGCCTGGGAGGGCTTGTTCCATATGTCATGAGTGCAATAGTAAACAATAGACAATGCGTAGTAAGAACATAGTTCCACAATAAATATCCTGATGATAGGCTGAAATGGATAAATACAATCGCATAACGGTAAATAGAACAATAAATAAATCAATCGCCAACAGCTGACGCGATTTTAATAAAAAAAAACGCACCAGACCGCCGCGATAATGAAATCACATAGGATTACTAACAGGAAAATTGCACAGAAAATATTAAAATTTGATAGAATCGTACTGACAGCCAACACCTAAAAATCAATGAACTTAAAAAAACCGTAAATAAATAGCATCGCACCACAAATAATCGCATAAAATCGCATAAAAAATTCTGATAAAATAATTTAAAAATACCAATAGCAGTATAAAAGCAAAACTAGACTAATTGGAAATGTGAATAAAATAGGGACAATGTGTATACTCATAAAATGGCTTTAATATCCCACTCTATATTGAGCCCAACTGGTTGGAGAGTGCCCAGTTCAAAAATCCAGAATGCTTCTCTTTTATTAATTTGTTGTATTGGGTTGCCCCCCCTCCAGTTTAAAATAACTGATTCAACCGTCATAAAGCGTAAGCCCACTGGATTTTTTTTATGGACTGTAGCAAAGTGGGCTGACACACTATGTGTCATCAAACCCTTTTTAATATTCCTCACATGTTCTGCGATTCTCGTTTTTAATTTCCGCAGGGTCCTACCTATATACTGCGTACCGCAGGGACATTCCAACAAATAAATGACTCCTGCGGTCTCGCAAGACATATTACCTTTAATTTTACAGACTTTCTGATTTGATCTACTAGTCACTTCTTTAATATTCAAAGTGGACTTATCACTCTTATTGCGGTTTTTGCAGTTCCCGCAAAAGCCACACCATGTAAATTTGCCTGTAAGTATCTTCTGTTCGGGTTTGGTGGTAATATAACTTCGGACTAATTTGTTCCGAAGGGTGGGGGCTTTTCTGAAAACAAAAGGGGGTTTATCCGGAATGGAAGGACCTAAAACTGGATCGTTTTTTAAAACATACCAATTTCTCTTAATAATATTTTTGAGAGCAGGGCATTGTGTGGAAAAAGTGGTGAGATATGCAAATTTAAAATAATCATCGGTATCTCTTCTTTTCTTTTTGGCTATTATCTCTCCAGGGGATTTGGGTGTAACCTTCGCCATTTTCTTGACCTCTAATCTATCATGTTCTAATTTACTCTGGTTATACCCCTTGTCCATAAATTTTTTGGCTATGATTGAACTTTGCTTGTCATAATCTGCAATCTCCGTACAGTTTCTCTTTATTCTCTGAAATTGACATTTCGGAATATTCTTGATCCATGGATCATAGTGGCAACTAGAGGCATCAATATAACCATTTCTATCTGTTGGTTTAAAATATGTAATAGTATGTATGTTGCCATTATTGATCGATATTTCAAGATCCAAAAATTGCACTCTTTCTTTACTGATATTTTCGGTGAAGACAATATTCCAATCATTGTCATTAATATAGTCCAAAAATTTTTTCAGAGAAGACTCATCCCCCTGCCAAATGCAAAAACAGTCATCAATATAACGTTTCCAAGTGTGTAGATGGTTATTAAGTACCGATGTGGATGGATGGGGGTCTAGATACAAGAACTCCCAGTACGCCATAAAAAGGTTAGCGAAACTGGGTGCGAATTTCGCACCCATAGCAACTCCGGATATTTGGAGGTAAAAGTTATCACTGTACCAAAAAAATTGTGAGTAAGACAATACGTAATACATTCTAAAATAAAAGTTTTTTGTTTTTCCACCAGCATTTCATCTTGATCTAAAAATTTTTTTACACTTTTCAACCCTATGTTCATAGGAATAATTGTGTAAAGGGACGTAACATCGACCGTCATCAGATAAGT
This sequence comes from Bufotes viridis, assembly GCA_033119425.1. NCBI lineage: Eukaryota > Metazoa > Chordata > Amphibia > Anura > Bufonidae > Bufotes > Bufotes viridis. The sequence goes on from CM065589.1 coordinate 358,619,581, forward strand.
ATCATCTGGCAATTGATCCAGACCCTGTAATAGCTCTAAGACCTGTCCTGTGTCTCTCAAATAGGATTTAGTACTGGACACATACTTTTGCAAAAAAGAGTCCACATATTCAGAGAGTCTGCTAGTGATAGACTCCAAACCAGATACAATTGGTCTGCCCGGGGGGGTCTTAGCGTCTTTATGGACCTTGGGCAAATAGTATATCACGGGGATTTTTGGGTGAGCACAATTTAGATATTCATATTCTTTTTTATTCAAAATGCCCTCTTTCTTCCCCTTATCCAGGAGGATCCCCAACTGTTTCTTAAATTCCATAGTCGGATTGCCTTTTAATTTTTTATATGTGATCTGATCACTGAGGATTCTTTCCATCTCTTTCTCGTATTGATGTTTGTCCAGGACTACAATCCCCCCCCCCCCCCCTTATCAGCTGGCTTGATAACCAGGTTATGATTTTTTTCAAGATTTTCTAGAGCTTCCTTATCTTTTTTAGTAATGTTCGGTCTGCCGTTCTGAATATTGATGTCCTGGAGGCCTTTCAGGACTCCCCTCTTAAAGGCATCCAGACATTCATTATCTTTATTGACCGGATAAAAACTGGACTTATTCCTTAAGTTGGTATGAATGAAACGGTCAGTAGATGTAGAAAACCCATCTAGAGATATAGGAATTCATATTCGCCGGAACACCAGTATTATAGACATAATACACACTCGTATAACCACCCAAGTGAACAGCGCAGATATATGACTCATCAGCGGAATTATGAACATAATAATTACAGGCGGGATGATCAACAGAAATATAAATCTCAGAATAGGATCTACAGTGAGCACCACCATTCACCTATTACTGAACCAGTTGCTGTTCAGTCTAAAAGCACTAACCATGATGTGACTCTTTTAGATGCAGACATTTTACATTACCAAAGCAATAGCGACAATCATACTAAAGAAAATTTTCCCCACGGATGCATAAAGGGAATATCACTAACTACGAACCAGGAGAGAGGGATGGAGATAGGGGCCCCCAACACGCCCAAAGGGAAAATAAAGGATATAGAGGAAAGAGAGGAGGTAAAAGAAAAAATAAGTCCACAAGCCAAGAAGGGAAGGTAGATGACCAGGGTATCTACAATTTAAGCTTGCATACATTAACCGAGGAAGAAAAAAGTATACTTAATAAGGGACTCAAGTTTGCCCCTACATTTAAAGGAAACAAATTTGAAATGTACCTGGATGTACATAGGTTTATAAGAAAGCTTAATGTATGTAAATATGCATTGAAAAACCCTATGGGAAAAGCGGCATCTACTGACCGTTTCATTCATACCAACTTAAGGAATAAGTCCAGTTTTTATCCGGTCAATAAAGATAATGAATGTCTGGATGCCTTTAAGAGGGGAGTCCTGAAAGGACTCCAGGACATCAATATTCAGAACGGCAGACCGAACATTACTAAAAAAGATAAGGAAGCTCTAGAAAATCTTGAAAAAAATCATAACCTGGTTATCAAGCCAGCTGATAAGGTGGGGGGGGGGGGAATTGTAGTCCTGGACAAACATCAATACGAGAAAGAGATGGAAAGAATCCTCAGTGATCAGATCACATATAAAAAATTAAAAGGCAGCCCGACTATGGAATTTAAGAAACAGTTGGGGATCCTCCTGGATAAGGGGAAGAAAGAGGGCATTTTGAATAAAAAAGAATATGAATATCTAAATTGTGCTCACCCAAAAATCCCTGTGATATACTATTTGCCCAAGGTCCATAAAGACGCTAAGACCCCCTCGGGCAGACCAATTGTATCTGGTTTGGAGTCTATCACTAGCAGACTCTCTGAATATGTGGACTCTTTTTTGCAAAAGTATGTGTCCAGTACTAAATCCTATTTGAGAGACACAGGACAGGTCTTAGAGCTATTACAGGGTCTGGATCAATTGCCAGATGATACGTATCTGATGACGGCCGATGTTACGTCCCTTTACACAATTATTCCTATGAACATAGGGTTGGAAAGTGTAAAAATTTTTTTAGATCAAGATGAAATGCTGGTGGAAAAACAAAAAACTTTTATTTTAGAATGTATTACGTATTGTCTTACTCACAATTTTTTTTGGTACAGTGATAACTTTTACCTCCAAATATCCGGAGTTGCTATGGGTGCGAAATTCGCACCCAGTTTCGCTAACCTTTTTATGGCGTACTGGGAGTTCTTGTATCTAGACCCCCATCCATCCACATCGGTACTTAATAACCATCTACACACTTGGAAACGTTATATTGATGACTGTTTTTGCATTTGACAGGGGGATGAGTCTTCTCTGAAAAAAATTTTGGACTATATTAATGACAATGATTGGAATATTGTCTTCACCGAAAATATCAGTAAAGAAAGAGTGCAATTTTTGGATCTTGAAATATCGATCAATAATGGCAACATACATACTATTACATATTTTAAACCAACAGATAGAAATGGTTATATTGATGTCTCTAGTTGCCATTATGATCCATGGATCAAGAATATTCCGAAATGTCAATTTCAGAGAATAAAGAGAAACTGTACGGAGATTGCAGATTATGACAAGCAAAGTTCAATCATAGCCAAAAAATTTATGGACAAGGGGTATAACCAGAGTAAATTAGAACATGATAGATTAGAGGTCAAGAAAATGGCGAAGGTTACACCCAAATCCCCTGGAGAGATAATAGCCAAAAAGAAAAGAAGAGATACCGATGATTATTTTAAATTTGCATATCTCACCACTTTTTCCACACAATGCCCTGCTCTCAAAAATATTATTAAGAGAAATTGGTATGTTTTAAAAAACGATCCAGTTTTAGGTCCTTCCATTCCGGATAAACCCCCTTTTGTTTTCAGAAAAGCCCCCACCCTTCGGAACAAATTAGTCCGAAGTTATATTACCACCAAACCTGAACAGAAGATACTTACAGGCAAATTTACATGGTGTGGCTTTTGTGGGAACTGCAAAAACCGCAATAAGAGCGATAAGTCCACTTTGAATATTAAAGAAGTGACTAGTAGATCAAATCAGAAAGTCTGTAAAATTAAAGGTAATATGTCTTGCGAGACCGCAGGAGTCATTTATTTGTTGGAATGTCCCTGCGGTACGCAGTATATAGGTAGGACCCTGCGGAAATTAAAAACGAGAATCGCAGAACATGTGAGGAATATTAAAAAGGGTTTGATGACACATAGTGTGTCAGCCCACTTTGCTACAGTCCATAAAAAAAATCCTGTGGGCTTACGCTTCATGGCGGTTGAATCAGTTATTTTAAACTGGAGGGGGGGCAACCCAATACAACAAATTAATAAAAGAGAAGCATTCTGGATTTTTGAACTGGGCACTCTCCAACCAGTTGGGCTCAATATAGAGTGGGATATTAAAGCCATTTTATGAGTATACACATTGGGCCAGATTTATCATTACTCTTGCAGTTCACTCCACTTTCAAAGAAGGCGTATGTGTATTTGAGTCAAGTCAAATTTATCATGGGCTCTTTCAGAGGTTGATAAATCTGGTGTATTTCTGGTTCCTAGTTGTATTTTGGCTTTGTCTTTGGAAAAGTCACAATTTTAAAAAAGTGATTTTGTCAAACATAAGCATGGTCATGAGTGGAGTGAGTTTGCGCAATTTTTTGCGACTTTTTTGCGACTTTTTAAAAAGTCGCAATAATAAATCTGTCTTGCAAGTGATTTACATACGACAAAACGCCCATAAACTTGGTTTTGGAGTGAGTGGCGTAAGTCTCCAAAAAGTCGAAAAAAATTGCGCAATTTGGCTTTTTGCGCAATTTTTTGCGACTTTTCGACTCCAGAAAAGTGACTTAGGCTAATGATAAATCTGGCCCATTGTCCCTATTTCATTCACATTTCCAATTAGTCTAGTTTTGCTTTTATACTGCTATTGGTATTTTTGAATTATTTTATCAGAATTTTTTATGCGATTTTATGCGATTATTTGTGGTGCGATGCTATTTATTTACGTTTTTTTTAAGTTCATTGATTTTTAGGTGTTGGCTCTCAGTACGATTCTATCACATTTTAATATTTTCTGTGCAATTTTCCTGTTAGTAATCCTATGTGATTTCATTATCGCGGCGGTCTGGTGCGTTTTTTTTTAATTAAAATCGCGTCAGCTGTTGGCGATTTATTTATTGTTCTATTTACCGTTATGCGATTGTATTTATCCATTTCAGCCTATCATCAGGATATTTATTGTGGAACTATGTTCTTACTACGCATTGTCTATTGTTTACTATTGCACGCATGACATATGGAACAAGCCCTCCCAGGCTATATAACTGCTTCCGGGTTCAATTACCCAGCAAGCCCCTGACGAAGCCTTCCAGGCGAAACCCGGGTCGGGCAGCTGCGATCATCTGCGATAGATATGATGTGCGATTTTACTAACTTATTTTGTGAGTATAATAAAATTAATTGTCTGCGAATTCATCTGGGGTGTTCTGCGCAATTGTGTGTCTCTTTTGTTTAACAGTCCATCTCTGGCGTTCCAGTTCGGTTGACCATATGGTGTTATCATCAGTTGTCTGAGGAATCAACACTACGTATAAGATCTATATATATCTCTCTCCTTTAGCGCGGTCTCTGGACTTACCTTTTACATAGTTTTACACCAGGTTTCAATCACAATGCAATTTTTCTTCACGGTTTTTTGTTCACTTTTAAGCGCTGTGGAGGACACTGATAATGGGGCAGCTGCTGTGAAGGTCACTGTTAAGTGGGACAGGCATTGTGAAGGTCACTGTTAAAGGGGTTATCTCTCTTCAGCAAGTGTCATTTATCATGTAGAGAAAGTTAATACAAGACACTTACTAATGTATTGTGATTATCCATATTGTCTCCTTTGCTTGCTTGATTTATTTTTTCCATCACATTTTACACTGCTCGTTTCTATGGGTATGGCCACCCTGCAATCTAGTGGTGGCTGTGCTTGCACACTATAGGAAAAAGCATCGGCCTCTGGTGTTCGTGACCGTGGGAGCGAACATAGGCTAGTGCTTTTTCCTATAGTGTGCAAGAACGACCACCACTGATGAATTGCAAGGTGGTCGTAGCCATAGAAACGAGTAGTGTATGATGTGTTGGAAAAATGAATGAAAGCCAGCAAAGGAACCAATATGGATGATAACAATACATTAGTAAGTGCCTTGTATTAACTTTCTCTACATGATAAATGACACTTGCTGAAGTAAGAGCACCTTTAAAGGGCCAGGTGCTGTGGAGGTCACTGTTAAGGGGGAAGGCACTGCAGAGGACATTGTTGAGGGGCAGAGGGTAGGGCACAGTGGAGGTTCCTGTTAAGGGGGTGTGCCCTGGACATCACTGTTAAGGCTCATGCACATGGCTAGTGCCCGTATTGTGGCCACTTGAAAGGGTTCACAATCCAGATGGTGCGGTGCAGAATGTTGGTGTGGATTGGAAGCCCATGGAAGCACTGAGTGCTCTGGAATTCACTGTTAAGGTGACGGGGAGATCACTTTTAAGGAGACTATGGTGGTCATTGTGAAGGGGTGGGGCACTGTGGAAGTTACTGTTAGAGGTTGTGGTGCTGTGGAGATCACTGTTAAGAGGCGGGCACAGTGAAGGTCACCGTTTAGGGGGTGGTTCTGTGGAGAGCATTGTTACGAGGGACAGGGATCTGTGGAGGGCATTGTTAGGGGGGATAGGGAGTCACCAGTTGTAGGCTTGTCTGAAGAGGTGAGCTTTCAGTTTTTTTTAATGATTCCACTGTAGGTGAGTCTGATATGTTGGCTTAGAGAGTTCCAAAGTATGGGGGAGCACAAGAAAAATCTTAGACAACGTCCTTAGAAGAGGTAGGACACATCTCACAGTGAGTTCATATCCGCTGGTTTGTGACAGAATTTTTTGGAATAGATGTTATCTCTATTCATACACCTTGAACTTTTCCACATTTTTTCATGTTACACCCACAAACTTATATGTATTTTATTGGGATTTTATGTGATAGACCAAAAAAAAGTAGCAAGTACATGTGAAGTAAAAAGAAAATGATATGTTTCAATATGTTTAATAAATAAAAATCTGAAAAGTGTGACATGCATCTGTATTCAGCCCCTTTTAGAATGGTTTAGATGGGGGGGGGGGGGACAACCTGCGGCCCTCCAGCTGTTGCAAATCTACAACTCCCAGCATGCCTGGACAACCTACAGGGAACATTGGAAGTTGTAGTTTTGCAATAATTGGCCATCCCTAGTTTACATCAAAGCATATTGTGATGTTAAATGTCCCCCAGAGCTCTTGTATGACCTTATGGAGTGCATGAAGTCTATGTATGGCCTGCATAACAGATCCGTCCCGTTTCCGTTGTGCAGGAGAGGACTTCAGCATAACGAAAACCGCATGAATCCAAATTCCAATGTACTTAATGGCTGCTAACTAGTGTTGAGTGAACCTGGACCCGAACCCGAACTTGACGGAAAAGTTTGTGTTACAGTTTGGTGCTCGGGCATTAAATAAAGCTTTTTGCAAGGCTGCAGGGCAGACAATCAACAAGCTTTTAAGCTGTGGGCACTTAGAAGCCATCACAGCCATGCCTAGTAATCTGTTAGTTCAGTGGGTGACCTCAAAGAATGAGGAGAGCATCAAATAAGGGACGTGGCTCTGGTCGTGGTGCTGCTGGTGTTGGTGGAGCTCCTGTTGCAAGGAAAAGACGTGGTCGATCTGTGCCAGCTGCACGCCCAAATTAGTAGTAGATCCACCGAGTCCCCTACTTAAAGAGCAAAGTTGGCACCGGCAGCCCATGGGCATCTGTGTTTCACATCACCCCCTTGCAATTCAGCCAAGCAGTCTGAGCAGTCTCTTATGCTTTTTGATGACTCTACTGGCAGGGTTTCTGTGGGGCATCGACCTACGGTAGCCCTACCCCAGAAGTGAAAGATATTGAGTTCACTGATGTCCAACAACTTATGTTTTAGGATGTGGACATGGGAGGACCACCACAGCACTCTCTGATGATGACGAAACACAGGTGCCAACTGTTGCGGCTTTCTGCAGTGTGGAGACCAGCAAGGAGGGCAGGGGCGAAGTGTGGGTGGAAGATGTTGAGGTCCTAGAACCTACATGCAATCAAGGTTATGCGAGTGACATTTGCAGTTTGGAGGAAGAGGTGGTGGTCACACAGAGCCAGACACACAGCAAAAGAGGGAGCAGGGTACAAAAGTAGAGTGGCCGTCCCCTAGCCAGTACTCCTTCTACTGCCCACCGCACCCAGGGACTGAGCACACCAAAGCCAGCTCCAAAGAGTTCCCTGGCGTGGCAGTTCTTCAGACAATGTGCTGATGATAAGACGTGAGTGGTTTGCACACTGTACAATCGGAGCATGAGGCGAGGCATAAATGTTCTAAACCTGAGCACCATCTTTATGACCAGGCATGAATGCAAAGCACGAGCTACAGTGGAGTACATACCTCAAAAACCACTAAATATCTCAGGCTCCTCCTGCTCCCTCTTGTGCTGCAGTCTCGGCTCTTCCTCCCCCTCTGAAGTGACAGTGGCACCTGCCATCCAGAAAACAGAGAATGTGGCAGCAACACCACCACCTCCACCACCGTCACCATCACCAAGCATCTTCACACTGTCCCATGGAAGCGTTCGGCTTTCCATCCCCCAAACACTGGAGTGAAAGAGGAAGTACCCCCCTACCCACCAGCGAGCCCCGTCCCTTAATGCCAGCATTTCAAAATTCCTGGACTTCCGTCGGTGGCTGTCCCATAGTACGTGATTCCCAGCCACGACTAGTTTTCCAGGCGAGCCATCCCTGCCCTGCACAACCAAGTGGCGGACAAAATCAGGTCTGCACTGCGCAACGCCATCTGTGGCCATTTCCACATAACCACCGATACGTCGACCAGTAAGCACGGGCAGGGACGTTATATCTCCCTAACTGCACACTGGGTAAATGCAGTGGCGGCTGGGCCTGAGGCGGATAGCAGTTTGGCACATGTCCTACCGTCACCGAGGATTGCAGGACGTTTCTCTTGCCTCCTTAACCTACTCCGCTTCCTCCTCTACCGCCTCCTCATCCGGTCAGTGCCACATCTGCACCACCAACTTCAGCACAGCCAGGGGGAAACAAAAGCAGGCTGTTTTGAAACTCATCTGTTTGGGGGGAAAAGCCCACACCACGCAGGAGCTGTGGATGGGCATGGAACAACAGACCGATGAGTAGTTGGTGCCACGGAGCCTCAAGCCCGGCCTGGTGGTGTGTGATAACCGGCAAAATCTCGTAACAGCTCTGGGCCTAGCCGGTTTGACGCACATCCCTTGCCTGGCACATGTGCAGAAAGTGCGGGCCGTCTGTGCCCGTTTTTGGCGTTCTCACCCTGCTGCTGCTCGCCTGTCTGCGCTGCAGCGTAACTTCGGCCTTCCCGCTCACCGCCCCATATGCGATGTACCCACAAGGTGGAACTCCACCTTGCACATGCTGGAGAGACTGTGCGAGCAGCAGCAATCGATAGTGGAGTTTCAGCTGCAGCGCGCATAGGTGAGTCACTCTGCGGAACAGCACGACTTCACCACCAACGAGTGGGCCTCCATGTGGGACGTGTGTGCCGTGTTGCGCTGTTTCGAATACTCCACGAACATGGCCAGTGCCGATGACGCAGTCCTCAGCGTTACTATCACACTTCTATGTCTCCTTGAAAAAACACTTTGGGTGATGATGGAAGAGGATGTGGCACAGGAGGAAGAGGAGGAGGGATCATTTCCATGGTTATCAGGCCAGTCATTCACAAGTGGCTCGGAGGGTGGGTTCCTAAACTAAAATTGGCCAGGTACACAACTGTCCAGCCAGGGCACAGTTCTGCAGGAGGAAGAGGAGGAACGATGTTCACAGCAGGTTGGAACCCAAAGCAGCTTATGTGCATCAATGGAGCGTGGCTGGGGGGATACAGAGGACACAGACGATACACCTCCCACAGAAGACAGCTTGTCGTTGCCTCTGGGTAGCATGGCACACATGAGTGACTACATGCTGCAGTGCCTCCACAACTATTGCCGAGTTGTCCACATTCTAACCAGTGCTGATTATTGGATGGCCACCCTGCTGGATCCCTGCTACAAGGACAACAAGCCGTCCTTAATTCCTTCACTCGCTGCTAATGGCATTTCCACCTGACAGAGGAGGCTCAGTGGAAGCAGAAGGCAAAGGCAGAGGAGGAGGAAGAAGTTGCCAACGCAGCAGGGGCACTGCCAGCACCTCAGAATGGAGGGTTAGCATGGCCGAATTGTGGAAAAGCTTTGTCAGCAAGCCACAACAAGCAGCACCAGCAGCTGATATGGAACGTCTTAGCTGGAGGCAGCATTTCAGCAACATGGAGGAACAGTATTTGTGCGCACGCCTACACGTACTGACTGATGGGTGATGGATCTCCAAATTGGGCACATGGCCTGAGCGTGCCCTTTACGCCTTGGAGGTGCTGGCCTGCCCTGCGGCAAGTGTGAACGTGTGTTTAGCACGGCAGGAGAGGTGATCAAAGACAAGTACAGAAGCCCGTCCACAGCCAACATGGACAAGCTCACGTTCATTAAAATGAACCAGGCATGGACCCTACAAGACTTGTCCGTACCTTCTGCTGTATAGACAAGTATACCAGCCGCACCCAGCTATTGTTATACTCCAGCACACTCTCTTTAGCTTTTTTACATTTCCCAATGTTTTAGGCCTCCCCAAATTTAAATAAATGGAAAAAAAGAAAGTCTTGGCTATCTCCTCCTCCTCCATCACCGCCACGTCTACCACCTCCTCAACCCCCTACTCCACTTTGACCTCCACATCCTAGTTTAAGATCATTATTTTTCAATTTTTTTCTATTCTGTTTTTTAAGTCATTTCCCTATCCACATTTGTTTGCAGTGCAGTTGTCCTACTCTTACCCCCATTTTGCTTCCTTTTGCAGCCCTCTAGCCCTTACTATGACTATTTCACAGCCATTTTAGTGCACCAAAGTTCGGGTCCCCATTGACTTTAATGGGGTTCGGGTCCGGAACCCAAACTTTGACTCGAAGTTCGGCCGAACCCGGCGAACCCGAACATCCACGAGTCCGCTCATCCCTATTAGTGATAGTTACATTTATGGAATTATGTCAGTAGATTAGGGAACAAAGTTAATGGAAGCTTCATTTTCTGGGAGACAACTATAGGGCTGATAAAGACAAACGATAGTGGCCAACCTACCCTATCCAAAGCCTTCTCTGTGTTGGTGAAGAAAAGGCAAAAGAGAATATGTTTTGATTAAGCGTAACGGACAATATTTTAAACTTTGATGTTATCATGGGCTTCTCAGGATGAAAAAACAACCAGATCATTGTGTATGAGATCAGGTCACATAGGATCTATTGTCATGGCAAGGACCTTAAGGTAATTTCTCAATTTCACAAACATCCCCCTCACCGCACAATCATTAGCCACCCACACCCTTAGGGGAGTGACTTTCCACAGGGTTTTTAACAAAATAATGACTTAGAATTAAGTGAGCATCTTGTGAGACGATTGAGTCTTGCAGCAATGTTTTATTGAGATGCCAGTACCAGGGTCTAGGCAAGGAGAGAGTGAGAATCAAGAGAAACGTGGAGCATAGTTTGATCTGCAAATGTTATTGGATCAATGTTGGAAGGGGTGAAGGAGGGGAACTGAGTGTCGGATAAAAAAAATTATCAATTTGAGAGTATATATATCTAACAAAAAAAAAAAATGTATAGTCACGACCAGTGTATTTCTGTACTGCAGGGGCGGCAGGAAGCCTCAGCGCACTGAGAACGTGTGAATCCAGCCTTAGGGCTCATGCCCACGGCCATGTGCCGGCCGGGCCCGTGCTGCGGACCACAAATTGTGGTCTGCAATGCACGGCCATGACCATGGGCCAGCCGCATGCGGATTGTGGACCCATTGACTTGATGCATCTATAGTCCGCACCGCAAAAAATTAATGCATGCACTACTTTTTTACGGAACAGAAGCACGGAACGGAACATAACGGAAGCATTCCGTAGTGCTTCCGTTCCATGGTTCCGTTCCGCACCGCATCTCCAGATTTGCGGACCCATTCAAGTGAATGGGTCCGCATCTGTGATGCAGAATGCACACGGCCGGTGCCCCATGTATTGCGGACCCGCCGTATGCGGGCTGCAATACGGCCACGGCAGAGCAACAGTCATGTGCATGAGCCCTTAGAATGAAAAGGATGTTTTGGGTGATTAACCTGTTGTTCTGGCCGGACGCATCTGTGCGTCATCTCGCGAGACATGAGATTTGCTGTGAACGCGCATGCACGCACTTTCACAGCGGCGCGCAGCTCTGCAGTTACACTGCAGCCTGCCAGCGATGATCAATGATTAACAGCGTCTTATATACCTGCTACCTGGTCCTCTGGTGGTCCCGTTTGCTGGGATCGACCACCAGAGGACCAGGTAGCTCTGTAAAGTAGCACCAAGCACCACACTATACCCCCCTCCCCGTCACTTATTAACCCCTTATTAACCCCCGATGACCCATATAGACTCCCTGATCACCCCCTGTCATTGATCACCCCCCTGTAAGGCTCCATTCAGACGTCCATATGTGTTTTGCGGATCCACGGATCCGCAAAACACTGACACCGGCAATGTGCTTTCCGCATTTTGCAGATCCGCACATTGCCAGAACTATATAGAAAATGCCTTTTCTTGTCCGCAATTGCGGACAAGAATAGGACATGTTCTATATTTTTGCAGAATGGAAGTGCAGACCCGGAAGTGCGGATCCGCAATTCTGGATCCGAGCGGGACAAAGTCTGTCCCCATAGAAATGAATGAGTCCGCAATTCCTTTCTGCAAACAGAATTGCGGACGCGTGAATGGGGCCTAAGGGTCCCTTATCACCGCCAGTTAGTTAGCTACTTGTTAGGTAGTTAGCGCCTAGTCCACCGCACCGCAGTCACTGATTTTGGCAGAGATTTTTTCATCCACATTGATTGATGTGAATGAAGAAATCTGTGCCGTTCATTTTTTTTTTTTTTTCAGCCCAGAGGCTAAACGGAAAAAAAAAAATCTCATTACCGGTATGCTCAATATAAGGAGAATAGCAGAAACTCCTAATGTTGACCATACATGTAATGATTGCGGAGACCCTCAAATGCCAGGGCAGTAAAAACACCCCACAAGTGACCCCATTTTAGAAAGAAGACACCCCAAGGTATTCCGTGAGGGATATGGTGAGTTCATGTAAAATTTTATTTTTTGTCACAAGTTACATAGTAACATAGTATATAAGACCGAAAAAAGACATTTGTCCATCCAGTTCGGCCTGTTTCCTACAAGTTGATCCAAAGGAAGGCAAAAAACCCCTGTGAGGCAGAAGCCAATTTTCCCCACTTAAGGGGAAAAAAAATTCCTTCCCGACTCCAATCAGGTAATCAGAATAACTCCCTGGATCAACGACCCCTCTCTAGTAGCTGTAGCCTGTAATATTATTACACTTCAGAAATAAATCCAGTCCCCTCTTGAATTCCTTTATTGTACTCACCATCACCACCTCCTCAGGCAGAGAGTTCCATAGTCTCACTGCTCTTACAGTGAAGAACCCTTTTCTATGTTTGTGTACAAACCTTCTTTCCTCCAGACGCAGAGGATGTCCCCTTGTCACAGTCACAGTCCTGGGGATAAATAGATGATGGGACAGATCTCTGTACTGACCCCTGATATATTTAAACATAGTTATTAGATCTCCCCTCAGTCGTCTTTTTTCTAAAGTGAATAACCCTAATTTTGATAACCTTTCAGGGTACTGTAGATCCCTCATTCCAGTTATTACTTTAGTTGCCCTCCTTTGAACCCTCTCCAGCTCTGCTATGTCTGCCTTGTTCACAGGAGCCCAGAACTGTACACAGTACTCCATGTGTGGTCTGACTAGTGATTTGTAAAGTGGTAGGACTATGTTCTCACTCATGGGCGTCTATGCCCTTTGATGCAACCCATTATCTTATTGGCCTTGGTGGAAGCTGCCTGACACTGGTTTTGCAGCTTAGTTTGCTGTTTATTAAAATTCCTAGATCCTTTTCCATGTCAGTGTTAGCGAGTGTTTTACCATTTAGTATATACGGGTGACTTGCATTATTCCTTCCCATGTGCATAACTTTACATTTGTCAGTGTTAAACCTCATCTGCCACTTCTCTGCCCAAGCCTCCAATCTATCCAGATCCCTCTGTAGCAGAAAACTGTCCTCTTCAGTGTTAATTACTTTACACAGTTTAGTGTCATCTGCAAAAATAGATATTTTACTGTGCAGGCCTTCTACAAGATCATTAATAAATATATTGAAGAGAATGGGCCCAATACTGACCCTTGAGGTACCCCACTAGTTACAGTGACCCAATCTGAGTATCTACCGTTAATAACCACCCTCTGTTTTCTGTCACTCAGCCAGTTACTTACCCACATACAGACATCTTCTCCCAGTCTGAGTGTCATGAGGGTAGAGTAACAGGTATCAAGATAGAGCGGAGGTGCACCCCCTTCCCCTGTCTCTGCCTACTTGCACCACCCGCCCTAGGTGACGGGGCGCAACTGGGCGACGGTCCCTAACCTACTAAGTGCAAGCAGAGAGAGAGAGAGAGAGACGGCAGGGAAGAGGACAGCCAAAGGGAAGCAAAAGAAAGTGGACCAGAGGTAGCCAAAAACAAAGGCGAGACGAGTCAACTAGCCGAGGTCAGTCCAGGAGGTCAAGTCAGAACAAGGAAGAGGCAAAGGCAAATCCGTAAACAAACCGAGGTCGAAATCCTAGAGGTAACGTCAAGGTACAGGGAGCAGGCAGAAGAGAAGTCAAGAGGCGAATCCAGGTTCAATTCCAAAGGTAGCAAATAACAAAAGTACACAGCCTATAGGACAAAAATCACAGGCAACCTGTGGCCAGCAGGCCGCCTGTATTTATAGTGGGAGTGAGGGTCATGTGACGTGGCCAACGTCACATGACCAACAGACTGACAAGTCGAGCGCCGAGTGATCAGCTCGGCGTTCAAGGCAGACCAAGGAGCAGGGAGCCTCCCAGCTAGCAAGGTCACCCTGGGAATGAGGCCAAACACAGGTCCTCATTCCTGAAGCTAAGCAGCAGGTCTGTGGCCGATGGGAGACCGAGTCTGCCCTCGGCACCCCATTACAGTACCCCCCACCCCCTTTTAAGAGGGGCCAACGGACCCAAGCCTTGAGGACAAGGGTTTTCTCGGTGGAATTTAGTTATTAACCTGGAAGCATGCATCCTAGACATAGGTATCCAGGACCTCTCCTCAGGTCCAAAACTTCTCCGGTCGACCAGGTACTGAAAGGAATTTCTAATCTTTCTAACATCAATTATTTTAGAAATAATGAATTCCTCCTGACCCTCAACCTCTATAGGTGGAGGCGGTCCTTTAACCGGAACCACTGGTGACACATACTTATTAAGTAATGACTTATGGAAAACATCATGTATGCGAAGGGAAGTCGGGTAGCTTAAGTCTAAAAGATACTGGCTTGATAATCTCAATAATGTTGTATGGCCCAATGAAACGTGGCGAAAATTTCTTAGAACATTGTTTCAAAGCAAGATTTTTAGTCGACAACCACACTTTATCGGCGAGTACAAAATTTACCCCCTTAGAACGTCTCTTATTGGCATGTTTACACTGGGTCTCCTGGGCCTTTTCCAGGTTCGATTGAACCTGTGCCCAGACTGTGCACAGTCTAGAGGTAAAAGAATCTGCCTGCGGGTTGAGTGAGGATACAGAGGGATTAGAACTAAAGCGAGGATGCAATCCATTGTTACAAAAAAAAGGAGACACCCCCGTGGAAGAATTAACCCGATTGTTGATGGCGAATTCTGCCAACGGGAGGTATCTCACACATAGGAGTTAATTATGCGATACATAGCACCTCAGAAAAAGCTCCACTGCCTGATTTAACCGTTCCGTCTGTCCATTGGTCTGTGGATGGAAAGCAGATGAAAAAGACAAAGAGATGTCACATCTTCTACAAAAGGCCCTCCAAAAGCTAGAAACAAACTGAACGCCTCTATCAGAGACTATATTCTCAGGGACACCATGCAGACGTACCACATGTTCAATCAACAAGGATGCTAAGGTCTTTGCATTAGGGAGCTTACTTAAAGGAAAAAAGTGCACCATTTTGCTAAAACGGTCAACCACTACCCACACTACTGACTTCCCTTCAGAGAGGGGCAAATCAGAAATAAAATCCATGGAGATGTGAGACCAAGGCTTACAGGGAATGGGTAGTGGTTGTAATTCACCCACGGGATGTGTTCTTGGAGTCTTAGACCGGGCACAAACATCGCAAGCTAAAACATAAGACCGTACATCTTTAGACAAAGTGGGCCACCAAAAGACCTCAGCAGCAATTCCTTAGTGGCAGCAATACCTGGATGACCACAGAGCACAGAGTCATGACATTCACCCAATAATTGAACACGAAAGCATTCAGGAACACATAACTTATCTGCCGGTGTTTGTGGAGGAGCAAGTTGCTGGACCTGTTGAATCTCAGAGGAAAGATCTGCAGAAACTGCTGCCACAAAGATGTTAGCCGGCAAGATGGGTTCTGGAGGGGTATCAGGAGGTTGGACGGCATTAAAACTCCGGGATAAGGCATCTGCCTTGACATTTTTACTTCCTGGTCTGAAAGTAACAGAAAAGTTAAAACGAGTGAAAGTTCTTATGATCAGTGAGAACAGTAATACGATGTCTAGCCCCTTCTAAAAAATGCCTCCACTCCTCAAATGCCCATTTAATGGCCAGTAACTCGCGGTTTCCAATATCGTAATTTCTCTCCAAAGGAGAGAACTTGCGAGAGAAGAAGGCGCATGGCCTTAAATTAGTGAGGTTAGAGGACCCCTGTGAAAGGACGGCCCCCACACCATCCTCTGAGGCATCAACCTCCACCACAAAAGGTTCCTCGGTATTAGGCTGAACCAAGACTGGAGCCGTTTGGAAACAATTTTTTAAGGTATCAAAGGCTCGACAGGCCTCCGACGACCAGTTAACCAGATCTGAACCTTTTTTAGTCAGGTCCGTGAGGGGTTTGGCAATAACAGAAAAATTCTTTATGAATTTACGGTAAAAATTGGCGAATCCTAAAAAACGTTGGAGAGCCTTTAAGGAGGATGGTCTTACCCAGTCTTGGATAGCTTGAACCTTACTGGGATCCATTTTAAATGAATGAGGAGTAAGAATATAGCCCAGATAGTGGATTTCTTGAACTCCAAATACACACTTCTCTAATTTAACAGACAAATGGTTCTCTCTGAGGATTTTTAGAACCAGTCTGATGTGAGACACATGAGAATCCCAGTCAGGTGAAAAGACAAGAATATCATCAAGATAAACAATCATAACCTTGCCAATAAGTTCTCTAAAAATATCATTCATGAAATTCTGAAACACAGCTGGAGCATTGCAAAGACCGAATGGCATAACCAGATACTCAAAGTGTCCCTCTGGGGTATTAAAGGCAGTCTTCCACTCATCTCCCTCCTTAATACGAACCAGGTTATAAACTCCTCTCACATCAAATTTAGAAAACCAAGAAGCACCCAAAACTTGGTTAAACAAATCAGGAATTAACGGGATGGAATACTGATTCCTAATAGTAATTTCATTCAATTTTCTATAGTCAATGCAGGGCCTGAGACCACCGTCTTTCTTTTTAACAAAAAAGAATCCTGCTCCCAGAGGAGAGGTGGAGGGCCTGATATGTCCCTTCTTGAGACTCTCCTGGATGTAGTCTTTCATGGACTTGCGCTCAGGACCGGACAGATTATAAATCCGTCCCTTAGGAAACTTGGACTCAGGTATCAAGTCAATAGCACAGTCATAAGACCTATGGGGAGGGAGAGTATCTGTCTCAGTGGTGGAAAAAAACATCAGAATAATCAGCAATAAAGTGAGGAATATCCGATGAGACCCCAGCTTGGAGTACGGTTAAGCAGGAATTACAGTTAGGCCCCCATACCCACTTGAGGACTATCTGCTTGAATATCTCCGGATGTAAAGACCACTCCACCGACGGAAGACCGCGGCTCAGCCGCTATCATATTGAGGGAGCCTTGGATGTGGATCGCAGATAAGTGGGAAGGTACAACTCTGCCTAATCCAGAATCACCCCGATCTCTGACAGGAGGGGAAGTGATCTCGTGCCTCCCTGCTGGTTGATGTAAAGTACCGCAGTCACATTGTCTGACTAGACTTTCACCGCTTTGCCCCGGATCTGAGGGGCTAAGTGAAGGAGGGCTAGCCGGATCTCGCGGAGATTGGATGAAAGAAGCCACTCCTGAGGAAACCAGGTCCCGTGAACTGGAGAGTGTCTAGGTGAGCGTCCCAGCCTACTTAGGACGCATCCGTAGTCAATATGACCCAGATTGGGTCATAGACTTCCCGTCTAAAAGATGGCACCACCATCTGAGGGAATACCGAGTTTGCCAAGTCAGGGAGCACAGAGAGTTTAGCCCAGCAGGGCTGCCATTCCATTAGGAGAGGACCTCCGACTGTAGAGGGCAGAGGTGCCATAGAGCCCAAGGGACTGCTTCCGCAGACGCTGACATGAGCCCCAACATCTTCATGAGAGTCCGGATTGGAACTCGCCGGGGAAAGGAACTTGCCATGTTCTGAACCCAGAATCTTCTTTCTGGAGTCAACTGGAGCGACATCCCAGTGGAGTCGATTATGAAGCCTAGATATCTTACTGAAGTCGACGGGCTCACGTTCGACTTCTACCAGCTGATGATCTAACCTAGGTGGAACAGAAAGGAGATCGTTACCTGAAGAAGTTGGGTTAGGACCGCTAGAGCAGAAGCTTTCAAAGCCAGTCATCCAGATAAGGAATGATGGTCAGTCCTTGAAGCCTCAAAGCCGCCACCACAGAACCACCACCTTGGTAAAAGTGTGAGGGGCAGAAGAAATGCCAAAGGTAAGGGCAACAAACAGAAGATGCCTGACGACACCGGACACCTGGACCGTGATCCTGATACTTCCTGGAACCAGGATGGATCGGGATGTGAAGATATGCATTCTTGAGGTCCAGGGTTGCCATCACGTCTCCAGGATTGACGACGTGAACTACTGACCTTATGGTTTCTACACGAAACTTCACCTTCCTTATAAACCGATTGAAATATCTCAGATCGATAATCATCCGGAGATCTCCTAAAGCCTTGGGAACCAGAAAAACTGGTGAATAGATCCCTAGGCCCCGTTCTCCTGCTGGAACCTCCTCCAGAGCCCTTTTGCAAATGTAGTCCTGAATGTAGGCCTCTAGGATCGCCTCCTTGGCAGCTTGTAGAAGGTTGATCTTGACAAACCTGTCCAGAGGAATAGAGGTGAGGTTGACTAAATAACCGTTGGAAATGATATTCAGGACCCAGGGATCCGAGATCTCTTGGATCCATTCTTCTCAGAAGTGGGGGAGACGACTCCCGACGGGTACATGAAGCTAAGAAATGGGGAAGCTTATTGGCAGGACGGCAGGAGTAACGGGAATTAACCAAGAGCCTCGAAGAGGCCCGTAGTCAGGAGGTGGATTTTCCATCTTTGGCTCCTCCACGAGAGCACCTCAAACCCTTTCGCTGTGCTCTCCAGTCACTACAAGAGCTTGTTTGCTGGCCAGACCTGCCACCGCGGTCTTGTCTGCCCTGCCCTCGAAAGGACTGCTGGGGAAGGCTCTTCACCTTCTAGTCTGAAAGGCCCTCCATGATCTTATCTAGCTCCGAACCGAACAAACGGTTGGGCTCGAATGGAAGGCCATATAAGCTGTATTTTGAGGAATTGTCAGCGACCCAAGGCTTAAGCCAAAATGGAATATGGGCCGCCAATCCCAAGGCCATGCTATATATAGGCCACATACGTTATTTGATAGTATTGTTACAGGGTGACAAAGGCGCACTTGGTCTCCCATGAGCCACAGAACTGCTGCTTAGCTTCAAGAGCAAGGATCTGTGTTTGGCCTCGTTCCCAGGACTTGCTTTGCTAGCAGAGAAGCTCCCTCGCTAGCTTCAACTGGAGCTGTGCGGTATCGCACAAGAAGTCCTTAGCCAGGTTGATGGTCTTGAAAGCAGCCAGTATGTCATCCTGGAAAAAACCTCTGGTTCACATCAACTT
Organism: Bufotes viridis; assembly: GCA_033119425.1. Classification (NCBI taxonomy): domain Eukaryota; kingdom Metazoa; phylum Chordata; class Amphibia; order Anura; family Bufonidae; genus Bufotes; species Bufotes viridis. The sequence continues at coordinate 358,638,764 of CM065589.1, forward strand.
GATCCAGGCGAGATCGGAGGAACGTAGAGACTTCAAAAGCCGCTATGGCTGTGGAAGCGGAAGCCGCAGCTGCCGTAACACCCCGTCTTAGTGTGCACTCTGCAAGGGGGTCCTGCAGCTAGACCCATCGTCTGCAGGAACCAGAGTGCGCTTGGACAACTTGGCAATAGCCATGTCCACCTTGGGAATGGATCCCCATGAATCCACCAAGGGTTAAGCCATCGGGAACATGGATTTAAACTTCTTTGTTAAAACCGGACCTTTTCCAGGTTTTTTCCACTCTATATCATGACAGAGAGGAGGGTCTCATCCGCTTTGAAGACACGAGGTGCCCGAGTAGCGGGAACGGGAGGCTCCCCACAGTCAACATCATGGTCCCCCAACCTGATGGACTTGAGCAACTTCTGTGTCTTTCCAGGGGAGAAAACACAACGTCAGCTCCTCCTCATCCGAGGAGGAAGAAACTAAGGAGACCAAGAAGGTCTCTCTACAGGGACAGAGGTCTCCATAGGGGCCTGGGCACGAATAGGAAGCCTTTCCATCCAGCAGGCCTATGACTCCTTTAACAGAGCCATTGATACATATCCTGCAACGTAGGTTCACTAGAGGTCAGAAACCTCTAACAGCAGCTGTAACACCTGGTGTAGGTTAAGTCAACAGACCCAGGGATTCCCAACCGGTCTCCCAAGCTGGTCTTAGCCCAACCTTAAGCTGTTTAGCTTCTTCGATCTCACGAGTGCAGGTATGATCAGCTTACAATAACCGTTGACTGCTGCAATGGTAGCAGGATAGATGCTTCCTCTTGGAATCCACTTTCCTGCCTTCCGAATCCCGCTGAGAAGACATCACTGCGGGGAAAGAAGGGACAAATAAAACATTTGTAAACCACCTATCTACGCAGGAAAGGTAGAAAAATAGACCGGAGGCAGCTGAGGAAAAAAACACCACAAGTGGAACAACACCAATTTTAGGACTTTTGGGAGCTAGCTGAAAAAGCATTTGTAGCCAGAGACTGAACTGGAGCACACAGCCTCCCAAAATAGGGGAAGGGGAGGGATAGCCAATCCACCCTTCCCCCAGTAAATCCTCCACAGGAAGATGCATAAAAAAATCGCATCTATGAAAAAAATCGTGCCCGTGAAAAAATCACGGCCGGACTACCCGGAGGTTATGCAAAAGGAGAGTCCCCGCGTCACCTCCGGAAGATGGCAGCGGACAGGGACCGAGAATCCTGGACCAAGAACGCCGCCAAAATTCCCCAGCCAGGCGCAACTGCGCGGGGCCAGCAGCAAATAAGCTGCCGGCCAAACTGACAAGGCCCCTAGGAAAAAGGGCAACGCCGTTACCCAAACGAAAAGAAGGCTCCCCGCACTTTCCATAAGAAAGGGGAAAACAAACCGCCTAGTCCACCTGTCCAGGAGGACAGAAAAAAACACAGTGGGCTGGGGGTTGACTTCCTCCTTTTAAGGAGATACTTAATTGTTAAATTGAGTTATTAGTTTTGGGCTCATTAAACATTCTGCCGGTCCTGCCAGTCCACGGGGGGTGGTTAACCGCATCTGTGCTGCTGGTAGGACGTAAGGGAATATATATTTTTTGAGGTATCACTCTCTGTTTTAAAAGCAGATAAATTGAAATTTTGAAAATTGCCAATTTTTCCAACTTTTTAGTAAACTTTGGATTTTTTCATAAATAAAGGTGAAATATATTGACTCAAATTTCTGACTATCATGAAGAACAATGTGTCACGAGAAAACAATCTCAGAATGGCTTGGATAAGTAAAAGTGTTCCAAAGCTATTACCACATAAAGTGACACATGTCAGATTTGCAAAATTAGACATGGACATGGGGGTATCAATGAACCTTGGTCATGAAAGGGTTAAGGAGCTCGCTATTGGCATCTTGGGAGAAAATCCCCACTCTGAACCTACTGAATATAGAAAGGCCTGATCCGTCCTGTGATCCGCTGCCCATGGCCAGATAGCGGAGTGTGGGGCCCAGACACCTGTCCCATATGCTGTGGCAGCCCTAACTGCCCAAGTTTCCCTACTAGCTGAAAATATGGAGAGAATGGGGAAGCAGCTAGTGTGACTAGAACAGCGGCCCAGGCCCAAAGAAGTGAACGCTCCGATAAACCGTCCTCCACCCGGTCTGTGAGAGGAACGACGTAGGCCAACCGGTAGGTTGTCAAACCCCAGTCATAAACACACCAGAAAACCGAAATGCCAGTTTTGTCAGAAGTACGGACGCAATGAAGATAATTTCTGGCAGTTAAACGAATTTCCCCTGAGGTCAAGGACCGCCCCTCAGGAGGAAGAATACTAGGTCCCGAAGATCCAGCCTTCATGCCTAGATATGTATGAGGCCGTCCTGTGATTGCAGTAAGCATCAATGGAGTAACGTTTTCTGCTTTTATCGACACCGGATCTCAAGTAACTACCATCCATCAATCCGCATTAGAAATCTGTCGGAAAGGAGCCCAGCCTGGATCCATATCAGAGCTACTAACAGCCAAACGGTACCCCTCCTAGGTTATTGGGAACCCACCTTACGGATCAAAAATACCAAACTCCTACACCAGGGAGTAGTCGTAATCCAAGTTCCAGATGACGATGAAGAACCTGTTGTCCCTGGGATGAATATAATGGGAAACTGTTACACTGAAGTGCAAGAAGCCTTGAAGAAAAGCCAGTAATGCCACCCAGTGCGACTCAACGTGTCATCAGCCAGACCTTCCAAGTGCTAAATGTTCAACAAAGATTCAATAACTGACAGGGAGAAATCTGCCTCGTTCGCATCAGAGATGCTCAACCTATTAGACTTTAGACCTGGTCGCTGTGTAGTGTGGAAGAGTACCCATATGCTTGGTTAATCTAAGTGATGAAATTGTGGAACTAAAGAAATATTATCCAGTGGTGAGTCTACATCCTGTCCGTCTACAAGACGTCCTGGATTCCCCTACTTCTGTTGCACAGCAATCGCTTCAAACAGCGGACACAGCCAAAGATCCGTCTGAACGACCTTGGTGGGCCGAACTACACATTGGAGATGTCACCACCACCTCTGCAAAACAACTGAAAGGTGTGTTGGACTTAGCCAAGGAGCATCACCAAGTCTTCAGCAAACACCTGTCACGAGGATGTCTGGAGCCACGTCTGACTCCATTATACCCGGGGTCAGGAAGTCGCAGCGGGTGGCTGCGCGCTCTATGTCTAAAGATCGCACTGTTACTTAATGGTTGCTTTCTGTGTTTTCCTCACAATCCTTTTTGTCTCACTCAGGGATCCGTAGCTTCTTTCCTCAGCTGTTTCTTGTCTGTCACTCCCAACCTCCTTATATTCCCCCTTCCCACTTCTCTGGTTGCCAGATATAGAGCTTCCTGCCTGGACTTCTATGCTGGCCCACTGGAGTTGTGTAGCTGTTGTTCCTGGTTGCCATACCAGAGCATTACCCTCCGGATCCCTGTTGGGCTTTTGTTGTCTGCTGTTGTCGCCCACCTGGGCTAATATGTTTTGTCTGTATTGTCTGTCCTCTCCCTGGTGTTTTCCTTTAGTGTTAGTGGTGAGGACTAGTGCTCCCACCGCCCTATTCACTACTTAGGGGCTCAGCTTAAGGAAAGCCAGGGTTTAGCACAAGATCGGCGTACGGGTGAAGAACCCGTCTAGGGACGTCAGGGCAGTCAGGTGCCAGCTTCTAGGTGAGTTAGGGGTCACCACCTTTCCCTCTCTCTTGGACAGGGCTTTCCCTTTTCCCTCCCTTTGCGTCACACGTCTGTGATCGGCACGCCGGTCGTGATTTTATATCTGGCCCTTATTTTTTTTTTTTTTTTTTTTTCTCACTTTCTGCCTGGATTCTATTGCTGCTTTGACAAAGCAACTTCAAGGCCTGTCTTTGGAGGTGGCAGGATTGAAGGCGTCGGTCCTCCAGCAGCAGCAGAAATTGCAGCAGACTGCAAGCCCAGCGGTTGCTATGGGTAGCCAGGTTGCTCCGGAACCCAAGGTTGTTCTTCCTGACAGATTTTCTGGGGGAAGGGACAAATTTGTCATATTCCGTGAGGCCTGTAAGTTATATTTTAAGCTGCGCCCCCTACTCCTCTGGTAATGAAGAACAGAGGGTGGGATTGTTATTTCCCTGCTACAGGGGGACCCGCAATCCTGGGCATTCTCTTTACCCACTGATTCCCAGGCTCTCGGGTCAGTGGATGGATTTTTTGGGGCCTTGGGTCTCATATATGATGACCCTGACCGAGTCACCCTGGCTAAATCGACGTTACGGAGACTCCTACAGGGAGATTGTCCAGCAGAGGAGTATTGCTCAGAGTTCCGTAGGTGGGCTACGGATACTCAGTGGAACGATCCGGCTCTCGGGAGTCAGTTCTGCTCTGGTTTATCTGAAAGGGTTAAGGATGCGCTTGCGCTGTATGAGACCCCCTTTTCCCTTGATGCTGTTATGTCCCTTTCTATCAGAATAGATAGACGTCTTAGGGACAGAATGAAAAATCCTGAGCAATCCTGAGTAGAGATGAGCGAACACCTGGATGTTCGGGTTCGAGAGGTTCGGCCGAACTTCCGGAAAATGTCCGGGTTCGTGATCCGAACTCAACCCGAACTTCATCCCGAACCCGAACCCCATAGAAGTCAATGGGGACCCGAACTTTTGGGCACTAAAAAGCCTGTAAAAGACTCCCGGAAAGGGCTAGAGGGCTGCAAAAGGCAGCAAAATGTAGGTAAATCCCCTGCAAACAAATGTAGATAGGGAAATGATGAGTTAACATAAAATAAATAAAAATTAACCTGTAAAAGACACCCAGAGGGATAATATACCGCAATAAACGCATTGCGATTACAACTTTGAGCTAACGATCACCATGGAAACGCCTCCTCCAGTAGAATGTACTGTCGGATCTGAGAATTAAGTTGAAATCGCAATGCGATTCTTATATATTTGCTTAATCGCATTGCGATTTCAACTTAGCATTGCTAAATAATTCCATCCATATCGTTAACTTACTGAGTCAGTAAGTTAACGAATATGGATGGAATTATTTAGCAATGCTAAGTTGAACGGCAATGCGATTAAGCAAATATATAATAATCGCATAATCGCGTTCGAATAGAACTTAAAGCTGTCACTTAGTCAGTTTTAGTATGGTGTGTTGTAATAGAAGTTACATTCGTACGCGAATATAACTTAGAGCAATACAGTCAACTTTACACTGTTAGTTTTATTATCGCGATAATACAACTATTCAAGAATCGTGTACGTGCGTCTGTACGTGTGTGCGTTACTCGGATCGGATCGAGAGAGACGAGTGGAGATTGGTGACTGTCCCAGCGATTATGGCGAAAAGTAATTTCTCTAAAGAAGAGCTGGATTTCTTAATAACTGTAAGTAATTGAACTTAGTTAGTGTGTAATGCAGTAATGTGATTTAAACTTATTAATGATTTTTATTAGCCAAGAAGCCTGCAGGCCTTCACTGATCTCATAACTGCCTTACACTGTCACATGTCCTACTGCTTGGTGACATAAACTCATCACAGGCTTTAGCAGACTGCACAACTACATGAGTGATTAGTGAAAGACACTGTTAAAGGGGTGGCAATGTTCAAGTCACTTTTAAAGGGATGACGATGTTCAAGTCAGTTTTAAAGGGATGGCGATGTTCAAGTCACTTTTAAAGGGGCGGCAATATTCAAGTCACTTTTAAAGGGATCGCAATGTTCAAGTCACTTTTAAAGGGATGGCGATGTTCAAGTGACTTTTAAAGGGGCGGCAATATTCAAGTCACTTTTAAAGGGATCGCAATGTTCAAGTCACTTTTAAAGGGATGGCGATGTTCAAGTCAGTTTTAAAGGGATGGCGATGTTCAAGTCACTTTTAAAGGGCGACAATGTTCAAGTCACTTTTAAAGGGATGGCGAGTGGCGATGTTCAAGTCAGTTTTAAAGGGATGGCGATGTTCAAGTCACTTTTAAAGGGGCGGCAATGTTCAAGTCACTTTTAAAGGGATGGCGATGTTCAAGTCAGTTTTAAAGGGATGGCGATGTTCAAGTCACTTTTAAAGGGGCTGCAGTGTTCAAGTCACTTTTAAAGGGGCGGCAATGTTCAAGTCACTTTTAAAGGGATGGCGATGTTCAAGTCAGTTTTAAAGGGATGGCGATGTTCAAGTCACTTTTAAAGGGGCTGCAGTGTTCAAGTCACTTTTAAAGGGGCGGCAATGTTCAAGTTACTTTTAAAGGGATGGCGATGTTCTGCTCTTTGACTGTTTTGATATTAAATGTTATTTTTGATGGTTCTTATGACTATGATAACTAATAATTGTATTTTAGAACTGTGGGATTACATGATTTAATTGTTATCTTGCAGGAAATGTTGGAGAAGGGTACGACCGCAGAAGGTCAAGGGGCGAAAAGCAGGCCATAGTGCGGAGAATTGCTTTCCATCTGTGGCAGAAGCATGGGTGCACTCATCGGAAGGATGCGATTCTAAAAAGTGGTCAGATCTGAAGCGCCACAGGATGGATCTGATCACTAAGATCCGAGATAAATCTCTTCCAGGTACAATACTTATTTGCATAACTGAGCAGATAGATAACACAATATGTTGGTGAGAGAAATAAGTATTTTTAACCCTTTACAATAAATCACTTAGTACAGTGGTGTTGAACTGATGGGAAAGGGTGCTAAAAGTGGCAATATGAGACCTCTTTCTGGGCCACATATGTTTTTGACTTTACACAGTTGACTTTGGCCCCTGAAGCTTGTCCAAACTCCTCGCACGTCTGGACGAGTGTAGACAACAAGCATCGATCAGGACAATTAGGCCACATGCCCAAATGAAGTCATAGACTCAAATCACTCTTGTTCCCTGGGGAGTGGCCCAACACCCAATAGCAGCAGTGAGTTGAAGCTGAACTTAATCAACGATGCTCAAAGGCAGAGTGCAGGGGGTACCCACAGGGTCCTGGTCCGGCAGGTCAAGGCAGACACTGATGATACTACACTTGATCTAAGCCAAAAGGAGAAGAAAGATAGGTGTAGTTAATTATTATGCCATCCAGACACTACCATAGATTAATTTGTGTACCCTTAACTGTAATTTGGCTTTACTTGTTTATCTTGGCATTTTTAAAAATTTGGTCATCATCACATCATCATTACAGATGCTCCGCTTCCCAAAGTGAGAGCCAAGCTCTCTAAAAAGAAGAAGGCGGTGGAGGTGGAGGAGGAGACAGACCACTCGGACGAGCAGGAAGAGGCAGGGCCATCAGGCTATCGGGCCCATAGCCCACCTGCTGCAGTGGAGGAGGGTGATGACTCTGAGGAGGCAGAAGAGGAGATGGTCACTACCCCCGACAAGAAGGTAAATGGATGATGTGGATATTTTTATTTATTCAGTGTCCCAGAAAGCTAATGTTACGGGTGGGAGTACTGATTTCCATAACGTATCTAACTGACACATCCATTTTTGGAAGTACGATATAACAAGCATGCAATATATAAATTTTTCTAAGAATATATTTTAACAAACTATATTATTTTTTTAAATGAAGAAAATATAATAAAACAGGCAACAAATAAAGTACAACACATAACAGTAATATAAAAAATAAACACTAAAAAGTAATTGATCAACATCAAAACCATTAACGTAACTACTAAGTCAATAACCCAAAACTAAAAGGAACTATTATTAATCCTACCTAAACCAATATATAACAGATTTACATAGTAACATAGTATATAAGACCGAAAAAGACATTTGTCCATCCAGTTCGGCCTGTTTCCTACAAGTTGATCCAGAGGAAGGCAAAAACCCCTGTGAGGCAGAAGCCAATTTTCCTCACATAAGGGGAAAAAATTCCTTCCCGACTCCAATCAGGCAATCAGAATAACTCCCTGGATCAACGACCCTCTCTAGTAGCTATAGCCTGTAATATTATTACACTCCAGAAATAAATCCAGTCCCCTCTTGAATTCCTTTATTGTACTCACCATCACCACCTCCTCAGGCAGAGAGTTCCATAGTCTCACTGCTCTTACAGTGAAGAATCCTTTTCTATGTTTGTGTACAAACCTTCTTTCCTCCAGACGCAGAGGATGTCCCCTTGTCACAGTCACAGTCCTGGGGATAAATAGATGATGGGAGAGATCTCTGTACTGACCCCTGATATATTTATACATAGTTATTAGATCTCCCTCAGTCGTCTTTTTTCTAAAGTGAATAACCCTAATTTTGATAACCTTTTACGGTACTGTAGATCCCTCATTCCAGTTATTACTTTAGTTGCCCTCCTCTGAACCCTCTCCAGCTCTGCTATGTCTGTCTTGTTCACAGGAGCCCAGAACTGTACACAGTACTCCATGTGTGGTCTAACCAGTGATTTTCAAGAAAAAAATATCATCTGCTTTATATAACAATTAATGATTGTATTTTAATGTACATTTCCATATTTTATTTCATTTATTTTACAGCTGACAACATCATGTTAAAAAAATAAAAATAATGCGAAGGAAGCACCAGCTGCAAATGCAGCAGTTCAGGGAGCAGCAAACCAGGAAGATGAGGCAGCTCAAGATGCAGTTCTCCCACCAAATGCGAGCCATGGAGGAGGCTCATCTTAAGGACATCGATGATCTGCTGGAGGAGCAGAGAAAATTTAAAAAATTACCCTAATTTTTTTGGTTATTTATATATTTATGTTAAAAATAATTCTATTTTGTTAAAGATTATTTTATAAAACTATAATGTTAAATCAAATTTATTGCGTTTTGTTGATTGGAACAAAGTACAGATAGTGTTGCCCATATTAATAATTATTTTTCATTACTGTAATCTTTCAAGGGTTTCAAGTTCAACTGGTTTATGTGCTAGATCTGGTAAGGTTTCTGGTAAGGCTGTAAAACACACCCGAAAGGGCTAGAGGGCTGCAAAAGGCAGCAAAATGTAGGTAAATCCCTGCAAACAAATGTAGATAGGGAAATGATGAGTTAACATAAAATAAATAAAAATTAAACAATATTAATTGGAGTGAGGTCCCATAGCACAGAATCAGGCTTCAAGTCACCCACCAATGGAGAAGGTCACTTACTATTATTTCGACCCCAGCACCCAGACAAAGGAGAGAGGTCCCACAGCAGAGAATCTGGCATCATATCAACCACCACAGGAGTAGGCCACCATTTAGTTACTTTGACCCCTTCACCCAGACAGAGGAGAGAGGCCCACAGCAGCACATATTCAGGCATCATATCAACCACCGCAAGAGAAGGACACTTTTAGATACTTTGACCCCTGCACCCAGGAAGAGGAGAGAGGTTCCACAGCAGAGAATCAGGCATAATATCAACCACCACAGGAGAAGCCACCATATAGTTACTTTGACCCCTTCACCCAAACAGAGGAGAGAGGCCCCACAGCACATATTCAGGCATCATATCAACCACCGCAAGAGAAGGACACCATTTAGATACTTTGACCTCTGCACCCAGAAAGAGGAGAGAGGTTCCACAGCAGAGAATCAGGCATCATATCAACCACCACAGGAGTAGGCCACCATAAAGTTACTTTGACCCTTCACCCAGACAGAGGAGAGAGGCCCACAGCAGAGAATCAGGCATCATATCAACCACCACAGGAGTAGGCCACCATTTAGTTACTTTGACCCCTTCACCCAGACAGAGGAGAGAGGCCCCACAGCAGAGAATCAGGCATCATATCAACCACCACAGGAGTAGGCCACCATTTAGTTACTTTGACCCCTTCACCCAGACAGAGGAGAGAGGCCACACAGCACATATTCAGGCATCATATCAACCACCACAAGAGAAGGACACTTTTAGATACTTTGACCCCTGCACCCAGGAAGAGGAGAGAGGTTCCACAGCAGAGAATCAGGCATAATATCAACCACCACAGGAGAAGCCACCATAAAGTTACTTTGACCCCTTCACCCAAACAGAGGAGAGAGGCCCCACAGCACATATTCAGGCATCATATCAACCACCGCAAGAGAAGGACACATTTAGATACTTTGACCCCTGCACCCAGGAAGAGGAGAGAGGTCCCACAGCACAGAATTCAGGCATCATATCACACACCACAGGAGAAGGCCTCTTTCAGTGACTTAGGCCTTTGGACCCAGACAGAGGAGAGAGGTCAGAGATTAGCTTCATATCTCCCAGCACAGCAGAAGACCGCTTTATTTGACTTAGGCCTCAGCACCCAGACAGAGGACAGAGGTAGCATGGCAGAGGTTATGGCTTTATGTCACCCGATAGTTTAACAGGCCACTTTCATCTAGTTAGGCCCTGGCGCCCAGACAGAGGAGAGTTTCATTCAACTGTGGGTTACATAAAATTTGTATTAAATAGAGAAGTGGCCCGTAGTACAACAAGACATGTTTTAGGCAGTTGTTAAGGACTACTCTGCACAAGGGAGGGGACAGGTCCTGTGGGATCCATGCCTGGTTCATCTTTATGAACGTCAGCTTGTCCACATTGGCTGTGGACAGGCGCTGCGCTTGTCAGTAATGACGCCCCCGCGCGCTGAATACGCGTTCTGATAAAACGCTGGCCGCCGGGCAGGAAAGCACCTCCAAGGCATAACATGCTAACTCTGGCCACGTGGACAATTTTGAAACCCAGAAGTTGAATGGGGCCGAACCGTCCGTCAGTACGTGGAGGGTGTGCAGACATACTGTTCAACCATGTTAGTGAAATGCTGCCTCCTGCTAACACGTTCCGTATCAGGTGGTGGGGCAGTTAGCATTGTGGCGTGGAGACAAAACTTGTCCACATTTCTGCCATGCTAACCCTGCCCTCAGAGGAGCTGGCCGTGATACTGCTGCGTGGGCGACCTCTAGCTCCTCCTCTGCCTTGGCCTTCCACCTGTTCCCCTGTGACAGTTGGGAATGCTCTCAGGAGCGCGTCTACCAGCGTGCGCTTGACTCGCGCATCTTCCTATCACGCTCCAGTGCAGGAAGTAAAGTGGGCACATTGTCTTTGTACCGGGGATCCAGCAGGGTGGCCACCCAGTAGTCAGCACACGTTAAAATGTGGGCAACTCTGCTGTCAGTTGCGCAGGCACTGCAGCATGTAATCGCTCATGTGTGCCAGGCTCCCCAGAGGTAAGGACAAGCTGTCCTCTGTGGGAGGCGTATCGTCATCGTCCACCGTATCCTCCCAGCCACGCACTAGTGATGGGCCTGAGCTGTGTGGGCTGCCACCCTGCTGTGAACCTGCTTCATCCTCGTCCTCCTCCACCTCCTCCTCATCCTCCTCGCGTCCTCCATTAGAGTGCCTTGGCTGGCGACTCTGTGAACCTGCCCTCTGCTGCTTCAAAAAAACCTCCCTCTGAGCTACTTCTAACAGACTGGCCTGAAAGTCTTAGAAACGAGCCCTCCTCCCCCTCCTCCTCCACCTGGGCCACCTCCTCTTCCATCATTGCCCAAAGCGTTCTTCTCTAGGAGACATAGAATTGGTATTGTAACTGCTGATAACAGTGTCATCGCCACTGGCCATTTTGGTGGAGTACTCAAAGCAGTGCAGCAGGGCACACAGGTCTCGCATGGAGGCCCAATCATTGGTGGTGAAGTGGTGCCGTTCCGCAGTACGACTGACGCGAGCGTGCTGCAGCTGAAACTCCACTATGGCCTGCTGCTGCTCGCACAGTCTCTCCAGCATGTGCAAGGTGGAGTTCCACCGGGTGGGCACGTCGCATATGAGGCGGTGAGCGGGAAGGCCGAAGTTCCGCTGTAGCGCAGACAGGCGAGCAGCGGCAGGATGTGAACGCCAGAAGCGCGCACAGACGGCCCGCACTTTATGCAGCAGCTCTGACATGTTGGGGTAGTGGTGAATGAACCTCTGCACCACCAAATTCAGCACATGCGCCAGGCAAGGGATGTGCGTCAAACCGGCTAGTCCCAGAGCTGCCACGAGATTTCGCCCATTATCGCATACCTCCAGGCCTGGCTTGAGGCCCACCGGCAGCAACCACTCGTCCGTCTGTTGTTCAATACCCCGCCACAACTCCTGCGCGGTGTGGGGCCTGTCCCCCAAACATAAGAGTTTTAGAATGGCCTGCTGACGTTTACCCCGGGCTGTGCTGAAGTTGGTAGTGAAGGTGTGTGGCTGACAGGAGGAGCTGGTGGAAGCATAGGAGGAGGAGAAAGCCGAGTAGGAGGAGGAGGCTACAGGAGGCAGAGAATGATGCCCTGCGATCCTAGGTGGCGGAAGGACGTGCGCCAAGGAACTCTCCGCCTGGGGCCCAGCCGCCACTACATTCACCCAGTGTGCAGTTAGTGAGATATAGCGTCCTGGCCGTGCTTACTGGTCCACGTATCTGTGGTTAGGTGGACCTTGGCACAAATGGCGTTGAGCAGTGCACACTTGATTTTATCAGACACTTGCATGTGCAGGGAAGGCACGGCTGTCTTGGAGAAGTAGTGGCGGCTGGGAACCACATACTAGGGGACAGCCATGGCCATCAGCTGTTTGAAGCTGTCTGTGTCCACCAGCCGGAATGACAGCATTTCAAAGGCCAGTAGTTTAGAAATGCTGGCATTCAGGCCAAGGGCTCGAGGGTGACTAGGTGGGAATTTGCGCTTCCTCTCAAAGGTTTGAGAGATGGAGAGCTGAACGCTGCTGTGTGAAATAGTGGAGACGCAAGGTGACGGTGGCGGTGGTGGTGGTGGTGTCGGTGGCACATCCTCTGTTTGCTGCTCGGCAGGTGGCAACATTCCTCTCGAGGCGGAAGCCGAGGCAGCAGCGGTAGAGGGAGCAGGGGGAGCCTGAGCGGGTTCCTTGTTTTTGAGGTGTGCACTCCACTGCAGTTCATGCTTTGCATGTAGATGCCTGATCATGCAGGTGGTGCTCAGGTTAAGAACGTTAATGCCTCGCCTCAGGGTCTGATGGCACAGCGTGCAAACCACTCTGGTCTTGTCCTCAGCACATTGTTTGAAGAAGTGCCATGCCAGGGAACTCCTTGAAGATGCCTTTGGGGTGCTGGGTCCCTGTTGGCACTGGCCAATAGCAGGCAAACTCTCGGGACGGCGGGTGTTCTGCTTTTGCCCCCTGCTCCCTCTTTGGCTTCGCTGTTGTCTCGGTCTCACCACTGCCTCTTCCTCTGAACTATTTAAGTCAGCGGCACGACCTTCAGTCCATGTGGGGTCTAAGACCTCATCGTCCTCTGCATCGTCTTCCACCCAGTCTTCCTCCCTGACCTCCTCCTGTTCAGTCTGCACACTGCAATAAGACGCGGCAGTGGGCACCTGTGTTTCGTCATCATCAGACACTCGGTCACTCTGCTGTGGTGGTATTCCCATGTCCTCATCATCTGGATACATAAGTGGTTGTGCGTCAGTGCATGGTATGTCTTCCACCGCTAGGGAAGGGCTAGGTGGACGCCCCTGGAAACCCCTGCCAGCAGAGTCTTCAAACAGAAGAAGAGACTGCTGCATAACTTGAGGCTCGGACAGTTTCCCTGATATGCATGGGGGTGATGTGACAGACTGATGGGCTTGGTTTTCAGGTGCCACCTGTGCGCTTCCGCAGAAGACTGGGCGGAAGACAATGTGGTGAACGTGCTGGAAGCACTGTCGGCCACCCAATCGACTAATGCCTGTACCTGCTCAGGCCTTACCATCCTCATAACGGCATTGGGCCCCACCAAATATCGCTGTAAATTCTGCCGGCTACTTGAGGGAGTTGGTTCACTACTTTGTGCGCCTGAGGCCGAACGGCCACGCCCTCTGCCAGCAACAGAGACTCCACGGACCCCACCACGACCGCGTCCTCGTCCCTTAATAGAATGTTTTCTCATTGTTGCGATTCAACTCGCACCACAATAAAATATATTATTTTTTAGCCCCAAAATTCACACACTGGAAGATATACCGTAATTCCTTTTTCCGGTATTAATTACAAGAAAACTGCTGCAAATTGGACACCAGAATTTTTAAATGCTACTACTTATGTTAAATGAATTCCCACAGTGGGAGAACTATTTCCTTTTAAAGGAGTAACAACGTGCGGCCTACTATTTCGGGTGTCACCAACACCAGATTGATTAAATTGGCCTTTTGGAACCAAAATGACAACACTGGACACTATAATGCCTTTTTCTGGTATTAATTACAAGAAGACTGCTGCAAATTGGACACCAGAATTTTTAAATGCTACTTATGTTAAATGAATTCCCACAGTGGGAGAACTATTTCCTTTACAGGAGTAACAACGTGCGGCCTACTATTTCGGGTGTCACCAACACCAGATTGATTAAATTGGCCTTTTGGAACCAAAATGACAACACTGGACACTATAATGCCTTTTTCTGGTATTAATTACAAGAAGACTGCTGCAAATTGGACACCAGAATTTTTTAAATGCTACTTATGTTAAATGAATTCCCACAGTGGGAGAACTATTTCCTTTTACAGGAGTAACAACGTGCGGCCTACTATTTCGGGTGTCACCAACACCAGATTGATTAAATTGGCCTTTTGGAACCAAAATGACAACACTGGACACTATAATGCCTTTTTCTGGTATTAATTACAAGAAGACTGCTGCAAATTGGACACCAGAATTTTTTAAATGCTACTTATGTTAAATGAATTCCCACAGTGGGAGAACTATTTCCTTTTACAGGAGTAACAACGTGCGGCCTACTATTTCGGGTGTCACCAACACCAGATTGATTAAATTGGCCTTTTGGAACCAAAATGACAACACTGGACACTATAATGCCTTTTTCTGGTATTAATTACAAGAAGACTGCTGCAAATTGGACACCAGAATTTTTAAATGCTACTTATGTTAAATGAATTCCCACAGTGGGAGAACTATTTCCTTTTACAGGAGTAACAACGTGCGGCCTACTATTTCGGGTGTCACCAACACCAGATTGATTAAATTGGCCTTTTGGAACCAAAATGACAACACTGGACACTATAATGCCTTTTTCTGGTATTAATTACAAGAAGACTGCTGCAAATTGGACACCAGAATTTTTAAATGCTACTTATGTTAAATGAATTCCCACAGTGGGAGAACTATTTCCTTTTACAGGAGTAACAACGTGCGGCCTACTATTTCGGGTGTCACCAACACCAGATTGATTAAATTGGCCTTTTGGAACCAAAATGACAACACTGGACACTATAATGCCTTTTTCTGGTATTAATTACAAGAGGACTGCTGCAAATTGGACACCAGAATTTTTAAATGCTACTTATGTTAAATGAATTCCCACAGTGGGAGAACTATTTCCTTTTACAGGAGTAACAACGTGCGGCGTACTATTTCGGGTGTCACCAACACCAGATTGATTAAATTGGCCTTTTGGAACCAAAATGACAACACTGGACACTATAATGCCTTTTTCTGGTATTAATTACAAGAGGACTGCTGCTGGTATTTCAGAACACCGGAATTTTTAAAATGCTCGTTTTGGTACATAAATTGCCCACACTGGGAGAATTATTGCCTAAACCTTTTTACAGTATTATTTACTGAAGGAGTGCTTCTTCTGGTCTAACACCAGAATTATGTTTGTTACAGGGAAAGATTTTTTTAATTTATATTTCTGGCAAAAAAATAAAAATTTAATTTCTGGCTGACAGTATTGGACCTGGCTGTAGTGACACTGGCTAGCCTAGCTGGAACAGCACATTCATGGGATTTGCTATCCAAGTGGGTTACTTTCAGTTTCACCACTGATATATTAAATATATTGGCAGTTGGTAGGGGTGACACAAGCACAGCCAAACCCCTGATGTAGTATATCTATGAAAAATCGACTATTACATGAGATTAATGGATGCTGTGGCAGCTTTTGCTGTAGCACCACAAGTCCCAAAATGGCCGCCGCCTATCAGCCCAGTAACATGTGCCAGAAAATGGTCTGCCCAGCCAGAAAAAAATTGACTTTGACTGAGCAGCTGAATCGCTGTTGTTCTGTGTCACAGGAGTAGATTTTCAATTCTTTGGAGCTTTCTTTGGACTCTGTGGCAGCTTGAGCTGGCCACCACAGGTCCCAAAATGGCCGCCGCCGGTCAGCCCAGTTACATGTGTCGGTAAAAATCGATCTGGCCAGTGTAAAAAAAAATAAACTTTCAGTGAACAGCTCAGCTGAGTTGTTCTGATGCACAGGTTTAGATCATTCACTTCTTCTCAGGTTTTTTTCCTCGATTATTCCCCTGCCTATCTCGCCCTCACAGCAGCTGCATCTATCCCTGTTCTATTCACATCGGGAGTGAGCACGTCCCGTCGTGCGCACAAGCTTATAAAGAGGCTGAGTCACATGCTGCACTTGGCCAATCACAGCCTTGCCAATAGTAGGCATGGCTGCGATGGCATCTTAGGGCAAGTAGTATGATGCATGTTGATTGGCTGCTTTGCAGCCTTTCAAAATGCGCCACAAAAATGACGAACTACAAAACCGGACCCGAATTTTTATGAAAATGTTCGGGTTGGGTCGTGTCACTGAACAACCCAAAATTCTGTATAGACCGGAACTATTCTCGAAATGTCGCTCAACCAACAGTCAACAACACTAGTGCTATTCGTATCCACTCTTAAGTTCTAATCGCATTCGATTTTAACTTATGCTTTTTGACAGGCATCGCATTCTATTTGATGCCTGGCAAAAAAAAAAATACATAAGTTAACATCGAATGCGATTAGAACTTAATAGTGGGATACTGAATAGCACTGCGTGCTAGAACAGCACGCACACGATTATTCGAATTTTGTATTATCGCGATACAAAACCAAACAGTAAAGTTAAAATCGAATGCAATTAGAACGTGTAGTGTGATGCGATTTATTTGAGTTCTAATAATCGCATTGCGATTTCAACTTAATTCTCAGATCCGACAGTACATTCTACTGGAGGAGGCGTTCCCATGGTGATCGGTAGCTCAAAGTTGTAATCGCAATGCGATTTCAGCTTTAAGCCTGTACTATTCTGCTATATAGTACTTTCAAAATGCGCCGAGAGAACATGCCGAACTCCGAACTCGAACCCGAACTTTTTTGAAAATGTCCGGGTTCGGGTCCGTGTCACGGACACCCCAAAGTTCGGTACGAACCCGAACTATTCTCGAACTGTTCGCTCAACACTAATCCTGAGCAATCAGCTATTGTTTTACTTCTTGCCCTAAGCGCCCATCACAGCCATGCCTACTAATGGCATGGCTGTGATTGGCCAAGTGCAGCATGTGACCCAGCCTCTATTTAAGCTGGAGTCACGTAGCGCCGCACGTCACACTGCTCTGATTAGTGTAGGGAGAGGACGCAGCTGCTGTAAGGGCGAGATTAGGCAGGGAAAAGTCTGCAAAAGCACCTAATGAAGTGATCGATCTACAGCTGTGAATGATTGAACTTCTGCTAGTTATTTGCTCACTGGTTTTTGGGCTGCACAGAGCGTTTTTCTGTCACTTATTTTCTGGGGTGATCGGCAGCCATTTTGTGACTTGTGGTGCACCAGAACAAGCTGCCACCAAGTCCACCAATCCATCAATCCTATTTTTTTTTTTTGCTATATCCTACATCAGGGGCTTGGCTGTGCAAATTTTCAACCCTAGAAACTCAGGATAGCAATTTCTATATTTTATTAAGGGGTTAAATACAATTGCCCAAATACCAATCCCCTAAATCTGGTGTTCCAGCTTTAGCTAGCCAAATATAATACTGTCAGCTGTCTGGCAAAGGATAGATTATTTTCTGTGGTGAAATTCAATTGTCAAAATAGCAATCCCCTAAATCTGGTGTTCCAGCACTGGCTAGCAAACTATAATAGTGTCCGCCAAAACATATATTTTGTTCTGGGGTGAAATTCAATTGCCAAAATAGCAATACCATAAATCTGGTGTCACAGATGTGGCTGGCAAACTATAATAGTGTCCGCCAAAACATATATTTTGTTCTGGGGTGAAATTCAATTGCCAAAATAGCAATACCATAAATCAGTGGTTTCAGCTGTGGCTGGCCAAGTTTCATAGTGTCCTGCAAAGGATAAATTTTGTTCTGGGGTGAAATTCAGTTGCCAAAATAGAAATACCATAAATCAGTGGTTTCAGCTCTGGCTGGCAAACTATAATAGTGTCCTGCAAATCATATATTTTGTTCTGGGGTGAAATTCAATTGACAAATTGCAATACCCTGAATCTGGTGTTCCAGCTGTTGCAGGCCTAGTTTAAATCTGTCCGAAACAGGGTATATTTTGTTCTGGGGTGAAATTCAATTGCCAAAATAGCAATACCATAAATCAGTGGTTTCAGCTCTGGCTGGCAAACTATAATAGTGTCCGCCAAAACATATATTTTGTTCTGGGGTGAAATTCAGTTGCCAAAATAGCAATACCATAAATCAGTGGTTTCAGCTGTGGCTGGCCAAGTTTCATAGTGTCCTGCAAAGGATATATTTTGTTCTGGGGTGAAATTCAATTGCCAAAATAGCAATACCATAAATCAGTGGTTTCAGCTGTGGCTGGCCAAGTTTCATAGTGTGCTGCAAAGGATATATTTTGTTCTGGGGTGAAATTCAATTGCCAAAATGGCAATACCATAAAGCAGTGGTTTCAGCTCTGGCTGGCAAACTAAAATAGTATCCGCCAAAACATACATTTTGTTCTGGGGTGAAATTCAATTGCCAAAATAGCAATACCATAAATCAGTGGTTTCAGCTGTGGCTGGCCAAGTTTCATAGAGTCTTGCAAATCATATATTTTGTTCTGGGGTGAAATTCAATTGCCAAAATAGCAATACCCTGAATCTGGTGTTCCAGGCCTAGTGTCGGGAATCGAACCTGTGACCAGTCATGTCCCAGGTGGTAGCTCTAGTCACTAGACTACCATCCCTTCTGGACTTTTCCTCCTGCTGAACTCTTTGATCTATCTTGCTCCAGCCTACTCTTGTTCATCAGTCTTGATTCCGTGCACCTGTTACTTCCCCTTTATAAGCCCAGCCTCTAGCACCAGACCTCTGCTGGTTATTGTGCCTCCAAGCCTGTAGCAAGCTTCCTCTCTGCTCCTCCACGGCTACTGCTGTTTACCTTTGTTGCCGACCCGGACCGCTTGACTTCGCTGAACTGCTGCCTGCATTGACCCTTTGCCTTCCACCGACCACGCCTCTGTCTACTCCTGCTGTTACCTCGCTGCCATCTCTACTGCCGACCCGGACTGATCGACCACGCTACCTGCCTCCTGCTTCTGTGGGTCTTTGCCACTGGACTCCAACCACCAGCCGGCTGTCCTCTGACTCAGGTGAGCCAAGGACCGTTACACCTAGTTTAAATCTGTCCGTAACAGGGTATATTTTGTTCTGGGGTGAAATTCAATTGCCAAAATAGCAATACCATAAATCAGTGGTTTTAGCTGTGGCTGGCCAAGTTTCATAGTGTTCTGCAAAGGATATATTTTGTTCAGGGCTGAAATTCAATTGCCAAAATAGCAATATCATAAATCAGTGGTTTCAGCTCTGGCTGGCAAACTAAAATAGTATCCGCCAAAACATACATTTTGTTCTGGGGTGAAATTCAATTGCCAAAATAGCAATACCATAAATCAGTGGTTTCAGCTGTGGCTGGCAAACTATAATAGTGTCCGCCAAAATATATATTTTGTTCTAGGGTGAAATTCAATTGCCAAAATAGCAATACCATAAATCAGTGGTTTCAGCTGTGGCTGGCCAAATTTCATAGTGTCCTGCAAATTATATATTTTGTTCTGGGGTGAAATTCAATTGCCAAAATAGCAGTACCCTGAATCTGGTGGTAAAAAAAAGGCCTGAATTTGAAATCAATACATTGGGCCGAATATTTTTTTTCTTATTGTGGTGCTTGGTGAACGGTAACAATGAGGAAAACATCTAGTAAGGGACGCGGACGCGGTCGTGGTGGTGTTAGTGTGCCCTCTGGTGCTGGGAGAGTACGTGGCCATTCTGCCACAGCCACACGTCCTAGTGAACCAACTACCTCAGGTTCCAGTACCCGCCAGAATTTACAGCGATATTTGGTGGGGCCCAATGCCGTTCTAAGCATGGTAAGTCCTGAGCAGGTACAGGCACTAGTCAATTGGGTGGCCGACAGTGGATCCAGCACGTTCACAACATTATCTCCCACCCAGTCTTCTGCAGAAAGCGCACAGGTGGCACCTGAAAACCAAGCCCATCAGTCTGTCACATCACCCCCATGCATATCAGGGAAACTGTTTGAGCCTTAAGTTATGCAGCAGTCTCTTATGCTGTTTGAAGACTCTGCTGGCAGGGTTTCCCAAGGAAATCCACCTAGCCCTTCCCCAGTGGTGGAAGACATAGAATGCACTGATGCACAACCACTGATATTTTCTGATGATGAGGACATGGGAATACCATCTCATCGCAGTCCGTACGTCTCTGATGATGACGAAACACAAGTGCCAACTGCTGCGTCTTTCTGCAGTGTGCAGACCAAACAGGAGGTCAGGGAGGAAGACTGTGTGGAAGACGATGCAGGGGACGATGGGATGAAGGTCGTACCACTGACTTTCATAGTTCAGAGGAAGAGGCAGTGGTGAGACCGAGCCAACAGCGAAGCAAAAGAGGGAGCAGGGGGCAAAAGCAGAACAGCCGCCTCCAAGAGAGTTCGCCTGCTACTGGCCACCGCCACCAGGGACCGAGCACCCCAAAGGCAGCTTCAAGGAGTTCCCTGGCATGGCACTTCTTTAAACAATGTGCTGACGACAAGACCCGAGTGGTTTGCACGCTGTGCAATCAGAGCCTGAAGCGAGGCATTAACGTTCTGAACCTTTGCACAACCTGCATGACCAGGCATCTACATGCAAAGCATGAACTGCAGTGGAGTAAACCCCTTAAAAGCAAGGAACTCACTCTGGCTCCCCCTGCTCCCTCTTCTGCTGCTGCCTCCGCCTCTTCCTCCGCCTCAGGAGGAACGTTGGCACCTGCCGCCCACCAAACAGAGGATGTGCCACCGACACCACCACCTGCGTCACCAAGCATCTCCACCATGTCACACGGCAGCGTTCAGCTCTCCATCTCACAAACCTTGGAGAGAAAGCGTAAATTCCCACCTAGCCACCCTCGAGCCCTGGGCCTGAATGCCAGCATTTCTAAACTACTGGCCTTTGAAATGCTGTCATTCAGGCTGGTGGACACAGACAGCTTTAAACAGCTGATGTCCATGGCTGTCCCACAGTATGTTGTTCCCAGCCGCCACTACTTCTCCAAAACAGCCGTGCTTTCCCTGCACAACCAAGTATCCGATAAAATCAAGTGTGCACTGCGCAACGCCATCTGTGGCAAGGACCACCTAACCACAGATACGTGGACCAGTAAGCACGGCCAGGGACGCTATATCTCCCTAACTGCACACTGGGTAAATGTAGTGGCGGCTGGGCCCCAGGTGGAGAGTTCCTTGGCGCACGTCCTTCCATCGCCAAGGATAGCAGGGCATCATTCCTTGCCTCCTCCTCCTACTCGGTTTCCTCCTCCTCTGCTTCCACCAGCTCATCTAGTCAGCCACACACCTTCACCACCAACTTCAGCACAGCCCGGGGTAAACATCAGCAGGCCATTCTGAAACTCATATGTTTGGGGGACAGGCCCCACACCGCGCAGGAGTTGTGGCGGGGTATTGAACAACAGACCGACGAGTGGTTTCTGCCGGTGGGCCTCAAATCCGGCCTGGTGGTGTGCGATAATGGGTGAAATCTCGTGGCAGCTCTGGGACTAGCCGGTTTGACGCACATCCCTTGCCTGGCGTATGTGCTGAATTTGGTGGTGCAGAGGTTCATTCACAACTACCCCGACATGTCAGAGCTGCGGCATAAAGTGCGGGCTGTCTGTGCGCGCTTCGGGCGTTCACATCCTGCCGCTGCTCGAATGTCTGCGCTACAGCGGAACATCGGCCTTCCCGCTCAACGCCTCATATGCGACGTGCCCACCAGGTGGAACTCCACCTTGCACATGCTGGAGAGACTGTGTAAGCAGCAGCAGGCCATAGTGGAGTTTCAGCTGCAGCACTCCCGCGTCAGTCGCACTGCGGAACAGCACCACTTCACCACCAATGATTGGGCCTCCATGCGAGACCTGTGTGCCCTGTTGCGCTGTTTCAAGTACTCCACCAACATGGCCAGTGGCGATGACACCGTTATCAGCGTTACAATACCACTTATATGTCTCCTTGAGAAAACGCTTAGGGCGATGATGGAAGAGGAGGTGGCCCAGGAGGAGGAGGATGAGGGGTCATTTTTAGCACTTTCAGGCCAGTCTGTTAGAAGTGGCTCAGAGGGAGGTTTTTTGCAACAGCAGAGGCCAGGTACAAATGTGGCCAGCCAGGGCCCACTACTGGAGGATGAGGAGGAGGTGGAGGAGGATGAGGATGAGGCAGTTTCACAGCGGGGTGGCACCCAACACAGCTCAGGCCCATCACTGGTGCGTGGCTGGGGGGATACAGAGGACGATGACAATACGCCTCCCACAGAGGACAGCTTGTCCTTACCTCTGGGGAGCCTGGCACACATGAGCGACTACATGCTTCAGTGCCTGCGCATCGACAGCGGAGTTGCCCACATTTTAACGTGTGCGGACTACTGGGTTGCCACCCTGCTGGATCCCCGGTACAAAGACAATGTGCCCACCTTACTTCCTGCACTGGAGCGTGATAGGAAGATGTGCGAGTACAAGCGCACGCTAGTAGACGCGCTCCTTAGAGCATTCCCAAATGTCACAGGGGAACAGGTGGAAGCCCAAGGCGAAGGCAGAGGAGGAGCAAGAGGTTGCCAACGCAGCTGTGTCACGGCCAGCTCCTCTGAGGGCAGGGTTAGCATGGCAGAAATGTGGAAAAGTTTTGTCTCCACGCCACAGCTAACTGCACCACCACCTGATACGGAACGTGTTAGCAGGAGGCAGCATTTCACTAACATGGTTGAACAGTACGTCTGCACACCCCTCCACGTACTGACTGATGGTTCGGCCCCATTCAACTTCTGGGTCTCCAAATTGTCCACGTGGCCAGAGTTAGCATTTTATGCCTTGGAGGTGCTGGCGTGCCTGGCGGCCAGCGTTTTGTCTGAACGTGTATTCAGCATGGCAGGGGGGGTCATTATTGACAAATGCAGCCGCCTATCCGCAGCCAACGTGGACAAGCTGACGTTCATAAAAATGAACCAGGCATGGATACCACAGGACCTGTGCCTCCCTTGTGCAGAATAGACATTTATAACTGCCTCCCCTTCAACCATGTATTCTTGTACTCCGGGGCACTTCTTTATTGAATCCTCATTTTTTTAACTTTACCATGATCTTGCGTGCAACCCAAAGTAGAATGAACCTCTCCTCTGTCTGGGTGGTGGGGCTGAAAAAAACTGAAAGTGGCCTTCTCCAGTGGTGGGTTATATGACGCATGATTCCTTGCTGTGGGACCTCTCTCCTCTATCTGGGTGCTGGGCCAAAATAACTGAAAGTGGCCTTCTCCAGTGGTGGGTGATATGACGCATGATTCCTTTGCTGTGGGACCTGTCTCCTCTGTCTGGGTGCTGGGTCCGAAATAACTGAAAGTGGCTTTCTCTAGTGGTGGGTTAAATGACGCATGTATCCTTGCTGTGGGACCTCTCTCCTCTATCTGGGTGCTGGGCCAAAATAACTGAAAGTGGCCTTCTCCAGTGGTGGGTGATATGACGCATGATTCCTTTGCTGTGGGACCTGTCTCCTCTGTCTGGGTGCTGGGGCCGAAATAACTGAAAGTGGCGTTCTCCAGTAGTGTTGTGCGCGAATATTCGAATTGCGAATTTTTATCGCGAATATCGCAACTTTGAGAATTCGCGAATATTTAGAATATGATGCTATATATTCGCTAATTCGAATATTCGCCATTTTCCAATATCTGAAAAGCGAAAACAGGACTTGTCCCTGCTTCCTTCTTGTGGGCCAATGAGTCATTGGGCCACAAGCAAGTTAAGCAGGAAGGAATCATGTTTTCATTGTAAATGGGAATCCATCAACTCAACTCTGACGTTAATTCTCAATGCGCGCATATGTTCGCATCTCGAATTAAACTTAGATCTGGGTTCCTCATGGTTGTTGCTAGAAGATGATTGAGATTATAGTGCTATATCCTCAATCTTCGTCAATTGTAGCAATGCAACCGTTAGGAGCTCAACTCAAAGTTTAATTCGCGATGCGAAAATATACTCGCCTTGCGAATTAAACTTTGAGCTGAGCTCCTAATGGTTGGTTGAACTTGCTGGAATATAACGAAGATTGTGAATATAGTGCTATATTCGTGAATTCGTTATCGTAATATTCTAGCAAGCCATTGCCAACCATTTAGGAACCCAGCTCTAAGTTGAATTCGCTATGCGAGCATTACAGGTTATATTAATCGCAATGCGACTTCAACTTAGATCTTATGACCTAGACGACCAAGACAACCCATGAAATGAACCTAATATTGCGCTACATTCGCTATCTTCTCTATATTCGACCCAACAAGCCAACCTAATAGTATACTGCCCTTATGCGGTGCGATTTACGCGCATATGTAATTGCCGATTTTTCGCACTACACAAACTATCTTACATACAGAAGACAATTATAAATCAGTAATGAGAATTGTTACTGTGATATATAATCTGCCTCTTCTTGTAGTAAACTGTATTTTACATCATGCGAAAAATCGGCAATCACCTATGCGCGTGAATCGCACCGCATAATGGCAGTATGATATTGTGTTCATTCAATGGGTTGTCTTGGTTGGTCTACTCAAATAGGCAAATATTGCACTACATTCGCTATTTTCTTTATCTTCGTCTATTCGACCCAGCAAGCCAACCTAATAGTATACTGCCCTTATGCGATCCGATTCACGCACATATGTAATTGCCGAATTTTCGCATTACATAATACAGTAAAGAGGAAAATTATACATCAGTATTCAGTAATTAGAGTCATTTAGAATGCAATATTTGCATTTTTGTAACTGCTTAGGGGCATCGAGCTATTTTCGTACAGGTTTTGTTTGTTAGAATTTTCGAATATGTAGAATATAGTGATATATTCTCCATGCAAATTTTTTTTTTTTTCTACAATGTATGAGGTGACTTATCATTATCATTTTCCCTCCCTTCTCCTAGCTTGAATAGCCAATGAGAAGGCTTTGTCACAACTTAGCAACATCCCTAGCAACCAATAGGAAACTAGACTACCCCTTCACTATATAAGTGACGACATCACCCAGCAGCCATTTTGTGGTGTTGGATTTGTTGGAGCTTGGAGCTGTGTTATTTTGTCTGCTGTGCGTTTTATATAATCTTGATTTAATTTATAATCTAGTTAGTTAGTTTCAAGTAGTGATTAGGGAATAGTGTAGTTTAGTTTTATAGCTGATAGGGTCGAAATAATTTGAGGTAGTTTAGTAGTTTAGTAGAGTTAGGAGAAAAATATAGTTAGTGTTAGGGCCTAGTGTGGCAGATAGGGTTAAGTGTAGGGCATTGAGTTAGGTAGGTAGCAGATAGATAGATAGATAGTGCTTGATAGTTTAGGTTAGGTATTAGGGCTACAGTTAGGGAATAGTAAAGTTTAGAATTTTTCAGGGCAGCGTGTAGTTTAGGTTAGTTACTGATATAGTATAGTGTAGGGTCTATCTGTCTGTTTTGTCTGTCAGTTAGTGTCCGTCCAGTTAGTGTATTATTTTTTTGTTTTTTTTCCATTATTTGTTAATTTTAAAAAGTGTTTTAGTCTAAGTTAGTGTCTGTGTTTATTTTAAGAAAAAAAAAAATTGAAGTTTTATATGTTCTTTGTTTAGTCTAGTTCTGTCTGTCCTCCGTTAAAAAAAAAAAAAACTTTTTTTTTGTCTGTCTTAGGTTTAAAAACAATAAAAACTACAAAAAAAAGTTTATAGGTTTACGTGTTTAGTGTAGTTTTTTGTCTTACGTTAAAAAAAAACCCGTCTTGTAGTCTCTGTGTGTCAGTTACTGTTTGTGTTAGGTTAAATATTGAGTGTACGTTTTAAGTGTTTTGCATTTAGTGTAGTTTTGTTTGTCGTCCGTTAAGAAAAAAACGTTTTTTAGTCTGTCAGTTAGTGTCTGTCTTAGGTAAAAAAAAAAAAAAAGTTTTAAAGTTTTACGTTTTTTGTGTTTAGTGTAGTTTTGTCAGTCCTCCGTTTAAAAAAAAGTTTTTTGTCTGTCTGTTAGTTTAGTCTTAGGTTTGATAGCTTTACGTTTTTAGTGTCGTGTTACAGTTTTCGTCCATTCTTTTTTTCACCCATCGTCCCCACCCCAATAAAGTTTTCCCCTAATCCCCAGTATGAGTGCAGGCAGTCGTGGGCGTGGTCCGGGTAACAGGGGAGTTGGTTCCCGCGCTGGACCACTCCCAGCACGGGGCCGCTCATCAAGCCACGGACAGGCAGGCGCAGGTGGCAGGGGTGTCCGCCTGATCCGTGACTTTTTCACAAGTGGCAGGCGGCCCATAACTTCCCAGGATGCAGAGGCTGTCTTGGCTCTCGTGGCCGATTCGAGTGCCACGGAGTCCTCTGCCCCGGCTGCCAGCAACTGCAGCACACCGCCTCCTGTAGAACCAACCCCCAGCTCCCAAGAATTGTCCCTCTCATGTTTGAAGACTTTGAGACTGAGAGGGACATCTTGGGGAGGCAATGCAGGAGGCGGAAATACTGTTCAGCCCTGAGGATGGGCAGGACCTGTTGGAAGGGATTGGGGATGAGGAGGAGGAGGGGCCTATAAATCCCCTATGAGATCCCTTCCAACTGGTGCAGGTGGTGTTAGCCACACAACCCCTGCACCTATTCAGACCCAGGCGCCAGCAAGGGACAGCGGTGCCCGGTCAGGGGCTCCATGTCAGCTGTTCCCGTCAGTCCACCACAGGTTGGCCTTGAGTCTGACATATCAGGGGTGAAGAGGAGGGTGACCCGAATAGGTGCCACCTCCTTTGTCAGGTGACGGCAGCACCGATGAAGGTAGGCACCCGAGGCAAATGGTGCGCCAGGTCACCAGGAGCCCAGTGTCAGGGGCTCCACTGGTAGTGGCAGCAGGAGTAGGCAGCAGCCAGCTCCACCTGTGCGCACCGAGCCCGAACAGGCGCAAGCCAGCACCACTCCATCTGACAGGAGGTCTGTGCGGAAGTCGCCTGTTTGGGCTTTCTTCACCCTGGCAGCAGATGATGTCACAGTTGGCATTTGTAAGCTGTGCAATGCCAGGGTGAGGAGAGGGAGATCTATGGCTCGGCTGGGTACCACGGCCCTCAACCAGCACATCCGAGTCAACCACTGGCGGGAGTGGGAACAGATGCGGGGTGGTCAAAGCAGCAGCGCCACCAGCAGTGTGCAGTAGCTCCTGCCACTGTACTGCAGCCACCCCAACCCGTTCCACCAACTCATTCCCACTCCCCCGCTCCCTCTAATAGAGGTACTGGTACCGGCAGCCATAACTCTGCCTCCACTGCACCCTCCTCTGCCGTCCGGCGCCAGCCATCTATTGCAGATGCTTTTGAACACAGGGCGCCCTACGCCCCCGGGGACCATCGCGTGCGTTCACTCAATGGGCTCCTGGCAAGTGTTATCGCCCAACATCTGCTGCCTTACAATCTGGTGGATAGCAATCCATTTAGGCAGATGTTGGAGCAGGCCCAACCCAGATGGCGTGTCCCCAGCCGCCATTACTTTGCCAGGACCAGCGTCCCTGCCCTTCACCAGCACATTGTGTGGAATGTATCCCTGTCGCTGGATCATGCTGTCAGTGACAGGGTGCATCTCACAATGGATGCCTGGACCAGCAGGCATGGGCAGGGACGCTATATAAGCTTCACAGCCCATTGGGTGTCCCTCCGAGGCGCCGGGGAGGGATTGGCGGCATCTAATTTTGTGGTGCCGCCCCGGGGTGTCCAGGGGAGAACTGCTGCTCTCCCGCAAGCCACTGTCTCCACAGCTGCTGAGCCCCCCAGCAGGCGTCCCCGTTGCTACGCAAGTGTGGGGCACGTCCGCTGCCAGGCCGTGCTCCAGCTTGTGAGCTTAGGGGACCGGAGACACACTGGACCTGATGTTCTGTCCGCACTACAGGCTCAGGTTCAGAAGTGGCTGACACCCCGAAAGCTCCAAGCAGGTATGGTTGTCTGTGACAACGGCAGCAACCTACTCGCCTCCCTTCATGCTGGCAGTCTGACCCACGTGCCCTGCATGGCACATGTCCTCAACCTAGTGGTACAGAAGTTCCTTCGTACGTACCCAGGGTTGAGTGACATTGTGCTGAGGGTACGTAGGATTGCCAGCCACTTCAGACGCGTCCCTGTCCAAACTACAGAGGGACAACAGCCTGCCCCACCACAGGCTGATTGTGGACAGTGTGACGCGGTGGAACTCCACCCTCCACATGATGGAGAGGTTGTGGGAGCAGCGACGGGAGGTGAGGGAATACCTGCTGGACCTAGGCACTTCATGGCCATCACACCCACTCCCCTACATCACCAATGTGGAGTGGGGGCAGATACAGCAGGTCTGCCACGTGCTGGCCCCATTCGAGCAAGCGACAAAGATGGTCAGCGCGGAGCATGTCGGTCTGAATGACGTGCTCCCCCTAGTGTTCCTGCTGGACAGGACACTAGATCACCTGCTCGAAGCTGGAGAGAGTGCCTTGGTGGAGCAAGATGAGGCGGCCTTGCTCCACCAGGCCCAGGACGAGGGTGGGGCATCTCCGACCGGGAGCAGCAGCAGGAGGACCAAGAGGTCATGGTCCCGGGCAGTCGTGAAGAGTCACAGCGGGCTGTGCTCTTCCCCATGGCTGCCCATATGCTGCGATGCCTCCGGAGGGACCCCCGGATCAAAAATTTTAAGGAGAGGGAAGACATTTGGTTGGCCACCCTTTTAGACCCTCGCTGCAAGGGGAAACTGGAGCAGTTCATCCCAGCCAGCAGGAGGCAGGCCCGTCTCGAAAAATTGCGGGCCTGTCTTATCCACCAGCTGGAAGAGGCAAACCCTCGGCCTCAAGCTCCAGTTCTCCCCGCCCATCTCACCCAGCAGGCGGCTGGCACCAGCCGAGTATGTGACCTTCTGGGTGAGATGAGGCTCTTCTACCAGTCTGCGCGACCCAGTACCAGCAGCATCAGTCACCACCAGCGGCTGGCCCGCATGGTGGCAGACTACATGGGGTCGGTCGGTGCTTCTGACAGCATGACCACCGACGACC
Source organism: Bufotes viridis (assembly GCA_033119425.1). Lineage (NCBI taxonomy): Eukaryota > Metazoa > Chordata > Amphibia > Anura > Bufonidae > Bufotes > Bufotes viridis. The sequence goes on from CM065589.1 coordinate 358,667,957, forward strand.
CCATGGAGTACTGGGTTGCCAGGCTGGACACCTGCCGTGAGCTCGCTCAGTATGCGCTGGAGTTACTATCTTGCCCTCCCTCCAGCGTACTGTCTGAGCGGGCATTCAGCGCGGCAGGTGGGGTGGTCACGGACAAGCGGACCCGTCTGTCCACAGACTCCGTGGACAGACTCGCATTCGTTAAGATGAAAGACTCCTGGATCGGCAGTGACTTCATGGCCCCCGCTGTCGGTTCAGGGCGCTGAAGGGTCCCTTGTCCATCCCTCTCCTTTGCTCTCCCTCCCAAATTCCGTTGTTTTTTAATTGTTCCCTCTGTTTTTAACTTTATATGAATTACATTTTTTAGTTATTTATTGATATTTATTTGATCGATATTTTTTGTCTAGTTTGTATCATGTATATATTAATTTAATTTTTTAATTATGAATTTGTTTTGAACATGTTGAGTTACATTTGGGCCTTTAAACATAATGTCTGCTGTTGCCTGTGCTGCTGAATTTGGCCAAGCTACATGTGGCCATGATAATAGACCACTTCTGAAATCCTGTTTGGGAACTGAGAACATGACCAAGCAGACAATCCTTTACAGTTTAAACACTCCCCTACGAAATTCTCCCCTCTGCCTGTGATTAAATTACTTTACACAATGGGTTGATGTAATTATCACAGGCAGGAGAATACATAGTTTTAAACAATGTCTTCTGTCCTGGAGACAACAGAGGAGTCATTCAATTATCTCTCAGGACAAAGGGAAATCTCCAATACACATGTGGGGACAATGGGACAGACATCACTATTTAATACACAATGTCTCACCCTTTACAGTACACACAGACATTTAACATATCCCCAGATGGCTTGGATCTGAGCGCTCAATATATCCAAACAGCGCTCAGATGCCACAAACACAGTCAAATCACCATGTGGTTTAATTTTAGCATGGGCTAATGAGAGGGGCCATAATCCTGGGTCAAGATCAAGAAGCTGGCAACAAGGCTTCTCAAGCACCCATTGGCCAGGTTGGTTCCGCCACACTGCCGTTGATCCCACTGCCGTTGATGCTGCTGCATGTCATGAAAATTTTGACTTACATTTGATCCTTTTAACATAACGTCTGCTGCTGCCTTTGAAGCCAAATCGGGCCAAGCTAGATGTTGCCCTGATAATACACCACTCCCTAAATCCTGCCGTTGATGCTGCTGCATGTCATGAAAATTTTTAGTGACATTTGATTGCACAGGGAATAATCATAGAGTCCAGACCTTCACACTTTTTTTTTATAGTAAAATTTCGATTGGGTTATTTAATTTTGTATTATAAACTGGAAGTTTACTTACCTGCCAGTGCATGCCGTTATTCTGCCTAGTTACAAATGGAAACTTATGAGTCAGCATTCTAGTACTGTGTTAATTCTAGATGCTGTATGTCCTGATCGTGTGTAGACAACCATCATGGACCTGATTTTATCTTTTGCACTTTAACAAGTATAGAATTATGAATTCTCTTAACCTGGTTTGCATGTTTCGTATTCTCGCATGTGCTCAGCTTCTTTATGTATTGTCAATATTTCGACATAAAAATATTAATTTAAATAATCTTTTTAAAAAGACATTTTATCTAGCGTTGTTTGGCTTCATTCACAAAATGAAATGATTTTACTTTATTTTGTTATTTTTTTATTTTAAATTAAGTGTGGTTTGGGGTGGCTATGTTGTGGTTCACGCTGTAGCACGGTGTGGACCGCATGTGGCCTTCCCTTGTCAAAAGGTCTTGTGCAGTTGGCATTGTACAGGACTGATTGATGAACCTACGAAAATTTATATATTTTATTATTATTATTTTTTTTTTGTTGTCACACAGATTTAGGATCCAACACGGTGTTGTCTGTCGTTCTGGGAGGGATGGCTGACTTCCGTGTTGACCTCTCTACATGGTTGGGTGTGACTGGCGTTATACTCCGTGTGGAAATCCGGTTTTGTGAATGGAGCCGTGTAGCAACATGTAAATATGTATAGGTACTTTTCTTGTTTATGTCACTTATTGGCAATTATGTAATAAGGATTTGCACATGCTAATTATATATAACCACTGCTTTAAGATTTTAAGTATAAACTGTGTACTATATGATGTTCTTGGAGACATGTCACCGGTTAGAGAATTCATATAATCATAGTCATGTAATCAATCATATGTTTCTATGTGTACGGCGGAAGCAATGCTACAACATGCAAATTATTAAAAAATTGGACGCTATCGAAGAACCATGCTGGTTAGTTCTTACCCCTACCATTTTATTGTTCCAACATTGTTCCTTTTTTTTTTTTTTTTTTTCATCTTTAAAAATACAATCCATCAAGGACAACAACACAAGAACATACCTAACCTAATTTTATGTATAATATTAAACTGTACAACAATGTGATTAAAATTATGAGAAACCCCTCTTAAACCATCACCTATATTCTCCCAATCCGGGGAGCCCAACTCAAACAGTAAATCAGACCAGGATCTCTGTCCTGGGGAAAGACAATAAAAAAAAAAATGTTTCATCAGGTGTCTATAACATTGTGAGAGTTTTACTTTCATGCTACCTTTATTACTAATCATGTTGTGCAAAAATTCAGGAGTGTCTATATTAAGTGAATGACTAACAGCAGTGCTAAAAAGTGCAGACCTCAATTGAAAATAGGCATACCATGCCACCTCACCTACATTTAACTTTTGTTTTAGCTCCATAAGCGACAGGATTTGTCCATCCCTGACCACCTGATGCACGTATTGAATATTTTTCATCCTCCAATATTGCCAACAATTTGAGTCATCTAAGTTCAGAAGCTTTTGATTATGCCATAATGGGGTAGGAATAAGTAATGCCTCCACTTTAAACCAACTCTTTATGACTAACCAAGCTTTTGTAGCCATTCTGCAGAAAGGTTTAAATCCGGTCTGTGTATTAATTAAATAATCGGACTCTAGTACTGTATAGAAATCGAAAAAACCTGAATCTCTTACCAGTTTTCTACAGAAATGGCTATTTTCCCAATCATTAAAAAAATTAAGTTGAGAGGACACATAATAACCCCTAAAATAGGGGAGGTTAAGACCTCCCCGATTGTAGGGCATAGAAAAATAAAGCGCCTTTAATCTCACACGCTTCCTCCCCCATAGCAAGTCGTTAATCATCCGCTCTATCAATCTAAAATATTTGTCTTCAATCCATACAGGCGAATTACGTAGAACATAGAGAACCTGGGGCAGCACCACCATTTTTATTAAAGAAATTCTGTCTGCTCTTGCGGGCAGAATTTTTTGCCATACCTTAACTTTAGATCTAACTTTTAATAGTGGGGGAAACAAGTTAAATTTTAAGTAATCTTGAATTTTGGCAGTTACTGTTATCCCCAAGTATTTCATAGTCAGATATTAATAACCGATTTGTACTAGTGTTCTCCATCATTCCTCGGATTTCATCTACCGGGAGAAGAACAGTTTTCTCCCAATTAACTTCAAAGCCGGAAGGAACAGAAAATAGATTGGCCAACTCCATTATTCGAGGGAGTGTGGTTTCTGTCTGATGAATAAAAAACAAAATATCATCTGCATAAAGAGATATTCGATCCTGCATCCCCATTACACCAAAGCCAGACACTTTCAAGTCCTGCCTGATACTAGCTGCAAGAGGTTCGATATAGATATTAAATAAAAATGGTGACAGAGGACAACCTTGACGGGTGCCTCTTCCTAATACAAAACTCTCTGTAAGCGTATCATTAATCTTAATCCTAGCTGCCGGGCATTTATATAACAACTGCACCATCGCCATAAACTTAGGCCCAAAACTCATCTTTTTCATCACCTCCCAAAGGAACCCCCACTCGACTCTGTCAAACGCCTTAGTGGCATCCAGTGACAGAATAGAGTGGGCGCCGTTCCCAGGCGATTGAATATTAGTAAAAAGCCTGTGTAAATTATGGTGGGTGCCCCTTTTTGGCATAAAGCCATTTTGATCTGGATGAATAACAGACGACATCACCCCAGAAAGCCTCCTAGCCAGAATTTTTGATAATATCTTAACATCCGAATTTAATAAGGAAATGGGTCTATATGAACTCAGATCGATCGGATCTTTATCTTTTTTAGGGATTAGAACTATCAGGGCTTCCATCATGGACTGTGGTAGGCCCCCTCCCTGTAAGGCTTGAGAGAATACCTCCAGTAGATGAGGAAGAATATCCCTGTACTTCCGATAAAATTCATAGGGAAGACCATCTAGCCCTGGTGATGAATTCCCAGAAATGGAGTTTAAGGCCTCCTGGATCTCCAACAGAGACAGTTCTCTTTCCAAACAATTTTTTTGGGCTTCTGTTAACAACGGAAACGAGATTTTATCCAGGAACTGCCTCGCCAGGTCAGGTGATAATCCAGGAGAAGCTCTATATGTCTGAGAAAAATATTGCAGAAAGATATCTTTGATTCCCTCTGAATCTGTTATAACTACACCATCCAAATTACGAATCGAAGTAATGGCTTTCTTTTTCTTATCCTGTTGTAAAATTATTCTGGCTAGGAGCTTACCAGGACGTCCAGACTCGGAGAAGTACTTTTGCCCCTTAAAAAACAACCTATGGTTTGCTTTCTCCATTACTAAGTCTTCCAGGGAGCTACTAGCCTTCTGCATCTCTTTTTTATTATCTTCGGTAGGTTGGTCAATAAAACGCTCTGTTGTGGATGCCACGGTCCTAGACAATTCCTCCTCCCTTTTCCTAAATGATTTCCTCACAGCAGTGATTTCACTTATAAGGACCCCCCTCAAATATGCTTTCAAGGCGTCCCAAACTATATTAATTCTAGCAGAGGGAAGATTCACTTCCCAGAAAGAGGATACATATACTTTAATAGACTTATAGTTATCCATAATGGTAAGCCAATATGGATTCAACCTAAAACCAAGCTCCCTTTTATCGTTATTCTCCCCAGTACAAACCTCAATAGATACAGGTGAGTGATCTGAAACTGTTCTTACTCCATAACGTATCCTTCTAATGTTGTTCAGATTCCTCTCATTAGTAAATGCTAAGTCAATCCTAGACAATGCTCTGCCCCCCCTACTATCACAAGAGTATACCCTCTTTCCTCCGCCAAGATGTTCCCATATATCCACCAATCCAACCTCCAAGCAAAACTGAGGCAATGGAGAATTAAAGCTGTTCCTTCCCACATCTGCATCTAATGTCAGCCTGTCCTTTTTAGGATCCATAACAGAGTTAGTCTCCCATCAGTACAAGCCGACATTCTGGTTTCTTTTCCAAAAAACGCAATAGTTGGGTAAGTGGATACATAGAAAATGGCGGAGGTATGTAGAAAAAGGCGAGAATATAGCTGTAACCATAAAGCCTACCATACAAAAAGATAAATCTACCCTGGTCGTCTATGTAAGAGTCTATTAAAGTAAAATCTATAGAGTTATGAATCAGGACTGATACTCCCCTAGAGGCACTATTAAAGGTTGAGGGATAGGATTGAGAGTACCAACCCATCGTCAAACGGGTCACTGTCTCATCAGTGAGATGAGTTTCCACTATACAAATAATTGCAGGAAGGTATCTCTTTAATGCATCGATAATAGCTTGCCTCTTAGCCCTTTCTCCAAGGCCTCTGACATTCCAGGAGACGATTCTAACTGACATTAATTAAAGAGAAGAGAAAAAAAAAAAACCTTCCCTGCAGGGCAATACCCATCCCCTCTCCCCCCCTCTGTTGGTCCACCCGATCTAGTCAGCGAACCTCTATCCTCCGGCCATCCCCTCCCCCTCCGTCCCTTCCGTTGCTTCTTTTCAAATCATTTTGTTTCAGAGAAATATTTCATATGCCCAATTGTTCCATCCAGTCCATCACTTGTTGCGGTTGTTCAAAAAATTGGGAAGTCCCATTGTAAATCACTCTGAATTTCGCTGGATACTGTAGGGAGTATTTAATATCTTTGGATGCCAAGCGTTTCTTTATCTCAATAAAACTTCTTCTTTTTTCTTGAGTCTGCCTAGCAAAGTCGTGGAAAAATAGCAATTTTGTGCCCTGATGGGCAATAGGCGAGCATTCTCTGGCTCTTCTCAGTATCATATCTCTGTCCATCGACAATAGTAGCTTTATTAAGATAACTCGCGGCGGTCTCCCAGGGATGGGTTTCCCCCCTGGAATCCGGTGGGCTCTTTCTATTTGAAACATAGGCGAGAAGTGCTCGCTGCCCAGGTTTTCTTTAATTAGATCCTTCAGCTGCTCCACCAACTGTCGACCTTCAATTCCTCCTGGAAATCCAACTATGCGGATATTGTAACGCCTTAATCTGTTTTCAAGATCCTCCAACTTATTTTGTAAAGGGGAGTTCTCAAGAGCCAGGGAAACAGTCTTAGTTTTTAACATGACAGTATCTGTTTGCAAGGAGTCGACCATTTTTTCCACCTTGGAAACTCGCTCGCGGATTTTTGTCAGTTCATCTCTTATCAGGGATATATCACTCTGCATAGACCCCAACTGGATAGACATTCCCTGCATAAGAGTACCATTATTTTTAACCGCACACAGGATTTTTTCCAAAACTAGAGGGTGGTGCTCAATTTCTGTTGGCATTAGCAGACTTTCCTCCCCTACTTCCTGGCCCACCTCTGAGGATCCGTCCTCGGAGACTTCTTCGGCTTGGGGGCTCTAACCACTTTTCTAGGATTAACACACGGTTTCCCATTGGGTAAATCCTTTTCATTTAGAGAAGGAGATTTAAAAAATTTATCAATTTTACTGTCTAGGGTCTTAGACCCTGGCTTAATTCCAGAAGAGTCAATTGAGCGCCGCTTTGGAGCCATTTCTTATTTAAAGTCTTTTTTTTACCTTAGTGTGTTTTATTCGTTTATGTTCATTTATATTCATTTTTTCTTTCTCTTTTTTTTTTTTTATTTTTATTTTTTTTCCTTCAATGATTTCTTTTTGGTTTTTTTATTTTTTAAGGAGTTTAAGAAAGCTCTCCTTTTCCTTTTTTTTTTTTTTTTTTTTTTTGTCCTGTGCTTACAGTGTCCAAGTGAGCAATTCCTGGGGCCCCAAGCAGGGCACCTAGATATATACGAACAAAAGTAGATACAGTACACACGCTCCTTATTAGATTTCTCACGTGTCGGATGTCTGTAGAATCCCAGGCGTCGTCACTTAGCAGATCCAATTCCAGGAAGGGACAGGCAGCACAGCCCAGCACAGCGGACGAGCAGAAGCTGACACACACCTGGACACCAAGGGAAGACAGCGCGTCCAGCAGTGGAACGGAGGAGCAACAGAATGGAGAGAACAAGGAGAGGGGCTGAGGGGGACCCAGGCAGACACGGTCCAAGCAGGAGGAGGCAGCATTTCAGCGTCAGGAACGGAACGAAGGAGCCGCAGAGCGGAGAGGACCGAGGGGAGGACCGAAGGAGAGCCAGGCAGTCGCAGCAGGAGAGGAAGTCCACCAAGCCACACCAGGTCGCGTTAGCAGGAGAGGAAGAGGGACGGAGACAACCAGCGGCAGGCAGCAAGCGGGAGGTAGGATGTAGGATAAAAACACAGAGGGAGGCTCCACCGAGGCTTTCGCTAAGCAGGCAGCATGCTTCGTCGGCGTTCACTCAAAGTTCCCGCTGCATTAGAGACGGGGAGGGAGGGAGAGCGTGGGGGGAGAACGCGACGCGAGTGTTCACATCATCACGCCCTTGTAAATTTGTTGATTTGTTTTATATTTATGATAATAAGATTGTAAAGAAATTTTTTGAATTAGTAAAAGTTTATAATTTTGCTAATTTTATAAATCAAACAAGGTTTTTTGTAGGTATTATTACTCTGTTCAAGTTTTGTATTTTAGTAGTTAATTGTTTGATGAAAAAATACATTTATTATTCACGATAATTTGAAATTTATGTTACTACATAAAATAATTTAGTTACTAGGGAAATTAACCAAAAAATTTATTTTGAATGTAACTCTGGACTATTAGAATGCTTTGCTTTGTACTTAATATTTAATACAAAACCATTACCAATGACTACTACTATCGTGATCCATTTGAGTTGTGTAGGCCTCATACTACCCTATTTCTATATACCTGCGGATGCTGTATGTCAGGATACTGATTAGTTTGGGAATGTACTCTAGGGGCCTTCACTAAAAAATAAATGTTGAACCATTATAATGAAAACTTTAAAGTTTTTTAATAAAAAAAAAAATAAACAATATAATTACAAAAAAATAAAATAAAACTATTGCAAAGATGTTATTAGGGCAATGCCCTCATAGCTTTCACCATCTTTTGTAAATCCCCCCACGTCCTTGGCATTCTTCTCCTCCATTTTTCTCATGCCATCCGAGAAATGGAGCTTCATCTCCCGCATCTTCCAGAGATGATGCTCCCGGAAGGCCTTCATTTCAGCCTGTTGCTCCCTCTGCATCTTCTGGATTTTTAAATCCATTTGTTTTAATACTGTAAAAAAATAAAAACAATAAATAAAATAGACGGTGTCGTTTCTGAAGAAACCACATGATGTTGGCTTAAAATCTGATTGGCTGTTGGTGGCTCCACCCACTTTTTTGAATTTTAATCCCAGTCCTCCAGTGACCAACTTTGCAAAGTTTGAAGACTGTGACAATAAAAGTCTAAGAGCAGTGGCAGTTTGATTTCCCACCTTTAAACAAATGCCTGAAATTTGATTGGACAGTGTAGACTCCACCCACTTTTTTTTATAAATTTTAATCCCAGTCACCTAGTAACCCACAGTGCCAAGTTTGGGGACCCTGGCTTAAATATCGTGGGAATGACAACTTTTAACGTTTTCACACTGAAGTCAACAGTGAAAATTTGTTTGGTTGTTTGTGGCTCTGCCCACTTTTTTATGTCCCCCAAATTTAACACAAATTTTCAGGGTGACCCCATGAATAAGTGACACAAGTTTGGTGACTTTAACTTGAAAGCTGAAGGAGTGACAAAACCTAATAGTTTTCCTATGAAAGTCGATTGGACAAAATGGGGTCTCCGGGGGGCCGCTCCAGGGGCCCGGACATGGGGATTGGTTAACAAAGCACAAGCAAAGTTTGTTAATTGTACTCCTAAAACTGTGGGAGGAGTAGCGTATAGAAAATAGCTAAATTTTCATTGGCCAATGGTATCTCCGCCCACGTTGGGGTGCCCCCCCCCAAATATACCCGTTTATTTGGGTTGACAACAACAATATCTGGTCTGAGTTTGGGGAATAATCATGGCTGCTCGGTATGTCTCAATGGGAATGTATACCTCGGTGAATCAGTACACCTGTAACTATAGGTTTCAGGGAGGTTTTCTTTAGAAATTATTTTGGGCCTGGGTTTTAATAGTCAGAGACATTGGGTGGGACAGGTCACACCTGTACTACATCTTGCGGTTTTCATAACATTGTGGTTAAAAAGGCTGGTAAAGTACAGTTTGGCTAGGCGATTGGAACGCAGAACAATCTTAGAGGGGAACCAGACCTCTGGAAGACTGTAAAGAGTGTTGAGATAGTACTTCTTTGTTATCCGGCTTGTACCGAACTGTAAGTGTGGGACTATAGGTTCTCCGATATGTGTGGGCTCAAGAAAGATTATTAGTAAAGCTTTAACAAGCCTATTGTTTGCTCCAAAAAAGGGTGTCTATGGTGAAGACTAAACTGACACGTGTGTGTGTGTGAACAGTGAGTGAGTGAAAACAGCCACAGCACATACTTACTCTCCTTGTGGGGGGTGGTGATCAGCTCCTCATCTTCTTCCTCCTCCTCCTCCTCCTCCTCGTCCCCGTTATCACCAACTTGAGGGGGTGAGGCGGGTTGGGGTGAGGGTCCACCCTCCGCTTCTGCCTCTGACTCCTCTGGGGGGCTAGGGGCATGAAGATGCCCTGAGGGTCCGGCCTCCTCCTCCTCCTCTGACGCAGAGACCTCCCACACCTGCTGCTGTCTGCAGGCAAAGGAACACCTATAATAACAAATTTTACTACTTTTAGAAAAAAATCTAAAAACAAAAATGTACAGATGCTTTACATTACTTTTGTATCTTAATTCCAACACTCAGTAATCATTATATCTGGGCATTTCTCGTCCCGTATTTCGCGGATTCTTTCCACGTGCCTCCTTTTCATATCTGACCATTTTTTTTAAAATGGCCAGACGCTGGTGTTTTTTGCCGAACTCCGTCCAGAGCTCATAGACGAGCCTGCGCACAATGGCCATCTTCTCTGCATGGGAGCGGGTGAGGTCATACCCCTTCTCCAACATGCGCTGCAGTATAAAAAAAAGCATATAATCAGATTTTATAACGGTAACTTTAAATCTAATATTTCACTTTCAAACACTAATAATGTTTGGTGGTTGAGATGATGAATAAATGTTGGTGACTATGGTTAAGGCAGCGCATGGCGAGAGGTTCCCCGGGCTTAAACTATGACATGCAGATGTTTCAGTTAGACTGTCTCTCGCCGTGCGCTGCATTGCTGCTGCTGTACCGCCGCCCCCGCCACCATTATAGTCAATAGGGACGAAGCGTGGGAGAACTAGCGGCAGTACACATCCGACAGGCTGTTAATCCCCCTGGAATAGTCAGACGTGCTTCCCTGCCGCTAATGTGAAAGTCGCCTAATCTTATTTTTTTTTTAAATTTGGGATTGTGTTGAAATTGTTTGTGTGTGTAGTCTGAGATATTGGATATTGGCCATCTGAGGAGAGATGTACCCGTCTAGTGAAGTGACGGTACGGGGTGTAAGGCTGGCTCGCCTCCCCGTGGTGCACCCTGGGTAACGCTAAATGAACCAGCAAATACTGAATGTCAAACATTACTTCTCCTGGCCAACGGGACACTTATTAGAATCTATATACTAGGCATCCTCAAACTGCGGCCCTCCAGGAAACTTCGGCCCTCCTGCTTTTTCCAAACTAAAAATCACATCATTCCATGACATCCTACAGCTATCATCCTATAGTGGGGCATCATGGGAGTTGTAGTTTTACAACAGCTGGAGGGCCGCAGTTTGAGAATGCCTGCTATAGACTGAGTGTTGGGGGTGGGGGGTGGTCAAAGGTGGTGTGGGTTTGAGGGGGGGTCTGGTGGTATGTAGTGGTGGGTATATTGTGTGAGGCGGAAGATTAGATGTGCAATGTGAATCATATATAGATTTATCTGCTATCCTTTTTTTTTTTTTTTTTTTTTTTTTTTTTACCATTAGAAAACGTGGTGTGGTGTTAAACAAGCAGGATATGCTCGAACCCACATGCGGTCGTGCATATATATATATAGGGGAGCACATCCTGCACTTGTAGTCCGTTGCTGATGGCGATCAACAGCAAAAAATGCATGTGGCGAAACCAACCGCGCCACTGGGTTTTGGAGGGGACAGATTGCGAGCCTCTTGCCCCAGGATTATGGGCCCTCTCATCAGCCCACGCTAAACTTAAACCCCATGGAGATTTGACTGTGTTTGTGGCATCTGAGCGCTGTTTGGATATATTGAGCGCTCAGATCCAAGCCATCTGGGGATATGTTAAATGTCTGTGTGTATTGTAAAGGGTGGGACATTGTATATTGAATAATGATGTCTGTCCTATTGTCCCCACGTGTGTATTGGCGATTTCCCTTTGTCCTGAAAGATAATTGAATGACTCCTCGATTGTCTCCAGGGCAGAAGACATTGTGTATTCTCCTGCCTGGGATGATTACATTAACCTGTGTAGGGTAATTGTATCACAGGCAGAGGGGAGGGATATGCTGGGGGTGTCTGTATTGTCCCATTGTGTGTGATTGGCCTCTGTATCCCGTGTCGCAGTCTTCCTTCTGGTCCCCTAGGGGAGTGTCCACCAGGTGGGAGAACTGCATAAATACCGGGCAGGTAGCCCTCAATAGAGAGAGAAGAATTCCTGTTTAACCATTAATACGGAGCCTCGTCTCGTGTTTGGGGGGAATTGCTACGTCGGAACGTTCTCTTGCCTGTTCCAGGAAAGGAGGACTTCGTATGGTTCCAGTTCGGTGGATTCCAGCGGTTGTGGGTTGCTGTGCTCTTCGCCAGGGGAATCGCCCGAATGGTATTAACCCTCACTATACCGGGTTATACCGTAACAATGCATACAATGGAAGATGCCAGGAACGGACTACAAGTACCACAATAACCATCCTACATACGATAACAATAATGTGGAGAACAATCAAAAACATAACCATAGCAAAGACTGGCTGGCATCTTCCACTGTATGTATTTTTTTGCTGTTGCTTGCCATCAGCAACGGATTTCCGGCATCAGGATCCCCTGGGCAACCGTAGAAGGCAGGTCCCGATGCCATGCAAGGCATTGGGCAGCCTCTGCACGGCATCAGTCTGCCTTCTCACACATCGCGTCCCCGTCACAGCAGCACGGGGACCCGATGCGCTCGTTCACTAACCGAAAAACACTTCTATGTTGCGGTCAGCGCTGACCGCGACATAGAAGGGTTTAATCCGCCAGCATCGCTGTAAACAGCGATGCCGGCGGATACAGCAGGGACCTGGCTATCAGGGACTGCCGTACCCCTGCAGTGATTGGTCAGGCGCAGCTCCTGCACCTGCCCGATCATCTAGCCGTGCATGCACAGCGTTTTGCGTTAAGGTGTTAATGACAGTGAACTCCACAATGCCCGTCCCTTTAATAGTGGCCCCTGCCCCCCATGCATGTAGCAGTGTAGTTTTTTTGTCGTCATACATGATATAAATGAACATTTAAGGACCTGAAAACTATTGAAACCCGTGATCACTCGTTATGGCAACCTGGGGACATGTGAGCTTCTATTGGCTGATAAGGGACATGTGACGTGTGGATGGCAGTTGGGGGCTTGTTTTTGCTAATGCAGGTCATTTTTGGGGGAATATCTCAGAAATAATACGTCCTATAGAGCTGAGCCACAGTCTAAAACCTTCCCATACACCTGATGTACCCGTCTGCCAAACTTAGTGAAGATCGGTCCAGTCGTTTCGTCGGCCATAAATAACAGACAGAAACTCATTTTTATATATATAAGAGATCAGTAGATATTAATGATTTGGGGCAAAAAGTATTGTTTTTGAAAGCCAACAATACTTGTTTCCACAAATCATTTCTATGTAAGCACTGCAGTAAGCAAACTATGTGAAATGAGATTTTATATGTATTGCAAAAATGTGAGAATGTTTTATCTCCATAAACATTTGAATGTTACAAGCGTCACATGTACTTATAGCTGTAATGTAATGTTCAATAACTTACTGTAATCAGGATATCCTCCTCCTCTTTTGTAAAGTTGCTGCCCACCATCTTTATTCGCATGGATCGCATGCACAACAAGAAAACGTGTTGGAACTGCTCCCAGGAAGAAGCCACGCCTGTATGTGCGCATGCGCACAAACACGCGCACGAGCACATACGAAAAAGTTGGTATTGACACCTAACTTGAACAATAACATCTGTACGCACACGAATGTTTATATGGAAATTATTCGTATTAAAGTCGCGTTGTACAGCTACAGAACTACTAATACAATTGGCTTGTTCGAATTAACGAATATGGTGAATGCGAATATATCGCTATATTCTATTCGCGAATTCAAAAAATGCATTTGCAATAGGAAAGTTGCCTATATTGACACTCAGCTCCAAGTTGGATGCGTAATGCGAAAAAAAATTTTTCACCAATGAACAGAATATGAAGTTAAACACTTCTAAGTAAGTATTCTGATTGTTGAAAAAACAAAAAAATGGTAATTTTTTTTCGCAATGCGCATAAAACTTAGAGTATTCGTTCATGTTTGCAAGCCATTAGGAGATATGCATTTATATAAGAAGTTCAATTCGCATAAAATATTCGCATATGCGAATAAAGTATTGGCATATCAGCGCGATTAGGTTAATAATGGCGAATATTCGATTTCAACGAATATACATTTGAATATTCGCGATATATATCGCAAATTCGAATATGGCACCTCCCGCTCATCACTATTCTCCAGTGGTGGGTGATATGACGCATGATTCCTTGCTGTGGGACCTCTCTCCTCTGTCTGGGTGCTCGGCCCGAAATAACTGAAGTGGCCTTCTCCACTGGTGGGTGATATGATGCATGATTCCTTGATGTGGAACCTCTCTCCTCTGTCTTGGTGCTGGGTCCGAAATAACTAAAAGTGGCCTTCTCCGCAGGTGGGTGATATGACGCATGATTCCTTGCTGTGGGACCTGTATCCTCAGTCTGGGTGCTGGGACGAAATAACTGAAAGTGGCCTTCTCCAGTGGTGGGTGATATGACGCATGATTCCTTGCTGTGGGACCTCTCTCCTCTGTTCTGTTGCTGGGTCCGAAATAACTGAAAGTGGGCTTCTCCAGTGGAGGGTGATATGACGCATGATTCCTTGCTGTGGGACCTCTCTCCTCTGTCTGGGTGCTGGGTCCGAAATAACTGAAAGTGGCCTTCTCTAGTGGTGGGTGAAATGACGCATGATACCTTGCTGTGGGACCTGTATCCTCAGTCTGGGTGCTGGGCCAAAATAACTGAAAGTGGTCTTCTCCAGTGGTGGGTGACAGGGCGCATGATACCTTGCTGTGGGACCTCTCTACTCTGTCTGGGTACTGGTTCAGAAATAACTGAAAGTGGCCTTCTCCAGTGGTGGGTGATATGACGCATGATTCCTTGCTGTGGGACCTCTCTCCTCTGTCTGGGTACTGGTTCAGAAATAACTGAAAGTGGCCTTCTCCAGTGGTGGGTGATATGACGCATGATTCCTTGCTGTGGGACCTGTATCCTCTGTCTGGGTTGTGGGGCATAAATAACTGAAAGTGGCCTTCTCCAGTGGTGGGTGATATGACGCATGATTCCTTGCTGTGGGACCTCTCTCCTCTGTCTGGGTGCTGGGGTCGAAATAACTGAAAGTGGCCTTCTCCAGTGGTGGGTGATATGACGCATGATTCCTTGCAGTGGGACCTCTCTTCAATTGATATTGGTTAAATTTTATTTATTTTATTTTAATTAATTTCCCTATCCACATTTGTCTGCAGGGGATTTACCTACATTTTGCTGCCTTTGGCAGCCCTCTAGCCCGTTCCTGGACTATTTTACAGCCTTTTTAGTGCCTAAAAGTTTGGGTCCCCATTGACTTCAATGGGGTTCAGGTTTAAGATAAATTTTGGGTCGAGTTCGGATCCCGAACCCGAACATTTTCGAACTTGAACTTCCAGGTGTTCGCTCATCTCTAGTAGGGAGAGGACAAGAGGAAGGAGATGAGGATACAATCTATTTCATAATCTTCAACTTGCAAGTAACTTTTAGACGACAACTCCACCTTTTGACTATATGGGGTAATGTATACTCCCTGATAGACTTCTCAGGGCTCTTTCATATTTAAAGGGGTACTCACATCCTATATAGGGATGGCTAGAGATGAGCAAATCGAAGCTGACGAAGTGGAATTCGATCCGAATTTCAGGAAAAATGTAATTTGGACTAAATACAAATTTCCAATTTGTGGTAACGAATCACATTTTTCTTAAATTGGCTGCTGCACATGTGAGAACATGGAGAAAGAAAGGTGTGAAGGTGGGATCACCCAGACTGACATGCATGATGCAGCCAATCAGCAGCCAGCCAGCCCTGTGATGTCACAGCCCTATAAATACGGTGGCCATCTTAGATTCAGACATTTTCCAGCGTTCTGAGTGCAGGGACAGATGTGAGAAGGCACTAGGGACAGCAATTGGAAAAAACTCATTGTAAGTTCACTTCTGCAGCTATATGTGGTGAAAGCATTCAGTGTCCTATTTCACTACAAAACAAAAAATATATACGCAGTACACTTTTGCATTTATTTGTGGTGAAAGAGTTTAGTGGCCTATTTCAGCACAAAACGAAAAATATATTCTCAGTTCACTTCTGTAGCTATATGTGGTGAAAGCATTTAGTGGCCTATATCAGTATAAAAAGAAAAATATATAACCATTTCACTTCTGTAGTTATTTGCGGTAAGTGTTTAGTGGCCTATTTCTGTAAAAAACTGAAAAAAATATACGCACTTCACTTTTGCATTTATTTGTGGTGAAAGAGTTTAGTGGCCTATTTCAGTACAAAAAGGAAAAATATATATGCATTTCACTTCTGCAGTTAATATTATTTCAGTAGAAAAACAAAATATATTCAGCGTTCACTTTTGCAGTAATATTTGTGGAAAAACTTTTTGTGAAGCATTTCCTTAGAAAACGATACATTTATTCTCCCTTCAGTGCCGTAGTTATACATGGTAAAGCCTTTACTTGCACATTTGAGTAGAAAACTAAAAATGTATTCTTATAAAAATGTATCCTTATTAAGGAGGGCTTCACGGAAGCAGCGGCAGTAGCAGTCAGTCAGTGCGTAGTTTTGTCGGTAAACTCACCTACTCTGCTGTGTGGCAGTTTTTTGTATAGACTCCGGAGGAGGTGAACATGACCATACGTAGAATCTGTGGGCTGAAGGTGAAGTGTGCCCAGTTTGCCAATGTTTGCACCACAGCCCTGCGTCAACATATGAAGCGTCACCATAAAGTGTCCTGGGAAAACCGTGGCTCCAGTGTGGTGGTCCAGCATGCGCAGCAAGTGCAACCTCTGCATAAAACAGTGGCATGCCACACCCGAATTCAGGCAGTCAAGGCTCCACCACCACAGCTGAAGGGAGCTGTCTGTGGTTCCCATCGTCAGCTGGTCCTGATGCTCCTGCTCCTACTACTCATTGGCAGTCATTCCATCAGCAATTAATCACCGAAGCGATTGCCAAGATGCACGCATCTAACAGCACAGATGCTGAACCTGCTGCTGTTCAAGTTGCTGGTGCTGCAGTCCCTCCCTTTCCAAGTGGTGGACTCTGCACCTTTCAGAGAACTAAGCTTTTGGCGAGCCGAGGTGAAGAGTCCCGAGCCTTGTGACATATTTCGGTCTAAATAAAAATGTATTCAGCGTTCACCGCTGCAGTTATATGTGTTAAAACCGTTTGGGACGTATTTTGGTCAAAAAACTAATTTTATTCAGCGTTCAGCACTGCGGTTATAAGTGGTAATACCTTTTGGGATGTACAGTGGATATAAAACGTCTACACACCCCTATTAAAATGTCAGGTTTCTGTGCTGTAAAAAAATGAGACAAAGATAAATCATTTCAAACTTTTTCCACCTTTAATGTGACCTATAAACTGTACCACTCAATTGAAAAACAAACTGAAATCTTTTAGGTGGAGGGAAGAAAAAAAATAAAAAATAAATGTGGTTGCACAAGTGTGCACACCCTCTTATAACTGGGGACGTAGCTGTGTTCAGATTTAAGCAATCCCATTCAAAATCATGTTAAATAGGAATCAGCAAACATCTGCCATCATTTAAAGTGTCTCTGATTAACCCCAAATAAAGTCCAGCTGCTCTAGTTGGTCTTTCCTGAAATTTTCTTAGTCACATCCAACAGGAAAAGCCATGGTCCACAGAGAGGGTGCAAAAGAATTTCCAAGGCATTAGATATACCATGGAACACAGTGAAGACAGTCATCATCAAGTGGAGAAAATGTGGCACAACAGTGACATTACCAAGAACTGGACATCCCAACAAAATTTATGAAAAGACGAGAAGAAAACTGGTCTGGGAGGCTACCAAGAGGCCTACAGTAACATTAAAGGAGCTGCAGGAATATCTGGCAAGTACTGGCTATGTGGTACATGTGACAACAATCTCCCGTATTCTTCATATATCTGGGCTATGGGGTAGAGTGGCAAGATTAAAGCCCTTTCTTACGAAGATAAACAACCAAGCCAGGCTACATTTTGCAAAAACACATCTGAAGTCTCCCAAATGCATCTGGGAAAAGGTGTTATGGTCTGATGAAACCAAGGTTGAACTTTTTGGCCATAATTCCAAAAGGTATGTTTGGCACAAAAACAACACTGCACATCACCAAACGAATACCATACCGACAGTGAAGCATGGCGGTGGCAGCATCATACTTTGGGGCTGTTTTTATTTAGCTGGAACTGGGGCCTTAGTTAAGATAGAGGGGAATATTGAACAGTTCCAAATACCAGTCATTGGCACAAAACCTTCAGGCTTCTGCCAGAAAGCTGAACATGAAGAGGAACTTCATCTTTCAGCATGACAACGACCCAAATCATACATCTAAATCAACAAACGAATGGCTTCACCAGAGGAAGATTAAAGTTTTGGAATGGCCCAGCCAGAGCCCAGACCTGAATCCAAAACCATATTTTATTTTTAATATTTTTACTTCCCTCTGCCTAAGATATTTCAGTTTGTTTTTTAATTGAGTGGTAGAGTTTATAGGTCACATTAAAGGTGGAAAAAGTTTGAAATGATTTATCTTTGTCTCATTTTTTACAGGACAGAAACCTGACATTTTAATAGGGGTGTGTAGACTTTTTATATCCACTGTATTTTGGTCAAAAAACAAATTTTATTTAGCGTTAAGCGCTGCGGTTATATTAGTTAAAATCTCCATGATAAATCTCACGCCATGGGGGCCCAGTGTGGCTTTTACACAATTTCAAAATAATCTTTCAGTGGGGTGAATTAATGCCGGATGACCGGGGTGCTCCATGACCTTCCGGGGAGCTGCTGTCAGGAGCAGTGGTTCATTTCTGAGACGTCCGTGGGGAATCCGAACACCCTCTCCATCTCTGTGCTCTGTTATATGTGGTAAACTCTTTATTGACATATTTCGGTTGAACAACAAATTTTATTCAGTATTCAGCGCTGCGGTAATATTTGGTAAAACCTTTTGGGACGTATTTCGGTCGAAAAACACATTTTATTCAGCGTTCGGCGCTGCGGTTACATGTGGTAAAATCTTTTGGGATGTATTTTGGTCGAAAGACAAATTTTATTCAGCGTTTAGAGCTATGGTTATATGTGGTAAAATCTTTATTGACGTTTTTCGGTCGAACAACAAATTTTATTCAGCGTTCAGCGCTGTAGTGGTATGCAGTAAAATCTCCATGATAAATCTGCAGCGTGGGGGGGCCCGTGTGGCTTCTACACACTTTCAAAATAAACCTTTCAGCAGGGCAAATAGATGACGGATGAACAAAAGGCTTCATGACCTTCCCAGGAGCTGCTGTCGGGAGCAGCAGTTCACGTCCGCATTGTGGGGGGTAATCCAAAGACCCTCTCCATCTTCGTGCACCACAAGATGTCCTCCTTCCCATCCATGATGACTGGAAACTCGTGAGGTTTTCCCTGGCGAAGAGACCAGGGGCTGGTAGTTATGGTTTCAATCTTGATATATTTCCGGACTCCAAGCTATTTTGAAGCATGATGAGCAGCTGATACCGCACTTGCATCAATCTTGACAGGATTCATCTCCAGGTGGAGAGAAATAGCTGTTTGGAATGATTTCTCCATCGCAACCACGTCGTCGAATAAACAGAAGACTGGAGGATTCTCTCCTGTCTTAGGCAACACTTAATTTTTATTATTAAATTTATTGAATATTTATTATTAAATTGAACCAAATTTTGAGTAAAACTATAAGTAAGTGAACTTAAACTCACCAATATATTATCCAAATCTTCGAGGGAAATTCACGGACAATCAATTTGCCAAGCCTTTTGTGCCAGAGAACGTGTATTATTAAATCGTCTTTTAAGCAGCACTTTATGAAGTTGAGAAATGTTAACCTTCTGTTCTGTCCCATATTTACTATAAAGGAATAGATGAAGCGGCCACTCTGTGGCCTCCTCATGCAGCTGCCATCTCCACAATCTCTCGTCGCCATGCCACTCTGTGGCCTCCTCATGCTGTTGCCACCTCTGCAATCTCTCATCTTGATGCCACCCTGTGCCCTCTTCATTTTGCTGCCACCTCCACACTAAGTCACTCTGTGGTCTCCTGATGCTGCCACCACATCCACACTCGGCCATTGTGCCTCCCTGTGGCCTCCTCCTGATGCTGCTGCTGCCACCACCTCCACAGTTTGTTATTGTGCCACTCGTTGTCCTTCTCCTGATGCTGCTACTGCTGCCACTGCAAGACTCTGTCATTGTGCCACTCGTGGCCTCCTCATACTGCTGCCAACTCCAGACTCGGTCATTGTTCCACTCGGTGGCCTTCTCTTGATGCTGCCAAATCCAGACTCTGTTATTGTGCCACTTGGTGGCCTTTTCCTGATGCCACCACCTCCAGACTCAGTCAATGTGCCACTCTGTGGTCTCCTCATGATGCCGCCACCTCCAGACTCTGTCATTATGCCACTCGGTGGCCTCCTCATACTGCTGCCAACTCCAGACTCAGTCATTGTGCCACTCCTGATGCTCCCAATGCCAGACTCTGTTATTGTGACACTCGGTGGCCTTCTGCTGCTGCCACCTCCAGAATCTGTCTCTGTGCCACTCAGTGGCCTTCTCATACTGCTTCCACCTCTAGACCCTGTCATTATGGCCGCAACCATAATTGAAAATGCCTATTCTTGTCTGCGATTGCGGACAAGAATAGGACAAGTCCTATCTTATCTGCGGAGAAACAGAACGGAACCACAGATGCAGAGAGCACACAGTGTGCTGTCCGCATCTTTTGTGGCCCCATTGAAATGAATGGATCTGCAGACCTTCTGCAAAATTGCGGAATGGATGTGGATCCGTTCATACGGTCGTGTGAATAGGCCTTTATAGTGACACAATCTATGTGTCAAAGCTGACAAGTGACCTTCTGTAAACAAAACAATAAGTGTCAGCTTATTGTGGCTGTTGTAGTTGCCAGTGTGAAAATTGGAAGATTTCTTGGATGGACAATGATCTCAAACATGTAAAAAGATATAAAGAAAACCAGCTATTAATACAAAACTGTATAGTAATAACAAATGACAAGACAGGTGCACACTGTGGTCTTACTAAGCCCTCAAACTAATGTTAAAATTGAGAGATTAGTCAACATGTCCTGCTGTGGAGGACATGTCTAAGTCTGAGCACCACGCCAAGGTTTTTCAAGTAGCTCGGGACCTAACACTCACCTACATGTGCCGTATGGGCAATACCAGGGGCCAGTGGGCTAAATTACAGGAATGTATAGGCCGACTCGCAGCAAACTCCTCAGTTACCTCCAGCATGTAACCATGCCTGCAATGGGAGGAGGGTGAAGGCTGTGAGCCCCACCCAAGGCTGACTGATATGGCCCAGGCCTCACAGGTGCACCTAAATATAGCCTGTGGATGGAAAATAGGCTACATTTACATAGGAGTTTATACACCTCCAAAAAACATATATACAAAACAACTGAAAGGTGGCATGAAGCAGGATGTGCTCAACCCAAAAATGCAGTTGTGCATATATATACAGGGGAGCAGATCCTGCACTTGTGGTCCGTTGCTAATAGTGATCCCCAGCAAAAATGCATATGGTGGAGGATGCCCGCAGCGGACGACAAGTACCACAATAGACATCCTACACAAGATGGCACTTGTGTGGATGTGATAAATGATATAACAATATAGCAGTAACAAATGACAAGACAGGTGCACACTGCGGTCTTACTAAGCCCTCAAACTGCTGTTAAAATTGAGAGATTAGTCAACATGTCCTGCTGTGGAGGACAGGGAGGTTGAGTTTAGTAGCTCAGGGCGTTACAGGATAATAGAGGAACTTTATACATAAAGTCTGACACAATGTTATTGATAAATAGAATCTATAAGAGAACAGTTTTAAACAGGTTGTTAATGATTTTGATGTAACCCTGTTTTTCTTTTTCATGTTCCTGATTCAAAATTGCATAAATGCAAGAAATATAAACCGGCTATAAGAAGCCGTATTGTCTATGAAACATGATTGTGTAAATCACCTAAAATTGATATAGTTGTTCCCAAAATGTTAAGTCACTTAGGGAACCAACACAGGCTTTGCAAGCCTAGATGGGAAAGTGGGTCTATGGCTATCAGCTATATTTTGACTCAAAATTTTATTATAATTTAGCCCAATACCTCCTATATTTGGACAAGAGATACCCATAAAAGTAATGCACTCCAGTCACTAAATTGACTCAATAAAATGTGCTAGATTACAGGGGAATGTGAATAGTAATCCACGTCAACCACAAGCTGATTAATTAGGTAAATTGCTATGTATGCTAATATAAGGATGCTTTCTTATATGATTCTAATGTACAATCTACAATTGCCGCAGATATGATAATCCCCAAGGGGGGATGAGGGGCAGTTTGTGGTAATAGCAGACCACAGTATACTCCCAGGGATCACAGAGCTGTGTCATGTGTACAATTAGTTCTCTTGCAGATGCTGTAAGTCCCAAAATTTTGCCACCATCTTAAAGATGGGAGGGGGGAAGGAGCGCATTCCTAAGTCCTAGGTACATGTCAGTGAAAAGGTCAGAGGTCGCAGAGCTGCGCTGTGAGCTGATTTCTTAAGTCAGCCTAATGAAAAGTAAGAGTAAGATTCTCCCAACTCCATTGAATATAAATTCTTTACCTCATGAAGTGAATAAAGAGTAAAGAAAAGTTGTTTAATACTTCCCTGAGATGGAAATGTCCGGTAAACAAAACAAACTGCTTCATTGAGCTAATAATCAGAGCAAGTCAATAAATGATTAATGATATTGATTACTGATTGAATTTTTCCACAGAATCATTAACATGATGTTTGTGTAGATTTTTATTTTAGTGCTAAAAAAAGGCAAGAGCTGGACTGAGATTGAAAAATCAAAAATTTGAAGATAGAGACTCATCATAAATTTCATGTGATTGGTGGTGGTATTGTATGGAAAAAAAGACTGAACAGTTATACTAACCACATTGTTTGCCTATCAATTGTGACTAACTTCTCGTCACTGTATTCCATGCAGGTATATGGACACATATATATTACTCTGTTTTGAGGTAGTCTCAAAGTATTGATTGGGTTATGATCCTAAATAGGCATAACACATAAGGCTGCATTAGCCTGGCAGAGGAAGAATAGTTATATCTATTCATGATACGCTGTAGTTTGTTTTTCTTTGGAAAAAAACCCCCCATAAAATCCTCAACCAGCTGCTGGCTAAAGTATGGCATAAGTCAAAGGCTTAAAAAAGGCAGGTATATCTGTGATAAAGTTTTGCTGCGTTATTGCTCATACTGTCTGATGTTTTCTTAAGCATAGATTATGGCCCAAGATGGGATCACGTGTTGATGGCGGAATCCTAAAAATCTTCATATCCGGAACCAAGAGAACCTGAGGTCAAGGCTATCCGTGACGCAAGAAACGTCCAGTCGGAGCCAACCCAGATGTATCCAAGATGTATCCAGGAGTGATAAGTGGGCAGAGCCCCAGGAGATTCGACAGCCGCAAAAGTGCATCATGCCGATTCAACATGACAAAGTATTCGAGATCGCAGATATGAAGATATGTTGCCAAACACCACTCGCTAATAAAAGTTACCAAGTTGATCTCAAGCCAGGAAGCCATTACTTCAAGTTTTACATTTTAGCAGCAATGTTATTAAGTTAGAGGACCAAAGAAATATCTTCAATCGAGACACGTTCCCGGAATGTCCAGAAAATGACCGGAACGTCTTTCTTTCTACAGGGGAAAAATATATACAATTAGGGGCAGCACTACCTTAACTTCTTATCTTGCAAAATCTTGGATGGCGGTGCTGGATCCTGGCCCGACCCCCGTTCAAGCAGTAAAAAAAGGACAACCGCGGCACTCACGTAGCAAAGGATTCTTCTTTTATTTCTCCCAAAGTAGCAACGTTTCGACTTCAACAGTCTTTTTCAAGCATACAATACATACTGACCCCTGTGCACTTAAATAGCAGTGTTCACCCCACCTGTGGGTGTAACATAGGGCGGATGTACCCTTCCCTTTGTTAATACCCACTAGCACATAATTGTCAAAGCTAGATTATGTGTAGACATATACATAAAGTTACAAAACATACCGTGAACAATAATCTTACAGGAGGCTGTGGATAAGACCAGAGTGGGCCATGGCTTGATTCGAAGTATTCCACGTGTGTAGCGCTTTCTCTGCGTTCAGCCGGTACTTGCGACACTTCCGGTTCTAGAATGACATCACTTCCGGTCGGCGTGCCGTGACTTCTTCAGATTTTTGAAAAACGTCCCGATCTTCTGTCACATTATAATGGTGCTGATATAAAGTCCATTCCAGCACTCCATATTTATAAAGAACTTGCCATACTCCTTGTCTTATATTTCAATAACAAGCTCTGCTGCCCCACTTCCGGTCACATGATGCGAATGAGATCACATGATCGCTTTACATTCTGTTGCTAAGTTACCAGCTAGTAACCAATATAACATGTTTCTAGGATGCCGCTTATACTATTGCTCGTTTAGAAAAGAGCAAAGGACTCGTCCAGATTGAAAACAATTATCAACTTAGGGAGCTCCTATTGTTAGGATGGTGCAATAAATCAGACAATTGTCCGTAGTTTAATAATTAGGGATGTCGTCCTATACCCAATGCCAATGATCAATAATAGACTTTGTCATTAAGTTTTCAGCGGAAGTGAGCTAAGACCATAACACATTTGTTATTCTCACTGATCCAAATGGAGTACACAGGCACACACCCATTTCCATGGTATGTGTCCATGTCTATGGATCTGCCACATTCATACCAAGGCGGGTGAGTAAGGAGTCCATCATCCCAGGGAAACAACCCCAGGGTGAAGGACCCCTCCCCCCTCTCCCATTCATACATATTACAGGACTGCTCACAAAAATACCGCCTCATTATAGTAACAGTGTCCACTATGTGGACCCAATGACTTTGGCCATGGTTGGACTCTCTCCCTTCCATTTAAATAAAGCCTTTTGGTCAAACACCATTATGCACCTCCTCTATCAAGAGGGCTAGCACCCAAATTGTAGGTCCACTGGCTGCGTCCTAGAAACTCCAACTTACTGCATGTGTCATCATTGGCATCATCCTCAGCCTCCACTTACAAAAACATAATCTGAAATTAATAAAAAAGAAAAAAACAGATTAAAACATAACATCACGACTATGTCGGGTACAACTCTTAAGTTACAATCTAATCTACTACCTCCAGGGTAGGGAAAGGATCAGGAGCCTAAAAGAGTGTGCCCACCTTAAATTCTCGATTCATGCCCCTCGGCTCCAAAGTATCTAGCTCATAAATCCACCTCAGTTCTAGTTGTTTTAATTTTTTCTCTCTGTCTCCTCCCATTTTCAGTGGAGGTACCCCATCAATTATCTTAAAGCGTAATTGTGCTACGCTATGGTTAAACTTAATAAAATGCTCAGGTACTGGTTTTAGCACTTCTTCCGTTTCTGTCTCCTTGTCTTGTTGTTTTTAATCTGTTGTTTCTTGATGGCCTGACGTATTGTATATCTATGTTGGTTGAGTCTATTTTTGCAGGGTTGCGTTGTCTCCCCTACGTACAAAAACCCGCAGGGGCACTGCAAAATGTATATAACAAATTCTGAAGAACAAGTGTAGAAATCCCTCACCTGGTATGTTTTCCCGGTTCTAGGGTGATGAAAATCTTTCCCTTTTAACATGGAATTGCAGTTACTACAATTTAGACAAGGGAAACTGCCCACCTTGTTACGGGCACCATGCCCAATCCTACTCATGTCTGCATGTATTAGATAATCCGTAAGATTCTTGTTTCTCCTATACGACATGAGTGGGGGATCTGAAATTCAGGTACCTCCGGGAAAGAATCCGCCAAAATGTGCCAATTGCGTCTCAAGGTATCAGCTATCTTACTGCTCATGTTCGTATAGGTAGACACAAAGGGAATCCTATTTATTGTTTCTTTTTTGTTTTGGGTAATAGTAAAGCCTCCCATTTTAGGTGTTCAGTTTTTTCTAGATTCCTTTTAATTACCTTCTTAGGATATTTTCTATTTTCAAATTTTGAACTCATTTCAGCTAGTCTCTGGGTCACCTTGTGTTAATCAGAGACTATGCGTTTGACCCTAACCAATTGGCTATATGGAAGTGACTCCAACATGCCCTTGAGATGTGCACTATCAAATCTTAATAGCGAATTACAATCCGTAGGTTTAACATAAATGTCCGTCATCAATTTTCCTGTCTCTATATACACCAATGTGTCCAGGAATTGTAAAGAATCCCTGGACTGGACTTTCGTGAAGTTCAGCTCAGGGTGTACACTGTTCAGATATTTGTGGAACTCATTAAGTTGCTCAGTAGTCCCCTTCCAAATCAAGAAAATGTCATCTATGTACCTCATCCACCCACTTACCAACTGGAAGTGGGTGGATGGGTACACAAACTCTCCTACAACGTACGCCATATAAATATTGGCGTACGTTGGAGCCACATTGGACCCCATGGCCGTGCCACGTGCGTTGGACAAAGAATCGGTCCTGAAACCTAAAATAATTACATATCAATATTATTTCCAACAATGCCAGTAAAAATCCTGTACCTCGGTGCCATATTGAGACCGTTGTAGGGCCCAACGAATTGCCTCTAGGCCTAAGCTATGGTCTATACTCGTGTAAAGGGATACCACATCAAACGATACCAACCACACTTGTTCAGAAAGGTTAATATTTTCCAATTTTTGTAAAAAGTCAGTTGTGTCCCTGACATACGATTTGGTCCCACCGCATAAGGTCTGAGGACTTTGTCCAGGAAGACCGCAGCCGGGGCAAAGATTGAGTCTATGCCTGCGACTATCGGTCTTCCTGGAGGGTTCCTCAGATCCTTATGGATTTTAGGCAAGATGTATAATAACTGGGTCACTGTATGCTGTTGAAACAGATACGAGTGAAGGGATTCATCAATGGTATCATTAGCATAAGCGTCATCAAGTAACAACTTAATTCTACGCTGAAAGGTAAATTTTGGATCATTAGCTAGTTCCTCATACACATCTGTATCTTGTAATTGTCTATTAACTTCCGCCACATATTTTTCCATATCCATTTCAACGGTGGCACCCCCCTTGTCTGCTGCTTTGATTATTATGTCTTTCCTTTTTGCAGTTTTTTAGGGCCAACCATTCACCTTTGGTAAAATTAGAGCCAGGTGAAGCACAAGGTCTTTTTGTATTCAGCAATATCATTTTGAACCAGAGAAACAAACATGTCTATGGCCTTGTGGTTCACGGGTGGCTGAAATTCACTCTTTACATGGATGCCCAGACTACTCAATGAGAGTGGATCTTTGTGTGTGTCTCCCTGTGCACTAGTGGTGGTTCTCTGTGTATGTTGTTGATCTCTAAAATATACCTTAAGTTTTATACGTCTAAACAATTGCGTTAGATCTATTTCATTCTGAAACCAGTCAGCATTGGACTGGGGACAAAAAGGAAGGCCCTTGCTCAAAACTGTAAGTTCCTCACGTGACAACGGATATGACGAGATATTTACCACCAGATTCTCATGCTTTTTGGTTTGAATCTTATCTACACACTCCCCTGTTGAGATGGTTGCTTCCTGAGTCCCATTGGGGGTTTCTTTGAGCGTGTCTGGCGTATCGAGTTGATATCTGCATCTCTTATAGTGCCGCCTTCCGCCCCTTCTGATGTGCCTTGTACTCCTAAAAAAGTGGAGCCATCTGTTTGTTCTCCTGATGATTCTGTATCCGTGGGAATTGTTCTTCTTCCTCTAGTTTTAGATGTTTGTCTCCTCTTGTATTTTCGGATATTCCCTTGTTCTGTTGGTGTCCTTTTGTAAATATCCCCTTTGTTGTAGTCCTCAAGATGCCTATGCCACTTTTGTCTCTTGGTTATTTCAATATTTTGTCGGTATTTACTTAATTCATTTGTTGACCGTTCCATAAGCGCTGTTAATTCCTGGTTTGTTACCAGCCCTTTAAGTTGTTGCTCATATTTCTTAATCCGTTTATCTAATTCCAAGAGATCCCTCTGTAGAAATTCCATGTTGAGTAACATTACGTCTCTTGAGAATCTGTCCGCTATAAAGCGGAATTTATCACAGAAATCTGGATTGTTAGGGAAGAGTATAGGCCGTAGATGGGTTCTGAGTCCTCTCGGGATCCGATCAGCCTTATAATACTCTCTAAGTGTGGATAAATGGAGTTCAGAGCTAATAAAATGTTTTTGTTCCTGTTCCCATTTCCTCTTAATCAATTCGGCGGTGGGTTGATTCAAAAAGGTTCCTTCTCCCTCCTTCCCTTGTAGGATGTGGGTGATTTGCTCTTCAGTATATAATAAACTCCTGGGAGTATCCATTTCATCTACTTCCAAAAACGTCCAACCTTGAGGTTAATAATGTTTCAACCTCAGGTGCAGGTGTGCGCGTCCCCCGGCCAGTCACATACAGAAAAATATATACAATTAGGGGCAGCAGTACCTTAACTTCTTATCTTGCAAAATCTTGGATGGCAGTGCCTGCGGTGCTGGATCCTGGCCCGACCCCCGTTCAAGCAGTAAAAAAAGGACAACCGCGGCACTCACGTAGCAAAGGATTCTTCTTTATTTCTCCCAAAGTAGCAACGTTTCGACTTCAACAGTCTTTTTCAAGCATACAATACATACTGACCCATGTGCACTTAAATAGCAGTGTTAACCCCACCTGTGGGTATAACCTAGGGCGGATGTACCCTCCCCTTTGTTAATACCCACTAGCACATAATTGTCAAAGCTAGATTATGTGTAGACATATACATAAAGTTACAAAACATACCATGAACAATAATCTTACAGGAGGCTGTGGATAAGACCAGAGTGGGCCATGGCTTGATTCGTAGCATTCCACGTGTGTAGCGCTTTCTCGGCGTTCAGCCGGTACTTGCGACACTTCCGGTTCTAGAATGACATAACTTCCGGTCGGCGTGCCGTGACTTCTTCAGATTTTTGAAAAACGTCCCGATCTTCTATCACATTATAACGGTGCTGATATAAAGTCCAATCCAGCACTCCATATTTATAAAGAACTTGCCATACTCCTTGTCTTATATTTCAATAACAAGCTCTGCTGCCCCACTTCCGGTCACATGATGCGAATGAGATCACATGATCGTTTTACATTCTGTTGCTAAGTTACCAGCTAGTAACCAATATAACATGTTTCTAGGATGCCGCTTATACTATTGCTCGTTTAGAAAAAGAGCAAAGGACTCGTCCAGATTGAAAACAATTATCAACTTAGGGAGCTCCTATTGTTAGGATGGTGCAATAAATCAGACAATTGTCCGTAGTTTAATAATTAGGGATGTCGTCCTATACCCAATGCCAATGATCAATAATAGACTTTGTCATTAAGTTTTCAGCGGAAGTGAGCTAAGACCATAACACATTTGTTATTCTCACTGATCCAAATGGAGTACACAGGCACACACCCATTTCCATGGTATGTGTCCATGTCTATGGATCTGCCACATTCATACCAAGGCGGGTGAGTAAGGAGTCCATCATCCCAGGGAAACAACCCCAGGGTGAAGGTCCCCTCCCCCTCTCCCATTCATACATATTACAGGACTGCTCACAAAAATACCGCCTCATTATAGTAACAGTGTCCACTATGTGGACCCAATGACATTGGCCATGGTTGGACTCTCTCCCTTCCACTTAAATAAAGCCTTTTGGTCAAACGCTATTATGCACCCCCTCTATCAAGAGGGCTAGCACCCAAATTGAAGGTCCACTGGCTGCATCCTAGAAACCTAGAAACTCCAACTTACTGCATGTGTCATCATTGGCATCATCCTCAGCCTCCACTTACAGAAACATAATCTGAAATTAATAGAAAAGAAAAAACAGATTAAAAACATAACATCACGACTATGTCGGGTACAACTCTTAAGTTACAATCTAATCTACTACCTCCAGGGTAGGGAAAGGATCAGGAGCCTAAAAGAGTGTGCCCACCTTAAATTCTCGATTCATGCCCCTCGGCTCCAAAGTATCTAGCTCATAAATCCACCTCAGTTCTAGTTGTTTTAATTTTTTCTCTCTGTCTCCTCCCATTTTCAGTGGAGGTACCCCATCAATTATCTTAAAGCGTAATTGTGCTACGCTATGGTTAAACTTAATAAAATGCTCAGGTACTGGTTTTAGCACTTCTTCCGTTTCTGTCTCCTTGTCTTGTTGTTTTTAATCTGTTGTTTCTTGATGGCCTGACGTATTGTATATCTATGTTGGTTGAGTCTATTTTTGCAGGGTTGCGTTGTCTCCCCTACGTACAAAAACCCGCAGGGGCACTGCAAAATGTATATAACAAATTCTGAAGAACAAGTGTAGAAATCCCTCACCTGGTATGTTTTCCCGGTTCTAGGGTGATGAAAATCTTTCCCTTTTAACATGGAATTGCAGTTACTACAATTTAGACAAGGGAAACTGCCCACCTTGTTACGGGCACCATGCCCAATCCTACTCATGTCTGCATGTATTAGATAATCCGTAAGATTCTTGTTTCTCCTATACGACATGAGCGGGGGATCTGAAATTCAGGTACCTCCGGGAAAGAATCCGCCAAAATGTGCCAATTGCGTCTCAAGGTATCAGCTATCTTACTGCTCATGTTCGTATAGGTAGACACAAAGGGAATCCTATTTATTGTTTCTTTTTTGTTTTGGGTAATAGTAAAGCCTCCCGTTTTAGGTGTTCAGTTTTTCTAGATTCCTTTTAATTACCTTCTTAGGATATTTTCTATTTTCAAATTTTGAACTCATTTCAGCTAGTCTCTGGGTCACCTTGTGTTAATCAGAGACTATGCGTTTGACCCTAACCAATTGGCTATATGGAAGTGACTCCAACATGCCCTTGGGATGTGCACTATCAAATCTTAATAGCGAATTACAATCCGTAGGTTTAACATAAATGTCCGTCATCAATTTTCCTGTCTCTATATACACCAATGTGTCCAGGAATTGTAAAGAATCCCTGGACTGGACTTTCGTGAAGTTCAGCTCAGGGTGTACACTGTTCAGATATTTGTGGAACTCATTAAGTTGCTCAGTAGTCCCCTTCCAAATCAAGAAAATGTCATCTATGTACCTCATCCACCCACTTACCAACTGGAAGTGGGTGGATGGGTACACAAAACTCTCCTCAACGTACGCCATATAAATATTGGCGTACGTTGAGGCCACATTGGACCCCATGGCCGTGCCACTGCGTTGGACAAAGAATCGGTCCTGAAACCTAAAATAATTACATATCAATATTATTTCCAACAATGCCAGTAAAAAATCCTGTACCTCGGTGCCATATTGAGACCGTTGTAGGGCCCAACGAATTGCCTCTAGGCCTAAGCTATGGTCTATACTCGTGTAAAGGGATACCACATCAAACGATACCAACCACACTTGTTCAGAAAGGTTAATATTTTCCAATTTTTGTAAAAAGTCAGTTGTGTCCCTGACATACGATTTGGTCCCACCGCATAAGGTCTGAGGACTTTGTCCAGGAAGACCGCAGCCGGGGCAAAGATTGAGTCTATGCCTGCGACTATCGGTCTTCCTGGAGGGTTCCTCAGATCCTTATGGATTTTAGGCAAGATGTATAATAACTGGGTCACTGTATGCTGTTGAAACAGATACGAGTGAAGGGATTCATCAATGGTATCATTAGCATAAGCGTCATCAAGTAACAACTTAATTCTACGCTGAAAGGTAAATTTTGGATCATTAGCTAGTTCCTCATACACATCTGTATCTTGTAATTGTCTATTAACTTCCGCCACATATTTTTCCATATCCATTTCAACGGTGGCACCCCCCTTGTCTGCTGCTTTGATTATTATGTCTTTCCTTTTTTGCAGTTTTTTTAGGGCCAACCATTCACCTTTGGTAAAATTAGAGCCAGGTGAAGCACAAGTTTTTTTTTGTATTCAGCAATATCATTTTGAACCAGAGAAACAAACATGTCTATGGCCTTGTGGTTCACGGGTGGCTGAAATTCACTCTTTACATGGATGCCCAGACTACTCAATGAGAGTGGATCTTTGTGTGTGTCTCCCTGTGCACTAGTGGTGGTTCTCTGTGTATGTTGTTGATCTCTAAAATATACCTTAAGTTTTATACGTCTAAACAATTGCGTTAGATCTATTTCATTCTGAAACCAGTCAGCATTGGACTGGGGACAAAAAGGAAGGCCCTTGCTCAAAACTGTAAGTTCCTCACGTGACAACGGATATGACGAGATATTTACCACCAGATTCTCATGCTTTTTGGTTTGAATCTTATCTACACACTCCCTGTTGAGATGGTTGCTTCCTGAGTCCCATTGGGGTTTCTTTGAGCGTGTCTGGCGTATCGAGTTGATATCTGCATCTCTTATAGTGCCGCCTTCCGCCCCTTCTGATGTGCCTTGTACTCCTAAAAAGTGGAGCCATCTGTTTGTTCTCCTGATGATTCTGTATCCGTGGGAATTGTTCTTCTTCCTCTAGTTTTAGATGTTTGTCTCCTCTTGTATTTTCGGATATTCCCTTGTTCTGTTGGTGTCCTTTTGTAAATATCCCCTTTGTTGTAGTCCTCAAGATGCCTATGCCACTTTTGTCTCTTGGTTATTTCAATATTTTGTCGGTATTTACTTAATTCATTTGTTGACCGTTCCATAAGCGCTGTTAATTCCTGGTTTGTTACCAGCCCTTTAAGTTGTTGCTCATATTTCTTAATCCGTTTATCTAATTCCAAGAGATCCCTCTGTAGAAATTCCATGTTGAGTAACATTACGTCTCTTGAGAATCTGTCCGCTATAAAGCGGAATTTATCACAGAAATCTGGATTGTTAGGGAAGAGTATAGGCCGTAGATGGGTTCTGAGTCCTCTCGGGATCCGATCAGCCTTATAATACTCTCTAAGTGTGGATAAATGGAGTTCAGAGCTAATAAAATGTTTTTGTTCCTGTTCCCATTTCCTCTTAATCAATTCGGCGGTGGGTTGATTCAAAAAGGTTCCTTCTCCCTCCTTCCCTTGTAGGATGTGGGTGATTTGCACTTCAGTATATAATAAACTCCTGGGAGTATCCATTTCATCTACTTCCAAAAACGTCCAACCTTGAGGTTAATAATGTTTCAACCTCAGGTGCAGGTGTGCGCGTCCCCCGGCCAGTCACATACAGAAAAATATATACAATTAGGGGCAGCAGTACCTTAACTTCTTATCTTGCAAAATCTTGGATGGCAGTGCCTGCGGTGCTGGATCCTGGCCCGACCCCCGTTCAAGCAGTAAAAAAAGGACAACCGCGGCACTCACGTAGCAAAGGATTCTTCTTTTATTTCTACCAAGGTAGCAACGTTTCGACTTCAACAGTCTTTTTCAAGCATACAATACATACTGACCCCTGTGCACTTAAATAGCAGTGTTCACCCCACCTGTGGGTATAACTTAGGGCGGATGTACCCTCCCCTTTGTTAATACCCACTAGCACATAATTGTCAAAGCTAGATTATGTGTAGACATATACATAAAGTTACAAAACATACCGTGAACAATAATCTTACAGGAGGCTGTGGATAAGACCAGAGTGGGCCATGGCTTGATTCGTAGTATTCCACGTGTGTAGCGCTTTCTCGGCGTTCAGCCGGTACTTGCGACACTTCCGTATAAGACTCATTCGCATCATGTGACCGGAAGTGGGGCAGCAGAGCTTGTTATTGAAATATAAGACAAGGAGTATGGCAAGTTCTTTATAAATATGGAGTGCTGGAATGGACTTTATATCAGCACCATTATAATGTGACAGAAGATCGGGACGTTTTTCAAAAATCTGAAGAAGTCACGGCACGCCGACCGGAAGTGATGTCATCCTAGAACCGGAAGTGTCGCAAGTACCGGCTGAACGCCGAGAAAACGCTACACACGTGGAATACTACGAATCAAGCCATGGCCCACTCTGGTCTTATCCACAGCCTCCTGTAAGATTATTGTTCACGGTATGTTTTGTAACTTTATGTATATGTCTACACATAATCTAGCTTTGACAATTATGTGCTAGTGGGTATTAACAAAGGGAAGGGTACATCCGCCCTATGTTACACCCACAGGTGGGGTGAACACTGCTATTTAAGTGCACAGGGGTCAGTATGTATTGTATGCTTGAAAAAGACTGTTGAAGTCGAAACGTTGCTACTTTGGGAGAAATAAAAGAAGAATCCTTTGCTACGTGAGTGCCGCGGTTGTCCTTTTTTTACTACTTTCTTTCTACAGGGGTTATAAAGGAGCATACCATATAACAGAGTTTGTGCATTAGATGTGTGTCGTAACAGTACACACAAAATTGTGATTAATTTATTGCAAGGAAAAATTGTATTCCCCAATCCATAATGATTTGGAGCATTATGCCCTGTATTGCATTTCAGACTATTCAACCTTCTAAAAACGAAATTGAATATGCTGAAAAGGGAGGATTTGTCAGGCATTTTCATGAGTTTAGATGATAGTAACATAGTTTATTAGGCCGAAAAAAGACATTTGTCCATCCAGTTCGACCTGTTTCCTGCAAGTTGATCCAGAGGAAGGCAAAAAACCCCTGTGAGGTAGAGCCAATTTTCCCCACTTAAGGGGAAAAAATTCCTTCCCGACTCCAATCAGGCAGTCAGAACAACTCCCTGGATCAACGACCTATATCTAGTAGCTATCTCTGATACCGGATTATATTATAGTCAAAATGGATGCTCATTGTCTTTAAGAGACTGAATGGCTGGAACAGGCCAAGATGAGGTCATACAAAGTTTGGTCTGTGTAAAAATTTTCTGTTGAATACAGAGTACATTGTATTTTAAAAAGTTATTGTCACAGATGTGGGCTTATCTGTAGAGAGTATACTGGATTCTCCAGACATGTCCATGTGAAGAGAACAAGGCCCATTCATATCATTATGGTCCATAGATCAACCGTGTGAGAAACACTCAGAGACGCCTAGAGGTCTACCTTTAGTTATTTCAAAATGTCCAAGTTAATCCTTATCTCTAATTTATGACGTCAAAGGTATATAATGCAAGAGTACCAAAATTAACTCTTTATAGTATAGTACTAATAGCTTGCACAACAGTGCCATCTGGAGACAGATGATTATTACACCATCCTCCATAGTTGCATTATGGGTAAATATGATCTCATAGGATCATTACCATATGAGCGTATGATTGGAAGATCTTAATCCAGGGGGAGGTAATGTAAGATAAGGATTGGGATAATTACTGTTGGAATAAGGGAAATTCCAACATCCCAGGATTCAGCATCATCATCGTGATCATAGCCAGAACACCCAAGAGAGGGGTCTATCAAGATGAAAGTCATGTTGAGACATGCGATGATAGACCACCCAGCTTTCCTAGGAGCAGAGTGATTCCTGCTAGGACTTGGTAAGAGACATAAATAATGATATTTCATTTTATTAAGACTATTTCGATAATGTGGGTGAAATTATGCCATCTATATTGGCGAATAAATAAACACATTAATTAATTGGTCATCTCCATATTGAGATGTAGTCTTAGGATATTGTGAGGATTCATTCTACCTTCAGAAGAATCAAGACTCATAATCTATAAGATTATTAAATTATTAATAATTATTAAATAATATATAAATATATTGATAGTAACATTCTTCGCCAAGCTAGGTGATAAATTCCCACTGGAAAGACTTGTTTTAAGTTCTTCCCATTTCTGTTGTTTGTCTTAATAGTCTTACCAAAATCATATATGTGAAAATAGTTCAGGGTCGGACGGAAGGATACAGTTATCTCTTCTAAGTTATATACTGATTCACCTTTTTCACAATTTTGAAGTCATGTGAGGTGTAGTTGGTTAGAAGGGGGCGGAATGTATTCAGCATTCATCTTGATGTCTAGGATTAGACATGCCCATCATGATATCATGAGGTTTCCTCTGAACAGAAGTGATGTATATAACTTAACTTCTTATTTTAATATCCTAACCAAATATTAGCTTTGTTATAATGTGACAAATTGTTCCTACTCACATGTATTGTTAAGCTTGTTATGCTTTATATCAATTCCGTATATATTCATTTGCATATATCATTGTGTTTATTTATTTATGCTTATAACCTTGAAACCAATAAATCTGCATATTTCTATAATACCTGCATACTATTATATAATGCAAAACTATATCTTTAGCATTAATGTCATCTCACGTGAAAAGAACTTATTATCTGAGGAAATAGTCGGACTCGGATGTGAATTGTATCGATTAGGCTATCTACAATTTACCAGGTCATGATTTCAAGAAGTTATGAAAAATTCATGATTAATTATTTCTATGACCATAAATAATAATAATAATGAATTTTTCATAACTTCTTGAAATCATGACCTGGTAAATTGTAGATAACCTAATACAATTACAATTTACATCTGAGTCCGACTATTTCTTCAGATAATAAGTTATTTTCACGTAAAATGACATTAATATTTCTGCATGGAAATAGTGCTTCTTTGTCTGAAATACCCATTACAACCACCTATTTTACATTGCTGCTGTGAAATACAGCATAAGTGTATTTCTTTGACAAAAAAGTGGAAATCCTGATCCACAAATCATTATGAAGTACACCGCCTAAATACCGATTTCACATTACAGCTGAGAAATAGTGCATTATTCTTTTTTTTTTTTGTGTGAAAAAAGCAAAATTCCTGCTTCACAAAGCAGTTGTACATACACGGTATAAATACCTACATTTAATTATACCGCAGTGAAAAACTGCATTTGTGAATTTTGGTGACAAAAGCCATGACATAGTCCATTTGTCTAGCCTGGGATCTGTGGTGCCACAGAGCACTTTTGTATACTATGCACTAAACCGTATATTCCATTTCAGCTACCAAATAGTGCATCAGTGTATTTTAGTTAAAAAAAAGTGGTCATCCTGATTCACCAAACCTATTTTACACCGCCAAAATATATATTTGACATTTCTGTGGTGATATAGAGAATCCGTGTAATTTTGGGGAAAAAACCGTATTCCTTGTCCACAAAACAGTTCTGCATTCACTGTCCAACAACATATTTTATATTTCTGCAGGGAAATAGTGCTACTTTGTATTTTATAGAAAAAAAAACGTTATTCAAGGTCCACCAAACAGTCTGAAATACACATTACAACCACCTATTTTACATTGCTGCTGTGAAATACAGCATAAGTGTATTTTTTGGACAAAAGAGTGGTAATCCTGATCCACAGAGCATCTTGAAATACACCGCTTAAATACCGAGACCACATTACAGCTGAGAAATAGTGCATTATTCTTTTTTGTGTGAAAAAATAAATATTCTTGCTTCACAAAGCAGTTGTACATACAGTCAAAAACATTTTGGGGTTTTACTGAAAAAAGCCGTGTTTTAGGCCGAAAAAACTGTTGTGCATCCGTTGTTTAACCGCTTCAGCCCCCCTAGCTTAAACACCCTTAATGACCAGGCCACTTTTTACAATTCCGCACTACACTACTTTCACCGTTTATTGCTCCGTCATGCAACTTACCACCCAAATGAATTTTACCTCCTTTTCTTCTCACTAATAGAGCTTTCATTTGGTGGTATTTCATTGTTGCTGACATTTTTACTTTTTTTGCCATTAATACAAATTTAACGACATTTTGGCAAAAAAATGACATTTTTCACTTTCTGTTGTAAAATTTAAAAAAAAAACTACATTTCTACATAAATTTTTCTCTAAATTTATTGTTCTACATGTCTTTGATAAAAAAAAAAAAGTCCAATAAGTGTATATTTATTGGTTTGGGTAAAAGTTATAGCGTTTACAAACTATGGTGCAAAAAGTGAATTTCGGCATTTTGAAGCAGCTCTGACTTTCTGAGCGCCTGTCATGTTTCTTCAGGTGCTAGAATGTCAGGATAGTATAAATACCCCCAAATCACACCATTTTAGATAGAAGACACCCCAAAGTATTCGCTGAGGGGCATGGTGAGTTCATGTATCATTTCATTTTTTTCACAAGTTAGCGGAAAATGACACTTTCTGAGAAAAAAAAAAAAAGTTTCAATTTCTGATAACTTCTGGCAAAAAAAATATATATCTCAGACAGACTCACTATGCCCCTCAGTGAATACCTTGGGGTGTCTACTTTCCGAAATGGGGTCATTTGTGGGGTGTGTTTACTGTTCTGGCATTTTGGGCGGGCTAAATTGTGAGTCACCATGTAAAACCTAAAGGTACTCGTTGGAATTTGGGTCCTTTTGCACTCAGGCTGCAAAAGTGTCACTTATGTGGTATCGCCGTACTCAGGAGAAGTAGGGCAATGTGTTTTGGGGTGTATTTTTACATATACCCATGTTGGGTGAGAGAAATATCTCTGTAAATTGTCAACTTTGTATAAAAATTTTTAAAAGTTGTTGTTTACAGAGATATTTTTCACACAAAGTATGGGTATATATAAAAATACACCCCAAAACACATTGCCCTACTTCTCCTGAGTACGGCGATACCACATGTGCCACTTTTTTGCAGCCTGGGTGCGCAAAGGGGCCCTAAAACTAATGAGTACCTTTAGGATTTCACACAGCATTTTTACGCATTTGGATTCCAGACTTCTTCTCACGCTTTAGGGGCCCCTAAAATGCCAGGACAGTATAAATACCCCATTTGTAAAGAAGACACCCCAAGGTATTCCGTGAGGGGTATGGTGAGTTCATGTAAAATTTTATTTTTACATATACCCATGCTGGGTGAGAGAAATATCTCTGTAAATTGACAACTTTGAATAAAAAAATTTAAAAAGTTGTCGTTTACAGCGATATTTCTCACACACAGTATGGGTATATGTAACAATACACCCCAAAACACATTGCCCTACTTCTCCTGAGTACGGCGATACCACATGAGTGACACTTTTTTGCAGCCAAGATGCGCAAAGGGGCCCTAAAACCAATGAGTACCTTTAGGATTTCACAGGCCATTTTTACGCATTTGGATTCTCACGCTTTAGGACGCCTAAAATGCCAGGACAGTATAAATACCCCACATGTGAC
The DNA here is from genome assembly GCA_033119425.1 of Bufotes viridis. Lineage (NCBI taxonomy): Eukaryota > Metazoa > Chordata > Amphibia > Anura > Bufonidae > Bufotes > Bufotes viridis. The sequence goes on from CM065589.1 coordinate 358,706,906, forward strand.
CCCATTGTGGAAAGAAGACACCCCAAGGTATTCTGTGAGGGGTATGGCGAGTTCACAGAAAAAAAAAAATTTGGCACAAGTTAGCGGAAATTGATTTTTTTTTTTTTTTACAGTCTCATATTCCACTAACTTGTGACAAAAAATAAAATTTTGCATGAACTCGCCATACCCCTCAGCGAATACCTTGGGTTGTCTTCTTTCTAAAATGGGGTCACATGTGGGGTATTTATACTGTCCTGGCATTTGAGGGTCTCCGCAATAATTACACATATGGCCAGCATTAGGAGTTTCTGCGATTCTCCTTATATGGAGCATACGGGTAATGAGATTTTTTTTTTCCGTTCAGCCTCTGCGCTGAAAAAAAAAATTAACGGCACAGATTTTTTCATTCGCATCGGTCAATGTGGATGAAAAAATCTGTGCCAAAATCAGTGACTGCGGTGCGGTGGGCTGGGCGCTAGCTACCTAACAAGTAGCTAACTAACTGGCGGTGATAAGGGACCCTTATGCCCCATTCACACGTCTGAAATTCTGTTTGCGGAACGGAATTGCGGACCCATTCATTTCTATGTGGACAGACTTTGTCCCGCTCGGATCCGGAATTACGGATCCGCGCTTCCGGGTCTGCACTTCCGTTCCGCAAAAATATAGAACATGTCCTATTCTTGTCCGCAGTTGCGGACAAGAAAAAGCATTTTCTATATAGTTCTGGCAATGTGCGGATCTGCAAAATGCGGAAAGCACATTGCCGGTGTCCGTGTTTTGAGGATCTGCAGATCGGATCCTCGGATCCGTGAATCCACGGATCCGCAAAACACATATAGACGTCTGAATGGCGCCGTACAAGGGGTGTGATCAATGACAGGGGGGTGATCAGGGGGTCTATATGGGGTGATCAAGGGGTTAATAGGTGTGGGGGGGGGGGTTAGTGTAGTGTTTGGTGCAACTTTACAGTGTTACCTGGTCCTCTGGTGGTCGATCCCAGCAAATGGGACCACCAGAGGACCAGGTAGCAGCTATATCAGACGCTGTTCACAAAACAGCGTCTGATATAGCTGTTTGATGCGATTTTATTCGCATCTACAGCCTGCCAGCGATGGATCATCGCTGGCAGGCTGTAGCCTAACTGCCGAGACGCGCTTCTCTGTGAACGCTCGCGCGTTCACAGGAAGTCTCGGCTCTCACGAGGTGACGCGTCATCTCAGAGCTACAGGACCGCCCGCAGGACGCATCCCTGCGTTAGTCGGTCCTGTACTGGTTAAATAATTATTTCCAATTTGTAACAGTCTCATACTGCATTTGTGAATTTTGGTGACCAAATCCGTGTTCTGGTTCCCCAAATCTGGTGTCCATACATAGTACAAATATCTACTGTTAATTTACAGCAGTTAAAAACTGCATTTTGGGGCTTTATTGAAAAAAGATGTGTTTCAGGCCAAAAAAACAGTTGTGCATCCGGCGTATAAATAATTAATTTACAGCAGTGAAATACTAATTTTCGGTATTTGATTACAAAAATACTTGTTCTTGTCCCACAAACCACTTGTGCATACAGCGTAACAAAAAAAATATTTTAAATTTCCGCATAGAAATTGAGAATCAGTGTATTTTGGGCACAAAAAACATTATTCCACAGAGCATTTTTATGACACGGGCACTGCCTTAGCGACCGTAATTGTCGACTAGTGGCAGGTAAATTGACACCGGAGAGAGACCAATCTTTCAGCTTGGTGGGTGAACGCAAATAATGAGGAGAACATCAAATAAGGGACATGGGCATGGTCGTGGTAGAGCTCCTGTTGTTACATAGTAACATAGTAACATAGTATATAAGGCCGAAAAAAGACATTTGTCCATCCAGTTCGACCTGTTTCCTGCAAGTTGATCCAGAGGAAGGCAAAAAACCCCTGTGAGGTAGAGCCAATTTTCCCCACTTAACGGGAAAAAATTCCTTCCCGACTCCAATCAGGCAGTCAGAATAACTCCCTGGATCAACGACCCATCTTTAGTAGCTATAGCCTGAAATATTATTACACTCCAGAAATACATCCAGGCCCCTCTTGAATTCCTTTACTGTACTCACCATCACCACCTCCTCAGGCAGAGAGTTCCATAGTCTTACTGCTCTTACCGTGAAGAACCCTTTTCTATGTTTGTGTACAAACCTTCTTTCCTCCAGACGCAGAGGATGTCCCCTCGTCACAGTCACAGTCCTGGGGATAAATAGATGATGGGAGAGATCTTTGTACTGACCCCTGATATATTTATACATAGTTATTAGATCTCCCCTCAGTCGTCTTTTTTCTAGAGTGAATAACCCTAATTTTGATACTGTAGGGTACTGTAGTTGCCCCATTCCAGTTATTACTTTAGTTGCCCTCCTCTGAACCCTCTCTAGCTCTGCTATGTCTGCCTTGTTCACGGGAGCCCAGAACTGTACACAGTACTCCATGTGTGGTCTGACTAGTGATTTATAAAGTGGTAAGACTATATTTTTATCACGGGCATCTATGCCCCTTTTGATGCAACCCATTATCTTATTGGCCTTAGCAGCAGCTGCCTGACACTGGTTTTTACAACTTAGTTTGTTATTTATTAAAATTCCTAGATCCTTTTCCATGTCAGTGTTACTAAGTGTTTTACCATTTAGTATGTACGGGTGACTTGCATTATTTCTTCCCATGTGCATAACTTTACATTTGTCAGTGTTAAACCTCATCTGCCATTTCTCTGCCCAAGCCCCCAATCTATCCAGATCCCTCTGTAGCAGAAAACTGTCCTCTTTAGTGTTAATTACTTTACACAGTCTAGTGTCATCTGCAAAAATTGATATATTAGTGTGCAAGCCTTCTACAAGATCATTAATAAATATATTGAAGAGAATAGGGCCCAATACTGAACCCTGAGGTACCCCACTAGTGACCGTGACCCAATCTGAGTGTGTACCGTTAATAACCACCCTCTGTTTTCTATTACTGAGCCAGTTACTTACCCACATACAGATATTTTCTCCTAGTCCAAGTGTTCTCATTTTATATACTAACCTTTTATGTGGTACAGCGTCAAATGCTTTGGAGAAGTCCAGATATACGACATCCATTGATTTGCCGCTGTCAAGTCTAGAACTTACCTCCTCATAGAAACTGATAAAATTAGTTTGACATGACCGATCCCTCATGAAGCCATGCTGATATGGTGTAATTTGCTTATTTTCATTGAGATACTCCAAGATAGCATCTCTTACAAAACCTTCAAACAGTTTACCCACAACAGATGTTAAACTTACCGGCCTATAATTTCCAGGCTCTGTTTTTGGACCCTTTTTGAATATTGGCACCACATTTGCTATACGCCAGTCTGGTGGAACATTCCCTGTCTGTATGGAGTCCGTGAATATCAAAAATAAGGGTCTGGCTAGGACATCACTTAATTCCCTTAGGATACGGGGGTGTATGCCATCTGGTCCTGGCGATTTGTCTATTTCAATCTTTTTAAGTCGCTGCTGTACTTCTTCCTGGGTCAGACAGGGCACTTTTAAAGGGGAATTTACTTTTACATTTTGCATTTCATCTGACAGTTTATTTTCCTCAGTGAAAACAGTGGTGAAGAAAATATTTAATAGCTTGGCTTTATCCTCATCGCTTTCTGCAACTCCCCCCTCATTGCTATGTAGAGGGCCGACTCCTTCAGGTTTATATTTTTTACCATTTATATAATTGAAAAACATTTTAGGGTTAGTTTTGCTCTCTTTGGCAATTAATCTCTCGGTCTCTAGTTTGGCAGTTTTTATTAGTTTTTTACATATTCTATTTTTTTCCTTATAGTTTATCAGTGCTTCCTGGCTCCCCTCCTGTTTCAGTGATTTATATGCTTTCTTTTTGTCATTTATTGCTTTTTTTACGGTTCTATTTATCCACATTGGTTTCTTCTTATTTCTTAGCCTTTTATTTCTATAAGGTATGCATCGATCACAATTTGATGTTACAATGCTTTTAAAAATCTCCCATTTTGTGGTTGTATTTTTATTTTTGAGGACTATATCCCAGTTAATTGAGCCTATGGCCTCTCTTAGTTGGCTAAATTTTGCTTTTTTGAAGTCCGGTATTCTTGTTCCTCCCTGTAGAAACTCTCGTTTAAAGGATAATTGGAAGGTTATTACTTTACGGTCACTATTTCCCAGGTGTCCCCCGACCTGCACGTCTGTTGTTCTATCAGGTCTATTGGTTAATACTAAGTCCAGTATGGCCGTCCCTCTAGTTGGGTCCTGAACCATTTGGGAAAGGTAATTGTCTTTGGCTATTGCCAAGAACCTGTTTCCTTTATGGGATGTACAGGTTTCAGTTTCCCAGTCTATATCTGGGTAGTTGAAGTCCCCCATAATAACCACCTGATTATTGTTTGCCGCCTTGTTTATCTCTGCTTAGTAATAGATTTTCTATGGACTCTGGTATATTAGGTGGTTTATAGTAAACTCCTATTAGTAATTTATTATTGTTTTTGGCTCCATTTATCTCCATCCACAATGACTCCACATTTTCGTGTCCCTCACAGATGTCTTCCCGGAGTGTGGGCTTTAGACAGGACTTTATGTAAAGGCAGACCCCTCCCCCTCTCCGGTTTTGACGATCCTTTCTGAACAGATTGTAACCTTGTACATTAACTGCCCAGTCATAGCTATCATCCAGCCATGTCTCAGTTATTCCCACTATGTCATAATCCTCCTCACACATCACTAATTCCAGTTCCCCAGTTTTATTAGCCAGGCTTCTGGCATTAGTATACATACATTTGAGAGGAAATTGAGAATCAGTGTATTTTGGGCACAAAAAACATTATTCCACAGAGCATTTTTATGACACGGGCACTGCCTTAGCGACCGTAATTGTCGACTAGTGGCAGGTAAATTGACACCGGAGAGAGACCAATCTTTCAGCTTGGTGGGTGAACGCAAATAATGAGGAGAACATCAAATAAGGGACATGGGCATGGTCGTGGTAGAGCTCCTGTTGTTGGGAGAGGACGTGGCCATTCAGCTCCAAATACCACTCCAAGTCAAACACCTTCCTCTGGTGCGAGTAGGAGACAGGATATGCAGCGTTATTTGATAGGCCCAAATGCCGTTCTACGGATGGTGAAGCCAGAACATGTACAGGTGATAGTAGATTGGGTGGCTGACAGTGCCTCCAGTTCCTTCACAGTATCTAACACCCAGTCCTTTGCAGAATGCTCAGAGTTGGCAACTGCAGCCCATGCCCATCAGTCTTCCACCTTACCCCCTTGCAAATCAGCCAAGCAGTCAGAACCCCAAATCATGCAGGAAAGTCTCATGCTTTTTGATGACTCTGTTGGCAGGGTTTCCCCGGCCCATCCACCTAGCCTTGCCCCAGAAGTGGAAGACCTCAAATGCACTGATGCTCAACCACTTTCGTTGCAGGATGAGGACATGGGAATACTGCCACCAAACGTCTCTGATGATGACGAAACACAGGTGCCAACTGCTGTGGCTTTCTGCAATGTGCAGATCGACGAGTAGGGCAGGGGTCATGAATGGGTGGAAGATGATGTGGAGGATGATGAAGTTCTAGACCCAGACTGGACTAAAGGTCGTGCTAGTGAGGCGTGCAATTCTGAGGAAGAGGCGGTGGTAGCACAGAGGCAACAGCACAGCAAAAGAGGGAGCAGGGTACAAAAGCGCAGCAGCCATTCAAGAGACAGTACGCCTGCTACTGTCCACCGCACCCAGTCACCGAGCACAGCAAGTTCATTGGCGTGGCAGTTCTTCACACAATGTCCTGATGACAAGACACGAGTGGTTTGCATGTTGTGCCATCAGAGCCTGAAGCGAGGCTTAAACGTTCTTAACCTGAGCACAACCTGCATGACCAGGCATCTACATGCAAAGCATGAACTGCAGTGGAGTAAACACCTTAAAAACAAGGAACTCTCTCATGCTCCTCCTGCTCCATCTTCTGCTGTTGGATCGGCCTCTCCCTCCACCTCTGGCGTCACCTTGGCACCTGGCGAACAGCAAACAGAGGATGTTCCACCAACACCACCACATACAACACCATCACCAAGCATCTCAACCATGTCGCACGGCAGCATTCAGCTGTCTATCTCCCAAACATTGGAGAGAAGGAGGAAATACCCACCTACCCACCCTCGAGCCCTGGCCATGAATGCCATCATTTTAAAATTACTGGCCTTTGAAATGCTGTCCATCTGTCTGGTGGAGACGGACTGTTTCAAACAGCTGATGGTGGTGGCTGTCCCCCAGTACGTTGTTTCCAGCCGCCACTACTTTTCCAGGCGAGCCGTCCCTTCCCTGCACAACCAAGTGGAGGATAAAATCAAGTGAGCGCTGCACAACGCCATCTGTGGCAAGGTCCACATAACCACAGATACATGGACCAGTAAGCACGGACAGGGTCGCTATATCTCCCTAACTGCAAACTGGGTAAATGTAGTGGCGGCTGGGCTGGAGGCAGATAGCGGTTGGCGCATATCTGTCCACCACGGATGATCACAGTGCTGTTGACACCGTTGTTAGCATTACAATACCCCTTCTATGTCTTTAAAAAAAAAAAATTACGGCAATGATGGAAGAGGATGCGGCACAGGAGGAGGAGGAAGAGGGGGCATTTCACAGGGTTTCAGGCCGGTCATACAGAAGTGGCTCAGCGAGTGGGTTCCTGCACCAGCAGAGGATAGGTACACATGTGGACAGCCAGAGCACACTTCTGGAGGACGAGGATGAGGTAGAGGAGGAGGGGGAACCAGTTTCACTGCAGGGTGGCACCCTACGCAGCTAAGGGCCATCACTGGAGCATGGCCGGGGGGGATACTGAGGACACAGACGATACACCACCTACAGAGGACAGCTTATCTTTACCTCTGGGCAGCCTGGGAACACATGAGCGACCACATGCTGCAATGCCTGCGCAACGACAGCAGAGTTGCCCACATTTTAACTTGTGCTGACTACTGGGTTACCACCCTGCTGGATCCCCGGTACAAGGACAACGTGCCCACCTTAATTCCTGCACTGGAGCGTGATAGAAAGATGCGCGACTACATGCGCACGCTGGTAGACGCGCTCCTGAGGGCATTCACAACTGACACGGGGGGACAAGTGGAAGCACAAGGTGAAGGCAAAGGCGGAGGAGGAGGAAGAGGGCACCAATGCAGCTGTGTCACGACCAGCTCCTCTGAAGGCAGGGTTAGCATGGCCGAGATGTGGAAAAGTTTTGTCACCGCACCACAGCAAACTGCACCATCAGCTGATAGAGAATGGGCTTAAAATTCACTGTTCACTCTGACACGTGTACCATGTCATTTTTGGATCTCTATATGATAGGTGACGTTGGGGAGGAAAAAGTGCATACTTGCCCCTTCTGTAAAGACTCAGCTGGCAATACCATCCTGCACGTTGAGTCTTGTCACCCTACACTTGTTATCAAGAACATCCCTAAATTGGAGTTGACTCGTATTAGGCGAAACTGTTCACAAGACAGTATGTGTAATGCTGCTTTAGATGACACTGCCGGCCGGCTAGCGGTCAGAAAATATTCAGGTGCTCTGCTTGAAAAAGAAAAAAATGCAGCCTTATCTATGCCACACACTGAGTTGGTCTTTCCTAAATATCAACATAAAAAAGCAAATATTTTTCCAATTGTTCACCTATCTTCGTGACCAATTTTAGTCTCGAATATACGCAGATCTGCAAAATTATCCGTTAACGCTTGTCTGTTCTGCAACAAGACGATCAGTGGCATGACATAGTTAAGGAAGGTATACAATGTACCCCCCGTAGAGCAACCACCATTGCCAATATGGTTAGTCCATCTCTGTTTGTGGACAAAGCTATGAAACAGCCCACTTGGCTGAGACATGTGGGCACTTACAGGTGCGGTCATAACATCTAGAGGTGCGTTTTTTTGCAACTGATGAGGTAATTGTGGTTAAGCAGTACATTAACTGCAATACCTCATATGTGGTATACTGCATCACATGTTCTTCATGTCACCTCCAATATGTTGGGTGTACCAGTAACAGTTTAAAAACGCGCATATGTAGACACCTGTCTGATGTGCCACACGCAAGGGAGAAAAATGTCTCTGCCGCCAGCTTACACTTTGCGGTTGTTCATGGGGGCGATACTGGTAGCCTTGTGGTACAAGGTGTCGAAAGGGTCACTCCCCCTTTGAGGGGAGGCGATTACAGAAAGAAATTGTTTAACAGGGAGTCCTATTGGATTTTTCGTATAAGAACATGCATTCCACTTGGATTAAACTGAAGACATGATTTGATCCTTTAATATTGACATACTTTTTCATGTTTCCTTTTATGTAACCTGATTTTATTTTACTGTATTTTATCTCACTTTGTCACTTTAGAGTTAAATCTTTTGGAGGTTGGGCTCCGCCTTAATGAGTTTCACCTGCCGTACCAGCACTTGAACTCTATTTAATGGCTGCCCAAATATGTTGTACTCTGTGTCATGAATAAGGATTAAGATATGTGGATTCGAAACGCGTAGACAAGTACCTGTCTGTTTTAACCTGTACCGCACCATGTGAATATAGTTCTTCACGATTTTGCAACGGAAGCTGGACCTTTTCTCTTTTCTAGCTGATAGAGAACGTGTTAGCAGGAGGCAACATTTCAACAACATGGTGGAACAGTACGTGTGCACACGCCTCCACGTACTGACTGATGGTTCTGACCAATTCAACTTCTGGGTCACCAATTTATCCACATGGCCAGAGCTTGCCCTTTATGCCTTGGAGGTCCTGGCCTGCCCTGCAGCCAGTGTATTGTCTAAGCGTGTATTTAGCACGGCAGGGGGCGTCATTACAGACAAACGCAGCCGCCTGTCCACAGCCAATGTGGACATGCTCACGTTGATTAAAATGAACCAGGCATGGATCCCACAGGACTTGTCCGTACCTTATGCAGAGTAGATATTTATAACTGCCTCGCCCTCAACCATACATTCTTGTACTCCGGGACACTTCTTTATTGAATCCTCTTTTTTAAATTGTACCATTATTTTTGGGGCAGCCCCAAGTTGAATGAACCTCTCCTCTGTCTGGGTGTCAGGGGCCTAAAATTCAGTTAATCACCTGCTGCTTTGGCGGGTGACATCAAGCTTGATTTTCTGCTATGGGACCTCTCTCCTCTGTCTGGATGCTGGGGCCTACATTTCAGATAATCACCTGTTGCTTTGGTGGGTGACATTATCCTCTTTAGACTGTCAAATGACCTCTATATTGTCTGGTTGTCAGGGGCCTATATTTCGTTTCATTGCTTGCTGCATTGGTGGGAGACTTTATCCTCTTTATGCTTTCAAATGACCGCCCCATTGTCTGGTTGTCAGGGCACTCTATTTCGTTTCATCGCTTGCTGCATTGGTGGGAGACATTATCCTCTTTATGCTGTCAAATGACCTCTACATTGTGTGGTTGTCAGGAGCCTATATTTCGTTTCATCGATTGCTGCATTGGTGGGAGACATTATCCTCTTTATGCTGTCAAGTGACCTCTACATTGTCTGGTTGTCAGGGGCCTATATTTAGTTTCGTCGCTTGCTGCATTGGTGGGAGACATTATCCTCTTTTTACTGTCAAATGACCGCCCCTATGTCTGGATGTCAGGGGCCTATAATTCGTTTAATTGCTTGCTGCATTGGTAAGAGGCATTATCCTCTTTATGCTGTCAAATGACCTCTACATTGTCTGGTTGTCAGGGGCCTATATTTCGTTTCATCGTTTGCTGCGTTGGTGGGAGACATTAACCTCTTTTTACTGTCAAATGGCCTCTCCTCTGTTTGGTTGTCAGGGGCCTACATAAATGATAATGGCCTGTTCCATTGCAGGTTGACCTGAGGCCTGTGTTGCTGTTACGGGACCGCTCTCCTCTTTGCGGGTGCCATGGTCCTGAATTAGTGAATGAGGCCTGTGGCACTACTGGGTGAAATCAATACTGTTTTGGCATGATTGTAACTCTCCTCTTTGTGGGTGACATGGGTCTGACTCTGTGAATGAGGCCTGTGGCATTGCTGGGTGAAATCAATACTGTCTTGGTGTGATTTTAACTCTCCTCTTTGTGGGTCCCGTGGGCCTGAATGTTTGAATGAGGCCTGTGGCCCTGCAGGCAGACATGATTCCTTCTTGGCTGTGATGACAACTTCAACTGCCATGTATGGTTGCCATTGGCCTGAGTCTGTGAATGAGGCCTGTGGCACTGCAGGCAGACATGAATCCTTTTAGACTGTGATGAGAACTTTAACTCCCATAGCATTCCCACCTGACGCCACCCCAACCTCCTATTCCACCTCCTCCTCCAAGTTGGCAATCGATATTGGTTAATTTTTATTTATTTTATTTTAAGTCTTTTCCACATTTGTTTGCAGGGGATTTACCTACATTTTGATGCCTTTTGCAGCCCTCTAGCCCTTTCCAGGGCTATATTACAGCCTTTTTATTGCCCAAAAGTTCGGGTCCCCATTGACTTCAATGGGGTTCGGGGTCAAGTTTGGGTCGAGTTCGGATCGTGAACCCGAACATTTTCGTGAAGTTTGGCTTAATTTCTCGAACCCGAACATCCAGGTGTTCTCTCAACTCTAATTAACAGTGGATCAACAGAATTCCTCTAATTTAATCAGAGACTGTATTCTGTATGCTGCAGCCCAAAACCAGTCACAGTAAAAGTTGTAAGTTGTATCCTACCACTGTCTACCTCATTCTTCAATACTACAATTAATTGTACCACCATTAACAGTACTAGCTTCACGAAAATACCATCAAGGAACCCGCCGCCACAAGCACTCTAAGCACCCCTGTTTCATCAAGGGCACCTCAACCACCATCTTGGCTGGCGTTTTCCCTATCACAGAGCGTGCCCCTGAGGATTTCGTGCTGTCTTCCTCATCACTGTGCAACCGGCCCATGAAGGCTTTCTGCTAACTGTGAGTAAACCGATGAATTATATCATTGCTGTCCCCTCATCGGCTCACTGTGCACCTCACGTGTCGCCCCTGCGGTTCTGGCCAGTCACATATCACACTTCCACTTGTCCTGCCGTGTCAGTTGGGAATGCCCTCAGGAGTGCGTCTACCAGCGTGCGCTTGTAGTCGCACATCTTCCTATCCCGCTCCAGTGCGGGAATTAAGGTGGGCACATTGTCCTTGTACCGGGGATCCAGAAGGTGGCAACCCAGTAGTCAGCACAAGTTAAAATGTGAGCAACTTTGCTGTCGTTGCGCAGGCACTGCAGCATGTAGTCGCCCATGTGTGCCAGGTTGTCCAGAGGTAATGATAAGCTGTCCTCTGTAGGTGGTGTATCTTCTGTGTCCTCAGTATCTCCCCAGCCACACTCCAGTGATCGCCCTGAGCTGCGTAGGGCGACACCTTGCAGTGAAACCGGTTCCTCCTCCTCCTTTACCTTATCCAGAAGTGTGCCCTGGCTGTCCACATGTGTACCTGGCCTCTTCTGGTGCAGGAACCCACCCTCTGAGTCACTTCTGTATGACCGGCCCGAAACCCTGCGAAATGCCCCCTCTTCCTCCTCCTCCTGTGCCGCATCCTCTTCCATCATCACCGTAATATTTTTTTCAAGGAGACATAGAAGGGATATTGTAATGCTAACAATGGCGTCATCAGCACTGGCCATGTTGGTTGAGTACTCCAAAGACTGCAACAAGGTGCACAGGTCTTGCATGCAGGCCCAGTCACTGGTGGTGAAGTGATGCTGATACGCAGAGTGACTGACCCGTGCATACTGCATCTGAAACTCCACTATCGCCAGCTGCTGCTCGCTCAGTATCTCCAGCATATGTAAGGTGGAGTTCAACCTGCTGGGCATGTGGCATATGAGGCGGTGAGCAGAAAGGCTGAAGTTACGCTGGAGCGCAGACAGGCGAGCAGAAGTAGGGTGAGAACGCCGAAAGCGCGCACATACGGAAACACTTTCAGCAGTAGCTCTGACATGTCTGGGTAGTTTTTAATAAACTTTGCACCACCAGATTCAGCACATGCACCAGGCAAGGGATATGTGTCAAACCGGCTAGTCCCAGAGCTGCAACGAGATTTCGCCCATTATTGCACACCTCCAAGCCGGGCTTGAGGCTCACCGGCAGCAACCACTCATCAGTCTGCTGTTCAATGCCCCACCAAACCTCCTGTGTGGTGTGGGGTTTGACACCCAAACAAATGAGTTTTAAAATCGCCTGCTGACGTTTACCCTGGGCTGTGCTGAAGTTGGGGGTGAGGTTCTTTCGATGACCGGATGTAGGGGTGGTAGAAGAAGAGTAGGAGGAGGATGATGCAGAGTAGGAGTAGGAAGCAACAGGAGGCAACGAATAATGCCCTACGATCCTCGGTGGTGGAAGGACATGCGCCAAACCGCTATCCACCTCAGGCCCAGCCGTCACTACATTTACCCAGTGTGCAGTTAGGGAGATATAGTGAACCTGGCCGTGCTTACTGGTCCATGTATCTGTGGTTATGTGGACCTTGCCACAGATGGCGTTGCGCAGCGCACAATTGATTTTATCCTCCACTTGGTTGTGCAGGGAAGGGACGGCTTGCCTGGAAAAGTAGTAGCGGCTGGGAACAACGTACTGGGGGACAGCCACCACCATCAGCTGCTTGAAACAGTCCGTCTCCACCAGACGGAATGACAGCATTTCAAAGGCCAGTAATTTTGAAATGCTGGCATTCAGGGCCAGGGCTCGAGGGTGGGTAGGTGGATATTTCCTCCTTCTCTCTAATGTTTGGGAGATGGACAGCTGAATGCTGCCGTCTGACATGGTGGAGATGCTTGGTGATGGTGTTGTATGTGGTGGTGTTGGTGGAACATCCTCTGTTTGCTGTTCGCCAGATGCCACGGTGACGCCAGAGGTGGAGGGAGAGGCCAAGCCAGCAGCAGAAGATGGAGCAGGAGGAGCATGAGTGAGTTCCTTGTTTTTAAGGTGTTTACTCCACTGCAGTTCATGCTTTGCATGTAGATGCCTGCTCACGCAGGTTGTGCTCAGGTTAAGAACGTTTATGCCTCGCTTCAAGCTCTGATGGCACAACATGCAAACCACTCGTGTCTTGTCGTCAGTAGTGTTGATCACGAATATTCAAATTGCGAATTTTAATCACGAATATCGGCACTTCGAGAATTCGCGAATATTTAGAATATTTCAAAATATATTCGTTATTCGCGAATATTCGTTTTTTTTTTAAATGCCAGTCTATGCAAATTTTTTAGTGTGAATTTTCGCAATCAAGGAAATAATGCCTGAAAATTAGGAATTTGTGAATTCGAATATTGCCCCTGCCGCTCATCACTAGTCGTCAAGACATTGTGTGAAGAACTGCCACGCCAATGAACTCCTTGGAGCAGGCCTTGGTGTGCTCGGTGCCTGGGTGCGTTGGACAGTAGCAGACGAACTGTCTCTAGAACGGCCACTGCGCTTTTGCACGCTGCTCCCTCTTTTGTCGTGCTGTTGCCTCTGTGCGACCACCGCCTCATCAGAACTGCACGCCTCACTAGTAGAGATGTCTCGAACTATTCGCTGACCAACAGTTCCCGGCAAGCATCGCTTGTTCGCGTTCGCCGCACATATGCGATGTTTAGTCGCCCCCTATACATCATCATTGAGCAATCTCTGACCCTGTACCTCACAGTCAGCAAACACATTCCAGCCAATCAGCATACCCTCCTTCCCAGACACTCCCACCTCCTATCAAAAAGCAAGGACAGCATCCATCTTAGATTCATTCTGAAGCTGCAGTGTTAGTTAGAGCAGGGAGAGTGCTGCTGATGCTGAATTAATAGGGAAAGTGTTAGCTAGGTCAGTGTTCTGTGTTCACTCCAGTCCTCAAAGACTCATCTGCTGTAAGGACAGTGTCCTGACAGCACCCCAAAAAGCCCTTTTTAGGGCTGGTACATCAGTCTGCTTTTATTTTATTTTTCTAAATATATATATTGCAGATGCCCGCCCGTGTGTGAGAGGCCACAGGCCTACAGACTGTACTTTGTGCACACTACTCATATAGGGTGGCACAGTACCTTGCAGATAACAAAGTCATTTAATTTTTTCTCTGTAATATAATTGCAGTTGCCTGCCAGTGAGTGTCAGGCCCACTAACTGTACTGTGCCCACTGCCCACCACTCATATAGGGTGGCACAGTACCTTGCAGATGAAAAAGTCATTTAATGTTTTCTATGTAATATAATTTCAGTTGCCTGCCAGTGAGTGTCAGGCCCACTGACTGTACTGTGCCCACTGCCCACCACTCATATAGTGTGGCACAATACCTTGCACTCATAGTACCACTAATCAAAAAAAAAAACTGCAACAGCCCGACACGTTGGAATTCAACACTCCTAATGTCTGACCGCCTGCTCCAACGAGTAAAAGCCATCAACGAGTATTTGTATGACCGGGGTGCTAGGAAACTGCAGAGCTGGGTATTTTTTAGCCACGTTAATGGACGCTCATGCGCAATGCCTGTAGGCTCATGCGTCCTTTTGGGGAGGTGACAAACCTAGTCAGTCACACCGAAGGCACCATCAGCGACCTCATCCCATTTGTTTTCTTACTGGAGCATGCCCTGCGAAGACTGCTGGATCAGGCCGTAGATGAGCGTGAAGAGGAAGAGTTGTGGTCGCCATCACCACTAGAACCTGCCTTATCATCATCGCTTGCTGGACCTGCGGCAATGCTGGAAGAGGAGTATGAGGAGGAATGTGCCTTTGAGGAGGAGGAAGACCAACTACAACAGGCATCCCAGGGTGCTCGTTGTCACTTATCTGAGACCCGTGGTATTGTACGTTGCTGGGGGGAAGAACAGACCTTCAATGAGATCAGTGAGGACGAGGAACGGGACATGAGTAGCTCGGCATCCAACCTTGTGCAAATGGGGTCTTTCATGCTGTCATGCCTGTTGAGGGACCCTCGTATAAAAAGGCTGAAGGAGAATGACCTGTACTGGGTGGCCACGCTACTAGACCCCCGGTATAAGCAGAAAGGGGCTGAAATGTTACCAAATTACCGGAAGTTGGAAAGGATGCAGCAGTTCCAAAACAAGTAAAAAAGTATGCTTTACACAGCGTATAAGGGTGATGTCACAGCACAACGGGAATCTAACAGGGGAAGAGGTGAAAGTAATCCTCCTCCTACCACGACCACGCTGGCAAGGACAGGAAGCTTTACAGACGTGTTGTTGATGGAGGACATGAAGAGCTTTTCAAGTCCTACGCATCGCCACAGCCTTTCGGGGTCCACCCTCAGAGAACAACTCGACCGACAGGTAGCAGACTACCTCGCCTTAACTGCAGATATCGACACACTGAGGAGCAATGAACCCCTTGACTACTGGGAGTGCAGGCTTGACCTGTGGCTAGTGTTGATCACGAATTTTCGAATTGTGAATTTTAATTGCGAATATCAGCACTTCGAGAATTCGCGAATATTTAGAATATCGCAAAATATATTCGCAATTGCGAATATTCGCTGTATGCAAATTTTTTACATGAAAATTTTCGCATG
The DNA here is from genome assembly GCA_033119425.1 of Bufotes viridis. NCBI lineage: Eukaryota > Metazoa > Chordata > Amphibia > Anura > Bufonidae > Bufotes > Bufotes viridis. The sequence continues at coordinate 358,722,449 of CM065589.1, forward strand.
CAAGAAAATACTGTCATTATTTCCCCGTTTGCGAAAATTCGCATAAAAAATTCGCATAAATTAGCATAAAAAGTTTGCATAAACTGGTATTTAAAAGGTATCTTTTAAATGCCAGTTTATGCGAATTTTTATGCTAATTTATGCTGATTTTTTGCGGATTTTCGCAAACGGGAAAATATTGTCTGGAGATAATGAATTTGCGAATTTTAGAATATATGGCGAATATTCGCCCAAATATTCGCGAAATATCACGAATTCGAATATTGCCCCTGCCGCTCATCACTACCTGTGGCCTGAGCTATGCCAATTTGTGATAGAACTTCTGGCCTGCCCCGCTTCAAGTGTCCTGTCAGAAAGGACCTTCAGCGCAGCAGGAGGTATTGTCACTGTGAAGATTACCTCACCTTTATTAAGATGAATGAGGCATGGATCCCAAAGGGACTGACAGTGGGGGATGCATTTGACTAAGAAAGGCCTGATGAGATGCCTTCGGCTAAAAATGGTCCTCACGCTGCTGTATTTAATCTCTGCATGTCTGATGACTTGCGTGACTTCTCCGCCACCAACTAGGGTTTAATCCGCAATGTTTAAGTACACTTTCTGCCTTGAAAACATAAATTTTTCCAGCAACAATACCTAATTTTTCAGGCATGTGTTACATGCCTAATTTTTCTGGCTTCTGGTGCTGCATTGTGGCTGCAAAAAAAAAAAAAAAAAGGCACATACATGTGTCAATTCCCATTCGTGATCGTTACCTTGTTGTGGTGAAGGGGCTTCTGTATCACAATGAAGCGATCACCTCTATGAGTGTGTTGGCAATGTTGGCACACCCCAGATGATAAGTTCGTTGCTTCATTGTGAACAGACCAAAAGCGATCATCTAAGGTGATAATTAAAGCCTACTAGGCCAACAATGGGCCGACACTGCAGAATCATTGTTTTCTGGGTCACTTAAATGTCACTGAACTACCTCAGCACAACCATAGGCTTTAAAAACCGCCATCGCCTGCAATCTCCCGAACGTGCGCACGAGCACAATCATCACTAAACCAAGATTGACGCATAGAGGAATAAAATTTACAACTCTTTGCGGTTGTTTGCGGTGCGTTAAACAGGGAGTTTGGTCTGTCAGAGTTTGGTCTGTCACTGTGAAGCGGGCCTAACCCTTACACTACCTGATCGATACAACATCATACCTGATCGTATACACACACTGGATGTTTTAAAGCACGTTATTCCAAACAATTTAGGAATATTAGATGATTTATGCCCTTTATGGATTAAAACCCGACTCTGCGTCAACTACGTAATTTTCCGTGGGAGTTTTGCCATGGATCCCCCTCCGGCATGCCACAGTCCAGGTGTTAGTCCACTTTAAACAACTTTTCCATCACTATTGTGGCCAGAAAGAGTCCCTGTGGGTTTTAAAAAATGTGCCTGCCTATTGAAGTCTATGGCGGTTCCCCTGGTTTGCCTGTTCGTGAACACTTGCGTAAATTCATGTTCGCCTTTTGCGAACGGAAAATGTTATGTTTGCGACATCTCTACTCAGTAGCACGACCTTCAGTCCAGTCTGGGTCTAGGACTTCATCATCTTCCACATCATCTTCCACCCATTCATGACCCCTGCCCTACTCGTCAGTCTGTACATTGCAGAAAGCCACAGCAGTTGGCACCTGTGTTTCGTCATCATCAGAGACGTTTTGTGGCGGTATTCCCATGTCCTCATCCTGCAACAAATGTGGTTGAGCATCAGTGCATTCAAGGTATTCCTCTTCTGGGGCAGGGCTAGGTGGATGGGCCGGGGAAACCCTGCCAACAGAGTCATCAAAAAGCATGAGACTTTCCTGCATGATTTGGGGCTCTGACTGCTTGGCTGATTTGCAAGGGGGTGAGGTAGAAGACTGATGGGCATGGGCTGCAGGTGCCAACTCTGAGCTTTCTACAGAGTACTGGCAACTCTGAGTTTTCTACAGAGTACTGGGTGTTAGATACTGTGAAGGAACTGGAGGCACTGTCAGCCACCCAATCTACTATCGCCTTTACATGTTCTGGCTTCACCATCAGTAGAGCGGCATTTGGGCCTAACAAATAACGCTGCAGATTCTGTTGCCTACTCGCACCAGAGGAAGGTGTTTGACTTGGAGTGGTATTTAGAGCTGAATGGCCACATCCTCTCCTAACAACAGGAGCTCTACCACGACCATGCCAATGTCCCTCATTTGATGTTCTCATTATTTGCATTCACCCACCAAGCTGAAAGATTGGTCTCTCTCCGATGTCAATATACCTGCCACTAGTCGACAATTACGTTCGCTAAGGCACTGCCTGTGTCATAAAAATGCTCTGTGGACCCAGAATAGTGTTTTCTGGGCCCAAAATACACTGATTCTCAATTTCTATGCTGAAATGTAAACTTGTTTTGGGTATGCTGTATGCACAAGTGGTTTGTGGAACAAAATACAGAAAATTAGTATTTCACTCCTGTAAATTGAAATGTATTATTTATACGCCGGATGCACAACAGTTTTTTCGGCCCAAAACACAGCTTTTTTCATTAAAACCCCAAAATGCAGTTTTTCACTGCTGTAATTTAAGTGTAGGTATTTATACCGTGTATGTACAACTGCTTTGTGAAGCAAGAATATTGCTTTTTTCCCACAAAAAAGAATAATGCACTATTTCTTAGCTGTAATGTGAAATCGGTATTTAAGAGGCGTATTTCAAGATGCTCTGTGGATCAGGATTACCACTTTTTTTGTCAAAAAAATACACTTAAGCTGTATTTCACAGCAGCAATGTAAAGTAGGTGGTTGGAATGGGTATTTCAGACTGTTTGGTGGGGCTTGAATAAGATTTATTTTCTATAAAAAAACAAGGAAGCACTATTTCCCTGCAGAAATATAAAATATGTCGTTGGACCGTGTATGCAGAACTGTTTTGTGGACAAAGAATACGTTTTTTCCGCCAAAATTACATGGATTCTCTATTTCACCGCAAAGATGTCAAATTTATATTTGGGCAGTGTACAATAGGCTTGGTGGATCAGGGTGACCACTTTGTACTCTGCAGATGAGAGCCTGAAATCAGGTACCATATCCTCCGTGCCACCAATCTCTGAGCCCCCATCCCCGATCTGTGTCCTCTTCTGTGCGCCCTTCCTCCAGCTTTGCCGGCCGTGCACTGTGTATGTTCCATCAACTGTGCCCGCCTGCCCCCATCCATGGCCTCTGCCCCATCAATGTCCCCTGCAATCTGTGTCCACCGCCCATCTATGTCCCCTCCCCAGTCCTCATCTGTGACCCCTTGTGCGGTGCCCCTGCTGTATGCGGACACTCAGCTGTAACCCCTTAGATGCCACTGTCAGCAATGCAAGAGCATTACAAAGTATAGTACAGCCATTAAGCCCCACTGGATCTTCAAGATCCAAGTGGGACTTGATAAAAAAATAGTGAAAATAAAAAAGTAAAAATAATTAAAAATAAAATAAATTGCCTTTTTGCACACCCACTCATTTATAAGAGATTAAAAAATGTAAAAACTAAACTACACATAATTTATATTACCACGTCCATAATGACCTGATCTATCAAATGATCATGGTACCAATCCCGCGTGGCGTATGCTGTAAAAAAATAAAAATAAACAATGGCAGAATTTTCAGCCCATCCCACTAAAAATAAGCCCTCATACATTTATGTTGACATAAAAATAAGAAAGTTATGGGTTTTAGATTTTGGTGATGCAAAAAAAAAGAAAAAAGTTTAATAAAAAGTGATTTTATGATTTAAAAGTGGTAGATAATGAAATAAAAAATAACTATAGAATTCTGGTGTAACCATAACTGTATCATCTGTGGCAGTGGAGCTGCCAGAAGGCCATAGGAAGGCCATTCAAGTGGCATATCTCACCCAGAGAAAGCTGGGTGAGAACAAGAAAGGTTGGGAAAATAGTTTTTTCCCACTGTCTGCAGCAGTCAGGCTGGTAATGGGGATAATTATCAGCCAGCTGAGGAGCTTGGATAAATCTGGGCTGAGCTCCTCAATCAGGGCTCCCAGTCTGGGAAAGGAGCAGGCTGTGTCAAGGCCTGTGGGAGCCGGGACCCTCTAACCCTGTGTGTAGGGTAAGCACTGGTGATGTGTATTGGGGAGCTGGGTGGTAGACCCAGATCCTGATAGAGAGGGAAAGACTGTTTAGTCAGTGGCCAGACGGCCGAGGATTTATTTTTATGATTTTGTTGTACTGCTGTTGTGACAATAAAGCTGGTTGTGGCAAGTTTGCACCTGAATCTACAGTGGTGGAGTGGCTTCTTGATGTGTGCCAACCGTCTAAGGCGTTAAGACGGCGATCTGGAAGAGCTAAATGACCCCGTGTTGTTACATATGGTGGAGGATGCGGGCATGAAAATGGCACATGAAGCTGGGTGCTGCAGAGCAAAAAGGGCAAGACAACAGATTGCTAAGGGCCCCAGGAAGCGTTGTCTGTGCTGAATGCTGCAGGATTGCTGGACGGAAAGTGTCCGTGCTGAAAAGTAAAAAAAACTGTTGGTTGCTAGGGGCAACGATGAGACAGCAGGTGCTGCTGAAAGTTGTTTTTTGCTGTGTGTGAAGTTAAAGGGCCGGAAGCTTTTTTGTCCAGTGGAGCAGGTGCTGCTCATAAGCGTGTGGACTATTTTGCTGTGGTGTGAGTAAAACTGCAGTGAATTAAAGGGCCAGTAGCCCAGCAAAGGGGACTAGTTGCTGACAATTTTTCCTGCTACCATGGGTCTTATGGAAGAGTACGTCCCCCTGCGCTGGCGCATACAGCAGGGAGAAGAGATGGCCATAGCAATTGGCTATACTAAAAATGAACTGGCAAAATTTGATGTAGAGCGCGAGGCTCTGGAGGTGCAGCTGCAGCTGGCCCTATAAATGGGGTCCTCGACTCTGTATGGACCCTGCACAAAGTTCCCCGAGGACGGACGTGTGGCCGGAGTTCCCAAGGAGAAGCAAAGGTGTGCCGTTTCCATGGGCAACCGTCGGGAAGATAAAGAGAAGACAAACGGTGCAATTCTCAGGAGTTCCCATATCCCCTGCAACTGTGCACGGAGCCCAAAAAGGTGCGGATGGAGTGACCGTCTGGAAAAAGACAGGAGACAAGTCCAAGGCATCTCCCGTGGCAACTACTGCATTGAGGAGAAGGGAGGTGACCATGCTGGAGATATTCCTGGACTACCCTTATATTCCGGGAGTGCTGAGTCAGTGACGACAATCGGTAAGACTGTTCCTGTTGATAATTTTGTGGCAGTGAGCCGGCGGCAGTTGCTACCTGCCGGGCCGGTGAGTGATACAGTGCCGAGGCGAGGAACTGTCTCGGAAATATGTGACATTGGGAAAAACGCAATGTCTGAACAGGCGGGTAAGCCTGTTGTGATTATTCCCCCACAGGAATCTGGAGGGGAGAAGGTTTTTGTGTCACGTAAGCTGCCCATGATCAAAGCAAAAAAAATGGGTGGCGCTATGAAAAATAGCAGTCCAGTCCAAACGTTGTTGGACGCAGGAAGCCAGGGGAGCCTGGTACGTGTTAGCATGGTTGCTGGGGACTATGTGCTGGACAATTGTGCGGATAAGGACTATCCGATGGTTTTCACTGAGCGTGAGGCTCTAGTGGGAACTGGGACTGATGAACTTGATATGGCAAATAAAATTATGCATGACATGATGTGGGGCAATAGGGACACTTCTGTAGAAAGTGGTGACGCTCCTGCAGAACCTGTACCTGTCCCTTTAAGTAAAGGTGTAAGGGAAAGGACCATTGAAAACAGTTGTGTAGTTGAAGATGAAAATGTGATGTCATGTGCAAGATATGATGATGATGATGATGACGACATGCCTTTTCTCTTGCAAAGCGATGGTACCATATTTGCCGAAAAGCATAATGTTCTTGTGGATAATGTGAAGGTGCTGCACATAGAAAACAAGTTATTTGAAGTGCCCAATGATATGTGTGACAATGATATACCTGCTCCTTTAAAGGGTGTGATCAGGGGAGAAGCTCCCCCTGCTGGTAAAAATGTGGATGGTATAAAAATGCTAATTGATGTTGAGAACTCACAACTGAGGGCAACCACTGTGAAAAATGTGCAAGTACATGGGGCAGTCCTAGAGGGTGTACCACACATACTAGAAGTGGATATGCAGTCTCCACAGGTTTCTATGATTAATAAAATGTCCCAGGTGGGGATTAGCTCATCGGTGCCCCTAGAGGACAGTATTGAGAATGACACGAGCGGTATATATAACGCATGTTCTGTGACCGATAGCAACTCAGAGAGAGAGGCTGCCATGTCGAGGACTTGCCAAACTAAAGTGTTTACTAGTAGCGACCAGATGACCGTTATATCTGACGAGACGAGAGTTCAGTCGGGTGACGTCAGCCTAGTGTCTAAAGCTCCTATCCAGACAGTCTTGGATGACCTGACAGGACAGTACAGCTGCAAACAGGAGGCTGATCTCACTCTCGCCACACGGTCCCTAGATGCGATAGAGAAGGGACTAGCTGTCGTCACGGAGTCACTAAAGAAGGCTGCAGAAGGGTCAAAAGAGGAGACCCCGGAAAAGATGAGTGAACTGAAGGGTCTACCGCCTGGTGTCCTGGGGAAGGGAAAAGACTCCAAAAAGACACAAAAGTCTATAGTAGACCTCAACAATGGGCTTGAAGAGTCCCTGGGTGGAAATCCCACGGACTGTCTAAGGAAGAATGGTGGTACTCCTACAACTGCTGTTACACCAGAACAGAGTGAAGAGCAGCTGTAACAGAAGGCCCAAGAGTGGGGTGCTGCTAACAAGCTGGTGCGAAAAACTAAGAAGAAGACCAAGGCCCTCTCCTTGGCTAGAGCCCTTGAAAAAGCGCTTAAGGAGCGAGATGAATTTGAGAGGCTGAACAAGCAACTCAGAGCAGAGATGGAAGATCTCAGGAGCTCAAAAGATGAAGTCAATGAGTTGGAGAAGACTCTGCATGCTCCTGCGCAGCAGGTGGAAGAAAATGAGATACCTGAAGAGGAAGATCCTCTAAAAGATGCCAAGAAGTCAGAGCCCGTTAAGAATGGGTCTGGAGATGGTGGCGCTGCAGTACCAACCGAGGCAGAGAAGATGGATGATCTTTCTGCTGAACCCGTTGATGGGGCTGATGCGGATGCAGATGCCAATAGACTCGTGGCGGGGTGTAGCCAAGACTTGGTCATGCAAGACATTACTTCAGCAAGCGGTCTGCTGGGGAAGAAATACGCGGGGACTGACGCCCACCAATTGACGCTCCTCAATCAGGGCTCCCAGTCTGGGAAAGGAGCAGGCTGTGTCAAGGCCTGTGGGAGCCAGGACCCTCTAACCCTGTGTTTAGGGTAAGCCCTGGTGATGTGTCTTGGGGAGCTGGGTGGTAGACCCAGATCCTGATAGAGAAGGAAAGACTGTTTAGTCAGTGGCCAGACGGCCGAGGATTTATTTTTATGATTTTGTTGTACTGCTGTTGTGACAATAAAGCTGGTTGTGGCCAGTTTGCACCCGAATCTACAGTGGTGGAGTGGCTTCTTGATGTGTGCCAACCGTCTAAGGTGTTAAGACGGCGATCTGTAAGAGCTAAATGACCCCGTGTTGTTACACATCCCACAGTATAAAGTTATGATATAACATATACCTCATGGAGAACCCCATAAAAAAAATAAAAAAACACCGACAGAGATGCAATTTGTGCCCGCTTCACCTCCTAAATTTTTTTATAAAAAGCACTCAAAAAGCCATATAGACCCCAAATTGTACCAATTAAAATTACAGCCCAGCCTGCAAAAAAGCTCTTAAGCAGCTACACTGATGGAAAAATCAAGAAGTTATGGGTCTTCGATTTGGTGATGCAAAAAATAAAATAAAAAATGTAATGAAAAGTGATTTTATAATATAAAAGTAGTAGAGCATGAATAAAACAATATAAATTCCGTATCGCTAGAACCGTATCAATCCACAGAATACAACCGTCTTATCAAGTATACCACTTGGAGAACCCCATAAAAACAAAAAAAAAAAATACACTGGCAGAATTGCAATATTAGCCACTTCATCTCATAAAAAATGAAATAAAAGTGATCAAAAAGTCATATGTACCCCAAAATGGTACCATTAAAAACTAAAGCTCCCCCCGCAAAAAATGAACCCCCTCACAGCTCAGTCAACAAAAAAATAAAAAAGTTATGGCCCTTACAATCAATTTCAGCATATTTTATGTTAGAAAATGTAGATGCTGCTCTGTTCCTTTCGTAGTCTGCCGTCTGCTCATACAGCAGTTTATAACCACATTTGGGGTGTTTTCGTATTCTGGAGAAAATGGGTAACAAATTAGGGGGTGCATTTTCTCCAGTTATCCCTTGTTAAAGGGAAAAATTTGGGCTTTTTGGCAAATTTTTCTTATAAAAAATATAATTTTTAATTTTCACAGCCATGCGTTTCTAAATATTATAAAAAAACGTAAGTAAACCCCTCAATGAGTTATTTGAGGGATGTATTTTCCAAAATGGAGTCACTTTTGGACGGTTTCTACTGTAGGGGTGCCCTAGTGTACCTTCAAATATGACACACTCACGACACTCAAAAGCTATTCCAGCAAATCTGCTCTCCAAAAACCATATGTTGCTCCTTTCCTTCTGAACCCTGCCATGCACCTATACAGCTGTTTAAGAACATAAATGGCGTGTTTCTGTAAACAGCAGAATCAGGGTAATAAATATTAAAGTTCATTTTATTGTTAACCCTTGCGGTGTTATAGAAAAAAATTGGAATAAAATTTTAAATCTGCACAAAAACTGAAAATTGTAAATTTCACCTCCATTTTCTTTAATTCTTGTGTGACATCTAAAAGGTTAACATAGTTTGTAAAACCAGTTTTACGTAATTTGAGGGGTGTAGTTTCTTAAATGCAGTCATTTATGGGTAGTTTCTATTATGTAAGGACCTCAAAGTTACTTCAGAACTGAATTGGTCCTTGAAAAGGTTGGTTTTGAAAATGTTATAGAAAAGCTGAAAAATTGCTTCTTAAATTCTAAGCCTTCTAACGTCCTAAAAAAATAAAATGTGATTTTCAAAATGATGCCAACATAAAGTAGACATATAGGGAATCTTAAGTAAAAACTATCTAATGAGGTATCAGTATCTGACTTTAATGCGTAGATATTCACATTTAGAAAATTTTCTGTAAATTTGGGTTTTTGTATAATATAAAGGTAAAACTTATTCACCCAAATTTACCACTAACAATAAATACGAGATGTCACGAAAAACAATCTCAGAATGGCTTGGATAAATTAAAGTATTCCAAAGTTATTAGCACATAAAGTGATTTGCAAAATTAAGCCTGGTCAAGGTGAAAAATGGCTTGGTCTTGAAAGGGTTAAGGGGGGTGGTTAAATTAGAAGCCTCACTGAAATTATGTGAATGAACATGCTGCAATTCCAAGCACTCTAAAAAGAGTAATTGAGTAATTTATCCTGAATACCATCAATACTTAAAGGGAATGTGTCGTCAGAAAATGATCTATTGTTTAAATCAGGTTTTTTTGTTTAACATATTTCTAAAGAATTTTGATGGTGTAATTTTTAATTTTCCACGTCAGTGTCTATATTTTAACAAATCCTGCAGTCTTTGCAGTGTCCACTATGTCTAATAATTGGCGCCACTTCTTGGTTTACAGATCACTTTACTGCAGTTAACTCATTCTAATCCTGTCTGTAATAATAAGGAGATATCATCTCAGTATATAGATATCACAGGATCCTCCATTCACAATAGGCGATTGTCAAATCTTATCTATTATTTCCTTGTACAATGACCTCTGCAGTCACTAGGATGCCATCCTGTCTATGGCCCAAGGGGCTGCCATAAAGCAATTTTCTTAAGGCTTTCTAAATGCTGTTAAGAACAACTTAGGCAAGATGGACACCCCATAATACTGTTCAGGAAAAACAATAAAAATGCTGTAATCAGAAAATTAAAACAGATTAGATAAAAAGGATAAGTGTTATCTGGTTTTAACTGACCTATAAACTTTTTGGACAGTTTAATGATGGAAACTAAAATACAGTAATAGCAAATAAAATAATACAATGGTACAGGACAAAAAACTCACATGTAATACACATTTCAAACCGGTTAGTAAAAATAGCTATATTAAATTTGACAGTTGTCACCTCCCTAGGTGGCTGGCCAATGTACCGACCAGCCAATTTAGGAGGCTTAAACAGAACTGTACGTTAGAACAAAGATTTGAGGAAGAAGCAGAATATCGAAAACGTCAGTTTCTGGAGAAAGATTATCCGCTGGATTTGATTAATGACTCTTTAGTCAAAGTAAGAGAAATGAATAGTAGAGACTTCTTTCAAGAGAAAAAGAAAGAGGATTCAAAAGATGAAACTCCCCGTATTATCTTACCTTTCAATTCACAATTTAGGAAGGTGGAACATATAATACAAAGACATTGGAACCATCTACTGCGGGATAAATGGATAGGCCCGCTTCTAACTGAAACACCTAAAATCACCTATACTAAGGCCACCTACAGTGGCACCTACAGTGAAAAAAATGGTAGATAAGACAAACCATAGCTGGCTATCCCCAAAAGTTTTTTTTTAGGTGTGGTCGCTGCACGAACTGCAAGATCCCAAATTTTCCAAAAAAGAGGACAATAGTACAATCCAGGTCTAATTCATTTCAAGTTTACTATTAACCACTTCAGCCCCCCTAGCTTAAAGAGGACCTTTCATCACCCTAACAAATCTAAACTAAGTATACATACATGGAGAGCGGCGCCCAGGGATCTCCCTGCACTTACTATTATCCCTGGGCGCCGCTCCGTTCTTCCGGTATGTCCTCCGGTGACTTCAGCTCTGCGTCTCAACTGGGAGGAGCCTGCCCTTGTTCTCCTGGGCGTCTCCTTCTCCCAGGCTGTAGCGCTGACCAACCGCAGCGCTCAGCTCATAGCCTGGGAGAAGAAAACCTCCCAGGCTATGAGCTGAGCGCTGCGGTTGGTCAGCGCTACAGCCTGGGAGAAGGAGACGCCCAGGAGAACAAGGGCAGGCTCCTCCCAGTTGAGACGCAGAGCTGAAGTCACCGGAGGACATACCGGGAAAACAGAGCGGCGCCCAGGGATAATAGTAAGTGCAGGGAGATCCCTGGGCGCCGCTCTCCATGTATGTATACTTAGTTTAGATTTGTTAGGGTGATGAAAGGTCCTCTTTAAACACCCTTAAAGACCAGGCCACTTTTTTACATTTTTTTATTCAAAGTTGTCAATTTACAGAGATATTTCTCTCACCCAGCATGGGTATATGTAAAAATACACCCCAAAACACATTGCCCTACTTCTCCTGAGTACGGCAATACCACATGAGTGACACTTTTTAGCAGCCAAGATGCGCAAAGGGGCCCAAATTCCAATGAGTACCTTTTAGGAGGGCATTCTTACGCATTTTTCTTCTCACGTTGTAGGGCCCCTAAAATGCCAGGGCAGTATAAATACCCCACATGTGACCCCATTTTGGAAAGAGGACACCCCAAGGTATTCCGTGAGGGGTATGGTGAGTTCATGTAAAATTTTAACTTGTGCCAAAAAATAAAAATTCTGTGAACTCGCTATGCCCCTCACAGAATACCTTGGGGTGTCTTCTTTCCAAAATGGGGTCACTTGTGGGGTATTTATGCTGCCCTGGCATTTTAGGGGCCCTAAAGCGTGAGAATCCAAATGTGTAAAAATGCCCTGTGAAATCCTAAAGGTACTCATTGGTTTTAGGGCCCCTTTGCGCATCTTGGCTGCAAAAAAGTGGCACACATGTGGTATCGCCGTACTCAGGAGAAGTAGGGCAATGTGTTTTGGGGTGTATTTTTACATATACCCATGCTGGGTGAGAGAAATATCGCTGTAAACGACAACTTTTTACATTTTTTTATTCAAAGTTGTCAATTTACAGAGATATTTCTCTCACCCAGCATGGGTATATGTAAAAATACACCCGAAAACACATTGCCCTACTTCTCCTGAGTACGGCGATACCACAGGAGTGACACTTTTTTGCAGCCAAGATGCGCAAAGGGGCCCAAATTCCAATGAGTACCTTTTAGGAGGGCATTTTTACTCACTTTTCTTCTCACGCTGTAGGGCCCCTAAAATGCCAGGACAGTATAAATACCCCATTTTGGAAAGAAGACACCCCAAGGTATTCCATGAAGGGCATGGCGAGTTCATAGAAGATTTTTTTTTTGGCACTTTTTTGGCACAAGTTAGCGGAAATTGATTTTTTATTATTTTTTCTCACAAAGTCCCCCTTTCCGCTAACTTTTGACTAAAAGTTTAATTTTTCATGGACTCACTATGCCCCTCAGCGAATACCTTGGGGTGTCTTCTTTCCAAAATGGGGTCACATGTGGGGTATTTATACTGCCCTGGCATTTTAGGGCCCTAAAGCGTGAGAAGAAAATGCGTAAAATGCTCTCTAGAAGGTACTCATTGAATTTGGGCCCTTGCATCTTGGCTGCAAAAAGTGTCACTCTCTGGTATCGCAGTACTCAGGAGAAGTAGGGCAATGTGTTTGGGGTGTATTTTTACATATACCCATGCTGGGTGAGAGAATATCTCTGTAAACGACAACTTTGAATAAAAAATGTCAAAAGTTGTCGCTTACAGCGATATTTTTCACACAAAGTATGGGTATATATAAAATACACCCCAAAACACATTGCCCTACTTCTCCTGAGTACGGCGATACCACATGTGTGCCACTTTTTTGCAGCCAAGATGCGCAAAGGGGCCCTAATTCCCATGAGTACCTTTAGGATTTCACAGGGCATTTTTACGCATTTGGATTCTCACGCTTTAGGACCCCTAAAATGCCAGGGCAGTATAAATACCCCACAAGTGACCCCATTTTGGAAAGAAGACACCCCAAGGTATTCTGTGAGGGGCATGGCGAGTTCACAGAAAAAAATTTTTTGGCACAAGTTAGCGGAAATTGATATATATATATTTTTTTTGCAAAGTCTCATATTCCACTAACTTGTGACAAGAAATAAAATTTTACATGAACTCACCATACCCCTCACAGAATACCTTGGGGCGTCTTCTTTCTAAAATGGGGTCACATGTGAGGTTTTTGTACTGCTCTGGCATTTGAGGGTCTCCGCAATCATTACACGTATGGCCAGCATTAGGAGTTTTTGCGATTCTCCTTATATGGAGCATACGGGTAATGAGATTTTTTTTTTCCGTTCAGCCTCTGGGCTGAAAAAAATACAAATGAACGGCACAGATTTTTTCATTCGCATCGATCATCGTGGATGAAAAAATCTGTGCTAAAATCAGTGACTGCGGTGCGGTGGGCTGGGCGCTAGCTACCTAACAAGTAGCTAACTAACTGGTGGTAATAAGGGACCCTTATGCCCCATTCACACGTCCGCAATTCTGTTTGCGGAACGGAATTGCGGACCCATTCATTTCTATGGGGACAGACTTTGTCCCGCTCGGATCCGGAATTACGGATCCGCGCTTCCGCCAAAAAAATATAGAACATGTCCTATTCTTGTCCGCAATTGCGGACAAGAAAAAGCATTTTCTATATAGTTCTGGCAATGTGCGGATCTGCAAAATGCGGAAAGCACATTTCCGGTGTCCGTGTTTTGAGGATTTGAGGATCTGCGGATCTGCGGATCCGTGGATCAGATCCGCGGATCCGTGAATCCACGGATCCGCAAAACACATATGGACGTCTGAATGGAGCCTTACAAGGGGGGTGATCAGTGACAGGGGGGTGATCAGGGGGTCTAGATGGGGTGATCAAGGGGTTAATAAGTGAGGGGTGGGTGGGGGGCGCTAGTGTAGTGTTTGGTGCAACTTTACATAGATACCTGGTCCTCTGGTGGTCGATCCTAGTAAATGGGACCGCCAGAGGACCAAGTAGCAGGTATATCAGACGCTGTTAACAAAACAGCGTCTGATATACATCTTTGATGCTTTTTATTTAGCAACTACAGCTTGCCAGCGATTGATCATCGCTGGCAGGCTGTAGTTAAACTACTGAGACGTGTGGCACTGTGAACACGTGCGCGTTCACAGGAAATCTCGCGTCTCGCGAGATGACGTGCCGATGCGTCATATCAGAACTACAGGACCACCCGCCGGACGCATCCGTGTGTTAGGCGGTCATGTAGTGGTTAAAGAATGCCTCACATGCAACTCCACCGATGTTATATACATGGTGGAGTGCACATGCCAAAAACAGTACATCGGGCAGACAAAAAGGCCATTAAAGAAAAGGATATCTGAGCATGTAGCAAATATAAAGAAAGGTTATGAGGCACACTCACTGTCGAGACATTTTAAACAGGTCCATAATTGCGACCCATCCTGTTTAATGTTCACAGCTTTAGAAAACGTGAAAAGACCCTGACAAGGAGGGAATCATGTTTTTGCCATGTCCAGACAAGAATCTAAACGAATCTTTGAGTTTGAGTCCATGCTACCCAGGGGCTTGAATGCAGAGTTGGAGATATTTGGATTCATTTGAGCATGGTGGCACATGGTGACAGGAATTTGGAGTCTGGCCGTTATCTGACACTCCATTCTCCTCTCCCTGTGTGCCTCCCTCCTCTATTTTCCACCACGCAATCCATCCTCCTTCCCATCAAGATCCCCAAATTAAGTACGATATGCACATAACACTTTAGAATAAATAATTCATTGTTGGTTTGCTCCAATATTATCACATATTCATATTAGAGTGTATTGTGTGAGAATCACTCCATGTTTATATTGTTTTTTTAAATAATTTTTTCAAATTTGTAATATTATGTTATTTATGGATATGTATACTGTAATTTCTTATGCTACATATCGATTTAATGAATGTCTGTATGTGTATACAGACACCTACATTCCATACAGGGACGTATGCGCATACACCCATTCAGATATATGGGCACTAGATCAGGTGATTAGTAGATCCATTCCTGGTCTTTACGTCCACTGAATTGTGGTTTTATCAATTGTGGGACCCTATATAAATCTTCACTGCAATCACTGTGGCTATCCACTGAGGAAGGGGGCTGTACCCACGAAACGCATTTGGGTCAGATCACAGTGATAAAGTACCGCTGCTGAGTATATGTATGCAAGTCATCAGATCACAATACTACTACTTTTCCCTAAAGCATCTAATTCCGGGTGATACATCGCGGAAGGTCCGGCATTAGGACCCAGAAGAGTCTGTGACTCTCAACCTCCGGCGCGCGCCTTACGTCAGGGTCACGTGGGACGCCGCAGGTGTTAGACTGAGTACACGCCGGCCGCGCTGAAGAAACTATCGGGCAGAAGGTGGTAAGAAGTCCATGTCGGTCTATGTCGCTACACAAACAGAGAAAGTAGAACTAAGCGGAACTACTAAAGTTTAAGGAGCGCAGAGTTGAGATTAAAGAGGACTTATCCCATCCGCATTATAAACTGTGGCATTACCCAACCTTGCCGGCACTGAGTTGATTTTTCAGGTCCATATCCAGCTTGGGACCTCATTATCAAACGGACACTGGTGTTCAAACTGACATTTAGGTTCTTCTATCACCCTAGATCAGGTGGAATATCCTCATATACCGACAAGTGTATTGATCTAATACTCAGAGTACTGGCCATCGCAAGTACTATTGTTTTTAGCTGCTTATACTATTGTACCATTGTATTATTTTATTTGCTATTATATTTGCTATTACTATTTTTTAGTTTCCATCATTAAACTGTCCATTTTTGCTGCCGATGAAGAGTGTGCCCCCCTATCTACTATTTTCACTCTTACAAGTCTTTTGGGTATAAGCTAAGGGGTGAGCACCTAATTTCTGTGGTGTTGTGTCAGGTGTAGATGCTGTGTTTCTATATAAACTTTTTGTGACACATTTCCTTTAAGTGCCAGAAACCCATTTAATTGTTCCCTGCATCAGATGTTGTAACATCCTAGTATAAAAGCTATGCTGTACAGCTACTGAACCAGCAATAAATTTAAATACAACTCTTATAATACAGGCTGCAACTCCGAATCACTGAAAGAGAAGTATCCATATTTATATACTGTTAAATGGTTTTCAAATTCGAAAATAGGCTTTAAATCAGCATACAGTAAGAGGTGATCTGGACAAAACATCAAAGCATCCTGAAATATAAAGGGGCTCATTTATTAGGACCAGTGTTTCTCAAGTCTCTCTGCACTGTTGGAGGAATTGCAGGCCTCTACTTAACTTTGGCACTTCCTTTAGAACAAGGATGCCCAACCTGTGGCCCTCCAGCTGTTGCAAAACTACAACTCCCAGTATGCCTGGACAACCTAGAGCTATTAGGGCATGCTGGGAGTTGTAGTTTTGCAACAGCTGGAGGGCCGCAGGTTGAGCATCCCTGTTTTAGAAGATATCCGCTCTCTTGCTGGAATAGATCTAAGTCCTTTTCTACACTAAATACTGCCATACAAAATGGATTAATGTAACGTGCCTGCTGGTACGCCATGCCCCCTTTTCTTGAAATTTCTGAAAAAGGCAGGAGTGGGAAAAAGACGCAGATTATATGCCACAAAAGTAACATATATACGTTAATAAACGAGCCCCAAAGTTTTGTATATTAAAGGGGTTGTCCAAGTTATATTTATTGATGACCTATCCTCAGGATAGGTCATCAATATCAGATCGGCGGGGGTCCGACCCCCGGCACCACCGCCGATTAGCTGTTTGAAGAGAAGGCGAGCGCCGTGCCAGCGCTGCCTCCTCTTCATTGTTTACCTACTCGCCGTTGCATCTGCAGCGGTGAGCAGGTGTAATTACACCGACGCCGTTCCATTTATTTCAATGGGACGGCACTGTAGTATACACTTGTATAGGAACGAGCCGTCCCATTGAAATGAATGGAACGGCTTGGGTGTAATTACACCTGCTCATCGCTGCAGATGCAACGGCGAGTAGGTAAACAATGAAGCGCTCGCCTTCTCTTCAAACAGCTGATCGGCGGGGGTGCCGGGTGTCGGACCCCCGCCGATCTGATATTGATGACCTATCCTGAGGATAGGTCATCAATAAATATAACTTGGACAACCCCTTTAAGAAAAAGCATCCTGAAAGATAAAAGTCTTGTATGCTTTTACACTGGCTGATGTACAGACAGATTATCACTCATGAGTAGTGTTGAGCGAACCCAAACTGTAAAGTTCGGGTTCGTACCGGACTTTAGGGTTTTTTGTACCCGGACCCGAACCCAAACTTTTCCGTAAAAGTTCTGGTTCTAGTTCGGTGTTCAGCCGTTTAATAAAGCTTGTTGAAAGGCTGCAGGGCAGCCAATCAACAAGCATTTAAGATGTGCGCCCTTAGAAGCCATCACAGCCATGCCTACTAATGGCATGGCTGTGATTGGCCAGTGCAACATGTGAACCAGCCTCTATATAAGCTGGAATCACGTCAGCTCTTACTAGTGTAGGGATAGGATGCTGCTGCTGTGAGGGAAAGATTAGGAAAGAATCTGATATCATAGCTTGGTATTAAGTCTGTGATCTACAGCAGTTTTTTTGTGGGTGCAATGCAACATTTTTGTACCCTGCCCTGAGCCCAGTGACACAGAAAAATAAGTCTTAATCCGTCTGTTAATTAGGTGGGCGTCGGCGACCATTTTGTGCAAGTGCAGTGCACTTGTACCTGCATATGTGCCAGGGACAATAATTTAATTCTGTTCTTGTAGTTCAGTGGGCGACATATACCCATTTTTTAAGTGCACCTGTACTGCATATGTGCCAGGGGAAGGTAAAATAATATAGGTAATCCTTCTGTGAGTTAAGGGCCCCAGGGGATAAAATATTCAATTTTTTTTCTGTAAAATACCCCTGTGCTGCAAATCTGACTGTGAAATTGATTCAGTAAATCCATCTGTTAGATTCTGGGGGGGGGAATTATATTTTTTGGCAGTCAAGTACCCCTGCGGCCTGCACTGTGTATCTGACAGGGAAATCAATCTGTTAGATTCTAAAAGGACAAATTCACTTTTTTGGCGGTCAATAACCCTGCAGCCTGCTCTGTGTAACTGACAGGGAAATCAGTTCAGTAAATCAATCTGTTAGATTCTGGAAGGGGGGGTTGGGGGAAACATTTCCATGGTTATCAGGCCAGTCATTCACAAGTGGCTTGGAGGGTGTGTTCCTGCTGCACTGCATACCTGACTGGGAAATATATTCTGTAAATTTGGCGGCGTTTAGATTGCTGGGTGATCTGTACCCCTTTTTTCTTTCAAACTATCCCTGCTCTGCATAACAGACTGGGAAATATATTCTGCACGCTGGTAGACGTGCTGCTGATGGCATTCCCACCTGACACCGGGGCCTCAGTGGAAGCACAAGGCAAAGGCAGAGGAGGAGAAAGAAGTCGCCAACGCAGCTGGGGCACCGCCAGCACCTCAGAAGGCAGGGTTAGCATGGCCGAAATGTGGAAAAGCTTTGTCACCATGCCACAAGAACCAGCACCACCAGCTGATATGGAACGTCTTAGCACGAGGCAGCATTTCAGCAACATGGTGGAACAGTATGTGTGCACGCGCCTACACGTACTGACTGATGGGTCTGCCCCATTCAACTTCTGGGTCTCCTGGCTTGCAATGCAGCCAGTGCCCCTGGAGGTGCTGGCCTGCCCTGCAGCCAGTGTATTGTCTGAACATGTGTTTAGCACGGCAGGGGGCTTTACCACAGACAAGCGCAGCCGACTGTACACAGTCAATGTGGACAAGCTCACGTTTATTAAAATAAACCAGGCATGGATCCCACAGGACTTGTCTGTACCTTGTGCAGAATAGACATGTATACCGGCCTCACCCAGCCTTTGTTAAACTCCACCGCACCTTCTCTTTTTTTTTTTCTCTATATTTCCCAATGTTTTGGGGTCTGCCCAAATAATACTAATAAAAAAGTGTTGTTGGCAACTACCTCCTCCACCACCGCTTACAACTACACCGCACGCCCACCACCTTCTCAACCTCCTACTCCATATGGACCTCCTTCTCCTAGTTCAAGATTATTATTTTTAATTTTTATGTATTGTATGTTATTTTAAGTCATTTTCCTATCCATATTTGTTTGCAGCCTTTTGCAGCCCTCTAGCCCTTTCCATTACTTTTTTAGTGCCATTTTAGTGCCCCAAAGTTTGGGTCCCCATTGACTTCAATGAGGTTTGGGGTCAAGTTCAGGTCCCGAACTCGAACTTTGCGACGAAGTTCGGCCGAACGCGAACTTCCAGGTGTTTGCTCAACTCTACTCATGAGCATTCGCCGGTAATCTGCCAGTGTAAAGCTCCTGCCAACTAGGATCTTTGGTGCAGATCATACTGTCTAAACAGCATTTGCTGCCGGCAAACAATGGAGGAGATCACTGCAAGTAATAGCAGCAGTCTCCTCCGCTGACATGCAGACGATTGATGGGAAGAAACATATCCTTTCTTACAAACTTCTACTCCGTTGAACAGTGTAAAGGCTCCTTTATACAACAAGGATTTTGTTGTTAAATTTACAATAAAAAAAATAAACAACCATAATAAAGTTTATTTAGTTTTTAGCACCAATGATATTATACCATAGATAAGTTTAGATGCACTTGGATTGAAATAGCACCGGAAAACTTCCACATATTAATTTGAAATGGCACAAAATTGCTAAAAAATGTCCAGCAGAGCATTGTAATCCTACATCTCTTGGTGATACCCGAAAGCTGTAGCCTTCTTGTTCTCCTTGATCTAGCAGAGGGATGCTCAACCTGTGGCCCTCCAGCTGTTGCAAAACTACAACTCCCAGCATGCCCTAATAGCTGTAGGCTGTCCAGGAATGCTGGGAGTTGTAGTTTTGCAACAGCTGGAGGGCCGCAGGTTGGTCATCCCTGCTCTAGCAGACTAAAAAATTGGATATTTTACTGTAGTTAAAATACAAACATTTGACAACCAATTTGCTTATAGATAACCATGTATGGTAGCCTTTAATTGTCAACATTAATGTCGCTATTTAATGAGGTGATAAGTGATGTATATGTAGGATTTTAATACTGTAGCATATCCATGAAACAAGTGAAATGTGTGAAATATACAATATCACCACAGTTAATTGTACAAATAGTAGAAAACTGAGAAATATCAGTCTTGACATGAAATTGGTCAATTAAAGAAAACAAAGTACCGTACTAAAAAACTATTCTTTTGAGGAATTTAAGAAATTTGGAAATCCAAAAATACAAGGGCAAATAAGGATCCAGTTGATAAAAAAAAAAAAAGAAAGACAAGAGATTGTCTACTCCTGAAGATTAATGTCAGTGAGCCTGACAGGTCCTGCAACACATCTGTCTGAAGTATGGTCTGCTACAAAACTTAAACTTGAGCACCAGGGGACAGTAGGCCACTTTGTTGACATCTTTACATTCTGTAGAGAGCAAGGAGAAAGAATGTTAGATACGGGAAAGAACTGGTCTTTGGATGCACATCGTGGGAAGAGAAATGTATATAGGGAGTTTCAAGCTATGGGAGGAATAGACAATAGACGGGGGCAAATATATGGGGAAACAGTAACAAAGAATGAGGAAACAAAAACAGGCAACAAAGCAATATTTGTACAAATATGATTTAGTAAAATCTCTAACCATCTGGACTGTCAGAAGGTCCAACTTCACATTTATTTTTACACTGCTGCATAGCAGGCGGGCGTACAGACTCTATGCACTCCACTGAGGGCGGTCCTGTGTGGCTCACACACTGTACAGAACGTCTCTGCTGTCCAAGTCCACATTGTGCTGAACACTGGGGAAAATATGTATTAAATTATCACAAAACTGTGCTTTCTTGCAAGAATTTTATTTTTGCAATGTTAAAATTGTTGATCTATACATACCTCAGACCATTCACCTGTCACCCAGCGAGGTGGGGGACAACGTTGAAGTGTACACCTCATATTAATTGCCGGCTTATCTGTTGCTTGGCATTGGGAGGGCGGCAGTGTGTTCTCATTGTCCCCAGACTTGCAAAGGACAACTCTATGTCTATACCCAGGACCACAGCTTGGGGTACACTGCAGAAAAAAGGATAACTCTTTAAGTGCTCACCTTTTTTTTTTTTTACTTCCTAGCCAGATGTAGACTTTCTTCTCTAAAATACATCCATCTTTTCATGTAATTCATGTACTCAACTGTCTATGCAAATAACATAAATATAGCCGGGTAGAAGTTCTTATTAAAAGGACACCAGCTATTCCACATTTACTTTTTTCCCCCCACAAATCTTGTACAACAATGCAATATAAACACAGCGTGTTAATACATTCTAATGGTAAGTAGAGATTAGCGAAATTTCGAAAAATTTTACTTTGCTGATTCACCGAAGTTCGCCAAGAAATTTGATTTGTTGCAAATTAATTTGTCACAAATCGCTATAAATCAGGTATAAGTAGGCCACTCTGCCTAATCAGATTCTTCTAACTTGGTGGCCCAATCTCAGTGTGAAGGCATGGGAGTAGCGATGAGTAGAGTTGAGCGAACAACTGGATGTTCGGGTTCGAGAAGTTCGACCGAACTTACCGAAAATGTTCAGGTTCGGGATCCGAACTCGACCCAAACTTCATCCCTAACCCGAACCCCATTGAAGTCAATGGGGACCCGAACTTTGGGGCACTAAAAAGGCTGTAAATAGTCCAGGAAAGGGCTAGATGGCTGCAAAAGGCAGCAAAATGTAGTTAAATGCCCTGCAAACAAATGTGGATAGGGAAATTAATTAAAAAAAATAAATAATAATTACCAATATCAATTGGAGAGAGGTCCCATAGCAGAGAATCATGCATCATATCACCCACCACTGGAGAAGGCCACTTTCAGTTATTTAGGTCCCAGCACCCAGACAGAGGAAAGAGGTCCAACAGCAAGGAATAAGGAGTCATATCACTCACCACTGGAAAAGGCCACTTTCAGTTATTTAGGCCCCAGCACCCAGACAGAGGAGAGAGGTCCCACAGCAGAGAATCATGCGTCATATCACCCACGACTGGAGAACGCCACTTTCAGTTATTTAGGCCCCAGCACCCAGACAGAGGAGAGAGGTCCCACACCAGAGAATCATGCCTCATATCACCCACCACTGGAGAAGGCCACTTCCAGATATTTAGCCCACGGCACCCAGACAGAGGAGAGATGTCGCATGGCAGAGGTTCAGGCTTCATGTCACCCACCATTGTAACAGGCCACTTTCAGTTATTTAGGCCCCGGCGCCCAGATTGAGGAGAGGTTCATGCAACTTTGGGTTGCACCGCAAAATCATGGTAAAGTTAGAAAAATGGGTATTCAATAAAGAAGTGCCCCGAAGTACAAAAATACATTGTTGAGGGGGAGGCAGTTATAAATGTCTATTCTACACAAGGGAGGGACAGGTCCTGTGGGATCCATGCCTGGTTCATTTTTATGAACGTCAGCTTGTCCACGTTGGCTGTGGAAAGGTGGCTGCGTTTGTCAGTAATGACGCCCCCTGCCGTGCTGAATATACGTTCAGACAAAACGCTGGCCGCCGGGCAGGCCAGCACCTCCAAGGCATAAAATGCTAACTCTGGCCACGTGGACAATTTGGAGACCCAGAAGTTGAATGGGGCCGAACCATCAGTCAGTACGTGGAGGGGTGTGCAGACGTACTGTTCAACCATGTTAGTGAAATGCTGCCTCCTGCTAACACGTTCTGTATCAGGTGGTGGTGCAGTTAGCTGTGGCGTGGATACAAAACTTTTCCACATTTCTGCCATGCTAACCCTGCCCTCAGAGGAGCTGGCCGTGACACAGCTGCGTTGGGAACCTCTTGCTCCTCCTCTGCCTTCGCCTTGGGCTTCTACCCGTTCCCCTGTGACATTTGGGAATGATCTCAGGAGCGCGTCTACCAGCATACACTTGTACTTGCGCATCTTCCTATCACGCTCCAGTGCAGGAAGTAAGGTGGGCACATTGTCTTTGTACCGGGGATCCAGCAGGGTGGCAACCCAGTAGTCCGCACACGTTAAAATGTGGGCAACTCTGCTGTCGTTGCACAGGCACTGCAGCATGTAGTCGCTCATGTGTACCAGGTTGCCCGGAGGTAAGTACAAGCTGTCCTCTGTGGGAGGTGTATCATCATCGTCCTCCATATCCCCCAGCCATGCACCAGTGATGGGCCTGAGCTGTGTTGGGTGCCACCCCGCTATGAACCTGCTTCATCCTCATCCTCCTTCACCTCCTCCTCCTCGTCTTCCAGTAGTGGGCCCTGGCTGGCCACATTTGTACCTGGCCTCTGCTGTTGCAAAAAATTTCCCTCGGAGCCACTTCTAACAGACTGGCCGGAAAGTGCTAAAATTGACCCCTCATCCTCCTCCTCCTCCTCCTCCTGGGCCACCTCCTCTTCCATCAGCACCCTAAGTGTTTTCTCAAGGAGACATAGAAGTGCTATTGTAACGCTGATAACGGCGTCATTGCCATGGTCATGGCCATAACAGGTGAGATTTAGCATTAGGACATGGCCTATAACAGGTCAGATTTAGCGTTAGGACCACTCACGGGACAGCCTTGGTGTGGCGAGTGGCTTATTACCTTTTGATCAAAACGTACACTAATATCCTCTTATAGCTTCTATCTTGGGCAGAGTTCTGGTTGCAAAGTGCTGTTGCATTTTTTTGTTTGTATGTATAATTGCCATAGCTACGTGCACCTGCATACAGGGACGTGCTGACTGACCCCCCCCTTGTGTTTCGGCGTCATTGCCACTGGCCATGTTGGTGGAGTACTCGAAACAACGCAACAGGGCACACAGGTCTTGAATGGAGGCCCAGTCATTGGTGGTGAAGTGGTGCTGTTCCACCGAGTGACTCACCAGTGCGTGCTGCAGCTGAAACTCCACTATCGCCTGCTGCTGCTCGCACAGTCTGGCCAGCATGTGCAAGGTGGAGTTCCACCTGGTGGGCACGTCGCATATGAGGCGGTGAGCAGTAAGGCCGAAGTTACGCTGTAGCACAGACAGGCGAGCAGCGGCAGGATGTGAACGCTGGAAGCGCGCACAGACGGCCCGCACTTTATGCAGCAGCTCTGACATGTTGGGGTAGTTGTCATTGAACTTCTGCACCACCAAATTCAGCACATGCGCCAGGCAAGGGATGTGCGTCAAACCGGCTAGTCCCAGAGGTGCGATGAGATTTCGCCCATTATCGCACACCACCAGGCCGGGCTTGAGGCCCACCGGCAGAAACCACTCGTCGGTCTGTTGTTCAATACCCCGCCACAACTCCTGCGCGGTGTGGGGCCTGTCCCCCAAACATATGAGTTTCAGAATGGCCTGCTGACGTTTACCCCGGGCTGTGCTGAAGTTGGTGGTGAAGGTGTGTGGCTGACTGGATGAGCTGGTGGAAGCAGAGGAGGAGGAAGCCGAGTAGGAGGAGGAGGCTACAGGAGGCAAAGAATGATGCCCTGCGATCCTTGGCGGCGGAAGGACGTGCGCCAAAGAACTCTCCGCCTGGGGCCAAGCCGCCACTACATTTATCCAGTGTGCAGTTAGGGAGATACAGCGTCCCTGGCCATGCTTACTGGTCCACGTATCTGTGGTTAGGTGGACCTTGCCACAGATGGCGTTGGCAGTGCAAACTTGATTTTATTTGATACTTGGTTGTGCAGGGAAGGCACAGGTGTCTTGGAGAAGTAGTGGCGGCTGGGAATAACATACTGTGGGACAGCCATAGCCATCAGTTGTTTGAAGCTGTCTGTGTCCACCAGCCTGAATGACAGTATTTCAAAGGCCAGGAGTTTAGAAATGCTGGCATTCAGGCCCAGGGCTCTAGGGTGGCTAGGTGGGAATTTACGCTTCCTCTCCAAGGTTTGTGAGATGGAGAGCTGAACGCTGCCGTGTGACATGGTGGAGATGCTTGGTGACGCAGGCGGTGGAGTCGGTGGCACATCCTCTGTTTGGTTGGCGGCAGGTGCCAACATTCCTCCCGAGGCGGAGGAAGAGGCCGAGGCAGCAGCAGAAGAGGGAGCAGGGGGAGCCTGAGTGAGTTCCTTGCTTTTAAGGTGTTTACTCCACTGCAGTTCATGCTTTGCATGTAGATGCCTGGTCATGCAGGTCGTGCTAAGGTTCAGGACATTAATGCCTCACTTCAGGTTCTGATGGCACAGAGAGCAAACCATTCGGGTCTTGTCGTCAGCACATTGTTTAAAGAAGGGCCATGCCAGGGGACTCCTTGAAGCTGCCTTTGGGATGCTCGGTCCCTGGTGGCGGCGGCTGTTCTGCTTTTGCCCCCTGCTCCCTCTTATGCTACGCTGTTGGCTCGGTCTCACCACTTCCTCTTCCTCTAAGCTATGAAAGTCAGTGGCACGACCTTCATTCCATGTGGCGTCTAGGACCTCATCGTCCCCTGCATCGTCTTCCGCACAGTCTTCCTCCCTGACCACCTGTTCGGTCTGCACACTGCAGAAAGACGCAGCAGTTGGCACCTGTGTTTCGTCATGATCAGAGACGTGCAGACTCCGATGAGGTGGTATTCCCATGTCCTCATCATCAGGAAACATCAGAGGTTTAACATCAGTGCATTCTATGTCTTCCACCACTGGGGAAGGGCTAGGTGGATTCCCTTGGGAAACCCTGCCAGCAGAGTCTTCAAACAGCATAAGAGACTGCTGCATAACTTGAGGCTCAAACAGTTTCCCTGATATGCATGGGGGTGATGTGACAGACTGATGGGCTTGGTTTTCAGGCGCCACCTGTGCGCTTTCTGCAGAAGACTGGTTGGGAGATAATGTTGTGAACGTGCTGGATCCACTGTCGGCCACGCAATTAACTAGCGCCTGTACCTGCTCAGGCCTTACCATCCTTAGAACGGCATTGGGCCCCACCAAATATCGCTGTAAATTCTGGTGGGTACTGGAACCTGAGGTAGTTGGCTCACTAGGACGTGTGGCTGTGGCAGAATGGCCACGTCCTCTCGCAGCACGAGAGGGTCCATTAACACCAACACGACCGGGTCCGCGTCCCTTACTTAATGTTTTCCTCATTGTTACCATTCACCAAGCACCACAATAAGAAAAAAAATATTTGGCCCAATGTATTGATTTCAAATTAAGGCCTTTTTTTTACAGGAACCTAACACTATCTGCCTATTTATGTAGCGTATTACACTAATCCAGGCACAGCAGTATCCACCGATTTAAGGGAATATCTCTTTTATGGCTAGTATTTAGGCCCTGGATAAAAGGTATCCTTTTATGGACAGATTTACACTTGGAGATGCACAGTAGCGTGTGAAAAAATATGTTGGATTATGCCTTCAGCAATTGTATTTTAACACTTTGTGTAATATACCCTTTAACGGACAGAAATAAAATGGGAGATGAACGGTAGCGTGTGAAGTTATTGAGGATGACCCTCTCAGCACATGTATATACACCTTGAGTGTAGTATACCCTTTTACGGACAGATTAACACTTGGCCTGCAAAAGCTGGAACACTAGATTCGCGGTATTGCTATATTGGCAAGTGAATTTCACCCCAGAAAAAAATATATGTTTTGGCGGACACTATTATACTTTGCCAGCCACTGCTGGGACACCAGATTCAGGGTATTGCTATTTGGCAATTGAATTTCACCCCAGAACAAATTATATGTTTTGGCAGACACTATTTTACTTTGCCAGCCAGTGCTGGGACACCAGATTCAGGGTATTGCTATTTTGGCAATTGAATTTCACCCCAGAACAAAATATACCCTGTTACAGACAGTATAACACATGGCCTGCAACAGCTGGAACACCAGATTCAGGGTATTGCTATATTGGCAATTGAATTTCACCACAGAACAAAATATATATTTTGGCGCACACCATTATACTTTGCCAGCCAGTGCTGGGACACCAGATTCAGGGTATTGCTATTTTGGCAATTGAATTTTACCCCAGAACAAAATATATCCTGTTACGGACAGATTTAAACTAGGCCTGCAACAGCTGGAACACCAGATTCAGGGTATTGCTATTTTGGCAATTGAATTTTACCCCAGAACAAAATATACCCTTTTACGGACAGATTAACACTTGGCCTGCAACAGCTGGAACACCAGATTCAGGGTATTGCTATTTTGGCAATTGAATTTCACCCCAAAGCAAAATATATATTTTGGCGGACACCATTATACTTTGCCAGCCAGTGCTGGGACACCAGATTCAGGGTATTGCTATTTTGGCAATTGAATTTTACCCCAGAACAAAATATATCCTGTTACGGACAGATTTAAACTAGGCCTGCAACTGCTGGAACACCAGATTCAGGGTATTGCTATTTTGGCAATTGAATTTCACCCTAGAACAAAATATATGTTTTGGCAGACACTATTATACTTTGCCAGCCAGTACTGGGACACCAGATTCAGCTTATTGCTATTTTGGCAATTGAATTTCACCCCAGAACAAAATATACCCTTTTACGAACAGATTAACACTTGGCCTGCAACAGCTGGAACACCAGATTCAGGGTATTGCTATTTTTGCAATTGAATTTCACCCCAGAACAAAATATACCCTTTTACGGACAGATTAACAACTTCAGAGGTCTGACATCAATGCCCACTCCTCGCTTGTGAATAGTGGCAGTTTACTGGAAAAGCGACGACCATGTTGCAGCTTGTATTCCACAACTGCCCTCTGCTACTCACAAAGCCTGGCCAAAATGTAGAAAGTAGAGTTCCAGCGTGTGCTCACGTCACACAATAGTGGGTGATCTGGAAGCCACAAGCGATGCTGCAGCATTGAAAGACCGGCTGAAGCTGTGGATGACTTGCGGAAATGGTCACACAAGTGACACCCCTTCACTAGTAGCTTTGCCAAATTGGGGTAGGTTTTGATAAACCGCTGAACCACTAAGTTTAAGACGTGGGCTAGATATGGGCTTTGTGTCGGGTTGCCGAGCTCCAAAGCCGCCACCAAGTTACGGCCATTGTCTGGTTATTGGTTGAATGGCTAGAGCCACAGCTCGGTCTGGTCCCTTATACCTTGCCACAGCTCTGCGGTGGTGTGCTCTTTGTCCCCTAAGCAGATCAGCTTCAGCACGGCCTGTTGACGCTTACCTACAGTAGTGCTACACTGCTTCCAGCTAGCGATTGATGGCTGACTGGTGTTGGAGGTGGAAGTGGAGGAGGAGGCGGTGGAGGAGGTGAAGTAGAGGTTGGAGCCAGTAATATAGCTGTTAGCGGAGACCTTGATGGACCTTGATGGACGTAGGGCCCGCAATCCTGGGCGTGGGTAGCACCCGTGCCATCCCAGGGTACGACTCACTCCCGGCCTCCACAACATTCACCCAGTGTGCGGTCAGGAAAATGTAACGTCCCAGGCCACCAGGGCTTGTCTATGTGTCCGTCGTGAGGTGGACCTTCCCAGTAAGTGCTTTGGTCAGGGCACGGGTGATGTTCTGGGACACATGCTGGTGTAAGAGCCAGTAATTTAAAAGTTGCGCATTTAGTGCTATGGCCTCTGGGTGTGTGGGTATTTGCACTTGCGATCAAATGCCTTGTTATCGACATTTGGACACTGCATTGGGACAGGGAAGTGGATGTTGTCGCTGACGGTTCATGCGAAGATCCTGGTGCAGGGCGAGGGGCATCCGGGTCTGCGCCTTTGACAGGGGATTGGCCAGCAGTGCGGAACACAGGGGAAGAGGAGGCAGTGGTGTGACCCGCAAACCCAGATTATGGAGCCAGGCGTTCGGCCCACTTATTAGGGTGCTTGGATTTCATGTGGCGGATCATGCTGGTGGTGGTGAGGTTGCTAGTGTTCATGCCCTGGCTCATTTTGGTACGGCACAGGTTGCAAACTACCACCCTTTTGTCGTCTGCGCTTTCTGCAAAAAAGCTCCATACTGCGGAACACCTACCCCTTGGCAAGGTAGATTTATGCATGGGGGTGCTTGGTGTAATGGTTGCGGGCCTGTTTGGTGTGGGCCGACTTCTCCCTTTTGCAACCCCACTGCCTCTTACAAACTGTTGCGGTGCTACGGATCTCTCCCTCTCTGTACTGCTGTCCTTGCTCGGCTTTTCACCTTCCCATATTGGGTCAGTGACCTGATCGTCCACCACCTCCTCTTCCACTTCCTCACTCTGCTCATCCTGCTGACTTGACCTAACCACAACCTCAGTGATTCATAACTGTGTCTCATCATCATCCTCATCGTGAACGAATGATTGCCATTCACCACCGTCATCTTCTTGAGACTGTGAAGGTTCAATAGGTTGGGAATCAGGGCACAATATCTCAGGTACCTCTTCAAGTGTGCTTGGCGAGAGATCCAAACCAAGTACTGTCGATGAAAAGAGGTCATGTGAATATCCGAGTGTGGGATCACTTGTTTGGCCAGACGCGACATGGTGGGAGGGAGGAGAATCAGAGTGAGTATTCGGTTGACCAGACTCTTGGCTACAGAGACTGGACTTAGTGGAAGAGAGGGTGGTGCTCAACTGACTGGAAGCATTATCTTCTGCAATCCAACCGACCACCTGTTCGCACTGGTCCGACTTGGACAGTATTGTCTTGCGCCACCCAGCTAAGTTGGACATGAAGCTGGGAAAGCTGGATTTTTTTGTTTTTTTCTGGTGCACTGGCAGCAGGCACAGTTTCATTGCGCCCAGAGCCATGGCCTCTGCTTGCACCATCAGCATCACTCCTGCTTCCCCGTCCCTTTGTGCTCGCCTTCTTCATATTAATGGCTTTGTCTGAAGATGTGGCGCAGATTGTTTTACTGTCTGCTAAAGACACAGTTTTCTGATGCAGGACAGTATTGGTTACAGAACACCACAGATTTTGGACACTACACTAGGACCAGATTAATGGAAGTTGTAATATAGACAGTGTTTTTAGATGCTGTTCAGTATTGGATACAAAAACCCAC
The DNA here is from genome assembly GCA_033119425.1 of Bufotes viridis. Classification (NCBI taxonomy): domain Eukaryota; kingdom Metazoa; phylum Chordata; class Amphibia; order Anura; family Bufonidae; genus Bufotes; species Bufotes viridis. The sequence continues at coordinate 358,752,409 of CM065589.1, forward strand.
AGATTGTGGACACTTTTCTAGTCCCAAATTAATGGAATTTGTAATATAGACAAGTGTTTTTAGATTCTCTTCAGTATTAGATACAAAAACCCACAGATTGTGGACACTGTACTAGGCCCAGAAAATAATGTAAATTGTAATATACACACTGTTTTCTGAGGCAGGGCAGTATTGGTTACAGAACACCATAGATTTTGGAAACTACACTAGGCCCAGATTAATGAAAGTTGGAGTATAGACAGTGTTTTTAGATGCTGTTCAGTATTGGATACAAAAACCCACAGATTTTGGACACTTTACTAGACTCAGATTAATAGAAGTTGTAATATACACACTGTTTTCAGATTCAGTTCAGTATGGGATACAAAAACTAACAGATTTTGGACACTTTACTAGGCCCAGTGTCACGATAGGTAGGAAAGCGGGGAAATTACCAAACACAGGAAAAAAACAGAACAAATGACTAGGCCCAAAAGCTAGGGAGAATAGGGTCACCTCCTAGTTATCCGTAAAAGCTTTCCCATGCTGTGCCCATGTGCATACCCTAATGGTGGATATGCACATGCCCTTGTGCCTAAGACTATACACCCTGGGCAAACCCTAAGCAGTAGGGAAAGGGAAGAGGCAACCTGCTTCTTCAAACCCTGAGGAAGCAAGCGTCTCCCTAGAGGCCTAGATAAGAGACACAATAAGAAATAACAAAAAGGACTTATCTAGAGCAGAGCTGGAGCAGACGATCCACCACACATCCGGAGCTCACATTAAAGAACTATAACCCTCACAGGCCACTGGGAGAAGTAGGGATAAATAGCCTCAATAACAATCAAACCCAGTATACCTGAGGGAAGGTAGATCCAGCTCAAACCCAAACCAAAACAAACAGAGAAGTCAGACACGTGCAGCGAGTCTGACAGACCTCCGCACATTCACAGGGCAGGGCGTGACACCCAGATTAATGGGAGTTGTAATATAGACAGAGTTTTCAGATTCAGTTCAGTATGGGATACAAAACCCCACAGATTGTGCACACTTTACTAGGCCCAGATTAATGGAAATTGCAAGATAAACACTTTTTTCAGATTCAGTTTAGTAAGGGAGACAAAAACCCACAGATTGTGGACACTTTACTAGGTCCAGATTAATGGAAGTTGTAATATACACAGTGTTTTCAGATTCAGTTCAGTATGGGATAGAAATACCAACAGATTGTGGACACTTTACTAGGCCCAGATTAATGGCAGGCAGGACAGTATTGGTTACAGAGAACACCACAAATTATGGACACTAAATGTGACCCAGATTATTAAAGAGTCACTCTGCGGATGATGTACAGTATATGTCACTAATAGTTATAAAATAAAAATATCTTGCTGCTGTGAAACATACACAGTAGCCCTTAAAAGTATTTGGAGTTCTTTGAAAAGCTTTTGGTATTAAATACAGCAAATTTCTCTCCCTGCACTATCTGTCACTTCCTTAGCACGGATGTCCCTGATACTGCTGTTAAATATATTGTTGATCTGAAACACACACACAGTAGTCCTTAAAATGACTTTTGGGCCTTTGAAAAGTTTTTGTAACTAAAATCGCTGAAATTCGCTCCCTGCTCTGTCTTTCCCTTTCTACCTGATGCTCTATGTTTGAGCCGAACATGCGTCATAGGGTGCTATATAACCTCCGATGATGCGTTCTGGCCAGCCAATCACTGTAATGCCAGCAGCTAACATGGCTACTGGCATTACAGTGAGGGCAGTACTTACCTGCACCTTTATTGGCTGCTTAAAACCCACAAAACGTGCGGGGCGAAGACTCGAGCATTCCACTCGAGCACATGAGGTACTCGGCCGAGTACTGCCATGTGCCGAACATAGCAATGCCGGAGCCGAATCGGTACTCGGGTCAGCATGCTCGCTCATCACTAATAAGGACATCTCCGACCTCAATTCTAGGTTTACTTCTTTAATATGGTCCGGAAAAAGGCCCATAATAGCATTAGATAAACTCATGCGGACAAGAGAGGAGGGGCAAGTCCACTTTCTGAGTGTGAGGGGATATAACCTAGCGTGTCTTTTCAGACACATTTTGGACATGGTAAATAATAGTTTTATTCCAACCTCTCCTTAGAGAGGCACTCTGCTCAGCCTTGGGATCTGATGGCTATAGCACTCTCAAAGATCTCTACTCCTTACCCACACATCAAAAGATCTCTCCTTCTTCTGGACACCTTAATTGCATGGAAAGCGAAGGACAAGTACTCGGCCGAGTACCTTATGTGCTCGAGTGGAATGCTCGAGTCTTCGCCCCGCACGTTTTGTGGGTTTTAAGCAGCCAATAAAGGTGCAGGTAAGTACTGCCCTCACTGTAATGGACAAGCTTTTCCATTTGGACTTCATATCAGTGCTCCAAACACCTTCCAGGTGGGAATAATGAGCAGACTGTACAACATCTGGAAGAAAGGAATTCTGAGACTGGGGGATCTGATTCACTAAAAGGAACCCCGGTTAACTTGGAAGTGATGTTTAATAAATATAACCTCCAAGGGCCTCAGCACTTTTCTTACCAGCAAATTAAGCATTTCTGCATGGCTAAACTGAGGGACTAATCTAAAGAGCCCCTAATAACTTATTTGATAGCTTTATCACAACCCCCGATGAAGAAATCTGTCTCAGGCATACTCTACTTACTGATATTGCCAGTTCAGCCTTTAAGGTGTGGGCAAAAACAGCTAGGAGAACCTGAATTGGCTCAAGGCATACTAAAGTGTTTGGCAGGTTTTAGGTGGCATATTCTCTATGAGTAAAGTTAAGCTAGCACCTGGATGTTCGGGTTCGAGAAGTTCGGACGAACTGAAAATGTTCAGGTTCAGGATCCGAATTCGACCCGAAATTGACCCCGAACCCGAACCTCATTGAAGTCAATGGGGACCCGAACTTTTGGGCACTAAAAAGGCTGTAGAATAGCCCAGGAAAGATCTAGAGGGCTGCAAAAGGCAGCAAAATGTAGGTAAATTCCCTGCAAACAAATGTGGATAGGGAAATGAAACAAAATTAAATAAATAAAAATTAACCAATATCAATTGGCAACTTGGAGGAGGAGGTGGAATAGGAGGTTGGGGTGGCGTCAGGTGGGAATGCTATGGGAGTTGAAGTTCTCATCACAGCCAAAAAGGATTCATGTCTGCCTGCAGTGCCACAGGCCTCATTCATAGACTCAGAGCCATGGCAACAATACATGGTAGTTGAAGTTCACATCACAGCCAAGAATGATTGATGTCTGCCAGCAGTGTCACAGGCCTCACTCACAGACTCAGGCCAATGGCAACCATACATGGGAGTTGAAGTTGTCATCACAGCCAAGATGGAATCATGTCTGCCTGCAGGGCCACAGGGCTTATTCAAACATTCAGGTCCACGGGACCCACAAAAAGGAGAGTTAAAATCACGCCAAGACAGTATTGATTTCACCCAGCAATGCCACAGGCCTCATTCACAGATTCAGACCCATGGCACCCACAAAGAGGAGAGTTAAAATCACGCCAAATCAGTATTGATTTCACCCAGCAGTGCCACAGGCCTCATTTACTAATTCAGGAGGACCATGGCACCCGCAAAGAGGAGAGCAGTCCGGTAACAGCAACACAGGCCTTAGGTCAACCTGCAATGGAAAAGGCCATTATCATTTATGTAGGCCCCTGACACCCAGACAGAGGAGAGGTCATTTGACAGTAAAAATAGGTTAATGTCATCCACCAAGACAGCAAGCGATTAAACGAAATATAGGCCCCTGACAACCAGACAATGTAGAGGTCATTTGACAGTATAAAGAGTTTAATATCTCCCACCAAAGCAGCAAGCGATTAAACGAAATATAGGCCCCTGACAACCAGACAATGTAGAGGTCATTTGACAGTATAAAGAGTTTAATATCTCCCACCAAAGCAGCAAACGATTAAACGAAATATAGGCCCCTGACAACCAGACAATGTAGAGGTCATTTGACAGTATAAAGAGTTTAATATCTCCCACCAATACAGCAGGCGATGAAACAAAATATATGCCCCTGACAACCAGACAATGTAGAGGTCATTTGACAGCATGAAGAGTTTAGTATCTCGCACCAATGCAGCAAGCGATGAAACGAAATATACGCTCCTGACAACTAGACAATGTAGAGGTCATTTGACAGTATAAAGAGGAAAATGTCACCCAACAAAGCAACAAATGATTAAATGACTTATAGGCCCCTGACACCCACACAATGGGGCAGTCATTTGACAGTAAAAAGAGTTTAATCTCTCCCACCAAGACAACAAATGATTAAATGAAATATAGGCCCCTGACACCCAGACAGGGTAGAGGTCATTCGACATCAAAAACAGGATAACGTCACCCACCAAGGCAACAGGCATTATCTGAAATGTAGGCCCCGGCACCAAGACAGAGGAGTGTTGTCCGATAGCAGTAAAACAGGCATCATGTTACCCACCATGGGACAGGCCACTTTCAGTTATTTAAGCACCTGACACCCAGACAGGTCATTTGACAGCAAAAAGAGGTTAATGTCACGCACCAAAGCAGCAGGCGATTAGCTGAAATGTAGACCCCTGGCACCCAGACAGAGGATAGGTTTATTCAACTTAATGTTGCCCCCAAAAATAATGGTACAATTAAAAAAAAAAAGAGGATTCAATAAAGAAGTGCCCTGGAGTACAAGAATGTATGGTTGGGGGCGATGCAGTTATAAATGTCTATTCTGCACAAGGGATGGACAGGTACTGGTTCATTTTTATAAACGTCAGCTTGTCCATTAGTGTTGAGCGCGAATATTCGAATAGCGAATTTTTTTAGCGAATATCAGCACTTCGCTAATTCGCGAATATTTCGAATATAGCGCTATAAATTCGCTATTTCGAATATTCGTTTTTTTTTTTGTTTTTTTTTTAGTTATATTTTTTTCTTTCCCTCTTCCCAACAGTAGTTCTTACCTGTCCTGAGGATTCCTGGCTTCCTGGCTGCTCTAGTCAGTGCCCATTGCCGCTTCTGCCGACTTCCGTGCTCATGGAGCGTCCCCATCCATGGGAACGTCTCCATATACTAAAATGTACTGTCGGATTTGAGGAATTACGTTGAAATCGCAATGCGATTAATTCAAGTTATATTAATCGCATTGCGATTTCAACTTAGAGCTGGGTTTATAATGGGTCAGCTTGCTAGAATGAACGAAGTTAACGAATATGGAATATAGCAGCACTGCTAAGTTGAATTCGCAATGCGATTAATTTAACTTAAAGTAATCGCATAGCTCTAAGTTGAAATCGCAATGCGATTAATATAACTTGAATTAATCGCATTGCGATTTCAACGTAATTCCTCAAATCCGACAGTACATTTTAGTATATGGAGATGTTCCCATGGTGATGGGGACGCTCCATGAGCAAGGAACTTTATGGTTGGCTTGGTAGAATTAGCGAATAGCGAATATGACGAATGTATTCGTCATATTCCTCAAAACGAAGATAACGAAGTATTCTACATCTTCGTTTTAGCAACCTATTCGTCAACCTCGCTAATTCTAGCAATCAAATAGGAAGGTTGACTATAGAGACAGCTGTGTTAAATTCGCTATGCGATTTTTTTTTTTTTTTAATAGAATAATTATATTACTTGATATAATTATTATAATTATTCTATTTATTAAAAAAAATATATATAAATAATCGCATAGCGAATTAAACACAGCTGTCTCTATAGTCAACCTTCCTATTTGATTGCTAGAATTAGCGAAGTTGACGAATAGGTTTGTAAAACGAAGATGTAGAATACTTCGTTATCTTCGTTTTGAGGAATATGACGAATACATTCGTCATATCCGTCATCTTCGCTATAATTCTAGATATGAAACCAATAGGAAAGTAGCCTTAAGTTAAAATCGCAATACGCGATTATTTAAATCGCATATTAATCGCGGTAACTAGAATAATGACGAATATTCAATTTCGACGAATATGAAACGAATATTCATTCGAATATTCGCGAATTTCGTCGAAATCGAATATGGCACCTGCCGCTCATCACTATTGTCCATGTTGGCTGTGGACAGGCGGCTGCGTTTGTCTGTAATGACGCCCCCTGCCATGCTAAATACACGTTCAGACAATACACGGGCCGCAGGGCAGGCCAGCACCTCCAAGGCATAAAAGGCTAGCTCTGGCCATGTGTACAATTTTGAGACTGGGAAGTTGAATGGGACCGATCCATCAGTCAGTATGTGGAGGCATGTGCACACGTACTGTTCCACCATGTTGTTGAAATGCTGCCTCCTGCTGACACGTTCTCTATCATCTGGTGGTGCAGTTAGCTGTGGCACTGTGACAAAACTTTTCCACATCTCGGCAATGCTAACCCTGCCTTCAGAGGAGTTGGCCGTGACACAGGCGACCTCTTGCTCCTCCTCTGCTTTCGCGTTGTGCTTCCACTTGTCCCCCCTTGTCATTTGGGAATGCTCTCAGGAGCACGTCTACCAGCGCGCGCTTGTACTGGCGCATTTTCCCATCACGGCAGTGCAGGAATTAAGGTGGGCACTTTGTCTTTGTACCGGGGATCCAGCAGGGTGGCAACCCAGTAGTCTGCACACGTTAAAATGTGGGCAACTCTGCTGTCATTGCCCAGAAGTAAGGATACACTGTCCACTGTGGGAGGCGTATCGTCATCGTCCTCCGTTTCCCCCCAGCCACGCACCAGTGATGGACCTGGGCTGCATTGGGTGCCACACCGCTGTGAACATGCTTCATCCTCATCCTCCTCCACCTCCTCCTCATCCTCCTCGTCCTCCAGTAGTGGACCCTGGCTGGACAAATTTGTACCTGGCCTCTGCTGTTGCAAAAGACCTCACACTGAGCCACTTCTAAAAGACTGGCCTGAAAGTGTTAGAAATGACCCCTCTTCCTCCTTATCCTCCTGGGCCACATCCTCTTCCATCGTCGCCCTAAGTGTTTTCTCAAGGAGACATAAAAGTGGTATTGTAACGCTGATACCAGCGTCATAGCCACTGGCCATGTTGGTGGAGTACTCGAAACAGCGCAACAGGGCACACAGGTCTTGCATGGAGGCCCAGTGAAGTGGTGCTTTTCCACAGTGCGACTCACCAGTACGTGCTGCAGCTGAAACTCCACTATGGCCTGCTGCTGCTAGCACAGTCTCTCCAGCATGTGCAAGGTGGAGTTCCACCTGGTGTGCACGTCGCATATGAGGCAGTGAGCGGGAAGGCCGAAGTTACGCTGTAGCGCAGACAGGCAAGCAGTAGCAGGATGAGAACGCCAGACACAGACAGCCCGCACTTTATGCAGCAGCTCTGACATGTCGCGATAATTGTGAATTAATTTCTGCGCCACCAAATTCAGCACATGCGCCAGGCAAGGGATGTGCATCAAACCGGCTAGTCCCAGAGGTGCAACGAGATTTCGCCCATTATCGCACACCACCAGGCCGGGCTTGAGGCTCACCGGCAGCAAACACTCATCGGTCTGTTGTTCCATATCTCGCCACAACTCCTGCACGGTGTGGAGCCTGTCCCCCAAACACATGAGTTTCAGAATGGCCTGCTGACGTTGGTGAGTTGGTGGTGAAGGTCTGTGGCTGACCGTATGAGCAGGTGGAAGAAGAGGAGGAGGAAGCCAAGTAGGAGGCTACAGGAGGCAAACAGCTCTCCGCGTGAGGCCCAGCCGCCACTACATTTACCCAGTGAGCAGTTAGGGAGATATAGCGTCCCTGGCTGTGCTTACTGGTCCACGTATCTGTGGTTAGGTGGACCTTGCCACAGATGGCTTTGCGCAGTTCACACTTGATTTTATCTAAAACTTGGTTGTGCAGGGAAGGCACGACTCTCTTGGAGAAGTAGTGGCGGCTGGAAACGATGTGGTGTGGGACAGCTACCGCCATCAGCTGTTTAAAGCTGTCCGTGTCCACCAGCCTGAATATGCAAAATAAATGTGGAGCCCCAGTTATGGGTCTACAACACAATGAAAGCCAGATATCCCTCAAAGGAAGGAAAACCAAGCGAAGGGGTGTCTCCATTACAGAGATCACCAAATCCACCATATTAAGTGACCCCTATGTCAAGTTCCCACTTTTTTACAAGCTTTAAGGATGTGACAGGGAAAACCTAAGCTAAGTATCCATCCACAGACAGCTGTTTCGGGGTGTTGCCCCTCATCAGTGTGGAGTAGGATTCTGGCTAACCGGGAGCAATGCCTCGGAGACCACTCAAACACAACAATAGCTGATCTCAGGGAGACCAGCTACAAAAAACACAGCGGAGCCTCACTTAAGAGTCTCAACACAGCAATCCGAAGTGCAAAGTTCCCTGGGAAACAGCTGTCTGTGGATGGATACCTAGCTTAGGTTTTCCCTGTCACATCCTTAAAGCTCGTAAAAAAGCGGGATCTTGACATAGGGGCCACTTAATATGGTGGATTTGGTGATCTCTGTAATGGAGACACCCCTTCGCTTGGTTTTCCTTCCTTTGAGAGATATCTGGCTTTCATTGTGTTGTAGACCCATAACTGGGGCTCCACATTTATTTTGCATATTCCTGTTTCCCAGGGAACTTTGGACTTCGGATTGCTGTGTTGAGACTCTTAAGTGAGGCTCCGCGGTGTTTTTTGTAGCTGGTCTCCCTGAGATCAGCTATTGTTGTGTTTGAGTGGTCTCCGAGGCATTGCTCCCGGTTAGCCAGAATCCTACTCCACACTGATGAGGGGCAACACCCCGAAACAGCTGTCTGTGGATGGATACCTAGCTTAGGTTTTCCCTGTCACATTCTTAAAGCTTGTAAAAAAGTGGGATCTTGACATAGGGGTTACTTAATATGGTGGATTTGGTGATCTCTGTAATGGAGACACCCCTTCGCTTGGTTTTCCTTCCTTTGAGGGATATCTGGCTTTCATTGTGTTGTAGACCCATAACTGGGGCTCCACATTTATTTTGCATATTCCTGTTTCCCAGGGAACTTTGCACTTTGGATTGCTGTGTTGAGACTCTTAAGTGAGGCTCCGCTGTGTTTTTTGTAGCTGATCTCCCTGAGATCAGCTATTGTTGTGCTTCACCAGCCTGAATGACAGCATTTCAAATCCAGTAGTTTAGAAATGCTGGCATTCAGGGCCAGGGATCGAGGGTGGCTGGGTGGAAATTTACGCTATCTCTCCAAGGTTTGTGAGATGGAGAGCTGAACGCTGCCGCGTGACATGGTGGAGATGCTTGGGGATGGAGGTGGTGGTGTTGGCTGGCACATCCTCTGTTTGGTGGGCGGCAGGTGCCAACGTTCCTCCCGAGGCGGAGCAAGAGGCCGAGGCAGCAGCAGAAGAGGGAGCAGGAGGGGCCTGCTTACTCCACTGCAGCCCGTGTCTCGCATGTAGATGCCTGGTTATGAAGGTTGTGCTAAGGTTCAGAACATTAATGCCTCGCTTCAGGCTCTGAGGGCAGGGCGTGCAAACCACTCGGGTCTTGTCGTCAGCACATTGTGTGAAGAAGTGCCATGCCAGTGAACTCCTTCAAGCTGCCTTTGGTGTGCTCGGTCCCTGGTGGCGGTGGCCAGTAGCAGGCGAACTCTCTTGGAGACGGTTGTTCTGCTTTTGCACCCTGTTCCCTCTTTTGCTACGCTGTTGGCTCGGTCTCACAACTGCCTCTTCCTCTGAACTATGAAAGTCAGTGGCACGACCTTCTTTCCATGTGGGGTCTAGGACCTCATCGTAACCTGCATAGTCTTCCACACAGTCTTCCTCCCTGACCTCCTGTTCGGTCTACACACTGCAGAAAGACACAGCAGTTGACACCTGTGTTTTGTTATCATCAGAGACGTGCTGACTCTGCTGAGGGGGTATTCCCCCGTCCTCATCAGTAAACATAAGTGGTTGTGTGTCAGTGCATTCTATGTCTTCCACCGCTGGGGAAGGGCTAGGTGGATGCCCTTGGGAAACCCTGCCAGCAGAGTCTTCAAACAGCATAAGAGACTGCTGCATAACATGAGGCTCAGACAGGTTCAATGATATGCATGGGGGTGATGTGACAGACTGATGGGCTTGGTTTTCAGGTGCCACCTATGCGCTTTCTGCAGAAGACAGGGTGGGAGATAATATTAACCTGCTGGATCCACTGTCGGCCACCCAATCGACTAGCGCCCTTACTTGCTCAGCCTTACCATCCTTAGAATGGCATTAGGCCCGATCAAATATTGCTGTAGTTTCTGGCGGCTACTGGGACCCTAAGTAGTTGGTTCACTAGGACGTGTAGCTGTGGCAGAACGGGCACGTCCCCTCCCATCACAAGAGGGTCCACTAACACCACCGCGACCATGTCCGCATCCCTTATTAGATGTTTCATTGTTAACGTTCACCACAATAAGAAAAAACGTATTTACTCCAATGCATAGAGTTCAAATGAAGGCCTTTTTTCTTTTTTCAGGCACCTAACACTATCTAGCTATCTATTTATGTACCGTATTACACTAATACAGGCACAGCAGAAACCACAGATTTAGGGGAATATCAATTTTAGGCCTAGTATTTTGGCCCTGGCTGAAAGGTATCCTTTTACGGACAGAAATACACTTTGAGATGCACAGTAGCGTGTACAAATATAGAGGATTTAGCTTTCAGCCCTTGTATTTAGACACTTAGTGTAATATACCCTTTTACGGACAGAAATACACTTGGAGATGCACAATAGCTTGTGTAAATATAGAGGATTACGCTTTTAGCACTTGTATTTAGACCTTGAGTGTAATATACCCTTTTACGGACAGAAATACACTTGGAGATGCACAGCAGAGTGCGCAAATATAGAGGATTTATTTTTCAGGCCTTGTATTTAGACGCTGACACGCTGAGTGTATTATACCCTATTATTTATTTACAAAAAGGTCACATAGACCTACTAAATCCTTTTAGGGGTTACAACATAGATATTAAAATGTAACCTTTATTATATTTTTATAAAAGCTGATACATTTATTTATACACCCAGTCCCATTAAAATTATCAGGGAAGGAATCAGATATTCCACTCAATACTGAATGTGTGTAATCCTCTTTTACTTAGGTACTGCTTATGGCTGCAGTTCACTTTGCTGTGTTATAATGTGTGCATCTGCCATAGGTTAATGCATATGTTTTTCTACATTCCTATCAGGAATCCAGTGCATTGGGAGGGTTAGTGCCTGCTGGATTTTAGACAGGGACCGAATCGGAAGCATACAATTGTATGAATGAATGTGTGGTTGGTAAGCGGTAAACAGCGTGTATCTGCGTGGCTGAGAAAGTTGGTGTGATATGCTTCATAGTAAAGAGGGGTGAGCAGTGGGCACCTCCTTTACGATAAAATAGGGAAACCATTCCCTGGTAATTTTGTAGTAATCTATTTCCTCTCTCATGAGCCATAGTGTGACAAAGAATGTGTGCACAAACATAGGAATTAGTCAAGTGGTTCCAGCGCCATAATATAAGTGCAGTAGGAGCAAATAGAAATCTGCTCTATTGTACAATCACATTGTTGCAACACTGACTTACAATCAGAATCTGAATGCCAAGAAGCTTCAAAGAGTGAGCAATTGGCTACACATTCCAGTGTTGCAACAAAGTTGTAGGTTGCCATCAAGCACCATGTTGAGCAACAAATGCGCTGGATTCCTGATAGGTTAATGCATATGTTTTTCTACATTCCCATGGCAGATGCACACATTATAACACAGCAAAGTGAACTGCAGCCATAAGCAGTACCTCCAAGTAAAAGAGGATTACACACATTCAGTATTGAGTGTAATATCTGATTCCTTCCCTGATAATTTTAATGGGACTGGGTGTATAAATAAATGTATCAGCTTTTATAAAAATATAATAATGGTTACGTTTTAATATTTATGTTATAACCCCTAAAAGGATTTAGTAGGTCTATGTGACCTTTTTGTTAATAAATGTGTAGTATCCTGAGGGTACAACGTGGGCATTGGTGTGGTTTGTTATACCCTATTACGTACCGAATTACACTTGGAGAGAAACAACGGAAAGCACAGATGTTTTGGATTTCTATTTCAAGGATTTTATTTAACCACAGAAAAAATGATATCCTTTGATGGACAGTATTACACTTAGCCAGCCACAGCTGGAACCCCAGATTTAGGGGATTGGTATTTTGGCAATTGAATTTCACCCCAGAAAAAAAAATCTATCCTTTGACGGACAGTATTACACCTGGACAGCTGCAGCTGGAACCCCAGATTTAGGGGATTGGTATTTTGGCAATTGAATTTCACCCCAGAAAAAAAATCTATCCTTTCATGGGCAGTATTACACTTGGCCAGCAACAGCTGAAACCACTGATTTAGGGGATTGGTATTTTGGCAATTGAATTTCACCCCAGAACACAATCTATCCTTTGCCGGACACTATTAAACTTGGCCAGCCACTGCTGAAACCACTTATTTATGGTATTGTTATTTTGGCAATTGAATTTCACCCAAGAAAAAAATCCTTTGCCAGACAGCAGACAGTATTACACTTGGCTAGCCACAGCTGGAACACCAGATGTAGGGGATTGCTATTTTGTCAATTGAATTTCACCCCTCAATAAAATATAGAAATTTCTATCCTGAGTTTCTAGGGGTGACAATAAGCACAGCCAAGCCCTTGATGTATGATATAGCAAAAGAAAACTACTATTGATGGATTGATGGACCACAAAACACAAAATGGCCGCCGATCACCCCAGAAAAAAGTGACAGAAAAATGCTCTGGGCAGCCTAAAAACCAGTGAGCAATTAACTAGCAGAAGTTGAATGATTCACAGCTGTAGATCGAGCACTTCATTAGGTGTTTTTGCTGAGTTTTCCCTGCCTAATCTCGCCCTCACAGCAGCTGCATCATATCCCTACACTAATCAGAGCAGAGTAACGTGCAGCGCTACGTGACTCCAGCTTAAATAGAGGCTGGGTCACATACTGCACTTGGCCAATCACAGCCATGCCATTAGCAGGCATGGCTGTGATGCCTTTTTAGGGCAAGAAGTAAAAGATTAGCTGATTTGCTGCTGTGCAGCCCTTCAGAAAACAAGAAGATGTCGCCGAACAACGGACCCGAACCCGAATTATTTGAAAATGTTCGGGTCCGGGTCCCAAACACCCCAAAATTCGGTACGAACCCGAACTATATAGTTCGGGTTCGCTCAACTCTACTCACAAAGTGACTTCAAATCTGAACTGGTCCCTAAAAAAATGGGTTTTTGAAAATTTCTGAAAATTTCCAAGATTTGCTTCTAAACTTCTAAGCCTTGTAACATCCTCAAAAAAATGAAATGGCATTCCCAAAATGATCAATACATGAAGTAGACATATGGGGAATGTAAATCAATAATTTTTTTTGGCAGTATTACTATGTATTATAGAAGTAGAGAAATTGAAACTTGGAAAATTTTTTGGTAAACTTGGTATTTTTTTATAAATAAAAATTACATTTTTCGACTACATTTTACCACTGTCACGAAGTACAAAAAACAGTCTCAGAATGGCCTGCATAAGTAAAAGCATCTAAAAGTTATCACCACATAAAATGACACTGGTCAGATTTGCAAAAAATGACCGAGTCCTTAAAGTGAAATAGGGCTGAGTCCTTAAGGAGTTAATATACCCATGATAGATTGCATTTTACTGCAAATATTGCATTAGTATGTCCATTAGTATGCATGAACTCCTTTTATTGAAAAAACTGCATTAGTATGCCCATTTTTGTGAATGTGCTATATTTCTACACTGTGCAGTTACTGCAAAAACAGTATTATTTCTATTGTGAAATGTAAATACCGGTGTGTTTGTAATAGGGAGGGACATACAATTGTGTTTTTGTCTTTAAATTACAGAAAACACTTGCAATTTTTAAATAATCTGTTTTCCAAACTTTACTTTTCATGTGTAGGTTTCATAATAACATTTCTGGTAAACAGAAAAGAGTGGAAAAAAAAAGACCCACTCCTCATCACTCAATAGTAAAAATGTGGGTAGTAGTGCAGACAGCAGTAGCAGCACCAGTCATCTGGCCATTAGTAGTAGTAGTAGTAGTAGAGCACTTTTCTTCCTGGTTTCCGACAGGTGTCATATTATTAGGAGAAAGAAGGTGAGATTGTAGTCTGGATGGCTCACTCCTCTTCTTAGTCACAACAGGATGATGTTGAGGTCAGGTTTAAGTCTGACACTTTGCATGGAACCCCATAAAAGCCATTCGGTTGCATCATCTCTGACTTAACTCCCCCCTCTAAGTGAGGTACCTTAATTTTTCCTAAAATTAGCCATCAAAACCTTGTGTGCTATGGAAGACACGTTTTTCAAGAACCTTTAGCATTTGGACTACCATAAGTATGAAGTTCAGGCTCAGGCAGAGGACCCCATGCCTCATTGCACTAATGATGATGGTAGTAGTGGCAATTGTAAACATGGTAGTGGTGGTAGGAGCAGTGGTAGCGACAGTGTTACTTGGGGAAAACACGTCCGATAAAAGTGCCCTGGGGGAAGGGGGGTGAGGACTATGATGATGGTGTGTTGGACAGAACCTGGGAGCCAGATCAGGATGCTAGAGGGAAGTGACATCCGAGGAGGGTGGTGGCCACAACAGCAATAAAGAACAAAGGCAACATATGGCTAAAACCTCCAAAAAATGTGCAAGGGCCAGATCTGCCTTTATTGTTGTGTCAGCTCGGGAACTCGCGATGCTGCTTAAAATGGGCACAGGCTTAAAATGTGCCATACCTAGGCCAACCTCTGTGCGAGTATCCCCTGTTAGGTAGTGATAGGCTTCATATATGAGGGAAGATATATGTCTCCTAGAATGGTGCAGGAAACCTATTAGAGGAGATGTATGTTATGGTTTGCTATGTTTTTAACTGAGACGTGTCACCAAGGTGCCCGACCGTGGTGGAGTTAAAACTAGGAGCTAGTGTGTCCAGTAGGATAGATAGTGGACGCTGTTGGTACTTACCATAGCTGGTTTAAGCTAATCCAGGCTTGGCTTTTATTGGGAATAAGCAAAGAGCTGGGTGGGTGCTTATTCCCCACGATCCAATCCGGGTCTCACAGGTGGCCCATGTCCACGGTTCTCATTTAAAAGTCAGTAGCAAGAAGCAGGGTGTGTCTGTATGAGTTAGAGGATTACAGATCACAGAGCGCAAGGCGTGTGTGAAGCAACAACGGCCTGAGTACGTATCTAAGGCTACTTTCACACCAGCATTTTTGCGGAATCCATCATGGATCAGCAAAAACTAATCGATTACTGATAATTAGTGATGAGCGAGCACCAAAGTGTTCGGGTGTTCGGGTATTCGGCCGAGAACCCAAGTATAATGGAAGTTAATGGGAGACAACCAGGCACCACCGGCTCGGTTGAGGGGAGAGTGCCTGGTCCATTGGAAAAGGTCAGAAAGTGATAGAAACACCACTAAAATGGACATGGAACATCATGGGGACCGTGTCTGGGTGCATCTTGGACTCCAATGTCGCTGCTGGGAACCATATGGTCCCAGTTGTCCGCCACTTTTACATAGCGACAAAATCAAGCCCAAAATCACGCCGTCTCATAAAACATTGTACTGATGGTCTACAGGTGAGAAGACCATCTAAAGCATTGAAGGTGAGGGCCTGAAGCCTAGCGAACCCCATAACACATTGCAGTGATGGCCTACAGGTGAGCAGACCGTATAAAGCATTGGAGGTGAGGGCCTGAAGCCTAGCGAGCCCCATAAAACATTGCAGTGATGGCCTACAGGTGAGCAGATGGTATAAAGCATTGGAGGTGAGGGCCTGCAGCCTAGTGTACCCCATAAAACATTGCAGTGATGGCCTACAGTTGAGCAGACCGTATAAAGCATTGGAGACGAGGGCCTGAAGCCAAGTGAACCCCATAAAACATTGCAGTGATGGGCTACAGGTTAGCAGACCTTATAACGCATTGGAGGTGAGGGCCTGAAGCCTAGTGAACCCCATAAAACATTGCAGTGATGGCCTACAGGTGAGCAGACCTTATAAAGCATTGGAGGTGAGGGCCTGAAGCCGAGAGAAACCTACAAAACATTGTAGTGAGGGCATATACCTTTTTTTTGCAGTGAAAAGGGTGCATCTGAATTTTGAGGATTGAGTACATTATAAAGCATACATTTAAATTGCGTTTTTGTTCCTCATTAGCTCAGCTTTCCTCTGGTGGAGTGGAGAAGTCAGGGACAATCCAGGCCTTGTTTATTTTTATCCGAGTCAACCTGTCAGCATTGTCAGTGGACAAACGGATACGCTTATCTGTTATAATGCCACCAGCAGCACTAAATACACGCTCAGACAATACGCTGGTGGCAGGGCAGGCCAGCACCTCCAAGTCGTAGGGCGTAAGTTCGTGCCACGTATCCAGCTTGGACACCCAGTAGTTGTAAGGCACTGAGGACGCTGACACGGTCTGCAATATATTCCTTCACCATCTTCCAAAACTTTTCCCTCCTTGTAGCACTAGGCCGTGATTCAGGCTGAGTTTGCTGGCGGGGTGTCATGAAAGTGTCCGATGCCTTGGAAAGTGTTGCCCTGCCTCTGTTGGAACTACTGTGTGTTCCCCTTGTCTCCCTTCCTTGGTTGCCTAAGGAAGCACCGACTCTGGCGAGTGCATGGTCAGATGGAAAATTTTGGAGCAATCTGTCAACAAGTACCTTCTGGTATTCCACGGTTTTACTCGTCCTCTCCACCACAGGAATGAGAGATGAGAAGTTCTCTTTGTAGCGGGGGTCAAAAAGGGTGAACACCCATTAATCTGTGTTACCTAAAATGCGTATAACGCAAGGGTCGCGGGAAAGGCAGCCTAACATGAAGTCAGCCATGTGTGCCAGAGTACCAACAGGCAAGACGTCGATGTCAACTTCAGGATGACTCTCCACACCCTCCTCCTCCTCCTCTTCTGCCCATCCACACTGAATATATGTAATTAAAGTTCCATGGGTACTTTAGGCAAGTGTCTCCAGCTCCCCTCCTCCTCCTCCTCTTCATAGCCTAATTCGTGCTGAGAAGACGAACTGGGGGAGGTCTGGCTAGCACCCTGTATCATCTCCTCCCCCACTACCTTGTCTACCACATTCAAAGCATCCTCCTTAATTGTGAGCAGCGATCATTTAAGTAGACACAGCAGTCGTATGGTTACACTGATAATAGCGTTATCGCCACTAACCATCTGTGTGGTTTCATCAACGTTTTTTAAATAGGTCACATAGGTCTGTCATCAATGCCCACTCCTTGCTTGTGAATAGTGGCAGTTGACTAGAAAGGCGACAACCATGTTGCAGCTGGTATTCCACAACTGCCCTCTGCTGCTTACAAAGCCTGGCGAACATGTAGAACGTAGAGTTCCACCACGTGCTCACATCGCACAACAGTCGGTGAGCTGGAAGCCGCAAGTGCTGCTGCAGCATTGACAGACCAGCTGAAGCTGTGGACGACTTGCGCAAATGATCACACAAGTGGCGCGCCTTCACTAGTAGCTCCTGCAAATTGGGGTAGGTTTTGATAAACCGCTGAACCACTAAGTTTAAGACGTGGGCTAGGCATGGAATGTGTGCCAGGTTGCCGAGCTCCAAAGCCACCAGCAAGTTACGGCCATTGTCAGACACAAATATGCCAGTTTCTAGGTTGAGTGGCGAGAGCCACAGCTCGGTCTGGTCCCTTATACCCTGCCACAGCTCTGCTGTGTTGTGTTTGTCCCCTAAACAGATCAGTTTCAGCACGTCCTGTTGACGCTTACCCACAGCAGTGCTACAGTGGAGCCAGTAACATAGCTGCTGGTGGAGACCCAGATGGATGTAGGGCCTGCAATCCAGGGTGTGAGTAGCACCTGTGCCATCCCAGGGTACGAATCACTCCCGGCCTCCACAACATTTACCCAGTGTGAGGTTAGGGAAAGGTAGTGTCCCTGGCCACCAGCACATTGGTCATGGCACGGGTAATGTTCATGTGACACATGCTGGTATAAGGCGGGCACAGCACACCGTTAAAAATAGTGGTGGCTGGGGACTGCGTACCGAGGGACGGCCACCGACATCAGGCTGCGGAAGGCCTCAGTGTCCACAAGCCTAAATGGCAACATTTCAAGGGCCAGTAATTTTGAAAGTTGCGCATTAAGTGCTATGGCCTGTGGGTGGGTGGGTATTTGCGCTTGATTTCAAATGCCTGTGTTATCGACATTTGGATGCTCAGTTGGGACAGTGAAGTGGATGCTGTTGCTGATGGTTCATGCAAAGGTCCAGGTGCCGGGCGAGGGGCATCCGGGCCTGCGCCTTCGACAGGGGATTGGCCAGCAGTGCGAAACACAGGGGAAGTGGAGGCAGTCGTGGCACCCACAGGT
This sequence comes from Bufotes viridis, assembly GCA_033119425.1. Taxonomy (NCBI): domain Eukaryota; kingdom Metazoa; phylum Chordata; class Amphibia; order Anura; family Bufonidae; genus Bufotes; species Bufotes viridis. The sequence continues at coordinate 358,770,808 of CM065589.1, forward strand.
GGTGGTGAAGTTGCTAGTGTTCACGCTCCGGCTCATTTCGGTATGGCACAGGTTGCAAAATATCACTCTTTTGTCGTCTGCACTTTCCTCAAAAAAGCGCCATACTGCGGAACACCTACCCCTTGGCAAGGTAGATTTACGCATGGGGGTGCTCGGTGTAACAGTTGCGGGCCTGTTTGGTGTGGGCCGACGTATCCCTTTTGCCACCCCACTGCCTTTTCCAGACTGTTGCGGTGCTACGGATCCCTCCCCCTCTGTAATGCTGTCCTCGCTCGGCTTTTCACCTAACCATGTTGGGTCAGTGACCTCATCTTCCACCACCTCCTCTTGCACTTCCTCACTCTACTCATCCTCCTGACTTGACCTAACCACCACCTGAGTGATTGGCAACTGTGTTTCATCATCATCCACCTCGTGAACAAATTATTGGGGTTCACCACCGTCATCTTCTTGAGACTGTGAAGGCTCAAGAGGTTGGGAATCAGGGCACAATATCTCCGGTATGTCTTCAAGCATGCTTGGCGAGAGATCTAAACCAAGTGCTGGTGATGAGGTCATGTGAACATCCGAGGGTGGGATCACTTTTTTGGCCAGACTCGATATAGTGGGAGGAAGGAGGATCAGAGTGAGGATTCGGTTGACCAGACTCATGGCTACAGAGACTGGACTTCGTGGAAGAGAGGGTGGTGATTAACCGACTGGAAGCATTATCTTCTGCAATCCAACCAACCACCTGTTGGCACTGGTCGACTTGGACATGAAGCTGGATTTTTTAGCTTTTTTCTGGTGCACTGGCAGCAGGCACAGTTTTATTGCGCCCAGGGCCTCGGCCTCTGCTTGCACCATCAGCATCACGCCCACTTCCCTCTCCCTTTGTGCTCGCCTTCTTCATATTAAAGGTTTTGTCTGTAGATGTGGCGCAGATTGTTTTACTGTCCGCTAAAGACACAGTTTTCTGATGCAGGACAGTACTGGATACACAAAAATACAGATTTTTGTCACAACACTAGCCCAGAGATAATGTAATTTTTACAAAACACACTGTATTGACTTGCTGTAATGTACTGGAGACAGAGATATACAAATTTTCGGCACTACAGTAGGCCACAGATAATGTCATTTTTACAATACACACTGTATTGGCTTCCAGTAAGGTACTGGATACAGAAAAATACAGATTTTTGGCACTACACTAGCCCAGAGATAATGTAATTTTGACAATACACACTGTATTCGGATGTAGTTCTATATTGGATACAAATTTGTCCCAAATAAAATGTATTCTCTGTGGGAATACTGTATATACGGTTGTGGCTTAAATGCACACACAGATGTGCCCAAAACTAGTTAACTATGGCCAAAATATAAATCACTCTCTGCTGGAGTAATTCATATAATGGTTGCAGATTGAACGCACACACAGATGTGGCACAAGTTAGGTTAATTTCCCCAGAACAAGTAATTTCTCTGATGGTGCAGTGTATATCTCGGTAGCAGGAACACTGTTGTAAATAAGCCCCTTTTTATAATGTCTGCCCAACATCATGCTTTAGGATGGTGCAGTGTATATCTCAGTACCAAGGAACATTGTAGTGAATAAGTCCCTTTTTATAATGTCTGCCCAAAACACTGCTTTATGATGGTGCAGTGTGTTACGGTATAACCCGGTATAGTGAGGGTAAATACTGTTCGGGCGATTCCCCTGGCGAAGAGCACAGCAACCCACACACTTGAATCCACCGAACTGGAACCATATGAAGTCCTCCTTTCCTGGAACAGGCAAGAGAACGTTCTGAAGTAGCGATTCCCCCAAAGTACGAGACAAGACTCCGTATCGATTGTTAAACAGGAATTCGCTTTATTGAGGGCTACCTGCCCGGTATTTATGCAGGTCTCCCACCTGGTGGACACTCCCCTAGGGGACCAGAAGGAAGACTGAGACACAGGAAATACAGCAGCCAATCACACACAATGGGACAATAGAAACACACCCAGCATATTCCTCCCCTCTGCCTGTGATACAATTACCCTACATGGGTTAATGTAATCATCATAGGCAGGAGAATACACAATGTCTTCTGTCCTGGAGACAACCGAGGAGTAATTCAATTATCTATCAGGACAAAAGGGAAATCGCCAATACACACGAGGAGACAATAGGACAGACATCACTATTCAATATACAATGTCCCACCCTTTATAGTACACATATACATTTAACATATCCCAAAATGGCACGAATTAGACCAGGGGTTCAAACGTTTAGCATGGGCTGATGAGAGGGCCCATAATCCTGGGGCAAGAGGCTGGCAAACAGGCCCCTCCAAAACCCAGTGGCGAGGTTGGTTTCGCCACACAGTGTATATCTCAGTACCAATGAACTCTGTAGTGAATAAGCCCCTTTTTATAATGTCTGCCCAACAAACTGCTTTATGATGGTGCAGTGTGTATCTCAGTACCAAGGAACACTGTAGTGAATAAGCCCCTTTTTTTATATCTGCCTAACACACTGCCTAATGATAGTGTATGGTAGATGTCACTAATCGGAAATCTTTCTGTCTTTTAGAAGGTAAAAAAAGTGATTTTCAAGCCCTGAACTATCTGTCCCTTCCTGGTGACGCCTGTCCCTGATAGTGCTCAAGCTAACCCCTTCTTAAAAAAAATTAAAGGTTCTGCACTGCTGTCAAACACACACTCTTGTCCTTAAAAGGACTGTTGGGTCTTTCAATAAGGTTTTTGGAGTGAAATCAGTAAGTTTAGAGCAAAACGCTATCTGTCCCTGCCTACTGTCTGCTCTCCCTGAAGCTGAATGAGCCGAACGCCGGAACTCAGCTCCTATATGAAATGGTATCACGTGTTCCGGCTAGTCAATCAGTGTAAGGCTTACAGCTAACATTGCTATGGCCTTACACTGAGGGGAATTACTTACCCGGACCTTCATTGGCTGCTTAGAAGGCGCCAAACATGCGGGGAGGAGACTCGAGCAATGCGACGAATACACGTGGTGCTCGACCGAGTAAAGCCGAGCGCCAAGAATAGCGATGCTCGAGCCGAACCAATACTCGGCCGAGCATACTCGCTCATCACTACTGATATTACAACCGTCTGCATCCGTTATGAACGGATCTGGTTGTATTATCTTTAACATAGCAATGAACACCATTGAAAGTCAATGGGTGGCGGATCCGTTTTCTATTGTGTCAGAGAAAACGAATCTGTCCCTGTTGACTTACCTTGGTGCCATGATGGATCCGCCTTTCTCCGCATCACATCGTGGACAGAAAAACGCTGCTTGCAGCGTTATTCTGTCTGCGATGGTGGCGCAACTAAACGGAATGGAATGCATTCTGGTGCTTTCTGTTCCGTTCAGTTTTATCCCTATTGAAAATGAATGTGGACAAAACGGAAGCTTCCCCCCCTCCTATTGAGATCCTATGACGGATCTCAATAGCGGAATGGGAAAGCGCAGATGTGAAAGTAGCCTAAGGGAGACCTGAGCCTGTATCACTTTGTTCTGGTGTTATGGACTGACTACCTGACCGGACTGAGATTTGGCTGTACTACGCTGTAAGTTGGCTGGAATTATCAATAAACCGGTTGGAAGTGACTTTGTTGTGTCCCTGCCTAGGACACTAGTCGTAGGAGCCAACTGCATCACACGCCTTATGGCAGTTTTTCTCGAAAAGGCCAGCACACAAACCCACAATGTGCACAAGATCTACGGTGCTATTGCAGCACATGAGGTGGCGTCAATGAATCTTGTGGGGAAATAAAACCGGCTTGCATTTTGACAGCCCAGCTTCCTCAAGTAGCAGAGTGTCCTTATTATGATCAGCTGTTCTCCACCTCCTCCTCCTCTCTGTCAGCTTCTATACTGTGAGACATCCCTGACAAAATGTGTGGCCATGAGCAAAATATTCACAACAAATTTATCATAGTCTTTTAATGTTATTTGTCTCCCTACTAGATTCCTCTTTCCTGTTTCTGTTGGTCAGGCACAATGCATGAGACTGCACTTACACGCTTGCGTACCTGGTTGCGAATGTTGAATCTCCCCATTTATTAAGCCAGTGCAAAGTTGCTTTCCAAAAATTTACTTATTCTCTAAAATGTAATTCTTTATTCCATCAGTCAGACTTTCGTGTCTGTAGCGGCCCAGTGCCAAACTTTTTGCCTGGTGTCTGTAGCGGCACATTTCTGCTCCTTCAACCAAATTGAATTGCTTTATCTGCCAAGGGTCAGACTTTTGTCTGGGTGGCACAGTTCTGCATCCGTATAGTGGCACAGTTCTGTATCTTCACTAAAATATAATTCTTCTGTAGCTGGACTTTTTGCCAATTGTCCATAGTCATGCAGTTCCATGCCTTCAACAAAATTTAAGTCCATCAGTTGGACTTTAAGATAGTTTAAAATTGTCTCCTTTTCTTGACTGTAGCCTTTCCTCAGCACATACTGTGTTCCCTGACCCCATATACTTCTGGGAAGGCAGATTGGAACATTGGCCAGAACAGGCCAGTTTACTCACATTGTACTGTCATGTCTAGCCTACTATGTCAATTCAAAGAGGGTTTTCCATGTGGCAGGTGACGTTGTCACACTTAAATTGACAAAGCTGTCCTTTGCAAGTTTTCAATATATTACATTTGTGGTCCGGGCTATCATGCAATGACCGTGGGTACAACATGCCATACCCTGAGCTGGTTGGCTGTGTTGTGCCTGGAGCCATGTGCGTGGATAGGCCTGGAGAGGGCAAAAAGAAGCCAAGGACACTATGCTTGACTTAACCAATTTATTGGCAAGGACACCATCCATACGGATTACAGAGCCAGCGACCGAAAGGCCAGTGAAATTTCCCTGTGCGGATTCGGGACATATCTGCTGAAGCAAGAGGATCTCCACCGACCCATTGACTGGATTACATGCGCTGGCACCTGATGACTGGAAGCTGCCGAGGCCGCCCCGATACGAAAGGAGTGGCCCGAGATCTCCTTCGGGTTACGTCCTAGCCCCGCTACCAGAGAGCGAATATGGGATATCAACTGACTCGTGGAGAGCGGTTTCCTCTTGAAGGGGAGTAGAGGGCTGTCAGGTGAAGCAGTTCGTAGCAAGCCCAACAACCTCGTGAGGATTCTGACTGGACACCAGTCATTTTGAGTGGGGAAATACTTGATTACTGTGGGTGGACCTGTCTAAATAGTCTTTGTGGATTGAATGCTAAGGATGAAGTAGGTGTCATGCCAGGGCAGCTGTTCTTTGCGCAGGCAGCCGTGATCCGGTGAACCAGTGGTGAACTCTCCCGGCTGGAGGAGCCCATAAAAGCCGAGGTACATGGCCGCTTGAATAACCATACTGGTAAAAGGCCCAAAAGGGGCGCCCTCCAGCGCCGCAGATAATTCTCTGAACAGTTCACCGGATACCGGCTGCCTGCGGGGCGAGGCTTTCGTCGCCGTTTTCTGGACACCCCTAAGCGCTGCTTTAATGGCCTGATAGGACCAGATAGACCTGCGGCCTGGGTTGTCGAGCATGTAGTGGTGTTGCACACCCGCCAGGTGCAGCTTGATGGTGTTGTGAGACAGCTTAAGTTCGGAGTGACAAAAAGCAATGAACGCCAGTAAATAAGTGACCTCGTCCCAATCACCCCGAGGATGGACCAGCCTGAATCTGCCAAAAACTTTCCACCCGGCCCGATAATTCCTTGCCGTGTTTTGGGACAATGACTGATGAATAAGGTGTTTTGCTGATGCCACTAATGGCTCTAACCCATGGTGAGAGCGCTGTAGGCTGGGATTGGAGTTCCCGTGGGGTCCGCGTCGGGCATTTCCTGAAAGAAACCCAAAAAGTTAAACCTAGATAAGGCATCTGCCGCGGTGTTTTTCTGACCCTGAATATGTTCACACGAAAAACGGAAATTGTAGGAAAGGGACAACCATACCAATTTGCGTACTAACGACATAATCTTGGAAGACTTAGCCTTTTGCTTATTGACAATGTCCACTAGTGCCTGATTGTCGGTGACGAACAAGACAGAGGCGTTAGCCCACGATTTGCCCCATACCTGGGCCGCTGAAACTATGGGGTAAAGCTCTATGAGGGGCGAAGACTTCAAGGCCGTAACGTCAGAGCTCAACTCTGGGGGCCATCTGCCTGCCAGCGGCGACCGAAGATGGCTGCAAACCCGGCCGAACCCGCTGTGTCTGAGAAAACTATGGGGGAGAGCGCCGTCCGTGAAGGAACGAACAGAGCAATACCGTTCCAGACTGCTAAGAATGATTCCCACAAGGCTAGGTCTGCCCTGGCAGGACCATCCAGGGGTACTATGCTGTCCTGGTCTGGGGCTTCGGGGAGTAGCTGGAGCAACCTGGACGTAAACGCCCTGCCTTGAGGCATAACCCTAGCTGCGAAATTGAGTAACCCTAACAGAGATTGGAGCTCCGTTTTGGTAAGGGAAAAAATGGCTTTCGCTATGGCTGCTTGGATTTTACTCAATTTCTCCGCTGGGAGCCTGGCCTTTAGTGTTGATCACGAATTTTCAAATTGCGAATTTTAATCGCAAATATCAGCACTTCGAGAATTCGCGAATATTTAGAATATCGCAAAATATATTCGCAATTGCGAATATTCGCTTTATGCGAATTTTTTATATGAAAATTTTTGCATGCAAGAAAATACTGTCATTATTTTCCCGTTTGCGAAAATTCGCATAAAAAAATTCGCATAAATTAGCATAAAAATTTGCATAAACTGGTATTTAAAAGGTATCTTTTTATGCTAATTTATGCGAATTTTATGCGAATTTTTGCAAACAGGAAAATATTGTCTGGAGATTACGAATTTGCGAATTTTCGAATATATGGCGAATATTCGCCCAAATATTCGCGAAATATCACGAATTCGAATATTGCCCCTGCCGCTCATCACTAGTGGCCTTCAACTGCAGGGTATCTAGAATGATGCCCAGAAAAGTAACCTGGGTGGCTGGCCCTTCTGTTTTATGCGGTGCTATCGGGACTTGTAATTGCTCAAAGACTTCCAGCAGAGTAGCCAGGCCGGACGGGCCTGGACGCGGCCTCTCCACTATCAGAAAGTCATCCAGGTAATGGATGATCATTGGTAGATCGCCGTGGTGGACCAAGATCCAATGCAGCGCCTTCGCCAGCTGGTCGAAAATCCAAGGGCTGCTTTTGCAGCCAAAGGTGAGGCGGTTGGCAAAGTAAAACTTGCCCGACCATCTAATACCATAGCAGCTCCACAATTGAGGCCGGATGGGCATTAGCTTAAAAGCGTCCGCTACGTCCGCCTTTGAAAGCCAAGAACCCCTACCTGAGAGCAGAATGAACTGCACAGCCTCATCGAAAATTCATCCGATGGTATCAGCGAGTTTAGACTAGGAGTATCGGAAGCATGGGGAGCAGAGAGGTCGCAGATAAGACGTTTTTTATTAGATGTCTTTTTTGCAATAATGCCAATCGGCTAATGCGCCAGTGCTGAAAAGGGATCTCATCAAAGGGGCCCAAGAGAAACCCTTTACCGACTTCTGACTGGATCAGTACATTTACGGCTTCTGGGTCGCGGCTGGCTGATAGCAGATTGCCCCCCTCCCAGTTAGATTAAGGAAGGGCTACAATCCCTGTATGGAACCCCTTACAGAAGCCGGATAGCAGAAAGTCCACAAAAGCCCGATCCTGGTGACCTTCCAGAAAAACCGAGAGCAAGTCTACATTAACGTCGGTCAGTCATAAGTGTTTTGAAGCCTTCCTGGGGCACGAGACCCAAGGGTGGGCCCTAAAGCATAGGGAGCAAATGTGGAGAGCTCTTAAAAGCACAGCCGCCTTGGTTGAAATTGTTACACAGCTGGCTCTTGCCCAGGTACACAATAGGTCTGCCTAGCTTGTCAATCGCGCTCGGGTTCCCCTGGGCACCGAAGGGGCCGGGCAGCACACCCTGCACGTGGGAAGCAATGGGGTTCGGGCACCATTCGGCGGAGTGGAAAATGGACTGGCAAGTCGAACACACGGGGGCCCGAAGACCCGCGAAATTCCGGCAGAACAGTTCCATGTCCAACTCCGCCCAATTAGTGGAGAACTGGAACTGCGAAAGCGCGGCCGCCGCTTTGGCAGAAAAAGACCTGTGATAGTCGTAAAATGCCGACCCCCCATACTTCTGACCCAGGTCCGTGACCCGATAGAGGTAGTTGTCCAGCTCCTCCCTCCTGCTTGGCTGGGCTGAACAAACCACATCCCTGTATACACTGAATGCCAGCACAAATTCAGGAATAGACAGTTTCCTGTTCAAGCGTGCATCCTTCGTTTTAAGGATCATCGACACGTCCCCACAATTGATGACCCTACTCTCGGGAACATCCTGAGATGCTATAAGGATGGACGCTAAGTTCACATCTCTCCCTGCCACAATATCTTTCTTGAGGTTGTCAGGCAGGAAGTGAGAAGGCGCGATATGAGGGGCGGACACGGGAGTACCTGGGGAGGCCTGTGGAAAAGATGACGTATGAACCGGCACCACTAGAGGATCGGGCACCGTCGGCCGGGATTCCAGAGCTCCAACCCTGGATTGGACATCTGCCACGGAGCCGACAATACCACCGATGGAGGACTGGAGTTGGGCTATGGACAGTTGAATTGAGGCCAGGGAGGGTTGGTCCCCTGAGGGCACCCGACTCTGACATCAGTAACCTATAAAGTTCCGCTTTCCTTGCAGACGCAGGGTGCCAGATGCCCCTCCTGTTGAGCTCGGCGACCAATGTTGGTACCATCCAGCTCCAGAGTAACGCGCTGCTGGCCTGGCCCGAAACTGACGAGCCTGGCACCGATACATTATCGTCCATATCGGACACTGTGACATCCGGCTCCGCCTAGGACCCACCGATGCCAACCAAGACTTGCCCCCGGAGGATGCCGACGACCTCAGTCCTGAAACTGCCTCTACCAGAAAAACGGAAACAAAACTAGCAAGGAATACCCAAACTGACACCGTATCTACCTGGACCCTGGCAGCCTCCTCAGCCCATGCACCAAATCCTTACCTTATAGAGAGCCTTGCTCGATTTGAGAAGCGAACAACGGACGGAAGGTATTTCCGAGAATGTGAAGGAACATAAAGTGGACTGGATACCGTAACCGTGGCAACGGAAGAGGACTGCGTAGCCCCTTACACGACTGTGGACTAAGGCAGCCCGACAGTGGACCCACCCTGGGCGATCCAGGGGACATGTAACATCTGACTTGGCCTGGGCGATCCAGGTAACACACAAAGACACATAGCATGGAAACGACAGAGAGCCTGGGGGGTCCAGGGAACATAAACATCTGACTTGGCCTTGGTGATCCAGGTAACACACAAAGACACATAGCATGGAAACGACAGAGAGCCTGGGCGATCCAGGGGACATATAACATCTGACTTGGCCTGGGCGATCCAGGTAACACACAAAAACACATAGCATGGAAATGACAGAGAGCCTGGGCGATCCAGGGGACATAAACATCTGACTTGGCCTGGGCGATCCAGGTAACACACAAAGACACATAGCATGGAAACAACAGAGAGCCTGGGCGATCCAGGGGACATATAACATCTGACTTGGCCTGGGCGATCCAGGTAACACACAAAAAACACATAGCATGGAAACGACAGAGAGCCTGGGCGATCCAGGGGACATATAACAACTGACTTGGCCTGGGCGATCCAGGTAACAAACAAAGACACATAGCATTAAAGCGACAGAGAGCCTGGGCGATCCAGGGGACATATAAACCCTATAGTATATTAATAGTGATGGCCTGGCAACCCCCAGTGGTATGAAACCAACCTAGCCCAGGTGCCCAGGTGGCCTAACATTTTTAAAAACCCCTAAACAGACACAACCCACCAGCCTAAGATATCCCTGCCACTGATAACTCAGAACCCCCTAACCAATATTGTGACATCTAGCACCCACTGGAGGAAGGGCCTGGGACTGGTTACCGGCCCCTGATAAAGCATGACACCCTTAACTCTTGGCCTTTAACAGCAAGGGAGGGACGTGGCATAATTCTCAGACTGTGGCCACAGCTGGGGTACTATTACCATGTGTGATCCCAGCGTTGCCACTTAGGACATGTGTTCCCCTGATGAATTCCCTCCCCCCCCTCTTTCTTTTTTTTTTTTTCAACTTTCCTTATCCAAATATTCTTGCCCCCCCCCTCCCCCCGGCCGGACTTCAGGCCGCCCGGCAGCCCCATAGAAGGGCGGCGCTTTGCCTTGCCAGCCAGAACGCACGCCGGACCGCAAACCTCGCGACAGAGGACGAGATCACGGCTGCTCCTGCTCAGCTCGCTCGTGCTGAGCCGTGCCTACCTCTGCCGCTGAACACCACCTTGCGCTGCTGCCACGAACGGCCGGACGATAACGCACCTGGACCCCGCACCACAATGCCTACTCTGGTCCTTCGCAAGCCGGAAGCAGGATGTGACTCTACCTCGTGAAAGGTACACGAGACACACCGCCGGCGCACGGGGCCTGGGGGCCTAATAGGGCTCAGACGCCCCTCCCACAAATACAGGCTGCTTGCAGCCTTAAACACTTGTGGTTGGGGACAAACTAAGCTGCTTGAATTGTGCCATAACTGTTGCGTAGGAGGAATGCCTGAAAGGGGGCATACCCTGCAAGGTGTTTATGAAAAAGAAGGGCGGGTTGGAAGGGTACGCAGAACCGTCGACACACCCAGGGGAGGCGCCTGCTTGGTATAAATGTGCTACTTACGCCCCTCCCACATTTACAGGCCAATAAATTGGCCTTCAAACTTGTGGTCGGGGCTACAAGACACGTAACACGTCTACCTGCCTAACTAAACTAAGCGGCTTGAATTGTGCCATAATTGCTGCGTAGGAGGAATGCCTGAAAGGGGGCAAAAAACCCACACCTAAATGATACACAATAGTTTATACGAACAACACTAACGTGAACAACCTCTGGAATGCGAGAACATCTCTCGACCAGGTTGAGGTATGAACTAGAGATGAGCAAACACCTGGATGTTCGGGTTCGAGAAGTTCGGCCGAACTTCCCGAAAATGTTCGGGTTCGGGATCCGAACTCGACCCGAACTTTATCCCGAACCCGAACCCCATTGAAGTCAATGGGGACCCGAACTTTTAGGCACTAAAAAGGCTGTAAAATAGTCCAGGAACGGGCTAGAGGGCTGCCAAAGGCAACAAAATGTAGGTAAATCCCCTGCAAACAAATGTGGATAGGGAAATTAATTAAAATAAAATTAAATAAATAAAATTTAACCAATATCAATTGGAGACAGGTCCCACTGCAAGGAATCATGCATCATATCACTCAACACTGGAGAAGGCCACTTTCAGTTATTTCGGCCCCAGCACCCAGACAGAGGAGAGAGGTCCCACAGCAAGGAATCATGCGTCATATCACCCACCACTGGAGAAGGCCACTTTCAGTTATTTCAGCCCAGCACCCAGACAGAGGAGAGAGGTCCCACAGCAAGGAATCATGCGTCATATCACCCACCACTGGAGAAGGCCACTTTCAGTTATTTCGGCCCAGCACCCAGACAGAGGAGAGAGGTCCCACAGCAAGGAATCATGCTTCATATCACCCACCACTGGAGAAGGCCACTTTCAGTTATTTAGGCCCAGCACCCAGACAGAGGAGAGAGGTCCCACAGCAAGGAATCATGCGTCATATCACACACCACCGGAGAAGGCCACTCTCAGTTATTTCGGCCCCACCACCCAGACAGAGGAGAGGTTCATTCAACTTTGTGTTGCACTGCAAGATCATGGTAAAGTTAAAAAAATGAGGATTCAATAAAGAAGTGCTCCGGAGTACAAGAATAAATAGTTTGGGGGGGAGGCAGTTATAAATGTCTATTCTGCACAAGGGAGGCACAGGTCCTGTGGAATCCATGCCTGGTTCATTTTTATGAACGTCAGCTTGTCCACGTTGGCTGTGGACAGGCGGCTGCGTTTGTCAGTAATGACGCCCCCTGCCGTGCTGAATACACGTTCAGACAAAACGCTGGCCGCCGGGCAGGCCAGCACCTCCAAGGCATAAAATGCTAACTCTGGCCACGTGGCCAATTTGGAGACCCAGAAGTTGAATGGGGCCGAACCATCAGTCAGTACGTGAAGGGGTGTGCAGACGTACTGTTCAACCATGTTAGTGAAATGCTGCCTCCTGCTAACACGTTCCATATCAGGTGGTGGTGCAGTTAGCTGTGGCGTGGAGACAAAACTTTTCCACATTTCTGCCATGCTAACCCTGCCCTCAGAGGAGCTGGCCGTGACACAGCTGCGTTGGCGACCTCTTGCTCCTCCTCTGCCTTCGCCTTGGGCTTCCACCTGTTCCCCTGTGACATTTGGGAATGCTCTCAGGAGCGCCTCTACCAGCGTGCGCTTGTACTCGCGCATCTTCCTATCACGCTCCAGTGCAGGAAGTAAGGTGGGCACATTGTCTTTGTACCGGGGATCCAACAGGGTGGCAACCCAGTAGTCCGCTACAGGTTAAAATGTGGGCAACTCTGCTGTCATTGCGCAGGCACTGCAGCATGTAGTCGCTCATGTGTGCCAGGCTCCCCAGAGGTAAGGACAAGCTGTCCTCTGTGGGAGGCGTATCGTCATCGTCCTCCATATCCCCCAGCCACGCACCAGTGATGGGCCTGAGCTGTGTCGGGTGCCACCCCGCTGTGAACCTGCTTCATCCTCACCTCCTCCGTCATCCTCCTCGTCCTCCAGTAGTGGGCCCTGGCTGGCCTCATTTGTACCTGGCCTCTGCTGTTGCAAAAACCTCCCTCTGAGCCACTTCTAACAGACTGGCCTGAAAGTGCTAAAAATGACCCCTCATCCTCCTCCTCCTCCTCCTCCTCCTGGGCCACCTCCTCTTCCATCATCGCCCTAAGCGTTTTCTCAAGGAGACATAGAAGTGGTATTGTAACGCTGATAACGGTGTCATCGCCACTGGCCATGTTGGTGGAGTACTCGAAACAGCGCAACAGGGCACACAGGTCTCGCATGGAGGCCCAATCATTGGTGGTGAAGTGGTGCTGTTCCGCAGTGTGACTGACGCGTGCGTGCTGCAGCTGAAACTCCACTATGGCCTGCTGCTGCTCGCACAGTCTCTCCAGCATGTGCAAGGTGGAGTTCCACCTGGTGGGCACGTTGCATATGAGGCTGTGAGTGGGAAGGCCGAAGTTCCGCTGTAGCGCAGACAGGCGAGCAGCGGCAGGATGTGAACGCCGGAAGCGCGCACAGACAGCCCTCACTTTATGCAGTAGCTCTGACATGTTGGGGTAGTTGTGAATGAACTTCTGCACCACCAAATTCAGCACATGCGCCAGGAAAGGGATGTGCGTCAAATCGGCTAGTCCCAGAGCTGCGACGAGATTTCGCCCATTATCGCACACCACCAGGCTGGACTTAAGGCCCACCGGCAGAAACCACTCGTCGGTCTTTTGTTCAATACCCCACCACAACTCCTGCGCGGTGTGGGGCCTGTCCCCCAAACATATGAGTTTCAGAATGGCCTGCTGACGTTTACCCCGGGCTGTGCTGAAGTTGGTGGTGAAGGTGTGTGGCTGACTGGATGATCTGGTGGAAGCAGAGGAGGAGGAAGCCGAGTAGGAGGAGGAGGCTACAGGAGGCAAAGAATGATGCCCTGCGATCCTTGGCTGTGGAAGGACGTGCGCCAAGGAACTCTCCGCCTGCGGCCCAGCCGCCACTACATTTACCCAGTGTGCAGTTAGGGAGATATAGCATCCCTGGCCGTGCTTACTGGTCCACGTATCTGTGGTTAGGTGGACCTTGCCACAGATGGCGTTGCGCAGTGCACACTTGATTTTATCGGATACTTGGTTGTGCAGGGAAGGCACGGCTGTCTTGGAGAAGTAGTGGCGGCTGGGAACAACATTCTGTGGGACAGCCATGGACATCAGCTGTTTGAAGCTGTCTGTGTCCACCAGCCTGAATGACAGCATTTCAAAGGCCAGTAGTTTAGAAATGCTGGCATTCAGGCCCAGGGCTCGAGGGTGGCTAGGTGGGAATTTACACTTTCTCTCCAAGGTTTGTGAGATGGAGAGCTGAACGCTGCCGTGTGACATGGTGGAGATGCTTGGTGACGCAGGTGGTGTTGTCGGTGGCACATCCTCTGTTTGGTGGAAGGCAGGTGCCAACATTCCGCCCGAGGCGGAGGAAGAGGCAGAGGCAGCAGCAGAAGATGGAGCAGGGGGAGCCAGAGTGAGTTCCTTGCTTTTAAGTTGTTTACTCCACTGCAGTTCATGCTTTGCATGTAGATGCCTGGTCATGCTGGTTGTGCTAAGGTTCAGAACGTTAATGCCTCGCTTCAGGATCTGATGGCACAGCGTGCAAACCACTCGGGTCTTGTCGTCAGCACATTGTTTAAAGAAGTGCCATGCCAGGGAACTCTTTGAAGCTGCCTTTGGGGTGCTCGGTCCCTGGTGGCGGTGGCCAGTAGCGGGCGAACTCTCTTGGCGGCGGCTGGTCTTCTTTTGCCCCATGCTCCCTCTTTTGCTACGCTGTTGGCTCGGTCTCACCACTGCCTCTTCCTCTGAACTATGAAAGTCAGTGGCACGACCTTCATTCCATGTGGGGTCTAGGACCTCATCGTCCCCTGCATCGTCTTCCACACAGTCTTCCTCCCTGACCTCCTGTTCGGTCTGCACACTGCAGAAAGACGCAGCAGTTGGCACCTGTGTTTCGTCATCATCAGAGACGTGCGGACTCCGATGAGGTGGTATTCCCATGTCCTCATCATCAGGAAACATCAGTGGTTGTGCATCAGTGCATTCTATGTCTTCCACCACTGGGGAAGGGCTAGGTGGATTTCCTTGGGAAACCCTGCCAGCAGAGTCTTCAAACAGCATAAGAGACTGCTGCATAACTTGAGGCTCTGACAGTTTCCCTGATATGCATGGGGGTGATGTGACAGACTGATGGGCTTGGTTTTCAGGTGCCACCTGTGCGCTTTCTGCAGAAGACTGGGTGGGAGATAATGTTGTGAACATGCTGGATCCACTGTCGGCCACCCAATTGACTAGCGCCTGTACCTGCTCAGGCCTTACCATCCTTAGAACGGCATTGGGCCCCACCAAATATCGCTGTAAATTCTGGCGGGTACTAGAACCTGAGGTAGTTGGTTCACTAGGACGTGTGGCTGTGGCAGAATGGCCACGTCCTCTCCCAGCACCAGAGGGTACACTAACACCACCACGACCGCGTCCGCGTCCCTTACTAGATGTTTTCCTCATTGTTACCGTTCACCAAGCACCACAATAAGGAAAAAAATATTTGGCCCAATGTATTGATTTCAAATTTAGGCCTTTTTTTTACAGGCACCTAACACTATCTGCCTATTTGTTTATGTAGCGTATTACACTAATCCAGGCACAGCAGTAACCACTGATTTAGGGAATATCTCTTTAGGGCTAGTATTTAGGCCCTGGATGAAAGGTATCCTTTTATGGACAGATTTACACTTGGCCTGCAACAGCTGGGACACCAGATTCAGGGTATTGCTATTTTGCCAGATTAATTTCACCCCAGAACAATATATGTGTTTTGGCAGACACTATGAAATCTGGCCTGCAACTGCTGGGACACCAGATTCAGGGTATTGCTATTTTGCCAGATTAATTTCACCCCAGAACAAAATATATGTTTTAGCGGACACTATGAAATCTGGCCTGCAACTGCTGGGACACCAGATTCAGGGTATTGCTATTTTGCCAGATTAATTTCACCCCAGAACAAAATATGTGTTTTGGCAGACACTATGAAATCTGGCCTGCAACTGCTGGGACACCAGATTCAGGGTATTGCTATTTTGGCAGATTGAATTTCACCCCAGAACAAAATATATGTTTTAGCAGACACTATGAAATCTGGCCTGCAACTGCTGGGACACCAGATTCAGGGTATTGCTATTTTGCCAGATTAATTTCACCCCAGAACAAAATATATGTTTTAGCAGACACTATGAAATCTGGCCTGCAACTGCTGGGACACCAGATTCAGGGTATTGCTATTTTGCCAGATTAATTTCACCCCAGAACAAAATATATGTTTTGGCGGACACTATGAAATCTGGCCTGCAACTGCTGGGACACCAGAATCAGGGTATTGCTATTTTGCCAGATTAATTTCACCCCAGAACAAAATATGTGTTTTGGCGGACACTATGAAATCTGGCCTGCAACTGCTGGGACACCAGATTCAGGGTATTGCTATTTTGGCAGATTAATTTCACCCCAGAACAAAATATATGTTTTGGCGGACACTATGAAATCTGGCCTGCAACTGCTGGGACACCAGAATCAGGGTATTGCTATTTTGCAAAATTAATTTCACCCCAGAACAAAATATATGTTTTAGCGGACACTATGAAATCTGGCCTGCAACTGCTGGGACACCAGAATCAGGGTATTGCTATTTTGCTAAATTAATTTCACCCCAGAACAAAATATTTGTTTTGGCAGACACTATGAAATCTGGCCTGCAACTGCTAGGACACCAGATTCAGGGTATTGCTATTTTGGCAATTGAATTTCACCCCAGAACAAAATATATGTTTTGACAGACAATATGAAATCTGGCCTGCAACTGCTGGGACACCAGAATTAGGGTATTGCTATTTTGCAAGATTAATTTCACCCCAAAACAAAATATATGTTTTGGCGGACACTATTCTATTTTGCCAGCCACAGCTGAAACCACTGATTTATGGTATTGCTATTTTGGCAATTGAATTTCACCCCAGAAAATAATCTATCCTTTGCCAGACAGCAGACAGTATTATACTTGTCTAGCCAAAGCTGGGACACCAGATTTAGGGGATTGGTATTTGGGCAATTGTATTTAACCCCTTAATAAAATATAGAAATTGCTATCCTGAGTTTCTAAGGGTGACAATTAGCACAGCCAAGCCCCTGATGTAGGAGATAGCAAAAAAAAAAAACTAGTATTGATGGATTGATGGACTTGGTGGCAGCTTCTTCTGGTGCACCACAAGTCACAAAATGGCCGCCGATCAACCCAGAAAATAAGTGACAGAAAAACGCTCTGTGCAGCCTAAAAACCAGCGAGCAAGTAACTAGCAGAAGTTCAATGATTCTCAGCTGTTGATCGATCCGTTTATTAGTAGAGATGGCCCAACTATCCGCCGGCGAACAGTTCCCGGCGAACATAGCTTGTTCGCGTTCGCCTCTGCCGGGCGAACATATGCGATGTTCGGTCCGCCCCCTATACATCATCATTGAGCAAACTTTGACCCTGTACCTCACAGTCAGCAGACACATTCCAGCCAATCAGCAGCATACCCTCCCTCCCAGACCCTCCCACCTCCTGCACAGCATCCATTTTAGATTCATTCTGAAGCTGCAGTCTTAGTGAGAGGAAGGAGAGTGTAGTAGCTGCTGATTTAATTGGGAAATCGATAGCTAGGCTAGTGAATTCAGTGTCCACTCCAGTCCTGAAAGACTCATCTGATCTCTGCTGTAAGGACAGCGTCCTGACAGCACCCCAAAAGCCCTTTTAGGGCTGCAACATTAGTCTGCTTTTTTTTTCCTTTATATACATATTGCAGTTGCCTGGCCTGCCTGTGTGTGAGGAGCTGCAGGCCCACAGACTGTAGTGTGCCCACTGCCAGTGCCCACCCCTGTCATTCCGTGTGGTACAGGACTTTGCATCAAAAAGGCATTTAATTTTTACACTTTAATCTAAGGTTAGTTGCCTGCCAGTGTGTGTCAGGCTGACTTCCACTGACTGTAGTGTGCCCACTGCCAGTGCCCACCACTCATACCGGCTGGCACAGGACTTTGCATAAAAAGGCATTTAATTTTTACACTTTAGTGTAATTTCAGCTGCTTGCCTGCTGCTAGTGTGTGTCAGGCCGACTTCAACTGACTGTAGTGTGCCCACTGCCAGTGCCCACCCCTGTCATCCCGTGTGGCACAGGACTTTGCTTAAAAAAGGCACTTAATTTTTACACTTTAATCTAAGGTTAGTTGCCTGCCAGTGTGTGTCAGGCTGACTTCCACTGACTGTAGTGTGCCCACTGCCAGTGTCCACCACTCATACCGGCTGGCACAGGACTTTGCATAAAAAAGGCATTTAATTTTTACACTTTAGTGTAATTTCAGCTGCTTGCCTGCTGCTAGTGTGTGTCAGGCCGACTTCAACTGACTGTAGTGTGCCCACTGCCAGTGCCCACCCCTGTCATCCCGTGTGGCACAGGACTTTGCTTAAAAAAAGGCACTTAATTTTTACACTTTAATCTAAGGTTAGTTGCCTGCCAGTGTGTGTCAGGCTGACTTCCACTGACTGTAGTGTGCCCACTGCCAGTGTCCACCACTCATACCGGCTGGCACAGGACTTTGCATAAAAAGGCATTTAATTTTTACACTTTAGTGTAATTTCAGCTGCTTGCCTGCTGCTGGTGTGTGTCAGGCCGACTTCAACTGACTGTAGTGTGCCCACTGCCAGTGCCCACCCCTGTCATCCCGTGTGGCACAGGACTTTGCTTAAAAAAAAGGCACTTAATTTTTACACTTTAATCTAAGGTTAGTTGCCTGCCAGTGTGTGTCAGGCTGACTTCCACTGACTGTAGTGTGCCCACTGCCAGTGTCCAACCACTGCATACCGGGTGGCACAGGACTTTGCCGATAAATAAGGCATTTAATTTTTACACTTTAGTCTAAGTTCAGTTGCTTGCCTGCTGCCAGTGTGTGTCAGGCCCACTTCCACTGACTGTAGTGTGCCCACTGCCAGTGCCAACCACTGATACCGGGTGGCACAGTAGCTTTGCCGATAAATAAGGCATTTAATTTTTAGACAGTAGTCTAAATTCAGTTGCTTGCCTGCTGCCAGTGTGTGTCAGGCCCTCTTCCACTGACTGTAGTGTGCCCACTGCCAGTGCCAACCACTGATACCGGGTGGCACAGTAGCTTGCCGATAAATAAGGCATTTAATTTTTAGACAGTAGTCTAAATTCAGTTGCTTGCCTGCTGCCAGTGTGTGTCAGGCCCTCTTCCACTGACTGTAGTGTGCCCACTGCCAGTGCCAACCACTGATACCGGGTGGCACAGTAGCTTGCCGATAAATAAGGCATTTAATTTTTAGACAGTAGTCTAAATTCAGTTGCTTGCCTGCTGCCAGTGTGTGTCAGGCCCTCTTCCACTGACTGTAGTGTGCCCACTGCCAGTGCCAACCACTGATACCGGGTGGCACAGTAGCTTGCCGATAAATAAGGCATTTAATTTTTAGACAGTAGTCTAAATTCAGTTGCTTGCCTGCTGCCAGTGTGTGTCAGGCCCTCTTCCACTGACTGTAGTGTGCCCACTGCCAGTGCCAACCACTGATACCGGGTGGCACAGTAGCTTGCCGATAAATAAGGCATTTAATTTTTAGACAGTAGTCTAAATTCAGTTGCTTGCCTGCTGCCAGTGTGTGTCAGGCCCTCTTCCACTGACTGTAGTGTGCCCACTGCCAGTGCCAACCACTGATACCGGGTGGCACAGTAGCTTGCCGATAAATAAGGCATTTAATTTTTAGACAGTAGTCTAAATTCAGTTGCTTGCCTGCTGCCAGTGTGTGTCAGGCCCGCTTCCACTGACTGTAGTGTGCCCACTGCCAGTGCCAACCACTCATACCGGGTGGCACAGTACCTAGCTGCAGCGTGGTACCACTTATCTAAAAAAATGACAGGCAGAGGCAGGCCACCCCGCAGGGGCCGTCGTGGTCGTGGTGCTGTGATTTCCACTGTCCCTGGAATAATGCCCAGTTTTCAGAGGCCACGTACCCTGAACCCGAAAAATTCAGAGGACGTAGTTGACTGGCTTAGACAGGACACCCAATCTTCAACAGCTTCCGCTAAGAACCTTGGCGCACCATCCTCCTCCAGCTCAGCTTCGGTCACCTGCTCTCAAGTTACCACGCACCGCCCGTCGCCACCACCACCACTACCACCACAGCCACCACAGCCGCTTCACTTGATCCGTCCAGAGGAGTTATTTACACATCAGTTGGATGCAATTAGTGATGCGCAGCCATTGTGCCAGATGATGTAGATTGCGGGGATATGTCTCAGTCAGGCAG
This sequence comes from Bufotes viridis, assembly GCA_033119425.1. Lineage (NCBI taxonomy): Eukaryota > Metazoa > Chordata > Amphibia > Anura > Bufonidae > Bufotes > Bufotes viridis. The sequence goes on from CM065589.1 coordinate 358,790,933, forward strand.
GATTACACATGGGCGTACAGTGTGATGATGATGATGATGTTGTACCGCTGCTGCTTCCTTTGCTGAGGTGTCAGATACAAGTGAAGCGGTTGATGATGACGATGTGTCCACGGATGCCACGTGGGTGCCTGCTCAGAAGAGAAGAAGAGGAAAGTTCTGAAGGGAGACAGAGAGAATGAGGAGACGAGTTGGAAAGCAGGGGAGGTCGTCGCAAGGAGTTAGTGGCACAGTCAGACAGCATGTATCGGCACCTGGGGTCAGCCAGACAGCACGCCAGTCAACGCATGCTGTTGCCACCACTAGAATACCGTCATTGCAAAGCTCAGCAGTGTGGCATTTTTTTGTGTCTACCTCTGATAAAAGCAATGCCATTTGCAACCTGTGCCAAAGAAACTGAGTCGTGGGAAGTCCAACACCCACCTTGGTACAACTGCTTTGCGAGGCACATGATCTCACATCACAACGCCTATGGGATCAACACATGAGTACAAGCAGCACACCAAACTCAAAGCCACCATGCTCCTCCTGGTCCAGCATCTTCAGCCACGTCAACCACTGCTGTCCTCCTGCCCCCTCTCAACCACCCGCCACTCCATCTCTCACCTTCAGCAGTTCCTGCTCATCTGCCCACAGTCAGGTGTCTGTCAAGGACATGTTTGAGCATAAAGCCAATGTCACAAAGTCACCTTGCCCGGCGACTGACAGCTGGCTTGACGGAACTCTTAGCCCGCCAGCTTTACCATACCAGCTGGTAGAGTCTGAGGCCTTCAAAAATTTGTCGCTATTGGGACACCACAGTGGAAAGGTACCGGACGAAATTTTTTTCAAAAGACAATCCAAACCTCTACCATGTCATTGAAAGGAAGTCATGGCATCTCTGGCATACAGTGTTGGGGCAAGGGTCCATCTGACCACTGATACCTGGTCTGCAAAGCACGGTCAGGGCAGGTATATCACGTCATACTGCGCATTGGGTCAGCCTGCTGACGGCTGGCAAGCATGGAATGCGTGGCTCCACAGCGGAGTTGGTGACACCACCACGACTTGCAGGCAGACCTACTGCCACCTCCTCTACTCCTACTCCATCCTCTTCAATATCCTCCTCAGGCTGGAGTCCTCTTCTGCTGGCGTCTGGCTGCACATCTTCAATTCCCACAGAAAGTGGCAGAAATGTTACCAAATTACCGAAAGTCGGAAAGGATGCAGCAGTTCAAAACCAAACTAAAAATATGCTTTACACAGCTTATAAGGGGAATGTCACAGCACAACGGGAATCTAACAGGGAAGAGGTGAGTGTAATCCTCCTCCTACCACGGCGGCAAGGACTGGACGATTTACAGATGTGTTGTTGATGGAGGACATGCGGAGCTTTTTCAGTCCTACTCATCGCCACAGCCCTTCGGGATCCAGCCTTAGAGAACGACTCGACCGACAGGTAGCAGACTACCTCGCCTTAACAGCAGATATCGACACTCTGAGGAGCAATGAACCCCTTCACTACTGGGTGTGCAGGCTTGACCTGTGGCCTGAGCTATCCCAGTTTGCGATAGAACTTCTGGCCTGCCCTGCTTCAAGTGTCCTGTCAGAAAGGACCTTCAGTGCAGCAGGAGGCATTGTCACTGACAAGAGAAGTCGCCTCGGTCAAAAAGTGTTGATTACCTCACCTTCATAAAGATGAATGAGGCATGGATCCCGAAGGGACTGACAGTGGGGGATACGCTTGACTAACAAAAGGCCTGATTACATGCCATGGCCTTAAAATGGTCCCCACGCTGCTGTATTTAATGTCTGCATACCGGATGACTTTCGTGAATTCTCCACCACCAACTAGGTTCAAGCCGCAATGTTTTAGTCACTTTTCTGCCTGGAAAACATAAATTTTTCCGGCCGCTGCTACAATAGCGGCTGCAACAGTGCAATTATTTTTCAGGCATGTGTACATGCCTAATTTTTCTGTCCTATGGTGCAGCACTGTGGCTGCAAAACAAAACCAAAAAAAAAGGCACATACAAGTGTCAATTCCCCTTCGTGATCGTTACCTTGTTGTGGTGAAGGGGCTTATGTATCACAATGAAGCAATCATCATCACCTCTATAAGTGTGTTGGCAATGTTGCCACACCCCAGATGATAAGGCCGTTGTTTCATTATGATCAGACCAAAAGCGATCGGGTGGCCACGCTACTAGACCCCGGTATAAGCAGAAAGTGGCAGAAATGTTACCAAATTACCGAAAGTCGGAAAGGATGCAGCAGTTCAAAACCAAACTAAAAATATGCTTTACACAGCTTATAAGGGGGATGTCAATGGGGATTCGACAATGGTTAATCAATTCGACCGATAGGGTCCGTAACAGGGATTAAACTGATAGCAATAGTACTAGTTAAGACACCACTCATATAGGGTGTCACAGCACATTGCTCTGTGCACGCGCAGTGCCCCAATTTGGGAGTAAGAGGACCGACCAAGCTGCTTTTTCCATCTCCGGTTCCTGAAATCAATTCAGTTTAGTGTACGAGAGTTTGGTCTGTCACTGTGAAGGCAGTCGAAGGTACCCGGCCTAAATTTTTTTCACAAAAGGCAATCCCTGATATGGGACGAACAGGGATTAAACTGATGAGAATAATACTACAGAAAATACCACTCATATCAGTGGAGGGAGCCAGCGTTTTTTAACCATCTCCCGCTCAAAAATCTATTTAATAAATGGCCCCCAGATTGGGGAGTCGGGACGTTAGAGGGATTAAACTGATGAGAATAGTACTACAGAAAATACCACTCATATCGGGTGTGACAGTAAATTGCACGGCGCAGACGCAGTGACCGTGGTTTAAAACAGAGTGGAGGGAGCCAGCGTTTTTTAACCATCTCCCGCTCGAAAAATCTATTCAATAAATGGCCCCAGATTGGGGACGTTAGAGGGATTAAACTGATGAGAATAGTACTACAGAAAATACCACTCATATCGGGTGTGACAGTAAATTGCACGGCGCAGACGCAGTCACCGTGGTTTAAAACAGAGTGGAGGGAGCCAGCGTTTTTTAACCATCTCCCGTTCGAAAAATCTATTCAATAAATGGCACCCAGATTGGGGACGTTAGAGGGATTAAACTGATGAGAATAGTACTACAGAAAATACCACTCATATCGGGTGTGACAGTAAATTGCACGGCGCAGACGCAGTCACCGTGGTTTAAAACAGAGTGGAGGGAGCCAGCGTTTTTTAACCATCTCCCCGTTCGAAAAATCTATTCAATAAATGGCCCCCAGATTGGGGACGTTAGAGGGATTAAACTGATGAGAATAGTACTACAGAAAATACCACTCATATCGGGTGTGACAGTAAATTGCACGGCGCAGACGCAGTCACCGTGGTTTAAAACAGAGTGGAGGGAGCCAGCGTTTTTTAACCATCTCCCGTTCGAAAAATCTATTCAATAAATGGCCCCCAGATTGGGGACGTTAGAGGGATTAAACTGATGAGAATAGTACTACAGAAAATACCACTCATATCGGGTGTGACAGTAAATTGCACGGCGCAGACGCAGTCACCGTGGTTTAAAACAGAGTGGAGGGAGCCAGCGTTTTTTAACCATCTCCCCGTTCGAAAAATCTATTCAATAAATGGCACCCAGATTGGGGACGTTAGAGGGATTAAACTGATGAGAATAGTACTACAGAAAATACCACTCATATCGGGTGTGACAGTAAATTGCACGGCGCAGACGCAGTGACCGTGGTTTAAAACAGAGTGGAGGGAGCCAGCGTTTTTTAACCATCTCCCGTTCGAAAAATCTATTCAATAAATGGCCCCCAGATTGGGGACGTTAGAGGGATTAAACTGATGAGAATAGTACTACAGAAAATACCACTCATATCGGGTGTGACAGTAAATTGCACGGCGCAGACGCAGTCACCGTGGTTTAAAACAGAGTGGAGGGAGCCAGCGTTTTTTTAACCATCTCACCGTTCGAAAAATCAATTCAATTCATCTTTGGGGACCCTTGGTGTTGTACGTGGCTGGGTGGAGGAAGAAACCTTCAATGACATCACCGGACGTGGCTAGCTTGGTATCCAACCTTGTGCAAATGGGGAGTTTGTGGTTGTGCAATGAACTGTTTGCGGTGCATTAAAAGGGAGTTTGGTCTGTCAATGTCAGTGAAGCGGGCGTAACCCTTACACTACCTGATCGATACAACATCATACCTGATCGTATACACACACTGGATGTTTTAAAGCACGTTATTCCAAACAATTTAGGAATGTTAGTTGATTTATGCCCTTTATGGATTAAAACCCGACTCTAGCGTCCACTACGTAATTTTCCATGGGAGTTTTGCCATAGATCCCCTCCGGCATGCCACAGTCCAGGTGTTAGACCCCTTGAAACAACTTTCTCATCACTATTGTGGCCAGAAAGAGTCCCTGTGGGTTTTAAAATTCGCCTGCCAATTGAAGTCTATGGCGGTTCGCCCAGTTCGCCCGTTCGCGAACATTTGTAGAAGTTCGCGTTCGCTGTTCGCGAACTGAAAATTTTAGGTTCGCGACATCACTATTTATTAGGTGCTGTTGTTGACTTTAACCTGCCTAATCTCGCCCTGACAGAAGCTGCGTCCTCTCCCTACACTAATCAGAGCAGTGTGACGTGCGGCGCTACGTGACTCCAGCTTAAATAGAGGCTGGGTCACATGCTGCACTTGGCCAATCACAGCCATGCCATTAGTAGGCATGGCTGTGATGGGCTCTTAGGGCAAGAAGTAAAACGCTAGCTGATTGGCTGCTGTGCAGCCCTTCAGAAAGCGGGAAGAAATCGACGAACAACGGACCCAAACCCGAACTTTTTTGAAAATGTCCGGGTTCGGGTCCGGGTTCTGGACGCCCCAAAATTCGGTACAAACCCGAACGATGCTCGAACTGTTCGCTCAACACTAGTATGAACCTATTGAACATGCAGAGCACCTAATTTCTGGATAACATGGGCCAGAACTTTGTTCCCAGAGGCAGCACATGCTGCACCTGACCGGTAGCTATCAGTGTCAACCCTAAATTTGGACACCGTCATATGGACATGCCGCACATGGTGAGTGGTGCAGTGAGGACTGCAACAGAGTACTCTCAAGGTCTTTGTCTGTTACTGCTGCCAGAATTGCTGAAAGACGTGAACCGGGCACCCTGAATGGAATGTCGGAAAAAGAATGATTATATTAAGGGCCAAAAAATGGCAACAAAACCAGTGCCAGCAACGACACTACCATGACCAACCTCTGGAATGCAAGAACATCTCTCGACTAGATTGAGGTATGAACCTAATGAATATGCAGAGCGCCACTGACCTAGCTTCCGGATAATATGGGCCAGAACTTTCGTACCTAGAGGCAGCATATGAAGCACCTCACCTGAAGAAAAGGCCCGATAATTGTCGGTAATTGGACACCGGCATACGGACATGCCGCACGACTGAGAGGTGTTGAGTAGTGATGAGCGCAAAGACCCACATTCGACAAGCAACCTGCATCCCGTTGGTCACACACTCGCGACCCTGCAACACTCACCACCCCGCACCCAACATCACGACCCATCTTTCAAGTCATATTCGCGTGCGCATGGAACCTGTACGTTCTTAATAATGTTTAAACAGCTTTACACGTATTGAAAGCTTGAAATGGCGGGAGTCGTTTGTGTGAATGGAAGGGCGCGAAAAGACATACGAATTATCGCAATAAATGCAGCGTACTGGAGTCTGACACAACCTGTTAACGCTAGGTAGGTAAGGGAATACCAACCGTGAATAGAATAATGCGAATATTCAAGTGACGAACATTCGCAGGACAGTTTTACCTATTAAATCTTTACTTCTTGACAGGAACAGTGGAAATTGTTAAAGAAGCAACTAAAGTTGGGGAAATTATGTCTGAAATTATTTATTTATTATTTTTGTTTTTAATTTTAATTTATTTTTGTTTCCTTTAAGATACAGTTTCCCTATCACTCACTATCCACCTCAAGAGCGAATATACGTAATTACGAACATGGGGTCATGTATTCGACATTCGCAAAATCTCGTAAACACGACATTCAAGACCAAAACTCGCCCTGCGAATACTCGCGCCCAACAACAGTGGCGAGTGGTGTCGTGGGAACCGCAACAGAGTACTCTCAAGGCCTTGGTCTGTTACTGATGCCAGAAATTGCTGAAAGACATGAACCGGGCACCCTGAATGGAAAGTCGGAAAGAAAATGATTATATTGGGGCCAAGAAATGGCAACAAAACCAGTGCCGGCGGAAGCCAGAAAACCAAATAGTTGAAACCGCCGTGGCCTGAGCGATGTGTTCGGTTTCACGTTGTGATACCGCAAACTGATGAAAACGTGACTTACCCAAGACTCTGAACCTATAGCAACGTATAAAGAAACTTCAAGTAGCGAGTTTGTAAGCTGATAAAGTTTTATATATTTTATTTTTTTCCTTTCCTCCTACATGAGCAAAAGACGTAATAGAGCACACCAACGGAGAATGGAGAGCTGTGACAGGACCTGAACAGCAAAGATTACATGCAATGATGACCCTGGCTGTGGTAGTGCTGACACGAGGCATGCAGGCATCAGAAACCCACGAAATGGTCGAAACCGCCGAGGCCTGTGTGACGGGTCAGGTCTGATGTAGTGACATCGCAAACTGATGAAAATGTGACTTACCCAATATTCTGAACCATTAACAACCTAAAAATAAAACGTCGTGTAGCAAAGCCTGTAACCTAATGGGAAATCCACCCGTAATGTGTTTTTTTTTCCCCCCATCCTACTACCTTAGCAAAAGATGTAACCGAACACATCAACTGAGAAATGGCGAGCTGTGACGTGACCTGAAAAGCAAAAATGACATGCAATCATGATCCTGGCTGTGGTAGTATGCTGACTCTGACATGAGGCATACACGCATCAGAATACCAACGAAAGGGTTGAAACCGCCGAGGCCCGAGTGATGGGTCAGGTCTGATGTGACATCGCAAACTGATGAAAACATGACTTACCCAACACTCTGAACCTATAACAACCTAAAATAAAATCGTCAAGTAGTAAAGCCCGTAACCTAAATGGGAAATCCACCCGTAATGTGACTTAATCACATCAATTGAGAATGACGAGCTGTGACAGGACCTGAAAAGCAAAAAATTACATGTAAAGACAATCCTGACTGTGGAAGTATGCTGACACTAACACGAGGCATGCAGTAATACAAACCACCTGCACCACGCCACTATAGGTGAGTGAATACAAACGATGCCACCATCAGCACGTACACCCTGTGAGATGTGGGCGTAAATGCCGTAAAACAAACTAAACTCAGTTCTTGGCGAACACCAAGCTCACATCTATTCTTAGCACAAATAAAGCAACAAAACGAGACAAAAAAACTAACTAAAAGGTCCTCTTGGGTCTCTGCAATTACCTTTGTAGCAAGCAGCTCCCCCAGTTTCCAGCTAACACTCTGAACTGAAGATGGATCCCCAGCACCTAGCACAGGTGCTTATTAAGTGCATAAACTCAGGTTCACCACCTTAAAGTGGCACACACACATTTTATATTTCCAAAACAAATGAAACAAGACAAAGGAAGATACCTCAACGCAGAGGAGCTTACCGTCTACTCAATATACATATCGCAAAATAGCATTTATACTAAAGAAACAATAACACTTTGTAAACAGCAACTCTGTTCCACCTGGATTAATCAGCTGCCTCACCCTCTATAATGCAAGTAAGGGGACTGGCAAGCAGTGAAGTGAAAGCAAACAAGAAAGACATAGGGGTATACACAGACAAACTAAGCACGGTGGCCTGTGCAAGACATAGAAAACGAGCGAGAAAACGAGACGGAGTCACGCTGACCCCTGCTGCCTAACCGTGCTGCCACGTGGGCGCCAAGCGTGGGCTGCCAGGCAGAATCGCTCTGGTGCAGTGCTGCTCCTACTCACCAAAGGAGCCGACACACCGCCGGCCGGACTAACCTTGCTGCCGCGTGGGCGCCAAACGTGGGCTGCCAGGCAGAATCGCTCTGGTGCAATGCTGCTCCATCTCACCAAAGGAGCCGACACATTGCCGGCCGGACTGTAACGGGACGATGCTGCACGAGCTTGCCGCAAGCCCTCACCCAACCGGAACGACCTCAACTGGGATCCTGAACGCCAACTGGGTATGGAAGCTGCAGATTCAGCCCATGTGCTGCAACAGGTGGCTCGGACTGCACACAACTACGCAGCACCGTCGACACACCCAAGGGAGGTGCCTGCTTGGTATAAATGTGCTACTTACGCCCCTCCCACAATTACAGGCCAATAAATCGGCCTTCAAACTTGTCAAAATAAATGTAATTTTTTTCACATACCTCCAGCTGAGGCCGATAAATAGAACTACCGTTGCTGACGGTGGTTATTGATTGCCAGCCCCATCATGCCACTACTGCTGTCTGCCAGTCTACAATCATGTTCCATATTGTGTGGATGCTGCTACCACTCTTGCTGCCACAGCTGCAGGTGCTACTCCCCTACTGCCACTATCATTAGTCCTACCCAGCTTCCACTACTACTATTATTACCCCTACTTAGATGCACACAAATCTTTTTGTACTGTCTTGTCGGTTCCATGTTGTTCTGCTACTGCTGCCGCAACTATTGCTGCCATATGTGACTATTACACTACCCCTTCCAGCTACACATTATACTGCTGTTGCTCCCAATAAAAAGGGAGAATAAAAAAATAGTATAAAAAAAGTATTAAGCAAATATATTTGCTGTATTTGTGGGAGGGGAGGCTGATTACAAGGCTTTTTACATGCACCTGTGGGCCCAGGCTGGCTGATCACTAGGCTATTTATAGGCACCTGTGGGCCCAGGCTGACGCCGATTCAGCTGATTTCACTACCTCTGGGTCAGCTCTAGGATACAGCAGCATGGTGTACAGGCTCCTTACAGCTGGGCGACTGCAGAATCTCTCAGGAAGGCGCTGGTTTTCATGGTAGGATCGGAGTGGTTTGCACGGGACCCACGCTGTGGTCTGCAACATGTAGCGCTCTGGGATGAAGCAGAGTTTGGGCACTAATGCTCGAGCGATGGCATCAGTATTGTTTGTCTGGCTTTTCAGAGGCCTGTGGGGGGCATTGCATACAGTTATTGGGGTAGCATGCGCTTAGAGTAGGTATGGTTGTATGTTTCTAATACCTGGTTTACATGTGGAGTGCGTGTCTGCAGTTGGCTCAAGCTAAGCACGCTGTGTTTAAGTGTTGTGTATCAATGGTCAATGAATAAGTGCTGGCATTCACGGTAGAATCGCACTTGTTGGCACGTGATCCACACTGCGGTATGCGATTCGCAATGCTCTGGGACGAAGCAAAGTTGGGCGCTATTAGTCAAGTGAATGTTGTTAGTATTTTTGTCTGGCTGTTCAGGGGCTTGTTGGGGGCTATTGCATATAATTATTGGTGTTGCATGCGCCTAGAGTAGGTATGGTCGCATGTTTTCTGACATCTGTTTGATACGGGATGCATGTCTCCAAGCTACGCACGCAGTGTTTAAGTGATGGTATTATTAAGGTTTATCTCTCTGGAAGGGTCATGTATCAATGGTCGATAGAAAAAAAGTGCATGTTTACTGTCACCTGGTTTACATGTGGGGCGCACGTCCGCAGTTAGCGCCAGACATGCAAGGTGTTGGTAAATGTATGTCAGTGGTCCATATATGGGGGCACAAGCAGATTGATCAAGGCGCCTGTATTTGAGTTCTGAGGCTCTGGTAAGTGTGTTTAATCTGTAAATTGTATGTCATGGGCATGCATGTGTCAGCGGTTCTGTGCTGTGTTTATAGGTGCACTATTGTGTCACTTAATTGGCGTTGCATCAGGGTTTAAGTTCAACCACGTTTATGTTTCTTAGAGGAACACGAGGTGGTGTTGTGACCATCATTAAAAAAGAAAAAAAAAAAAACTCCTGCAGCATTATGTGGAGGTCCATTCGCACCTGGGCAATAACAGAAGGAGCCAGGCAAGTGCTGGCATTCACGGTGGATTCGGACTTGGTTACACGGTCCGTGACTTGTAGCTCTCTGGGGCGAAGGGGGTTGGGGGCTAATGGTTCGAATGATCATGGCTAGGTTTGTTACCTTCAAAGCTACGTCCGTGTGTCTGCATTTACATTTTGTCCTATACTCCATTCTCTACTATAGCTGCGTTCATGCATCTGTTGTTGTATCACATAAATACTCTGCTCACTTTCAGATTGCATTCATACGGCTGCGTTATACCTCGCTCTTCATGCTCAGAGCTGGGCCCATACCATGTCTTAGGCACCACTCACATCCAGAGCTGCATTCACCCGCCTGTTCTTACACCATGTGTTATACTCTGCTTCCACTTATAGCTACATTTTCCTTTTATTTCGACTTCATGCTTACTCAGTATTTTCACTAGGGCAGTCAGCACACCGCTCTGACACTGCTCTCCCGATAAACATAGCTACTTTCTTCTCAAGCTTGCGTGTTTTTCCTTGTTGGTTTGTTACATTCTCCCACCTGTTCAATTTCACGGTTAATTAATGTTTATTTATGCACATGGTTCGCATCACTCATGCCTATGCATATCCCATCGGGTCTGGCTCATGTTTTAATTACTCATCGTCACTGTAAGGTCATTCAGTTCAGTTTTATGGCTTCCAGGGGCCCGATGATTGCTTCTGCCTCATGGCTCCGGGGGGCCCTTTGACCGTTCTTCATGTTGTTTGTTAGGGGTACCATATGGTTGTAGGCTGTTAGTGTCTTAGGTTCCCTGTCAGAGGGGTTCATGGTTACGCGAGTTCCCAAGTCATACTGGTGCTGCATAAGTGGTTTAAAAAATAAAAATAAAATATGCCATTAGAGTCTCGCATGTATGGCTCCGCCATTAGTCTCTCATGCACGGCTTCTCAGATTTAGTGTCACACATATGACTCCGCCATCAGAGTCTCTCACGCATAGCTTCTCCGTTTATGTTTTACACACGACTCCGCCATTATAGTCTCTCAAGCAATGCTTCTCCTATTAAGTGTCCGCCATTAGAGTCCCTCACGCATGGCTTCTCTGATTAAGTGTTACACATATGATTTCGCCATTAGATTCTCTCACGCATGGCTTCTCCAATTAAGTGTTTGACATATGACTTCACCATTAGTGTCTCTCACGCATGGCTTCTACGATTAAGTGTTTCACATATGACTCCGCCATTAGTCTCCCACGCATGGCTTCTCCGATTAAGTGTTACACATATGACTCCGCCATTAGAGTCTCTCACGCATCGCTTCTCCAATTAAGTGTTTGACATATGACTTCACCATTAGTGTCTCTCACGCATGGCTTCTACGATTAAGTGTTTCACATATGACTCCGCCATTAGTCTCCCACGCATGGCTTCTCCGATTAAGTGTTACACATATGACTCCGCCATTAGAGTCTCTCACGCATCGCTTCTCCAATTAAGTGTTTGACATATGACTTCGCCATTAGTGTCTGTCACGCATGGCTTCTCCAATTAAGTGTTTGACATATGACTTCGCCATTAGTGTCTCTCACGCGTGGCTTCTCCGATTTAGTGTCCGCCATTAGAGTCTCTCACGCATGGCTTCTCCAATTAAGTGTTTGACATATGACTTCGCCATTAGTGTCTCTCACGCGTGGCTTCTCCGATTTAGTGTCCGCCATTAGAGTCTCTCACGCATGGCTTCTCCAATTAAGTGTTTGACATATGACTTCACCTTTAATGTCTCTCATGCATGGCTTCTCCGATTTAGTGTCCGCCATTAGAGTCTCTCACGCATGGCTTCTCCAATTAGGTGTCTGCCATTATAGTCTCTCACGCATGGCTTCTACGATTAAGTGTTTCACATATGACTCCGCCATTAGTCTCCCACGCATGGCTTCTCCGATTTAGTGTTACACATATGACTCCGCCATTAGTCTCTCACACATGGCTTCTCCGTTTATGTTTTACACACATGACTCCGCCATTAGAGTCTCTCACGCATGGCTTCTCCAATTAAGTGTCTGCCATCAGGGTCTCTCACGCATGGCTTCTCCAATTAAGTGTTTGACACATGACTTCGCCTTTAGAGTCTCTCATGCATGGCTCCGCCATTAGTGTCTCTCAAGCACGGCTTCTCCGATTAAGTGTTTCATATATGACTTCACCATTTGAGGTCGGCCACGTGGCCCCACCATAAGTCTGTTCCATGTCTTTTTCCTCCACTCAGGCTGAGGGTGTTGGTGCCGGGCCCAAGTCCCGGGTATCGGTCTGTCTTCCAGTAGGAGGTACAGTAATAAGGCGCAATTCTCAATGTCTTACGTCTGCAGACACAGGTTCTGTCACGACTACAGGCGCTGCATACATAGTATCACGACCTTAAGCTCATTTCCTGTCACAACTGCAGGTATGGTGTGTACGTTCTCTGTTCTCATTACAGGCAACATTAGCTTGTTAATTGAAATAGCCATGTATTCGTGTTGATGGTTCCCCAGGCCTGGTGAGTTTACACATTCCGCTTAATCTACTAATAGAGAAACACGGCATACGCCATGTTCTTACTTTTGGGCCCTTTATATATTAAGGTTGTGGCCTGGGGAATAAGTAAAGGTGTAGTAGTTTTCAACCAGGAATAGTTGGTGCCCGATCAGGGCCCTCGGCGAATGCTTGGAATTCATTTAGGCCTTCCGACAGATTCACCATGGTTTGTTTCAGTCTGGTGCCCTCAGGATTCAGACCTTCTCGTAATATGTTCATACGTTGTTAGTATACATAGGAGTAAATCGCTTCGGATTACTGGCCACTCCTCCAATCGCATCAGCATTAGCCACCTCCAAGAACGATGTGCCGGTGCACATGACAGAGGTAAGGTAGATGGTAGTCACAGTGATATGTACGATATATTCCGCACCTTCATCGGGGAATGTCTTTTACGTTCAAAGTGGGTGTAGTAATGGTATGTATATATTTTGTTCTAACCTAAGGTCTGCTCCTTTTGGCCCCTTTAGGCTGCCCTACTGCAGCAGTTATGGCATAATTCTACTGCTTGTTGTAGATAGGGTTAGATAAGTTAGGTACACCTTTCTGATAGCTGATCTGACCACAAATAACGTTTAAAGTATAAAAAAAGCCCCTTTTACCTGATTATATAATAACAGTACCAAAATAGTATCAATCAAACCGTCACCTCATCCCACAAAAATGAGACCCTACAGAAGGGTACTTTCACACTTGCGTTATTCTTTTCCGGCATAGAGTTCCGTCAAAAGGGCTCTATGCCGGAAAAGAACTGATCAGGCATATCCCAATGCATTCTGAATGGATAGAAATCAATTCAGTTTGCATCAGTATGCCTTCCGTTCAGTCACTGCCAGGCGTTTTGGCCGGACATAATACCGCAGCATGCTGTGGTATTATGTCCGTCCAAAATGCCTGATTAGTCACTGGAATGCGGGATCCAGCATTAATTACCATTGACTTGCATTAGTGCCGGATCCAGCATTGCGTAACAACTAAAGGACGGATCCGTCCTCCCGTTCTGCGCATGACAAGTGGAGATCATATGTTCCCCAAAATAGTATCTATAGACTGTCACCTTATCCCGTGGTTTACAAAATGGGGTCACTTTTTGGGAGTTTCTACTGTAGGGGTGTATCAGGGGGGCTTCAAATGGGACATGGTGTCTAAAAATCAGTCCAGCAAAATCTGACTTCCAAAAACCATGCGGCACTCCTTACCTTCTGCGCCCTGTTGTGTGCCCTTCCATCAGTTTACGACCACATATGGGGTGTTTCTGTAAACTTCAGAATTAGTGCAATAGATATTGAGTTTTGTTTGACTGATAACCCTTGATGTGTTACAGAAAGAAAATTGATTAAAACAGAAAATCTGCCCAAAAAGTGAAATTTAGAAATGTCCTCTCCATTTTCCTGGGGGGGGGGGTGGGTTATGGGGTGCAATTGCCCCGTTCTTGTGGAATACCTAAAGGGTAAACAAAGTTTGTAAAATCAATTTTGAATAACTTAAGGGTTTACCGTAGTTTCTAAAATGGCATCATTTACGGGTAGTTTCTACTATGTATGCCCAACAAAGTGACTTCATAACTGAACTGGCCCTTATAGTGGATTTTGGAAATGTTCTTAAAAATTTTAGGAATTGCTTCTAAAATTCTAAGCCTTCTAATGTCCTAAAAAATAAAATTACATTTTTATTTTCAAATGATGCCAAACAGTGATGAGCGGCAGGGGCAATATTCGAATTTGCGATATTTCGTGAATATTCCTCACATATTCGCACATTCGAGAATTCGTGATCTCCTGTCATTATTTTCTTGATTGCGAAAATTGGCAATCGGAAACTTTGTGATACGAAAATCCGCGATCAACACTACTCTCAAAGTCAAAGATTTTGCATCCTTCTTATTGGCCCACAAGCAAGAAGCAGTGAGGGATCATGGGTACGGATGAAAAAAAATCTCGAATATTCGCCATTATAAAGATATAGCATTATATTCTAGATATTCGCCAATATCTAGATAAGATAAGTGCCAATATTAGCGATAAAAAAATCGCGATTAGAATATTCGCGATCAACACTAATGCCAACATTAAGTAGACATATAGGTAATGTAACATAATAAATATTTTATGAGGTATCATTTCCTGTTTTAAAAGCTGAGAAATTGAACTTTTAAAGATTGCTAATTTTTCCAGAATTTTGGTAACATTAGGACTTTTTCATAATTAAAGGTGAAATATATTGACTCAAATTTATGACTGTTGTAAAGTACAATGTGTCACGAGGTTCGTATAGAACTTTAGGGTTTTTGATACCCGGTAGTGTTGAGCGCTAATATTCGCAAAGCGAATTTTATTCTCAAATATCGCGATTTCAAGATTTCGCTAAAATGTAGAATACATGACCCCATATTTGCAATTACGAATATTCGCTCTTAAGATGGATAGTGATAGGGAAACTGTATTGAAAATAAAAGATTCAGACATAATTCCCTCAACCTTAATTGCTTTCTTTAACAATTTCCACTATTCCTGTCAGAGTAAAGACTTAATAGGTAAAAACTGTCCTATTCGTGGTTTGTAGTCCCTTTCCTACCAAGCGTTAACAGGTTGTGTCAGACTCCAGTACGCTGCATGTATTGCGAAAATTCGTATATTTCTTTTTGGCACCTTTCCATTCGCACAAATGACTCCCGCCATTTCAAGCTTTCAATACATGTAAAGCTGTTTAAACATTATTAATAACGAATAGATTCTATACGCACGCTAATATAACTTGAAAAATTAATCGCAAGTCATGATATTGAATGCGAAATAACGAATATTGCGAAATTGTGGATATATGATGAATATGATGCTAATTATTAGTCAAATATTGAGAAATCGAATATGGGTCTTTGCGCTCATCACTAGTACCCGAACCTGACCATCTCCGTAAAAGTTTGGGTTCGTGTTCGGTGTTCTGCGATTTCTTGGCGCTTTTTAAAAAGCTGCAGGGCAGCCATTCAACAAGCGTTTCACTTGTCTGTCCTTAGAAGCCATCACAGCTATGCCTACTTATGGCATGGCTGTGATTGGCCAAGTGCAGCATGTGACCAAGCCTCTATATAGGCTGGAGTCACGTAGCACCGCACGTCACTCTGCTCTTATTAGTGTAGGGTTAGGATGCTGCTTCTGCTGTGAGGGAGAGAATAGGAAAGAAGTTGAATAATATCTGATATTAATATCAGAACTTGTTCACTCAGCGATCTACATCCTTTTTTTTCTTGTGGGTGCAATGCAACTGTCTTTTTACCCTGACCTGACTCTGAGGACAGTGACAAAGACTTTAATCCGTCTGTGAGTTAGGTTGGTGCCGGCAGACATTTTATGCAAGTGTAGTGCACTTGCACCTGTATATGTGCCAGGGACAATAATTTAATCCAGTTTTTACTTCAGTGGGCAACATATACCCATTTTTTAAGTGCACCTGCACTGCATATGTGCCAGGGGAAGGGAAAAATAATATAGTTAATCCGTCTGTGATTTTAGGGACCTAGGGGATGACATTTTCACATTTGTTTTCTGTAAAGTACCCCTGTGCTGCATATGTCAGTGTCATTAAGGGTACTTTTACACTTGCGGCAGGACGGATCCGGCAGGCTATTCAGCCTGCCGGATCCATCCTGCCGCAAGTGGCCGTCCACTGCCGTGCTGCCGCTCCGTCCCTATTGACTATAATGGGGCGGGGGGCGGAGCTACGGCGCAGCACGGCACTGCACGGCCGGAGATCGCCGGACGAAAAGTCGGACAAGCAGTACTTTTCGTCCGGCCGTTCTGCGCCGTAGCTCCGCCCCATTATAGTCAATATAGTGCACGGCCAATTGTGGCAGGACGGATGCGGCAGGCTGAATAGCCTGCCGGATACTTCTTGCCGCAGTTGTAAAAGTACCCTTAGTCAGTAAATCCATCTGTTAGATTCTGGGCTGACAAAATTTTGTTTATTTATTTTTGCTAAAAGGTACATTTGCTATGTGCACTGCATTTGTGATAGTGAAAGAAAATTAGTTAAATCCATCTGTTTCACTGTGGGTGAAAAAAATCTTCTTTCTTTTCCCTATAAAGTACCTTCGGGGCGTGTACTGCAAATCTCATAGTGAAATAAAATCAGTAAATACAACTGTGACATTGTTGGTGAAAAAGACATAATTTTGGGCACAAAGTACATTTGTGTCCTGCGCTGCACTAGTGATAGTGAAATAAATTAATTTAAATCCATCTATTTAATTTGTGGGTGAAAAAAACCATATATTTTTTTTTCAATAAACTTCCTTTTCTGCCTGCCCTGCAACTCCGGTAGTGAAAAATAATCAGTAAATCCATCTGTTTCACTGTGGGTGAAACAATCATCATTTATTTTTATTTTTTTTCTATAAAGTACCTTTAGGGCCTGCACTGCTAATTTGATGAAGTGAAATAAAATCAGAAAATACAACTGGGACATTGGGGTTGAAAAAAAAAATTAGGCCATAAAGTACCCCTGCACTGCGTATCTGATTTGGAAATATATTCAGTAAATTAGGTGGCCTTCAGATTGTTGGGTGATCGTTCTGCATGATGCTGGGTATGGTATGCCTGTTGATTGATATGCAATATCGGTTGCTTGATGATGTGGCTGATGGAGATAATTTCGGACTTAATTTTCTCGGGTTAATTTTCTCTTTTTGAAATGTTCCTTGTATATTTTTGCTACGATTTAAAATAAAAAGTCCTGATAACTGTGGAAATGTTACCCAACGATCTAACCGACAAATATAATAAAATTCATATCTGCAGCTCAGGCTGCAGGGGTCCTTGAGCACCAATAGAAGTGAATTTGTCCCACCAGAATCTAAGAGCTGGATTAATTGAATTTATTTTCACTGTCAGGCGTTCAGGAATTTCTGCACCACCAAATTCAGCACATACGCTAGGCAAACTATGTGTGTCAAACTGGCTAGGCCCAGAGCTGCTACAAGATTTCGCCCATTATCGCACACCACCACCAGACCGGGCTTGAGGCTCAGTGGCACCAAACACTCATCGGTCTGTTCCATGCCCGTCCACAGCTCCTGCGCGGTGTGGAGTTTGTACCCCAAACAGATGAGTTTCAGAACAACATGCTGTCGTTTCCCCCTGGCTGTGCTGATGTTGGTGGTGAAGGTGTTACACTGAGTGGATGAGGAGGTGGTAGAGGAGGAGGAAGTGGAGTAGGAGGAGTAGGCAACAGGGGGCAAAGAGAAATGCCCTGCAATCCTCGGGGGCGGAAGGACATGCGCCAAACTGCTATCCGCCTCTGGCCCAGCCGCCACTACATTTACCCAGTGTGCTGTTAGGGAGATATAACTTTCCTGCCCGTGCTTCGTCCATGTATTGATGGTTATGTGGACCTTGCCACAGATGGCGTTGCGCAGTGCACACCTGATTTTGTCCACCACTTGGTTGTGCAGGGAAGGGATGGCTCGTCTGGAAAAGTAGTGGTGGCTGCGAACCACGTACTGTGGCACAGCCACTGCCATAAGTCTCCATCCATCTCCACCAGACAGAATGACAGCATTTTAAAGGACCAGGAATTTAAAAACCTGGCCTTTAGGTCCAGGGATGGCAGGTGGGTAGGGGGGTACTTCCTCTTTCTATTTCTCTTTCTAATTGGAAGATGGGCAGCTGAACGCGTCCATGGGATAGTGTGGAGATGCTTGGTGACAGTGAAAGATGTGATGGCGTTGCTGCCACATTCTCTGTTTGCGGGGTGGCAGGTGCCACTGTCACTCACTTGTGCTCAGGCTTAGAATTTTTATTTTAAATTTTTATGTATTTTATTTTAAATTATTTCTCTATCCAAATTTGCTTGCGGTGCACTTGTCCTACTCTTACCCCCATTATGTTTTATTTTTCAGCCCTTTCCAGGACTTTTTTTAGAGCCCTTTTAGTGCCCCAAAGTCCGAGTCCCCATTGACGTCAATGGGGTTCGGGGTCAAGTTCTGGTCCCGAACTCTAACTTTGCGGCGAAGTTCGGCCGAACCCCACGAACCTGAACCTGAGGTGTTCGCTCAACTCTAGTCATGATAAAACATATTAAAACATGTTCCAAAGATATTACCACATAAAGTGACACATGTCAGATTTGCAAAAAATGGCCTGGCCAGGGGTAGGTGTTAATGAAACTGTTTGTTTACACATGTCAACCATGCATTTATACATTGCTATATATGTTAGTGTTATTATTTACGATTGCTGCCCTTACATTGAAGAGTTTAAAAGATGGAGAATTATAGAGAGAATGAAAATTTAAAGGAAAAAAAGAAAAAAACAACATGAATTAAATAAAGTTGTAGAAGACCTCAAAAATTTTTCAGGCCAGTTAGAGCATGTTTGATTCGAGTAGAATCAATCCAGCCACCAATAGTGATAAGCGGCATAGGCAATATTCAAATTCATGATATTTAGTGAATTTTTGGCCAAATATTCGCCATAAATTCGCAAATAAAAGAATTTGTGATCTCCAGTCATTATTTACTTGATTGTGAAAATCGGCAATGTAATATATTTGCGATAAAAATTCATGATTAGAATATTCGTGATCAACACTAAGAGGTAGGCAACTTTCCTATTGGTTGCTAGAGATGTTGCTAAGTGCCGATATTCACAATAAATTTGTGATAAATTCACGATTAGAATATTCACGATTAACACTGTTCGCAAATACGAATATATAGCACTATATTCTAAATATTCGCGAATTCTCGAGGTGGCGATATTTGCGATTAAAATTCGCATGTTCGCACTCAACACTAGCCACCAACTGAATTTTTCAAAAAATTCAATGAATCAGACACAAAATTATTTTCAAGTTCGCTCATATCTAGTATCTAGTCCCCCTGTGGGGGTCACAGCAGCAGAACCCCAACAGACCTTGAATTTAATAGACAGAGCCTTATTTCTAATATTTAACCCCTTCAAGACCAAGCCAGTTTTCACCAAATCTGAAATGTTTCACTTTATGTGGTAATAACTCTGGAACGCTTTTACTTATGCAAGCGATTCTGAGATTGTTTTCTTGTGACATATTGTACTTCTTGTTAGTGGTAAATTTAAGTCTATATGTTTCACTTTTATTTATGAAAAAATACTAAATTTACAGAAAATTTGGAAAAATTTACCATTTTGAAATTTGAATGTCTCTGATTTTAAAGCAGATTGTGATACCTCATAAAATAGTTGTTACTGTACATTTACCAGATGTCTACTTTATGTTGGCATCATTTTGTAAACGTCATTTTAGATGGGTTTAAAATTTTAGAAGCAATTCTTAAAGTTTTTAAGAAAATTTCCAAAACCCACTTTTTAAGGACCAGTTCAGTTATGAAATCACTGTTGGGCTTACATAGCAGAAACCACCCATAAATGACCCCATTTTAGAAACTATACTCTTCAAGTTATTCAAAATGGTTAACCCTTTAGGTGTTCCACAAGAATGAAAGGAAAATTGAGGTGAATTTTCAAAATTTCACTTTTTTTTGCAGATTTTCCATTTTAATCTATTTTTCCCTGTAACACAGCAAGGTTTAACAGCCAAACTCAATACTTATTACAGAAACACCCTACATGTGGTGGTAAACTGCTGTAAGGGCACACGACAGGGCACAGAGGGAAAGGAGCGCCATATGGGTTTTGGAGGGCAGATTTCACTGGGATAATTTTAAGTTGTCATGTCACATTTGAAGACCCCCTTATGCACCCCTATTTGTAAACTACGAGATGAGGTGACAGTTTTATTGGTACTATTTTGGGGTACATATGATTTTTGATTGATCGATATTACGCATTTTGTGAGGCAAGGTAACCAAAAAATTGCAGTTTTTATTTTTTGTTTTTTTACGGAGTTCTCCTTACAGGATAGATCATGTGTTGCTTTTATAGAGCAGGTTGATATGGACGCAACAATACCAAATATGTGTATTTTTTTGTTGTTTCAGTTTTACATAATAAAGCATTTTTGAAAACAAAAATAATGTTTTTGTGTCTTCATTTTCTGAAAGCTACATTTCTTTTATTCTTCTGCCGATCGTCTTCTGCAGGGGCTGTTTTTTGCAGGAAGAGCTGACCTTTTTATTGGTACCATTTTTGGGTACATATTCTTTTTTTTAATCATTCAATATGACACTTTTTTGGGGCAAGGTGACCAAAAATTGCTATTTTGGCATTTTTTTATTTTTTTTTAGCAGAGTTCAACTGACGGGGTAGATGATGTGATATTTTTATAGAGCAGGTTTTTACTGACACAGCAGTACCTAATATGTCTACTTTTTTATGTATTTTAGTTTTAAACATTTTTGAAAAAAAAATCATGTTTTGGCATCTTCATTTTCTGAAAGCCATATATTTTTATTTTTTTGGGCGATTGTCTTCTGTAGGGTCTCCTTTTGTGAAGGAAGAGATGACCGTTTGATTGGTACTATTTTGGGTTGCATTTGACCTTTTGATCGCTTGGTACTACACATTTTGTGATAAAAGGTGACAAAAAATGTCATTTTTTGAACAGGTTTTTTTTTTTTTTTTTTTTTTATGTTCACCTTAAGGTAAGTCCATATAATATTTTTATAGAGCAAGTCATTACGGATGTGGAGATACATAATATGTCTACTTTTTTTTAACTTATTTCAGTTTTACACTTTAAAAGCATTTTTGAAAAAAAAAAATGATTTAGTGTCTCCATATTCTGAAAGCCATATTTTTTTATCCTTTGGACGATTGTCTTATGTAGGGCTCAATTTTTGCAGACCGAGATGACGGTTTGATTGGTACTATATTGGGGTATATATATCTTTTTGATTGCTTGGACGTTTTGATCACAGGTCGTTACGGACGTGGCAATAATTAATATGTATATTTTTTTAAAAATTCAGTTTTACATAAAAAAGCATTTTTGAAGGGAAAAAATGTTTTTGTGTCTCCATTTTCTGAAAGCCGTATGTTTTTTATTGTTTGGGCGATTGTCCTATGTAGGGGCTCATTTTTTGCGGGAAGAGATGACGGTTTGATTGGTACTATATTGGGGTAGATATTTTTGTACCTCACTCCTGTCAGGTTGACAGGGCAAAGCACAAAATGTGATAAAAGTAGATTCTTTTAAAATTGCTGCTTCCGAGCCCTGCCAGGTGCCTGAGACAAACAGTCTCCAGGGAACTGTTTTCTCCCTTCCTCCTTAATGAGAACTGCCTAAGCACAGTGCGCATGCTCTAAAATGCATGTTCACATCTCACTAGCAGTCAGCTCAACAAGGAAGTAGCTGTTACCTCAGGCTGAACAGTGTCTCGAACTGCTGGTGTTGACGCAGCCCATCCTAGTGAGTGTACTGGGCATTCTAGGATGTGTTTCTAATGCAATGACTTGATGGCAGCAATTTTAGGGTCCCACAATGATAACTCCCTAGGGAAAACAAGCTTCTTTTGATAAATAAAGGTACTTATGAATGTTTCTTTTTTAGTTTCCCACAGAACCCCTGTAAATACTTGTTTTGTAATACCATTTGCATATTATCATTTAAAACAAACAGTCTTTATAGGCTTTTAAATTAAAAACACCATTAAAGAGACTAAAAAAAAGAAAACTAACATTTAAAAAAAAAGATTTTTTTATACCTCAGACCAGTCCAGTGCAACCCACTCTGGTGGGCATACTTTTATGTTGCAGGGCTCCAGCATGGTCGGGCGAGGTGTTGGGCAGTTGCTATGATCCAGAGATTTCTCCTCCCCTGATGATACCCTCCGCTGGCAGATCACACTGCGAGTACGCACACCAGAATTGCAGCTCCGGCTACATTCAGACCATGAACCCACTGTCCACCTAATGTAGAAGCAATTATGATCAATGATGTTAATCTGTATTCACAAATTTTTTTTAAATACTTTTTATCTCTCTGTTTAAGAGGAGAAGATATACACGGTGCTACTTTTTTACAAACCAAAATGTTATATACAAAAAAACATCTGTTTACTGTAAGGTCACTCCCAAGAAATTCTTCACTGTTTCAAAAATGCAAGATGCACCATGCTGACTTGCTTCACATGCTGTGGTATTGCGCAAAGATAGTGAGTAGTGATGAGCGAGCATGCTCGGCCCAGTACTGGTTCGGCTCGAGCATCACTATGCTCAGCAGATCCAAGCTCTCGGCCGAGTACCACATGTGCTTGAGCGCCATGCTCAAGTCTCCTCCCCGCACTTTGGTGCTTTCTAAGCAGCCAATAAACGTGCAGGTAAGTATTGCCATCGCTGTAATTCCATTAGACATGTTTTCTACTGGTATTACAGTGATTGGCTGGCCGGAACACGTCATCAGGGTTCAGCTCATTGCGAGTCAGGGAGAGCTGCTGTTAGGAAGGGACAGAGAGTGTAGGGCGAATTTGATCACAAATTACTCAATTTAAAGACGTTTCAAAGATCCAAAAGTCCTTCTAAGGACTATTGTTAGAGGTGGGAGCAAAATTTATTTTGGGGGAATTATTTTTTTGTGTCAGGGCGACCGTTAGTGACATTCATTTTCTGTATTCTACAAACTCTGCTTGCTGTGAGCAGTGTGAAGCAAATCTACACTTATATCTAAACTGTGTGCGGCCTATATTTAATTAAAAAATACCAGTGGCATCCAGTGTCAATATGAAGAAGGCGAGTATTAAGGGAAGGGGAAGTGGACGTGATTCTGATGGTTCACGCAGAGGTCGTGGCTCAGGGCGCGTCGCAACTGTGCCTACTGCCAGAGCACAAGGAAAACAGTCATCCAATATACCTAGCTTCATGTCCCAGTTTGCAGGGCGTCGCAAGACAACACTCTTGAAGTCAGACCAGTGCGACCAGGTGGTCGGTTGGATTTCAGCAGAAAATGCTTCCACTGGTTTAAGCACCACTAAGTCCAGTCTCAGTAGCCAACAGTCTGGTCAACAACACAATCCTCACCCTGATCATCCTTCCTCCCACCATGTAGAGTCTGGCCAAACAAGTGATCCGGTACTCTAATGTTCCCAGGAGGAGCTATTTTCAACCCGATCACTTAATTTGGCCCTCTCCCCAAGCACTCTTGAAGAGGGACAACCTGAGATATTGTGCCCTGATTCTCAACCTCTAGAGCCTTCACACTCACAAGATGATGTGTTTAAGGAGGTGGATGATGACGAGACACAGTTGCCATCAAGTCAACCACAACTACTGCCTGCAGAGGTTGATGAAGAGGATGATATACAGTTGTCAATGACTGAAGTTGTGTTGGGGTCAGCAAATGAGGATGATGATCGCAGTGGGAAGTTAAAGAGGACTTGGTGGACAATGAGGTAATTGACCCAACATGGGAATGCAGAAACACGAGCGAGGACAGCAGTCCCGAGGGGGAGCGATCTGCAGCACCGCAACAGGCTGGAAGAGGCCGTGGTGTAGCAACAGTAAGAAGGTGGCCACGCCAAACAGGCCTGCAAGTGTTCCACGGAGCACCCCCTTGCGGAAATCTCCCTTTCCAAGGGAAAGGTGTTGCGCAGTATGGCTCTTTTTTTGAGGAAAGTGCAGACGACAAAAGAATAGTAGTTTTCAACCTGTGCCATGCTAAAATGAGCCAAGGTGTGAACAGTAGCAACCTCTCCACCACCAGCATGATCCGACACATGACAGCCAAGCACCGCAATAAGTGAGAGGAACGCATGGGTCCACAATCTGTGTCCGCAGGTCACACCACTGCCTCCTCTTCCCCTATGGTGGGGGACGACCAATCACCTGTCGAAGGCGCAGGCCCGGATGCCTCCCATGCTGCACCTGTACCATCGCAAGCACCATCAGCGACCACATCCACTTCCCTGTCCCAGCGCAGCGTCCAAATGTCTTTACCCCAGGCACCCACCCATTTTTGCTTGAACACAAGCAAAAATACCCAGCCACCCACCCACAGGCCATGGCACTAACCACCCAACTTTCTAAGATACTGGCGGTTGAAATGTTGCCATTTAGGCTTGTGGACACTGAAGCCTTTCGCTTTCGCGGACTGATGTCGGCGGCCGTCCCTCGGTACTCAGTCCCCAGCCGCCACTATTTTTCCTGGTGTGCCATCCCCGCCTTACACCAGCATGTGTCTGCTAACATCACCTGTGCCCTGACCAACGCAGTTACTGTTAAGGTCCACCTAACGACTGACACATGGACAAGTGCTTGTAGCCAGGGACGCTACATTTCCCTGACGGCACACTGGGTGAACGTCGTGGAGACTGGGAGCAACTTGTACCCTGCGATGGCACAGGTGCTACCGATGCCCAGGATTGTGGGCCCTACTTGCATCAGGGTTACCGCCAGCACCTATGTAATTGGCTCCTCCTCCTCCTCCTCTTCTACCTCCGACTTATCCGCATGCAGCACCAGTCAGCCATCAGCTGGTAGCTGGAAGCAGTGTAGCACTGCTGTGGGGATGCGTCATCAGGCCGTGCTGAAGATGATATGCTTAGGGTATAAACGGCACACTGCCGCAGAGCTGTGGCAGGGCATAAGAGACCAGACTGAGCTGTGGCTCTTGCCACTCAACCTGCAACCAGGCATGGTTGTGTGTCATAATGGGCATAACTTGGTGGCATCTTTGGAGCTCGGCAAGCTCACGCACATCCCATGCCTAGCCCACGCCTTTAACTTAGTGCTTCAGCGGTTTCTGAAACTTACCCCAATTTGCCTGACCTACTGGCGAAGGTACGCCGCGTGTGTGCACATTTCCGCAAGTCATCAACAGCTTCAGCCGGTCTGTTGACGCTGTAGAAGCGCCTGAAATTGCCAGCTCACCGGCTGTTGTGCGACGCAAGCACGCGCTGGAACTGCACGTTCCACATGTTGGCCAGGCTTTGTGAGCAGCAATGGGCAGTAATGGAATACCAGCTGTAGCACGGTCGTTACCTTTCCAGTCAGCTTCTGCTCTTCACAAGCGAGGAGTGGGCATGGATGTCTGACTTCTGTAAGGTGTTAAGAAACTTTGATGATATGACAGAGATGGTGAGCGGCGATAACGCTATTGTCAGTGTAACCATCCCACTTCTGTGTCTAGTCAAACGCTCGCTGCTCACAATTAAGGCCAACGCTGTTTGTATGGAAGAGTTGGAAATGGGGGAAGAAGACATGACCCTGGGTGATAGCCAGACCACCCTCAGTTTGTCTTCTCAGCACGTATTGGAGGAGGAGCAGGGGACGGTTGCCTCCGCTACACAGGGTGGAACTTTAATTCCATTTGTTCAGCGTGGGTGGACAGAAGAGTCAGATGAGAAAATTGACAGTCATCCTCCTGATGACGACAGCGAAGTCTTGCCCACTGGTACTCTGGCACACATGGCTGACTTCATGTTAGGCTGCCTTTCCCACGACCCCCGTGTTATACGCAGTTTATATGACAGGGATTAATTGGTGTTCACCCTTCTGGACCCCCGCTACAAAGAGAACTTCTCATCTCTCATTACTCCGGTGGAGAGGACGAGCAAAATGGTGCTATACCAGAAGTTCCTTGTTGACAGATTGCAGGGCGACACTATCCTAGGCCTTGGACAGTTTTATGACACCCCGCCAGCACCCTCAACATGATGCACGTCCTAGTGTCACGTGGAGGGAAAAGTTTTGGAAGATGGTGAAAGAGTACGTAGCAGACCGTGTCAGCGTCCTCAGTGATCCCTCAGTGCCTTACAACTACTGGGTGTCCAAGCTGGACACGTGGCACGAACTGGCGCTCTACGCCTTGGAGGTGCCATCCTGCCCTGCCGCCAACGTTTTGTCTGAGTGGGTATTTAGTGCTGCTGGTGGCATTATAACAGATAAGTAGAGATGTCGCGAACATAATTTTTTTTGTCGGCGAACGCAAATTTATGCAAATGTTCGCGAACGGGCAAACAGGGCGAACCGCCATAGACTGCAATAGACAGGCGAATTTTAAAACCCACAGGGACTCTTTCTGGCCACAATAGTGATGGAAAAGTTGTTTCAAGGGGACTAACACCTGGACTGTGGCATGCCGGAGGGGGATCCATTGCAAAACTCCCATGGAAAATTACGTATTTGGTGCAGAATGTGGTAAGTTGAATTTGCAATGCAATTAATATAACCTGCATTAATCGCATTGCGAATTTAACTTAGAGCTGGGCTCTTAATAGTTGTATTGCTAGAATATAACGAAGATTGAGAATATAGTGCTATATTCTCAATCTTCGTTATATTCCAGCAATACAACCATTAGGAACTCAGCTCTAAGTTAAATTTGCAATGCGATTAATGCAGGTTATATTAATCGTATTGCGATTACAACTTAGATCTGAGTTCCTAATGGTTGTATTGCTAGAATAGATGAATATAACGAATCAAGCGCTATATTCTCAATCTTCGTTATATAATTCTAGCAATACAACCATTAGGAACCCAGCTCTAAGTTAAATTCGCAATGCGATTAATACAGGTTATATTAATCGCATTGCGATTACAACTACTGAGGCTACATTCACACGTCCATGTGTGTTTTGCGGATCCATGGATCCGCAAAACACGGACACCGGCAATGTGCGTTCTGCATTTTGCGGACCGCACATCGCCGGCAGTCTCATAGAAAATGCCTTTTCTTGTCCGCAATTGCGGACAAGAATAGGACATGTTCTATATTTTTCAGGAACGCGATTGCGGACCCGGAAGTGCGAATCCGCAATAGTGGACATGGGCGGGACATCGTCTGTCCCCATTGAAATGAATGGGTCCGCAATACCGTTCCGCAAAATGTGGAACAGAATTGCGGACGTGTGAATGGAGCCTAACACTGCAGCTTCAGAATGAATCTGATGGAAATCAACACGGTATATATATAATTTATATAAAGAGGGTGATGGTTCCTAATATTGCATGACCTGTATTGATTAATTTGCTAGTATTACCTTGAGAAAAAAGAGGGGCCCAAGGAGATTTCTGGTGCAGCGGCGCTTCTGTGCTCCCTGCACGTGTAGCATGCAGTGTGGAGAAGCACTCGCTGCCCAGAGGTTACAAGCAGGACTAGGGGGCGTGGCCTGGGCGTGTGAAGGGGCCGGTTGCTGGAGCTGGACTGACAGAGGGGAGGAGGGAGGGTGGGACTGCCAGCTGGAGGATGTGTTGTTGGTCCAGCAATATGCATCGCTGGTGAAACGGACTAACGGGGGGAGGAGGGAACTGGCGCAGTGATGGATCTGACAGCTAGATGATGTGATGGGGAGCGCAATTGAGATTGGAGGCTGTGGGATGCAGTTGTAAGACTGGTATGGAATGATGGGATAAAAATTGGGACAGTTTGTGTCACCCAAAAATGAGGTCGTCTGGGGACAAGGAACCTTATACTGGAGGCATGTGGATTTTGCCAGTGATGGGACTCAGTATGATAGGGGGAAGCATAGAGGGACAAGAATAGGTTGGGACTCGGTATGATAGGGGGAAGTATAGAGGGACATGAGTAGGTTGTAACCTTTAGGAAGAATTGGGAGGGATACATTGGTGTGACTGGTCATGGGGATGGGTCTGAAAATGTGGTCTCTTGGAGATATGGACCCTTGGATGGATTGAGTACATTCATGTGGTTGGTGAGAGAGGGTGGGGAATGTATGGAAAGAATAATGGAGGGGAACTGGGGGATATAACGGTGATGGGGAGGGCCCAGTCTGCTGGATGAGGTAGATAATGAGCTACATGTGGGCATGAGCGGACTGTGGGGTTAGATGTAGGTGGACTTGACCAAAGATGAGCGGAAGTACAAGGACACATGGGTGATGTTATGATCAGTAGTAGTGGTGTGTCTTGATGACACAGGGTGGAATGGCGGTGGTTCATACTTGGGGGATAGAGAGACCTATTGGGGGGGGGGGGGGAGATGGGTGCTTGAGTCTTGTCATGCGGGGGGTGAACACAAGAAATTGAGATATTGAGGGTGTTTTAAAATCACTGATTTTCCAGACTTTCGTTCAGTCCGTTGGGTTCAAGTGTATGTAACTTGAAGATCCAAAACATTTCACATTTTTGGAGGGTTCTATATCTGTCCCGGCAATGGTCTTCAATGTGTTCTATAGGGGTGATGGACATCTTGGAAGGATTTTGGTTGTGGATGGCCAGGTGGAGTCTGGAAACGCTGTGTTTTAGGTGACCTTTAGTGATGTTGGACCGATGTTTGTTGATACGCTCCCTTAGGGCTTGGATGGTTCAGCCGACATACTGCAAACCGCATTCGCATTCCAAAAGGTAGATCACATAGGATGTGGAGCAGATGATAAAACTTTTGATATGGAATTCCTCGCCAGTGATGTTACTTTTAAAAATTCTGCTTTTGTTGGAGATGTTTGAGCAGCACTTGCATAAAGGTGTGTCCGCACTTGAAGCTACCCACGGGGCCAGGGAACTAACCAATCCTGTTGGCAGAGGTTGTTTTCTTCTTTTTCAGCTTGCTTGGGGCCAAGATGTTTTTCAGGGACTTTGTCTTACGAAACGTAATTTGTGGTTTTTGCGAAATATTGGGTTTAAGATACAGGTCGTTCGTTAGAATGTGCCAATATTTTGTTAGGATTCCTCTCAAAAGCTTGTAGTTGGGATTGTAAGTGGTGATTAGTGATGTTTTGTATTGATTCATATTTTTAATTTCTCTTGATTTGTTTTTGGTGGCTAAGCACTCTTCTTGGCTAAGAGCGCTAGCCCTAGAGTAGGCGTTTTCTATGATGTTGTTTGGATATCCTTTATTCTAAAATCTGCTCCGTAGGGTCTGGCTCTGTGTAGTATAGTCATTTTGAGTAGAACAATTTCTCTTTATACATTTAAACTGGCTATATGGTATATTGTTTTTCCATTTTCTATAGTGTGCGCTGTAGTAATCTAAGTAATTATTTCCATCTACTTTTTTGAAAAAAGTTTTTGTTTGTATAGTTTCTTGATAGAAGAAGGAGTAAATCCAGGTATTCTATGGAAGTGGTGGAGATGTTAGCTGTGAAAGGTAAATTCCAGGTGTTAGTGTTGAGATATGAGATGCATGCTTCTGCCTCCTCGTTGTTGCCTCCATAGAGGATAAGATCGTCAATATATCTTTTGTAGAATATGATCAAGTCTTTCCAGTCGTGATTGCTATATATAAATTGTTCCTCGAAGCGTCCCATGTAAAGGTTTGCAAAACTTGGCGCAAAGCGTGTCCCCATATCAGTCCCCTTCTGCTGTCTGTATACGTTATTTTCAAATGTGAACACATTGTGCGTTAAGATGAACCGAATGGCGTCCGTAATGAAAATTTTGTGTTGTGGAGAAAGTTGGTCACCTGTTTCCAAGTAATGTTCTGATGTTGTGAT
The DNA here is from genome assembly GCA_033119425.1 of Bufotes viridis. Classification (NCBI taxonomy): domain Eukaryota; kingdom Metazoa; phylum Chordata; class Amphibia; order Anura; family Bufonidae; genus Bufotes; species Bufotes viridis. Next base: position 358,820,832 of record CM065589.1, read on the forward strand.
GCCTGCTTTGTGTGGGATCTTAGAATAAAGGGATGTCACATCAAGTGTCAGCCAATGGTAGGTTGGGTCCCATTTGATGTCTTTTAGCATGGATATAAGTTGAGCAGAGTCTCTGAGATAAGAGCGGAGGTTGGTGACGTATTTCTGTAAAAATAAGTCCACATAATGTGAGAGGTTACTGGTAAGGAAGTGAATACCTGATATGATGGGTCTCCCCGGCGTATTTTCAGTGTTGTGGAATTTTGGTAAAGGTAAAAAGTTGCTGTGGTTGATGGGGATGAATTCTCGTTCTTTTTTCGTAAATGTATATAGTTTTCTTCTGCCCATTTAAGTAAAGAATCCAATTCTTTTTTATCTTCAATGGTTGGGTTGTATGGGAGGGGTTTGTAATAAGATTTGTCCATCAAGATCCTGTGTGATTCTTTGATGTAATCCATTCTGTTTAGTAACACGATCCCACCTACTTTGTCAGCACTCCTTATTATGAGGCTATCATTATCGCTTAGTTCTTTCAGAGCTTCTTTTTCTTTAGTGGATAGGTTGGGTTTGATTTTAGTGATTTTGTTGATGTGTGAACGTGTTAATGTGATTCCCCCTATCACGAATGGGGTTAAACGAAGACTTCAGTTTAAGTTCGGTATGTAGAGTGTTGGCCAGACCTGGGTGGTGTTTGGGGTCTTGATTCTGGTTTGTGGTAGGTTGTTCCGCTTGGATGGCAAAGTGTCGCTGTAGAGTAATTTTATTAATAAATTAATTAATGTCAACGAAAAGTTCAAACTCGTTGAACTTCTCGGCTGGGCAGAAGGATATTCCTTTCTGTAGTAAAGTGATTTTGTGCGGATGTAAGGCTACATCCTGAGAGATTGAAGATTTTTACAGTTGTGCCGTTTTGTTTCGTTTCGGGCTGTGTTTGTTCAGGTTTTTTTTCTTTGGTTCCTTTGTTTTTGCTGGTGTATATTTTGGTGATCCCTCCTCTCTGTCCCCTTCTGCATTTTTTCTTTTGGTGCCTTTTTGGGTTTGGATTGTTTTTGATTTGAAGAAGTCTGTTATTGATGACATGGTCCCTGATGGATGTTTGAGGACATATGTTGCTTGCGGGGTCAGGGTCCCCAGAAGCGGTAAAAAAGATACCGATGTGTTATTGGTGTAGTTTGGCGATTTGGATGGGTCCTCTCAGTTGCTGTTATTGTGGATTGTAAGAAGGGAGTCTTCAAAGTTGGAAGAGTGAAGTCTGGTAGCAGATGGTGTGGGTTCGATGGAACCAAAGGAGGTGGGAGGAAGGTTTAACTGGCACCCTCTGGTAATTCTAGGGGTGAGGCGAGAGAAAGGGTCTCTCGTGGTGGTATAGATGGTGGGGTAAAGAAGATGGGAGTACCGGAGTGGGTGTTGGAGTGGATTGCAAAGGAATTGGATCCTGTAGATTTGGTGTTTGGGTTGGGCGGTCTTGGTGGGGTGTTTGGGTGAGAAGGCTTAGAATGGTGTCCCTATGCGGGGGGGGGGGGGGGTATGGACTTGTATTCGGTTTTGAATGATATATTTGGTACAGTTGGATGAAGATTTTTGGATGGGAGTGTATTAAGTTGTGTGGGGTGGGTTTAGAGATGGTGTGATTGTTACGTTGTATATTTATTGTACGTGGATGTATGGTGAAATGCTTGGTTTTGGGGTGAAGGTCAGGGGGGTTGTGTGTTTGACGTATTTGGGTCGACATATGCTGAGGGAGAAAATTTGGGTGGATTCATTTTGTCATTGTTTTTGTTTAACCAGAGATGAATGTTATTTTTGGTGAAATCTGTCCTATCTCTTGTGAGTTTAGCTGACTTTTTTTCTCAATGAGTTCACTCTCGTATAGTGTGAGTCTACCTGTGACTAAACTATTTAGTCTGGTGTACTCTGTATGGGATTTGTGTGCCAGGAGTTTATTGGTATGCTCCTGTATTACATGCTTAAGGTCGTGGCAAAGGGATTCCCTTTTTGCCACTAAAAGTGTCATCATGCCGCGGGCACATTTCAGAAGATAGTCATTCCAGTCCTTGGTGAAATCCGAATCGTTCGTAAAGGGGCTTTTGAACCTCAATCGGAGTCCACAGGGGACCAGAGATTCTCTTAAGTAGGTCTCTAGAAGAATCCAGTCTAAGTGATGTTGAATCTCTTCCTTGAGACTGGATTCCAGACGGAAAAATAGGTGCGCTAATTCTTTTGGACTAATTGTCTCTGTGCTGGTATCTTCTGCTGTTGTATTGTTCAGTCTTTCGTGCAGTTTCTGCTTTATTCCATATACTGGTAAGTTTTTTCCGTTCATGCAGGCGGTGTTCGCCGTAGTCCATTGTTTTGGTCCTGTCTGTAGAGGATTCCCTGGGTAGTAATCTAGAGCCGCCGTATCTGAGTGGGATTAGCACTCTTTACCCGAAAATCTCGGGACAATACAGCAGTCGGATGGCCACAAAAGGAGAGAAGGCACTCATAGGCGAGGATGAACAAATAGTGTCACTTTCCCCAAAACAGGAAGAGTGGATTCTTTTTGGTGGAAGGCGGTTGGAGATTCAGGATTGTCTGGGTTGGTGCGGCCAAATGGTGTCCAAGTAAACCATGGGCGGGGGCCAGATCGCCACTTTGGTAGCAAATGGAGAATACAAAAAGGAACTCGACTGCACTGAGTTTGTGCGGTGAGCAGATGGACCAGAGGCGCAAGTCACAACCCCAGTTCAGATACAAAGTCTTTTTATTGGATCGACGATGCGTTTCAAGGGTACTCAAGATCCCTTTATCAAGTCTAAAAAATATGGTTGATAAAATGTACACATATTTATCATGATGGAAAGAATAGATAAAATGATGGAACAATTGATAAATATAAGTAAAAGTAAAAATGCCCTTTTTATGGGTGTAATTTTATATATTAACAGTATGTATACGTAGATTCGAAAGCAAGGATGCATGACTAAATATGCCCACATGTAGCACAAAATCTCGCTCATCCTGCAGACTGGGCCCTCCCCATCACCGTTACATCCCCCAATTCCCCTCCATTCTTCTCTCCATACATTCCCTAACCTCTTTCACCAACCACATGAATGTACTCAATCCAAGGGTCCATATCTTCAAGAGACTACATTTTCAGACCCATCCCCATGACCAGTCACACCAATGTATCCCTCCCAATTCTTCCTAAAGGTCCCAACCTACTCATGTCCCTTTATACTTCCCCCTATCATACAGAGTCCCAACCTATTCTTGTCCCTCTATGCTTCCCCCTATCATACTGAGTCCCATCACTGGCAAAATCCACATGCCTCCAGTATAAGGTTCCTTGTCCCCAGACGACCTCATTTTTGGGTGACACAAACTGTCCCAATTTTTATTGCATCATTCCACACCAGTCTTACAACTGTATCCCACAGCCTCCAATCTCAGCTGAGCTCCCCATTACATCATCTAGCTGTCAGATCCATCACTGTGCCAGTTCCCTCCTCCCTCCCGCCCCCTCTGTTAGTCCGTTTCACCAGCGATGCACATTGCTGGACCAACAACACAGCCTCCAGCTGGTAGTCCCCCCCTCCCCTCTGTCAGTCCATTTGACCAGCGATGCACATTGCTGGACCAACAACACAGCCTCCAGCTGGTAGTTCCCCCCTCCCCTCTGTCAGTCCATTTGACCAGCGATACACATCGCAGGACCAACAACACAGCCTCCAGCTGGTAGTCCCCCTCCTCCCCTCTGTCAGTCCATTTGACCAGTGATACACATCGCTGGACCAACAACACAGCCTCCGGATCCCAAGACCAGCCCTCTCAGACACCCCAGCCACGCCTCCTCCCGACCCGTCCCCTCTGCGAGTTCACTCATCCAGCATTACTCACCGCTGGCTTACTGAAACAGCCCAACCTCCAGCTCCAGCAACCGGCCCCTTCACATGCCCAGGCCACGCCCCCTAGTCCCGCTTGTAACCTCTGGGCAGCGAGCGCTTCTCCACACTACACGTGCAGGGAGCACAGAAGCAACGCTGCACCAGGAATCTCCTTGGGCCCCTCTTTTTTCTCAAGGTATGCCAGCAAAATTAATCAATACAGGTCATGCAATATTAGGCACCATCACCCTCTTTATATAAATAATATATATATATAAATAAATATACCCGTATTTTTCGCTTTATAAGACACACCTGATGATAAGACGCACCTAGGTTTTTGAGGAGGAAAATAAGGAAAAAAATATTTTTAACCAAAAGGTGTGCTTTTGGTGGGTTTTGAACTAATGGTGGTCTGTGGGTGACACTATTATGGGAGATCTGTGCATCACACTCTTATGGGGATCTGTGGATGACACTGTTATGGGGGATCTGTGGATGACAATATTAGGGGGGATCTGTGGATGACACTATTATGGGGGATCTGTGGATGACACTAATATGGGGGCTCTGTGGATGACAGACAGTTATGGGGGATCTGTGGATGACACACAGTTATGGGGGATCTGTGGATAACACTATTATGGGGGATCTGTGGATGACACACAATTATGGGGGATCTGTGGATGACAGTGCTATGGGGGATCTGTGGATGACACACAGTTATGGGGGATCTGTGGATGACACACAGTTATGGGGGATCTGTGGATGACACACAGTTATGGGGGATCTGTGGATGACACACAGTTATGGGGAATCTGTGGATGACACACAGTTATGGGGGATCTGTGGATGACACACAGTTATGGGGGATCTGTGGATGACACACAGTTATGGGGGATCTGTGGATGACACACAGTTATGGGGGATCTGTGGATGACACATAGTTATGGGGGATCTGTGGATGACACACAGTTATGGGGGATCTGTGGATGACACACAGTTATGGGGGATCTGTGGATGACACATAGTTATGGGGGATCTGTGGATGACACACAGTTATGGGGGATCTGTGGATGACACACAGTTATAGGGGATCTGTGGATGACACACAGTTATGGGGGATCTGTGGATGACACACAGTTATGGGGGATCTGTGGATGACACACAGTTATGGGGGGTCTGTGGATGACACTGTTATGGCGGGATCTGTGGATGACACTGTTATGGCGGCATCTGTGGATGACACTGTTATGGCGGCATCTGTGGATGACACTTATTTGATTATAACCCCCATCATAATGAATACACCGATGTACTGTACATTGGTGTATTCTTAAGGATGAGGAGAGTTATAGTCACATTCAATATGAACACTGTCCAGGGGCTGTACCCTGGACTGTATTAGCTTACGGTACCTGATTTGACTGCCGTATAACCCCCTCACCAACAGGAATCTGCAGTACATGGGTGGATTTCTATGGATGAGGGAGGTTATAGTCATATTTAATATAGACAGATGCCAATTACAGAACGGTACGTGGACACTGTTTATATTACGGTAAATATGACTATAACCCCCCTCATCCATAGGAATGCACTCACTGTAGTATATGGGTGGATGGATAAGGGGGGGTTATAGTTATGTTTAAAATGAGCACTGTCCATGGACTGTTCTGTAATTGTCATGTGTCTATATTAAATATGACTATAATCCCCCTCATCCATAGGAATCCACCCATATACTGCAGTACATGGGTGCATTCCTATGGAAGAGGGGGGTTATAGCCATATTTAATATAGACACATGACAATTACAGAACAGTGTTTATTTTAAATATGACTATAGCCCCCCATACCAATAGACATCCACCCATATACTGCAGTACATGGGTGCATTCCTATGGATGAGGGGGGTTATAGTCATATTTAATATAGACACATGACAATTACAGAACAGTGTTTATTTTAAATATGACTATAGCCCCCCCATATCCATAGACATCCACCCATATACTGCAGTACATGGGTGCATTCCTATGGATGAGGGCAGGGGGGTTTAAGTCGTATTTGGCATTCATTTTACATTAGGGTACCATAAATTGCCTTGAGCTGTCCTCACCATGGGATTTAGACAGCAATCTATGGTACCCTGACAGGGGGGTAGGTCATGTGGCGTGAATAATGTGGGGAGCTGATTGGTGGAGGCAGGGGGAGGGTGGAGGGACGTGCAGGCTGGCGGCACTACAGTGCATACAGAGAAGCCACCAGCCTGCCCAACGATACTGTAGTGTAGGGCAGAACAGCTCATCCCAGCCCATGAATGAATGTAAGAGCGGGCTGCCGGCATCACGATATTGTAGGGCAGCCCTGCGCATGAATGAATGAAATGGAACCGCAGGCTGCCGGACGAGAGTGAAGCACAGGCTGGCATCTGGTGTAGGGCAGCCTTGTGCATGAATGAATGAAATGGAAGCTCAGGCTGCCAGCATCACTTAGCATTCAGTGAAGCTGCCAGCCCAACCAGGGTGCTGCTTTGTGCCGCAATGTATGAGCGGACTGGCGGCTTCACTGAATGCTAAGTGATGCCTGCAGCCTGCGCTTCCATTTCATTCATTCATGTGCAAGGCTGCTCTACACCAGCTGCCAGCCTGTGCTTCACTCCCGTCCAGCAGCCTGCCCTTCCATTTCATTCATTCATGCGCAGGGCTGCCCTACACCAGTGCTTCACTTCTGTCCACACCACCCACCCAGTACATAGACAAGGGACCGGAGCATGAGAAAATGGCAGGCACATTCCCATCTGCCCATCCACAGTAAGGCCTTATTCACACATCAGTAGTGTTTTGCGGATCCGCAAGTTTGCGGATCCGCAAAACACCTTTCCACCAGCCCTATAGAGATGCCTATACTTGTCCGCAATTGCGGGCAAGAATAGGACATGCTCTATATTTTTGCTGAGCCGCCGTCCGGAAGATTGGCGGCGCGCTCGGCAAATGCGGATGCGGAGAGCACAGTGTGTGCTCTCCGCATCCATCACGTCCCCATTCAAAATGAATGGGTCCGCACCCGTTCCACAAATTTGCGGACATGTGAATTAGGCCTAAGTCAAGTGCTTCCGCCCGCCCTCTAAGGCCTTTTTCACACATCTGCATATATGTCCACATGTATTCCGCAATTCCTGCATTCGATATCCTGCTTATGACCTCTGCCTGTATCCTGACCTCGTCTCTGCTTGATCCTCTTGTACCTCTCTGCTCTCAAGTTAAAGACCCGGACTGTCGACCACGCCTCTGTCTGCTGTGCAGATCATTACACCAGCTCCACCTGGACTAACTCAGCTCTGCTGTTTCACAGCACTAGATCTGCTATACCGCCTGTTCAGCTCAGCATCATTCCTGCGGCTGTCTGCTATATTGCCTGTTCCCCGTTGCTAGCATCGGGGCTTTCTGGCCTGCCCGGCCAGCTGCCACTTAACCGGGACCACTCTTGCGGTAGCGACCTGGTGTCTCCCCTGCAACTGAGTCCAGCTTCCGCATCCTGGAGCGGGATAAAGGGTGAAAACCAGGGGGACACTTAGACTCCGCTCCCAAGTTTGGCCCAAAGTCAAACTGGTAAGTGGCACAGCGGGTCCACACCCGTTGATACGTTACACTTTTATAAGACGCAATGACTTTTTCCCTCCACTTTGGAGGGAAGAAGTGCAACTTATAAAGCGAAAAATATGTTATATATAATGTGTATGGCAGTCTGATTAGGCTGCATTTGTGGGAGGGGCGGAGGCTCTACTTAAACCAGGCACAGCCCCACCTAGGGGCGGGTGTTTTCTCAGTTGCACAGGGGATGCTGGTGTGTCAGCAGGGTGAACTCTCCTCTGCTCAGAGGTTTCTTTCATTACAGTATGGAGCTGGAATGGAGCTTTTCTTCTTCTCGTGGCTACCGTAGGGACGGGTGCGCCATGTATGTAAGTTAATTGAGCCGTGTCCGTCTCTCTGGCTGGCTGGAATCTGACTTTTCTTGCGAGCGGAAGGCATCGCCTCAAAATCATCCGCCTCAGCTTCTCAGGTTTGTTTTGTCGGAGTTAAACAATTCCTTTCACTTTGTTTGTTAGGTAATCTGATTTAGTTCCCCTTCTATCTCACGTGTTTTACGTTCACGTTGTTTCGCTTTGAAAAGTTACTTCCGCCTGTGTGCGGTAAGGAAGATTTACCTGGTCTGCATGTGATGTTATGTTGGAGATTGGATGCAGCTGTTGCTTGTTATGGCTCTTGCTATAGCAATTACTTCCCATGTGACCCGCCCCTCCTCCGCAATCAGGGCTGTGTTTATGCTTCAACTCTTTACGCCAGGTTTGCCCTGTCAATTGAGACGCTGCCTTCTCATGTCTGCTCTTTCAACATGCTCATTTTCTGAGCGGTGCTCTCGTCCGCTCTCACATCACGTTTACGCTCCACACATGGTCACAACAGCGGGTAAATCTGTCTTATTCTCGGTGCATTTATTTATTTTTGTCATCCTGTTTTTTGCATTTATACCTCTTTTGCTTTCATATGTTTGCTTGCACCACACTCAGACCGGTGTCACACGTCCACTGTTGCTTAGGCCCATTTCAAGAGCGCGTTCATGTCACCGTTACAGTTTGTTTATGCCTCGTTCACTGCAGGCTGCGGTCATACCAAATTTTACGCTTGGCCTATTGCCAGAGTTGGAGAGTTGGGGTTCACACTACCGCTGTGACTCCGGGTTTTACTTTCACATTTACGTCTCAATGTTCCCGCCCATCCATGGCCGCATCTCACGTCTGCTGTTACAGCAAGTTAATACTCCTTTCAGGCTCTAGCTGAGTTCACACGTTTGCTGTTACATCTAGTACTACACTCCATTCCCTGCTAGAACTGCGTCCATGCGTTCTCTGTCGCGACGCTATCTTATTCCGCTCACATTCAGGTCTGCATTTTGGTTATACCATGATTTTTAGGTTTTACTCATTCCAGGTCCACAGTCACCCATCTGCTGGCACACCATGCTCCCATTCAAGCCACATTTTCCTGTCGGTTTCTAAGTCACGGTTATTTTACTCGATAGTCACACCGAGGCAGTTGGTGGCTCCGGTGCCACTCTCCTGTCAAACATGACAGGTATCAATGGTAATTTCCTTTACATCTGGTTTTTCTGCACGTATACATCAAGTGGGTCTTTTCTCTAGTTGCAAGCAAAAAAATAAATAAATATCTTTTGTCTGCTCTCCTTTACTTCTGGTTTGTATTCACTAAGATTGCTCCCACTGCCCCAGTTCAATAAACAGCCTCTCAGCTGGGGCCAGTGGGTCATTAGGGTTTGAGCTTCCTACTCACTACTGTTTCTTTCAAGTTTTTCAGTTGTTTGTCGCGACAAGGGACTTGACTTTGCAAAACGCAATGCCTCAGGTTTTGATTGTTCTGTCTTCTCCATTTCATATTCCACGTTTGCATTTTTAAGTTTTATGGCTGGTTTCGATTTTTATGCTTATGTCCGTTGTTCGGATTACTAATGTCCATACCTGTCAGCAATCGCGTTCCTTTCCAGGCCACTTTTTAGACGTCCCAATCATCCTAGCTGTTGCTTTTTCCATCATGTTGGGCTCACTCTTATTTACCTTCACCCATCACGTACATCTAGGACGGCCTCATGGCCCCGGGGGGCCCTTAATTGCTTGGGCCGCAAGGCCGCGGCGGCCACTTGATTGCTTTGGCCTCATGGCCGCGGAGGCCCCATGACTGCTTTGGCCTCAGGGAGCAGGGATTCCATGACCGCTCCGACCCCATGATGTTGGGGGCATGATGACCGCTTCGGCCCCCTGGCATCAGGGTCTCGAGGACTACCTTGGCTTTACGGCTTGGGGACCTCATGACTGCTTTGGTCTCATGGCTCTGGGGGTCCCATGACTGCCTTGGGCTCATGGCCCTAGGGGCCCCATGTCTGCTTGGCCGCATGCCTTGTGGGCCCCATGGCTGCTTGGCCTCATGACTTGAGGTCCTCGCGATTTCTGTGGCTTCAATGCTTTGGGGGCCTATGTTTGCTTTGGCCTCATGGCTATGGGGGCCCCCTATGGTGGCTCGGGTCTCATGGCTTGGGGGCCCCTATGATTACATGGCCTCAGGATTTGGGGGGCCCCATGTTCGCTTTTGCTTCATGGCTTGGGGACCCCATGACTGCTTGGCCTCATGGCTTGGGGGCTCGCTGACTGCTTCGGCCCTATGACTTTGAGTGCTCGCTGACTGCTTCGGCCCCATGGCTTTGAGGGATCGCTGACTGCTTCGGCCCCATGGCTTTGAGGGCTCGCTGATTGCTTCGGCTCCATGGCTTCGGGGGCTCGATGGCTGCTTCGGCTCCATGGCTTTGAGGGCTCACTGATTGCTTTGGCTCCATGGCTTCGGGGGCTCGAAGGCTGCTTTGGCTCCAAGGCTTTGAGTGCTCGCTGATTGCTTCGGCTCCATGGCTTCGAGGGCTCGAAGGCTGCTTCGCCCCATGGCTTGAGGGCTCAATGACTGCTTCGCCCCTATGGCTGGGAGCTCGGCGACTGCTTCGTCTCCATGGCTTTGGGGGCAAGATGACCGCTTCGGCCCCATGGCTTCGGGGGCACGATGACCGTTTCGGCCCCATGGCTTCGGGGGCACGATGACCGCTTTGGCTCCATGGCTTCGGGGGCACGATGACTGCTTCAGCTCCATGGCTTCAGGGGAAACGATGACCGCTTCGGCTCCATGGCTTCGGGGGCACGATGACTGTTTTTCGTCCTGCCTGGTGATCTACCTGGTGGGTTGAACTTCTGTGCGTCCAGGTTGATTTGGCCCAAATGTCTCACATCCATATCTGCTGCTTTGTTCATCCGGGCGCAGGCCACTTTTCCAAAGTCTGTCGGTGGTGTATCCATTGTCTGCCACACTTCCCCAGGTGTACTCTTCTTCCTTAACGGAGCTCAGCCTGGTCAGGGTCACCTGCCATGCGGGTCAGGCGACTTTTTCAGTAACATTAGCCTGTCCGGTATTCAGGCTAGACCCTCGGTTTTAATTAGCACGCATATTATCGAGGCCATTTGTCATAGTTATAACTTCCTGCGGTCTGGCAGTTAGGTATCGTATGTACATATGCATTCGTTCTGCATACCACAGGCGGTAACGCTGTGCGGCTCAACCCACCAGGCAGTCCTTTGCATTGCGCTCCCCTGTTCTTCTAGTCCTCTCAGCAAACATAATTTATTATTCACCATTTTGTTCTGCTTCACAGTCGTAATTTCCTTGGCTGGTCTCTCCTTATCACCACATAGCTTTCCACCAGACTCTCCTCTTATGGCACCACTGTCCCTGCTGGTTCCACCGTCGCTTTGCTCCCTCTGCCGGGCACTTGCTTTACTGCACTGCTCCCTCGGCTGGAGAATCTTTTACTGCACGGCTACCTTCACCGGATAGTCGGATATGCTTACTCTTCGGGTTTAGTCTTTACTACACTGTCCCTCTTCTGGACAGGCTTCTTTACAACACTGCTTCTTCTGGCGGACTTTGGGTACCGCATGGATTCTTTCCGTTTGCTCCTCATTTCTGCATTGCTTCCTTTGCTGGTCACTCCTTGTTACCATTCCATTCTCTCTGCGGACAATTTAGTGCTTGGCAGGGTTTATGGTAGGTCATTTGCTATGCTCGGCTGACAGGAAGCCGATTCCAGAAACATACTGATAGACTTAATTGTGGTACATACAGGATGGGCAGCAGCGCCACTGGCGCCACATACAACGTATCGTTATTGTCATTGGAGCGTGGGCCACCCCCGGGTGTCATAGCTCTTGTTCATTTTGTTAGGCCCTTGTTCTCTAACTCAACGTCCTTAGCCTATTACATTCCAATCATCCACATTCAATTATTTATGTCAGGCTTCTGTTTTAAACCTATTGTCTGTACTTGTTGCATTCTTCATCCTACGTTTTCAATCACCATAGTTGGTTGCCCGCTTATGTTTTTCTTCACGTTCAATAATCAATGTGGCCAGCTCACAAACTCCTGCCTGGTTGACAGATCACCTGTCTGGCTATGCTCCCAGCCCCCCATTTGTTTCATTGATTAGAAACCTAATGCGATCCAAACATCATTATATAATTTTTCCTACATAGCTGTGCCAACTATTATTCCTCCCAAAAAAGGAGTACACAGGAGATACGCTAACAAGCCGACGGTGATAAGGATACAGGTACCTTCTGTTCACCTTTCCATCACAAACCTTGTACAGTTAGAGATTTATACAACTTAGGGACTTTAACCCAAACTGTTGACGTATTACAATGCATATTTAGTCATGCATCCCTGCTTTCGAATGCACGTATACGTACTTTTAATAGATAAAATCACACCCATAAAAAGGGCATTTTTACTTTTACTTATAGTTATAATTATTTCTATTTATTCATGTCTCTATGTATGAATCCATTCATTTTATATCAATTGTTCTATCATTTTATCTATTCTTTCCATCATTATGAATGTGTACATTTTATCAACCATGTTTTTTAGACTTGATAAAGGGGTCTTGAGTACCCCGAAACGTGTCATCGATCCAATAAAAAGACTTTGTATCCGAACTCGGGTTGTGACTTGCGCCTCTTGTCCATCTGCTCACCGCACAAACTCAGTGCAGTCGAGTTCCTCTTTGTATTCTCCACTGTGTGATGGGGCCACTATTGTCCTTGTAGACATCACCATTTATTTTACCCTTCTTTTGATCTTTCATAAGAACGGAAAAATGAAAAACACAATGGATCCTGTCTTTGGAGCATCTATAAGGCCTCTATCTCAGTCAGTATTTTGAAAAAGAATTTGCTCAAGCAGGTGTTTTTCTAAAACTGAGAGGACATGCAAATATTCTCATCACATGTTATCTCTGTTTTGGACTCACTACTGTTTTTGCCTTACCAATACGGATCAAATACTGATGCAAAAAATGGACCAAATACTGACAGTGTAGTAGAGGCCATTAATGGCCTGCATGCAGGATTTTTACTATCCGAATAAAACCGGTTTCCGAGGCAAATAGCCAAAACTCATGCAAATTGCAGATGAGGCGTCTGTCACAGGGATAGTATTTTGCATCAGGATTTGCTCATGATTGGGAAGCCAAACCCAGGAGTCGATACAAAACACAGAAGACATGCAAATATTCCAATAATGTCTCATCTCTGTTTTTGGATCCACTCCTGTTTTTTTTTTTTTTTTTGGCCTTAGCAACACTGACCAAAGGCTAACCGTATAAAGGCAGATGCTCAAAAGACAAGATCCCTTTTTTAGGGGTTGTTCTTGTAACGGATCAGATGAAGGGAAAAATAAACAGTGATGTGAACACAAACTTACTGCTGACACCCTCTCCACTCTGTAATGGGCCCTCTACTTGTATCAGTGTGTAACAGAACTGATTCTATAGCAATCTATGTGGAATCAGCAGACGGTGTAAAAGTAGAGCACTTATTTTCTCTATAGTAAAATCTTGGGCTTGCATGGTTAAATCCTTTATACCTGACGATGACTTTAACACTTTAGTTATTTGATCGGTTTTTGACCCGTAACTGACCAAATAAGTGAAGTGTGAACTGATTCTAAGAGTGACTGTCAAATGCCTGTCATACTAATGCACAGTAAGTGATTCACAACAACACCGGACTAGCTATGCCCGTTTCTGTGATGCACACCAAGATACACAATCCCTGCAGCCCGGAAATAGCTGATTTCTATCCATTGTGGCAGTGGAGCTGCCAGAAGGCCATAGGAAGGCCATTCAAGTGGCGTATCTCACCCAGAGAAAGCTGGGTGAGAACAAGAAAGGTTGGGAAAATAGTTTTTCCCACTGTCTGCAGCAGTCAGGCTGGTAATGGGGATAATTATCAGCCAGCTGAGGAGCTTGGATTAATGTGGGTTGAGCTTCTCAATCAGGGCTCCCAGTCTGGGAAAGGAGCAGGCTGTGTCCAGGCCTGTGGGAGCCGGGACCCTCTAACCCTGTGTGTAGGGTAAGCACTGGTGATGTGTCTTGGGGAGCTGGGTGGTAGACCCAGGTCCTGATAGAGAGGGAAAGACTGTTTAGTCAGTGGCCAGACGGCCGAGGATTTATTTTTATGATTTTGTTGTACTGCTGTTGTGACAATAAAGCTGGTTGTGGCCAGTTTGCACCCGAATCTACAGTGGTGGAGTGGCTTTTTGATGTGTGCCAACCGTCTAAGGCGTTAAGACAGCGATCTGGAAGAGCTAAATGACCCCGTGTTGTTACACCATGTATAACTGATTAAGTCTTAATGGCACAGCAGGTGATCTAGATAAATGCACCTATATATCAGGCAGCCTGTTCACAATGAAGTAAGTCTATGTATAACACAACAGATTAAGGGGGTCATTTAATAAAATGACGGTCTTAATACCCCTTTAGCCAGTGGTGAATGTGTCAAATTTATGTAGAGGTGCCGGCCTCTACATAATTCAGTGTATCCACAGCCTGTCTAAATGTATGACAGCTTCTTAGCTGGCGTAGATTTAGACCGATTTCTACGCCTTAAACAGGCAAGAAAATGATAAAATGAGACTGGCTTGCCAACCCACCCCCTTCCCCGCCCACACCACACACCCATTTTTAGACCTGGCGCGAGCAGGGAAAAGTCAGACTGTTAATAAATGACCCACTAAATCTTAATTGGGGCAGCAGGTGAACTAGATAAACCTGCCTATATATAGACCGCCTGTTGACAATGAGTCAGAAAGTCTAAGTATAACAGAACAGATTAAGTCTTAATGGCTTTCTGTAAATGTCATTTTTCTGGATGTTAGAAGGTTTATAATTTTAGAAGCAAGAAAAGTTCCCAAATTGATTTTTTTGAGGATAAATTTATTTCTGAAGTGACTTTGGGTAGCTTATATAATAGAAACCACTTATTATTTACCCCTTTTTAGAAACATCTCTCAAATTATGCCAAACTAATTTTAGAAAGGTTTTTAAATCGTTAGGTGTTACACAGAAATTAAAGTAAAATGGATGTGAAATTTTTGCAGATTTTCAATTTGTTCCTATAACACAGTAATGGTTAAATGGGTTGGCCCATGAAAAATATTCTACAGTTTTCAAACCAACACCTGGATCTTAGTACTTTTATCATTGCATGTAATTAAAAATTTAGCATAGTCACTGAGTTACTTAATAAAATGTATCTGTATTGCACCACCTGCAGTTAGTTTTTTTTTTCTTATTTCTTTGTCCTGCTTAACTGAGATGGCCGCATATGCTCAGTTTCAGACTTCAACTGCAACCTGAGCTGTGATAGGGAGAGCATGGGCACGCCCCCTTAGCTGCAACAGAAGAGACACTCCCCTTAAGCTGTCAGTTTGATATAAATCTAGCAGAGCAATGAATTGGGAGATCTCTGGACCCATGTGAGGTACAGGGCTGATTCTAGCTTTGTTAGAAAGAGGTCGTCAGGTACTATAGGATGTCTGATTTTCATTTTTTACATTAGTCATGGGATAACCCCTTTAACAGCAAAACAAATCTCAATGTTGACTACCCTGAGTCTGCTGTTTACACTCCAATGGCAGGGTTCAGAAGGGAAGATGCAGTATATGGCTTTTGGAGGACAGAGTTGGCAGGAATGGTTTTTGGGCACTATGCAGCATTAGATGAGGCCCTAACAGAGTCGGGCACTATGTCACCTCTACAGTGGAAACCCCCAAAAAAGTATTTCATATAATTTAGAAACTTTTGGCTGTGAAAATGAAAATTTTAATTTTATCCAATAAAATGTTGCTTTAGTCCAGATTTTTCATTTTCAGGGGTGAAAGGGAAAAAAACATTCCAAAATTTAATTCTAAATGTATTTTTACTGAATATGACAATGCCCCATATGTGGTCATTAGAGATAAGCGAATCGAGGAAGACGAAGTGGAATTCGATCTGAATTTCAGGAAAAATTTGATTTGCAACTAATGCAACTAAATTTTTTCGCGCTTTGTGGTAACTAATCGCAATTAAATGGTGGCCACACGTGTGAGGACTGAGGACATGGGGCAAGGAACTCTGGGAAGGTGGGATCACTCAGATTGACATGCATGCATGCAGCCAATCAGCAGCCAGCCCTGTGATGTCACAGCCCTATAAATATGGCGGCCATCTCAGAATCAGACAGACATTTTCCAGAGTTCTCAGTGCAGGGGACAGACTTGAGAAGGCGCTAGGGACAGCTACTGGAAAAACCTCCTTTTGAAAAAAAACTGAAAAAATGATTTAAAAGTGCAGGGAAAGGAAAGGGAGGAATCATTTCACATCATCTTAGTGCAGGGAGAGACGTCAGAATGTGCTAGGGACAGTGCTAAAAAAGCGATTTACAAGTGCAGGAAAAGATTACAGTATTTGGGGATCCAAATAGCCATTATACAGCTCTGTCATTCCAGCAAATTGTTCTTGAGGTGCAAGTGCTATGTTGAAAAGCCTTTAGTGGCTTATATCTGTGAAAAAAGAAAAATATATCCGAAGAGAGCTGTCTGTCATTCCTATCATCTGCCCGTCAAGATGCTCCTGCTCCTCCTACTCCTCGTCAGTCATTTCATCAGCAATCGATCACCGAAGTGACTGCCAAGAGACAGCAGTTATTGAGCCTGTCGGTGTCTGCCAAAGTGCACGGCAGCGCCGAATAGCTACGGTCAGGGAAAGTACATGTCCTTTATGGCCCACTGGGTTAATGTGGTTCCTGCAGAGCCACACCAGCAACTTGGCCAGGTCACGCCGCTTCCACTTTCACATTCTCACGCCGTTGGTCCTGTGACAATGTCCGCTTCTGCTTCATCATCCTCCACCATGTCCTCAGCCTCCTCTGCAGGGACAAGTCACAGTGTCCCTCGAGCATACCACATGTGCAGGACACGGCGGTTTCATGCTGTTTTGCACCTCGTTTCCCTGGGCGAACAGAGTCACACAGGGGAGGAACTGGTCCATGTGATTCATCAAGAAATCCCCAACATGGGCTGATATGCGACGTTTCCACCCGTTGGAATTCCACCCTTCATATGTTGGACCGACCATACGAGGAGAGAAAGGCCATCGATTTCTTGATGATGCAAGTGGATCTGTGTAGCTTTGATGTCAGCCAGTGGCAGCTTATGTGTGACACCTGCCACTTGCTTAGGCCCTTTGAGGGCGCCACGTTATTTGTCAGTCGCCAGGACTATGGGATGAACAACGTCATTCCACTGCTTCATGTCCTGGAACAGATGGTGGTAACAATGGCTGGTCAGGGGACAGGATACGTGGCACCTACATCTCATGGCCAAATGAGCCTTGTGGGGGCTGACCTAGAAGAGAAGGAGGAGGGGAGGAGGACATTGGAGCACAAGAAATGTGTAGCCAAATGGGTGGTTTGTCTAATCAGCTGACAGGAGAGGAGGAGCAGCCAGAGGAGCTACAGGGCGATAAGGAAGATGAGACAGAGCACCCAGACACACCGTGGCAGTATGCAGTGGAGATGGAGTCAGGGACTCCCGAGTCACTTGCACAAATGGCCCGCTGCATGCTTACTTGCTTGTGTAGTGACAGCTGAATTATCACCATTCGGCAGAGGGATGACTTCTGGCTCTCCACCTTGTTGGACCCTCACTACCAGTCCAGAATGTGTGACTTTTTTACACCCACTGAGAGGAAGGACAAACTGAACTACTACAGAGACATCCTATGTAGTCAGTTGGCCACTGCCTATCTCCACCATCGTCCATCCTCTCGCAGGTCTGACTTGGGGGGCCCTCTGCACTCACGTTCCACTGCCATGGCTGCTGGGGAGGGATGGCAGGAGCAGTACCAGCTCAATCAGCAGCAGCCTGCATCTCAAGTCGCTGATGAGTAGCTTTCTTCACCCGCATAGTGAAGAAACTACTCACCAGCAGCAGTTAGAGGCAGGACCTGGTATTGCCACCCACCGCCCCACTCTGTGACCGGGTAATTTTGTGGTATCCTGATGCTGCTGCCATCTCCACACTATGTAATCTTTCCACTCTGTGGTATCCTGCTACTGCTGCTGCTGCCATCTCCACACTATGTCCCCTTGCCTCTCTGTGGTATCCTGATGCTGCTGCTATCTCCACACTATGTCACCTTGCCACTCTGTGGATTCCTGATGCTGCTGCCGCCATCTCAACACTTTATCAAAAGGTGGGGGGTTCAGTCAGCACAACCCTATATGCAGGTGCACATTGCTATGGCGCAAAACACATACAAACGTAAAAACAAAAATGCAATGGCACTCTGCAACCAGCACTCTGCCCTGCCTCCATGCTGGATGTTGAATGAGGCATTAGTGGTCCCTAATAGAGTTGAGCGAACTTCTATTTTTAGTTCGGCGTCCAAAGTTCGGGTTCGGGTTATCGTATCATCCTGTTATGGATTCCGCTACTGCGGACCATAACGGCATTTGGAATCCATAAGGGGCTGCTTCAATGAACCCGAACCTTGGACAACCCTAAGGACCTGGGGTGACGTCACCGTCATGTGATCAGTGCAGGGGGAGTGGCTCAGCACTGGATTGGATAAGAGGTGATCCAGTACTGATCCACGTCCCCTGCACTGATCACGTAACCCCCGGTCCTTAGGGTTGTCCAAGGTTCGGGTTCAATGAAGCAGCCCCTTATGGATTCCAAATGCCGTTATGGTCCGTGGTAGCGGAATCCATAACGGGATGCTACAATAACCCGAACCCGAACTTTGGACGCCGAACTAAAAATAGAAGTTCGCTAAACTCTAGTCCCTAACACTAGTTCCTACCTGTTATGGGCCATGACAGCCACGCAAAATCCAGGGAGCGCAGGTGTAGCATGCATGCCAGGTACACTCTGGTGCCATAACAGCTTCAATCAGATTCAGGGATGTGAGTACCAACATGCATGCTGAGCCCACTATATACTTCTCCTGGAGCCAAATGGCTACTGGTAGGCGCTATAAAAGCAGACTCCATTTTATACTGACAGATATAGATATATACTGGCAGAGTGCTGGTTGCAGAGTGCCATTGCATTTTTGTTTTTACGTTTGCATGTGTATTTCGCCATAGCAATGTGCACCTGCATATAGGGTTGTGCTGACTGAAGTCCCCACCTTTTTTTCTTTGTAGTATATATTGGAGGCGTGGCGATCTCCATGCAGTCATGCACAGTTGACTAGTTAGTCTGCCCTGGAGGCTGGTTTTAAAGTCAGTATAAAACTGAGTCTGCTTTTATAGCGCCTACCAGTAGCCATTTGGCTCCAGGAAAAGTATATAGTGGGCTCAGCATGCATGTTGGTACTTGCATCCCTGGATCTGATTGAAGCTGTTATGGCACCAGACAGGGTTATAAGCAGAGTGTACCTGGCATGCATGCTGCACCTGCGCTCCCTGGATTTTGCGTGGCTGTCATGGCCCATAACAGGTAGGAACTAGTGTTAGGGACCACTCATAGAGGCGACCTTGACATGGTGAGTGGCTTATTATGCTTTGGCCAAAATGTACACTAATGCCTCATTCAACATCCAGCACGGAGGCAGGGCAGAGTGCTGGTTGCAGGTATCCTGATGCTGCTGCTGCTGCTGCCATCTCCACATTATGTAACCTCGCCACTCTGTGATATCCTCATGCTTCTGCTACCTCCACATTTAATCATTGTGCCACTCTGTGGCCTCCTCCTGATGCTGCTGCCACCACCTCCAGACTCGGTCATTGTGCCACTCTATTGTCTCCTCATGCTGCTGCCGCCTCCAGACTCTGTCATTGTGTTGTTCTTTGGTCTCCTTATACTGATGCCACCTGCAGACTCGGTCATTGTGTCACTTAGTGGCCTCTTCATACTGCCCCTACCTCCAGACTCAGTCATTGTGCTGTTCTGTGGACTTCTCATGCTGCTGCCACCTCCACAGTTGGTCATTGTGCAAGTCTGTGGCCTCCTCCTGATGCTGCTGTTGCCACCTCCTGACTCAGTCATTGTGCAGCTCTGTGGTCTGCTCATGCTGCTGCCACCTCAACACTTTGTTATTGTGCCATTCTGTGGCTTCCTCATGCTACTGCCAACTCCAGACTCGGTCATTGTGCCGCTCTGTGGTCACCTCATGCTGCTTCCACCTCTAGACTCGGTCATTGTGCCACTCGGTGGCCTCCTCATACTGCCTCCACCCCCAGACTCTGTCATTGTGCCACTCTGTGGTCTCCTCATGCTAATTCCATCTCACCACTATGTCATAGGTCCACTCTGTGGACTTCTCATGCTTTTCCCACCCTCCCCACTTCATGACTGGGCCACTATTTTAGCTTTCGGCCTGGCTGACATCATCATTTATTTGACACTTCTTCTGATCTGTTAGAAGGAAGGAAAAATGAGATGCACAACGGATCCTGTCTGTGTAGCAGCTTTAAGGCCTGTATGGTCCCATCAGAATTGGCTTAAAATTTGGTAGCCAAAAGCTGGAGTGGGTAGAAAACACAGAAGACATGCAAATATTCCATTCACATGTCATCTCTGTTTTAGATCCACTCCTGTTTTTTTTGCCTTTAGCAATACTGATGGATTATTGCGCAAATGCTGACCGAGTGAAGGCATTTAGTCCAAGGACAGGATCTGTTTGTTGTGGGTTATTGTTCTGATGGATCAGAGAATGGGGAAAATTGATCAGTGACGTCAACACAAACTTACTGCTGACTCCCTCTCCACTGGGGGGGGGGGGGGCTCTACTTGTATAAGCATTTAATAGAACAGGCTCTGTAGACATCTATGTGGAATCAGCAGACGAGGGTGTAAAAGGAGTGCGCTTCTTCTTGACGCTAATATCTACCTGTAAGGCTGAGTTAATACTTGAGTCGATTTGGTCAGTTTTGGCCCATGACTGCCCAAATAAGTGAAGTATTCAGTGATTCTAAGAGTGAATCCTGTCATGTGCTTGTCATACTGACTCACAGTATTGTTTCACTACCAGAGCAGACAACCCTATGCCCGTTACTGCAAGGAAAAGTGTTCTACACCCCTATAAAGGCTCTCTGTAGCC
Source organism: Bufotes viridis (assembly GCA_033119425.1). Classification (NCBI taxonomy): domain Eukaryota; kingdom Metazoa; phylum Chordata; class Amphibia; order Anura; family Bufonidae; genus Bufotes; species Bufotes viridis. The sequence goes on from CM065589.1 coordinate 358,841,726, forward strand.
TGGAAATGGACGTTTTTAACGCGATTCGCCGCAAATAAATTCGGATCAAATCAAATTGTCCCGAAAAATTTGCTGAATCGGCCGAATCAAATTTTTGAAAAAGTCGCTCATCACTAGTGGTCTTAAACTGCTGTATGGGTACACAGCAGGGCTCAGGAGGTAAGGAGTACCAGTTGGCTTTTGGACGGCAGATTTTTCTGGAATGATTTGGGGGCGCTATGTCACCTACAGTGGAAACCCTCAAAAAGTAACCCCATTTTGGAAATGACACTCAACAAATTCATCAAGGTGCATAATGAGCACTTTGCCTCACAGGCATTTCATAGAATTTAGAAACTGTTACCTGTGAAAATTGACATTTTTTCCAATAAATTGTTGTTTTAGCCCAGATTTTTCATTTTCAGAAGGGGTGATGGAGAAAATAGACCCCAACATTTGTTGCACATATGTTATTGAAGATAGCAACAACCCATATGTGGTCATATGTGGTCTTAAACTGAGTATAATGATTGGCTTGACCATCAAGTGTTTCATAGAATCATTTAACATTGAGACATGAAAAATAAAAGACATTGTATTTCAACTATATGTAGTTTTACCCTCAAATGTTTTATTTTTCACAAATGGTAATAGGAGAAAAACTACACCAAATTTTGCTACATAGTTTTCCCGAGTACAACAATGACCCCTGTGTAATTCTAAACTACTGTTTGGGCACACTGCAGCGTTTAGAAGAGAGAGAGCACCATGTGCATGAGGTCTAGTTTGGTGATTTATACAGAACTGGCCAGAAATGCACCTAACCTATCTGCTGAATGAGGCGAAAATTTTAATTGTTTCCCCTCCTGTGCCAATTTTTTAACTTTCATAGCATACTTTCTCTCCTTCCTGCAGGAGACAAGCTGGGGAGAAACTGCGTTAAGAAACCTGGAGAAGATGATCTCCTGTTTTTTCCTGGTGCTGCAGCTGTTTTTCATTGCTTGCTGACAGCCTTGACTGCTTGTAGACACAGGCAATGAATTCTAACCTATCACCTGACAGGAAGGCCATGTGGAGTCACAGGTAGAGTTGAGCGAATCCGAACTGTATAGTTTGGGTACGTACCGAATTTTGGGGTGTTCGGAACACAGACCCGAACATTTTCAAAAAAGTTCAGGTTCGGGTCCATTGTTGGGCAATTTCTTCCCGCTTTCTGAAGGGCTGCACGGCAGCCAATCAGCTAGTGTTTTACTTTTTCCCCTAAGAAGCCATCACAGCCATGCCTACTAATGGCATGGCTGTGATTGGCCAAGTGCAGCATGTGACCCGGCCTCTATTTAAGCTGGAGTCACGTAGCGCCGCCCGTCACTCTGGTCTGATTAGTGTAGGGATAGGATGCAGCTGCTGTGAGGGCAAGATTAGGCAGCGAAGACTCAGCAAAACCACTTAATGGAGTGATCGATCTACAGCTGTGAATCATTCAATTTCTGTTAGTTCATTGCTCACTGGTTTTTAGGCTGCCCAAAGCGTTTTTCTGTCACTTTTTTCTGGGGTGATCGGCGGCCATTTTGTGATCTTTTGGTGCACCAGCACATGTTTTGAGCTGCCACCAAGTTCAACATACATTTCTGGGTTCAATAGTAGGCTTTATTTATAAATATCCTACATAGGGGGTTGTGCTTATTGTCACACCTTGAAACACAGTATAGAAATAGCTATATTTTATTGAGGGGTGAAATTAAATTGCCAAAATACAAATCCACTAAATCTGGTGTTCCAGCTGTGGCTGGCTAAGTTTAATACTGTCCGTCAAAGGATGGATTTTTTTCTGGGGTGAAATTCAATGGCCAAAATACCAATCCCCTACATTAGTGGTTTTAGATGTTGCTGGCCAAGTGCAATACTGTGCGTAAAAGGATAGATTTTATTTCTGGGGTGAAAAGCAATTGCCAAAATACCAATCCCCTAAATCTGGGGTTCCAGCTGTGGCTGGCTAAGTTTAATACTGTCCTTCAAAGGATAGATTTTTTTCTGTGGTTAAATAAAATCCCTGAAATAGAAATCCTAAACATCTATGCTTTCCGCTGTTCCTCCCCAAGTGTAATTCTGTCCGCAATAGGGTATATAACATTCAGCGTGTCAGTGTATAAATACAAGGCCTGAAAAATAAATCCTGTATATTTGCACACGCTACTGTGCATCTCCAAGTGTATTTCTGTCCTTAAAAGGGTATATTACACTAAGTGTCTAAATACAAGGCTTGAAAGCGTAATCCTCTATATTGCATGGTACCCGACTGTCTAAGGAGGGTGAGGAGGGACTGATGGTCCTCCTCCCCCCCCCCTCCTAGGCTTTGATTGGGGAGCCCCCCCCTCCTTTTTTGTTATTCCCTCCGGTTTTGGACCGCTGGGGAGGTGAAGGGGTTAAGAAATGGTGGAGAGGCAGGGCTGGTAGAGATGGGGTTAAGGAATGGGATGGTGGAGCTAAGGAGAAGGAAGGGGAGGGAGCTTGGGATGGGATATATACCCCCCCCCCCACACCCCTGCTCCTGGCTCTTCCTCTCCACGGTAAAGGAAAAGTGGTTCCGCCCTCCCTCCCTTAAGGTTTCGCTCTTTTGATTATGTGAAATGGTCATCCTCTTTTTCTTTGTTTGAGGTTCCTGGTTATCGTTTGCGGTTCCACAGAAGTCACAGCTGGCGGCAAGTTAGAGAAAAGAAGCATGGTGGCAACGGTTTTGGCGCACGTGCCCTATGGGAGTCCAGGGGTTGGCACACGGCAACGAAGGGATGGTTGGGGGAGGAGTTAATTTGCCGTTTGTAATGTTAAGCTGTGGCCGATCATCACCCAGTAAATTAAGTTAAAGATACCTAGCAGCGTATGTGTCTTTGGTAGTGTTGAGCGAACAGTTCGAAAATCGTTCGGGTCCGTACCGAATTTTGGGGTGTCCGTGACACGGACCCGAACCCGGACATTTTCAAAAAAGTTCGGGTTCGGGTCCGGTGTTCGTCGATTACTTCCCGCTTTCTGAAGGGCTGCACAGCAGCGAATCAGCTAGCGTTTTACTGCTTGCCCTAAGAGCCCATCACAGCCATGCCTACTAATGGCATGGCTGTGATTGGCCAAGTGCAGCATGTGACCCAGCCTCTATTTAAGCTGGAGTCACGTAGCGCCGCACGTCACACTGCTCTGACTAGTGTAGGGAGAGGATGCAGCTTCTGTGAGGGCGAGATAGGCAGGGATAAAGAAGTGATTGAATGATCTACCTTTCTACACCTGTGCATCAGAACAACTCAGCTGAGCTGTTCACTGAAAGTCACTATTTTGTTGAGACTGGCAAGAGCGATTTTTACTGGCACATGTAACTTGGCTGACCGGCGGTGGCCATTTTGGGACTTGTGGTGCGCCAGCACAAGCTGCCACAGAGTCTAAACCAAAGCTCCAAAGAAGTGAAAAATCTACACCTGTGAATCAGAACAACAGCGATTCAGCTGCTTAGTCAAAGTCATTTTCTTTTCTAGCTGGGCAGACCGTTTTCTGGCACATGTTACTGGGCTGATAGGCGGCGGCCATTTTGGGACTTGTGGTGCTACAGCAAAAGCTGCCACAACGGTCATTAATCTCATGTAATAGTCAATTTTTTCATAGATATACTACATCAGGGGTTTGGCTGTGCTTGTGTCACCCATACTAACTGCAAAGATATTTAATATATCAGTGGGGAAACTGAAAGTAACCCACTTGGATAGCAAATCCCATGAATGTGCTGTTCCAGCTAGGCTAGCCAGTGCCACCACAGCCAAGTCCAATACTGTCAGCCAGAAATATATATTTTTTTTTTATGTGCCAGAAATATAAATTAGAAAAAGCTTTCACCGTAATAATAAAATTATTCTGGTGTTAGACCAGAAGAAGCACTCCTGTTGTAATTAATACTGTAAAAAGGCTTAGGCAATATTTCTCCCAGTGTGGGAAATTTATCTAGCAAAACTAGCATTTTAAAAATTCCGGTGTTCTGAAATACCAGCAGTCCTCTTGTAATTAATACCGCAAAAAGGCATTATATCGTCCAGTGTTGTAATTTTGAAAAAAAGCCACCACCACCGCCACCTAGCGTCTCCACTATTTCACAAAGCAGCGTTCAGCTCTCCATCTCTCAAACCTTTGAGAGGAAGGGCAAATTCCCACCTAGTCACCCTCGAGCCCTTGGCCTGAATGCCAGCATTTCTAGACTACTGGCCTTTGAAATGCTGTCATTCCGGCTGGTGGACACAGACAGCTTCAAACAGCTGATGGCCATGGCTGTCCCCCAGTATGTGGTTCCAAGCCGCCACTACTTCTCCAAAACAGCCGTGCCTTCCCTGCACATGCAAGTGTCCGATAAAATCAAGTGTGCGCTGCGCAACGCCATTTGTGGCAAGGTCCACCTAACCACAGATACGTGGACCAGTAAGCACGGCCAGGGACGCTATATCTCCCTAACTGCACACTGGGTAAATGTAGTGGCGGCTGGGCCCCAGGCACAGAGTTCCTTGGCGCACGTCCTTTCGCCGCCAAGGATCACAGGGCATCATTCTTTGCCTCCTGTAGCCTCCTCCTCCTACTCGGCTTCCTCCTCCTCTGCTTCCACCAGCTCATCCAGTCAGCCACACACCTTCACCACCAACTTCAGCACAGCCCGGGTAAACGTCAGCAGGCCATTCTGAAACTCATATGTTTGGGGGACAGGCCCCACACCGCGCAGGAGTTGTGGCGGGGTATTGAACAGACCGACCAGTGGTTGCTGCCGGTGGGCCTCAAGCCCGGCCTGGTGGTGTGCGATAATGGGCGAAATCTCGTCGCAGCTCTGGGACTAGCCGGTTTGACGCACATTCCTTGCCTGGCGCATGTGCTGAATTTGGTGGTGCAAAAGTTCATTCACAACTACCCAGACATGTCAGAGCTACTGCATAAAGTGCGGGCCGTCTGTGCGCGCTTCCGGCGTTCACATCCTGCCGCTGCTCGCCTGTCAGCGCTACAGCGGAACTTCGGCCTTCCCGCTCACCGCCTAATAAGCGACGTGCCCACCCGGTGGAACTCCACCTTGCACATGCTGGAGAGGCTGTGTGAGCAGCAGCAGGCCATAGTGGAGTTTCAGCTGCAGCACGCACGGGTCAGTCGCACTGCGGAACAGCACCACTTCACCACCAATGATTGGGCCTCCATGCGAGACCTGTGTGCCCTGTTGCGCTGTTTAGAGTACGCCACCAACATGGCCAGTGGCGATGCCACTGTTATCAGCATGACGATACCAATTCTATGTCTCCTAGCGAAAACGCTTAGGGCGATGATGGAAGAGGAGGTGGGCCAGGGCCAGGAGGAGGAGGATGACAGGTCGTTTTTAGCACTTTCAGGCCAGTCTGTTAGAAGTGGCTCAGAGGGAGGTTTTTTGCAACAGCAGAGGGCAGGTACAAATGTGGCCAGCCAGGGACCACTACTGGAGGACGAGGAGGAGGTGGAGGAGGAGGAGGAGGATGAGGATGAAGCAGGTTCACAGCGTGGTGGCACCCAGCACAGCGCAGGCACATCCCTGGTGCGTGGCTGGGGGGATACAGAGGATGATGACGATACGCCTCCCACAGAGGACAGCTTGTCCTTACCTCTGGGGAGCCTGGCACACATGAGCGATTACATGCTGCAGTGCCTGCGCAATGACAGCAGAGTTGCCCACATTTTAACGTGTGCTGACTACTGGGTGGCCACCCTGCTGGATCCACGGTACAAAGACAATGTGCCCACTTTACTTCCTGCACTGGAGCGTGATAGGAAGATGCGCGAGTACAAGCGCACACTGGTAGACGCGCTCCTGAGAGCATTCCCAACTGTCACAGGGGAACAGGTGGAAGGCCAAGGCCAAGGCAGAGGAGGAGCTAGAGGTCGCCCACGCAGCAGTGTCACGGCCAGCTCCTCTGAGGGCAGGGTTAGCATGGCAGAAATGTGGAAAAGTTTTGTCTCCACGCCACGGCTAACTGCCCCACCACCTGATACGGAACGTGTTAGCAGGAGGCAACATTTCACTAACATGGTTGAACAGTACGTCTGCACACAACTCCACGTACTGACGGATGGTTTGGCCCCATTTAACTTCTGGGTTTCCAAATTGTCCACGTGGCCAAAATTAGCATGTTATGCCTTGGAGGTGCTGGCCTGCCCGGCGGCCAGCGTTTTATCTGAACGTGTATTCAGCACGGCAGGGGGCGTCATTACTGACAAACGCAGCCGCCTGTCCACAGCCAACGTGGACAAGCTGACGTTTATAAAAATGAACCAGGCATGAATCCCACAAGACCTGACCCTCCCTTGTGCAGAGTAGTCCTTAATAACTGCCTTAAACCATGTTATCTTGTACTCCTGGCCACTTCTTCATTGAAAAATAAATTTTTGAAATTAAGTAGCATCTTGGTGTGCAACCCAGAGTTGAATGAACCTTCCCTCTGTCTGGGTGCCGGGGCCAAAGTACATGAAAGTGTCCTTCTCCTGTGCTGGGTGATATGAATGTTATACTTATGCTGTCTGACATGTCTCCTTTGTGTGGGTGCAGGGGGCCAAAGTCACTGAAAGCGGCCTTCTCCTGTGCTGGCTGATATAAATGCCTGAATCTCTGCTGTGGGACCTCTCTCCTCTTTCTGGGTGCAGGGGTCAAAGAAACAAAAGGTGGCCTACTCCTGTGGTGGTTGACATGATGCCTGATTCTCTGCTGTGGGACCTCTCTCCTCCGTGTGGCTGCAGGGGTCAAAGTCTCTAAAAGTGCCCTTTTCCTGTGTTGGTTGATCTAAAACTGATGCTTGTGCTATCTGACCTGTCTCCTCTGTGTCGGTGCTAAGGCCTAACTCACTGAAAGTGGCCTTGTCATGTGCTAGGTGATAAAAATGTGATACAAGTGCCATCTGACATGGTTGAAGCTATCAAATTAACTAAAGGTGGCCGACTCCTGTAGTGGGTGATCAGTAAAACTGATGCTTGTGCTATCTGACCTGTCTCCTCTGTCTTGTTGCTAAGGCCTAACTCACTGAAAGTGGCCTTGTCATGTGCTGAGTGATATAAATGTGATACAAGTGCCATCTGACATGGTTGCCGGGGTCCCATTAAATGGTGGCCTACTCCTGTGGTGGGTGATCTAAATGCCTGATTCTCTGCTGTGAAACCTCTCTCCTCCGTCTGGGTGCAGGGGTCAAAGTCTCTCAAAGTCGCCTTCTCCTGTGCTGGGTGATGTAAAGCTGATGCTTGTGCCATCTGACATGGTTGCCGGGGTCCCATTAAATGATGGCCTACTCCTGTGGTGGGTGATCTAAATGCCTGATTCTCTGCTGTGAAAACCTCTCTCCTCCGTCTGGGTGCAGGGGTCAAAATCTCTCAAAGTGGCCTTCTCTTGTGCTGGGTGATGTAAACTGATGCTTGTGCCATCTGACATGGTTGCCGGGGTCCCATTAAATGATGGCCTACTCCTGTGGTGGGTGATCTAAATGCCTGATTCTCTGCTGTGAAAACCTCTCTCCTCCGTCTGGGTGCAGGGGTCAAAGTCTCTCAAAGTCGCCTCTCCTGTGCTGGGTGATGTGAAACTGATGCTTGTGCCATCTGACATGGTTGCCGGGGTCCCATTAAATGATGGCCTACTCCTGTGGTGGGTGATCTAAATGCCTGATTCTCTGCTGTGAAAACCTCTCTCCTCCGTCTGGGTGCAGGGGTCAAAGTCTCTAAAGTGGCCTTCTCTTGTGCTGGGTGATGTAAAACTGATGCTTGTACCAGCTGACATGGGTGCAGGGGTCAAATTAACTAAATGGTGGCCTACTCCTGTGGTGGGTGATATGATGCCTGAATATGTGCTGTGGGGCCTCTCTCCTCTTTCTGGGTGCAGGGGTCAAAGTAACTAAAAGTGGCCTTCTCCTGTGCTGGATGGTATAAATGTAATGCTTGTGCTATCTGACATGTCTCCTCTGTCTGGGTGCTAAGGCCTAAGTCACTGAAAGTGGCCTTCTCCTGTGGTGGTTGATATGATGCCAGATTCTCTGCTATGGGACCTCTCTCCTTTGTCTGGATGCTGGGGTCGAAATAATAGTAAGCGACCTTCTCCATTGGTGGGTGATTTGAAGCCTGATTCTGTGCTATGGGTCCTAACTCCAATTAATATTGGTTAATTTTATTTTATGTTAAGTCATCATTTCCCTATCTACATTTGTTTGCAGGGGATTTGCCTAAATTTTGCTGCCTTTTGCAGCCCTCTAGTCCTTTCCGGGAGTCTTTTACAGCCTTTTTAGTGCCCAAAAGTTCGGGTCCCCATTGACTTTTATAGGGTTCGGGTTCGGGATGAAGTTCGGGTTGAGTTCGGATCACGAACCCGGACATTTTCCGGAAGTTCGGCCGAACCTCTCGAACCCGAACATCCAGGTGTTCGCTCATCTCTAGTCTTTGGTTAAACAGAAGTTGATTAAAGTGTTGGGGGGGGGGAGGGGGGTGTGCTAGTGGCTCTTGATTCTAACCCCTGTCCTGAATACCAGCAGTCATGCACACGCTATTGTTTGTCTCCAAGTGTAATTCTGTTTGTAAAATGATACCTTTCAGCCAGGGCCTAAATACTATGCCTAAAATAGATATTCCCCTAAATCTGTGGTTTCTGCTGTGCCTGTATTAGTGTAATACGGCACATAAATAGATAGCTATATAGTGTTAGGTGCCTGTAAAAAAAAAAAAGCCTTAATTTGAACTCTATACATTGGGACAAATAAGTTTTTCCTTATTGTGGTGAAGGGTAACAATGAGGAAAACATCTAATATGGGACGCAGACATGTTCTTGGTGGTGTTAGTGGACCCTCTGGTGCTGGGAGAGGACGTGGCCGTTCTGCCACAGCTACACGTCCTAGTGAACCAACTACCTCAGGTCCCAGTAGCCGCCAGAATCTACAGCGATATTTGGTCGGGCGTAATGCCATCCTAAGGATGGTAAGGCATGAGCAAGTACAGGTGCTGGTTGATTGGATGGCTGACAGTGGATCCAGGAGGTTCACATTATCTCTCACCCAGTCTTCTGCAGAAAGCACATAGGTGGCGCCTGAAAACCAAGCCCATCAGTCTGTAACATCACCCCCATTCATATCAGGGAACTTGTCTGAGCCTCAAGTTATGCAGCAGTCTATTAAGCTGTTTGAAAAATCTGATGGCAGGGTTTCCCAAGGGCATCCACCTAGCCCTTCCCCAGCGGTGGAAGACATAGAATGCACTGACGCACAACCACTTATGTTTCCTGATGAGGACATGGGAATACCACCTCAGCAGAGTCAGCACGTCTCTGATGATGATGAAACACAGGTGCCAACTGCTGTGTCTTTCTGTAGTGTGCAGACCGAAAAGGAGGTCATGGAGGAAGACTGTGTGGAAGAAGATGCAGGGGACGATGAGGTCCTAGATCCCACATGGAATAAAGGTCGTGCCACTGACTTTCAGAGTTCAGAGGAAGAGGCAGTTGTGAGACCGAGCCAATAGCGTAGCCAAAGAGGGAGCAGTGTGCAAAAGCAGAACAGCCGTCGCTAAGAGAGTTTGCCTGCTACTGGCCACCACCACCAGGGACCGAGCACCCCAAAGGCAGCTTCAAGGAGTTCCCTGGCATGCCACTTCTTTAAACAATGTGCTGACGACAAGACCCGAGTGGTTTGCACGCTGTGCCATCAGAGCCTGAAGCGAGGCATTAACGTTCTGAACCTTAGCACAACCTGCATGACCAGGCATCTACATGCGAGACACGGGCTGCAGTGGAGTAAGCACCTTCAAAACCAAGAAAGGGCTCAGGTTCTCCCTCTTCTGCTGCTACCTCGCCTTCTTCCTCCGCCTCTGGAGGAACGTTGGCACCTGCCGCCCAGCAAAAAGATGATGCGCCACCAACACCACCACCTCCGTCACCATGCATCCCCACCATGTCACATGGCATCGTTCAGGTTAGAAACCTTGGAGAGAAAGCGTAAATTCCCACCTAGCCACCGTCGATCCCTGGCCCTGAATGCCAGCATTTCTAAACTACTGGCCTTTTAAATGCTGTCATTTAGGCTGGTGGACACAGACAGCTTCAAACAACTGATGGCAGTGGCTGTCCCACAGTATGTTGTTCCCAGCCGCCACTGCTTCTCCAAGAGAGCCGTGCCTACCCTGCACAACCAAGTATCGGATAAAATCAAGTGTGCACTGCGCAACGCCATCTGTGGCAAAGTCCACCTAACCACAGATACGTGGACCAGTAAGCACGGCCAGGGATGCTATATCTCCCTAACTGCACACTGGGTAAATGTAGTGGCAGCTGGGCCCCAGGCGGAGAGCTGTTTGGCACACGTCCATTCTGCCGCCAAAGATCGCAGGGCATCATTCTTTGTCTCCTGTTGCCTCCTACTCAGATTCCTCCTCCTCTGCTTCCACCTGCTCATACGGTCAGCCACAGAGCTTCACCACCAACTTCAGCACAGCCAGAGGTAAATGTCAGCAGGCCGTTCTGAAACTCATGTGTTTGGGGGACAGGCCCCACACCGCGCAGGAGTTGTGGCGGTGTATAGAACAACAGACCGATGAGTGGTTGCTGCCGGTGAGCCTCAAGCCCGGCCTGGTGGTGTGCGATAATGGGCAAAATCTCGTTACAGCTCTGGGACTAGCCGGTTTGACGCACATCCCTTGACTGGCGCATGTGCTGAATTTGGTGGTGCAGAAATTCATTCACAACTATCACGACATGTCAGAGCTGCTGCATAAAGTGCGGGCAGTCTGTGCGCGCTTCCGGCGTTCTCATCTTGCTGCTGCTCACCTGTCTGCGCTGCAGCGTAACTTCGGTCTTCCCGCTCACCGCCTCATATGCAACGTGCCCACCAGGTGGAACTCCACCTTGCACATGCTGAAGAGACTGTACGAGCAGCAGCAGCCGATAGTAAAGTTTCAGCTGCACGGGTGAGTCGCATTGTGGAACAGCACCACTTCCCCACCAATAATTGGGCCTCCATGCGAGACCTGTGTGCCCTGTTGCGCTGTTTTGAGTACTCCACCAGAATGGCCAGTGGCGATGACACCGTTACCAGCGTTACAATACCGTTTCTTCTATGTCTCCTTGAGAAAACACTTAGGGCGATGATGGAAGAGGATGTGGCCCAGGAGGTGGAGGAGTAGGAAGAGGGGTCATTTCTAACACTTTCAGGCCAGTCTTTTAGAAGTGGTTCAGAGGGAGGTCTTTTGCAACAGCAGAGGCCAGGTACAAATTTGGTCAGCCAGGGCCCACTACTGGAGAACGAGGATGAGGAGTAGGTGGAGTAGGATGAGGATGAAGCATGTTCACAGCAGGGTGGTACCCTACGCAGCTCGGGCCCATCACTGGTGCATGGCTGGGGGGAAACGGAGGATGATGACGATACGCCTCCCACAGAGGACAGCTTGTCCTTACCTCTGGGTAGCCTGGCACACATGAGTGACTACATGCTGCAGTGCCTGCGCAATGACAGCAGACTACTGGGTGGCCACCCTGCTGGATCCGGTACAAAGACAACGTGCCCACCTTAATTCCCGCACTGGAGCGTGATAGGAAAACAGCGAGTACAAGCGCATGCTGGTAGACGCGCTCCTGAGAGCATTACCAACTGACACGGGGGGACAAGTGGAAGCACAAGGCGAAGGCAGAGGAGGAGCAAGAGGTCGCCAGCGCAGCTATGTCACGGCCAGCTCCTCTGAAGGCAGGGTTTGTATGTTTGAGATGTGTAAATGTTTTGCCACAGCGCCACAGCTAACTGCACCACTAGCTGATATGGAATATGTTAGCAGGAGGCAGCATTTCAACAACATGGTGGAACAGTACGTGTGCACGTAGTGACTGATGGTTCGGCCCCATTCAACTTCTGGGTCTCCAAATTGTCCACATGGCGAGAGCTAGCCTTTTATGCCTTGGAGGTGCTGGCCTGCCCTGTGGCCAGTGTTTTGTCTGAACATGTATTTAGCACGGCAGGGGGCGTCATTACAGACAAACACAGCCGCCTGTCCACAGCCAACGTGGATAAGCTGATGTTTATCCCTTTTGCAGAATAGACATTTATAACTGCCTCGCCCTCAACCATACATTCTTGTACTCCAGGGCATTGAATCCTCTTATTTTTATTGAATCCTCTTATTTTTAATTGTATCATTATTTTTAGGGGCCACACCAAATTAAATGAACCTCTACTCTGTCTGGGTGCCAGGGGCCTACATTTCAGCTAATCGCCTGCTGCTTTGGTCCATGACATTAACCTCTTTTTGCTGTCAAATGACCTGTCTTGGTGTCAGGGGCCTAAATAACTGAAAGTGGCCTGTTCCATTGGTGGGTAACATGATGCCTGTTTTGCTGCTATGGGACCGCTCTCCTCTGTCTGGTCTCTGGGGCTTAAATTACTGCACCACATAAAAGGTTAGTATATAAAATGAGGATGCTCGGACTGGGAGTAAATGTGTAAGTGGGTAAGTAACTGGCTGAGTGACAGAAAACAGAGGGTGATTATTAACGGTACATACTCAGATTGGGCAACTGTCAATAGTGGGGTACCTCAGGGGTCATTACTGGGCCCTATTCTTTTCAATATATTTATTAATGATTTGTAGAAGGCTTGCATAGTAAAATATCAATTTTTGCAGATGACACTAAACTGTGTAAAGTAATTAACACTGATGATGACAATATGCTTCTACAGAGGGATCTGGATAGGCTTGGGCAGATAAGTGGCAGATGAGGTTTAACACTGACAAATGTAAAGTTATGCACATAGGAAGGAATAATGCAAGTCACCCGTATATACTAAATGGTAAAACACTCGGTAACACTGACATGGAAAAGGATCTAGGAATTTTAAAAAAAACAGCAAACTAAGCTGCAAAAACCAGTGTCAGGCAGCTTCCACCAAGGCCAATAAGATAATGGGTTGCATCAAAAGGGGCATATACGCCCATGATGAGAACATAGTCCTACCACTTTACAAATCCCTAGTCAGACCACACATGGAGTACTGTGTACAGTTCTGGGCTCCTGTGAACAAGGCGGACATAGCAGAGCTGGAGAGGGTTCAGAGGAGGGCAACTAAAGTAATAACTGGAATGGGGCAACTACAGTAACCTGAAAGATTATCAAAATTAGGGTTATTTACTTTAGAAAAAAGACGACTGAGGGGAGATCTAATAACTATGTATAAATATATCAGGGGTCAGTACAGAGATCCCTCCCATCATCTATTTATCCCCAGGACTGTCACTGTGACGAGGGGACATCCTCTACGTCTGGAGGAAAGAAGGTTTGTACACAAACATAGAAGAGGATTCTTTACGGTAAGAGCAGTGAGACTATGGAACTCTCTGCCTGAGGAGGTGGTGATAGTGAGTACAATAAAGGAATTCAAGAGGGGCCTGGATGTATTTCTGAAGTGTAATAATATTACAGGCTATAGCTACTAGAGATGGGTCGTTGATCTATGGAGTACTTCTGATTGCCTAAATGGAGTCGGGAAGGAATTTTTTACTCCCCTTAAGTGGGGAAAGTTGGCTTCTACCTCACAGTTTTTTTTTTTTACCTTCCTCTGGATCAGCTAGCAGGTTGACAAGCTGAACTGGATGAACAGATGTCTTTTTTCGGCCTTGTGTACTATGTTACTATGTTATGTACTATGTTACTATGTTAGTGGCATGTTACATTGGTGGGTAACATGATGCCTGTTTTGCTGCTATGGGACCTTTCTCCTCTGTCTGGGTGCTGGGGTCTACATTTCAGATACTCGCCTGTTGCTTTGGTGGGTGACATTATTCTCTGTTTGATGTCGAATGACGTCTACTCTGTCTGGGTGTCAGGGGCCTACATGTAACTCTTTTTACTGTCAAATGACTTCTCCATTGTGTGGGCGTCAGGGGCCTATATGTCATTTAATCATTTGTTGTCTTGGTAGGAGATATTAAACACTTTTTACTGTCAAATGACTGCTCCATTGTGTGGGTGTCAGGGGCCTATATGTCATATAATCATTTGTTGCTTTGTTGGTTGACATTTTCCTCTTTATACTGTCAAATGACCTCTACATTGTCTGGTTGTCAGGGGCCTATATTTCGTTTAATCGCTTGCTGCATTGGTGGGAGCCATTAAACTCATTTTACTGTCAAATGACCTCTCCTCTGTTTGGGTGTCAGGGGCCTACATAAATGATAATGGCCTGTTCCATTGCAGGTTGACCTAAGGCCTGTGTTGCTGTTACGGGACCGCTCTCCTCTTTGCGGGTGCCATGGTCCGCCTGAATTAGTAAATGAGGCCTGTGGCACTGCTGGGTGAAATCAATACTGATTTGGCATGATTGTAACTCTCCTCTTTGTGGGTGACATCGGTCTGAATCTGTGAATGAGGCCTGTGGCATTGCTGGGTGAAATCACTTTTGGCATTGCTGGGTGAAATCTTTTTGTGGGTCTCGTGGGCCTGAATGTTTGATTAAGGCCCTTGGCCCTGCAGGCAGACATGATTCCTTCTTGGCTGTGATAACAACTTCAACTCCCATGTATGGTTGCCATTGGCCTGAGTCTGTGAGTGAGGCCTGTGGCACTGCAGGCAGACATGAATCCTTTTTGGCTGTGATGAGAACTTCAACTCCCATAGCATTCCCACTTGATGCCACCCCAACCTCCTATTCCACCTCCTCCTCCAAGTTGTCAATTAATATTGGTTAATTTTTATTTATTTTATTTTAAGTAATTTCCCTATCCACATTTGTTTGCAGGGGATTTACCTACATTTTGCTGCCTTTTGCAGCCCTCTAGCCCTTTCCTTGGCTATTTCAAAGCCTTTTTAGTGCCCAATAGTTCGGGTCCCCATTGACTTCAACGGGGTTCGTATCCCGAACCCGAACATTTTTATGAAGTTCGGCCAAACTTCTCGAACCCGATTATCCAGGTGTTCGCTCAACTCTAATCACAGGTTATCATTCACTGCCCCTTGCTCGGTACCAAAAGCTACTCGGTGGATGTGGACAAGAGCGATCTTAAGCTGGCTGTGCTGTGTGCAGTGGAGTTAGGTAGCTGTCAGGACGGAGCAGGTATGTGCCGCTTGCTCCTCAATAGTCTTTATAGCACAGCAGTGTGTGTTCGGCATGTCTTTAGAGTGAGGCTGTTCTTCCACCACAGTGATAGAATACTGAGTTGTCACTGTGAAATACTGTTTCACCTTGCCACCCCTTCAACTTGATGATGCCACCTAAGTCGGCCGCCTCACCTTCCCTTATTAAAGGTGGGCACCTGACACTGGCTGACAAATGCAGAGGCCCTGAGGTTAAATAAGAAAGAAACCCCAAATGATTTAACAATTCTTTTATGTGTGTGATAAAATCACATTAATGAAAGCCAGAACTGCACAGAAACAAATGTCGACATTAGGGATGAGCGAACTTCATATTTTGAAGTTCGAGTTCATGTTTGGGTTGGGGTATATGCTGAATTGTGTTACCACGGACCATAATGCAATTCCATGATGGAATGCATAACGGAATGCCTTCCATTCCATCATGCATTATATCATAGAATTGCATTATGGTCCGTGGTAACGGAATCCATAACGCAATTCAGTATATACCCCAACCCGAACACGAACCTCAAAATATGAAGTTTGCTCATCCCTAGTCAACATGTTAATGTACAGTAAAAATCATTTTCCAGTGATAAAAAAATCTCACTCACTCAGGAGAACAAGGTTCAGTGTTACATATACGCTGCTTTTCCTGTAGTTTGTCTTGTGTGTCACACATATCACCAGACACTGAAGATCCATCCGACAGTCTTCTGCAAACAACATACTGCATTTGTACCCCTGTTGAGATAATTTTGTTGAAAATAATAATTAAACTAGTACATATGATTTTTTTATATGTTTAAAAAGTTCTTTAGCATACCTCCAGCACATAGAGCAGAGCATTTAGTCCATGGTAAGAGATGCCAGCTGTACCCGGTCTGTGTATGTCTATTGATGGGAGCATTAAACCTATAGCGAATACCAAATACCTCCTCTCTTATCATAACCTGTAAGAAATATGGTTATATTCACACACAGCAGATTTATTGCCGATATCTTCAACTAAAAATACATCTTATATATTTGAATAGGGGAGGCTTCTGCAGTATGTACATGAATTTGTGCAAAACCATTCAGATGTAATTAACAGTTACAGAAATTTATGCAATAAATCTGCCAAATGTGCACAAAGAGGTAAGACTCAAACTTATGCTGCAGGCTTTACAGCTTTACATCAATAAATTATACATGTCCCACAACTGATACCTATCGCTGAAGAGAGCAAATAACTTATTTCTTACCATAAGCACTAGTGTTGCATTAATGGGTCCTAAAGCTTCAAGTAACTCTGGCTCATTTTGAGGTCTTTTATAGTGGAATATGGTCCCAGCAGCATCAAATTTCTTTGTGGTGTTTGGTGGAGGTTTGCCATTAATGAAGTATTCATCCCCATCCTCTGCTTTCAGGGCTGAATAAAACATGAGGTGTATTATGATGAGGAAGATTAAGTGGAAAATTCTTAGGGCTAATGCACACAACCGTACTTTCTTTAAGTTTCCGGTCCGTTTTTATTTGCAGTTCGTATGTGGAACTATTCACTTCAATGGGTCCGCAAAAACGGAAATGACAGTGTGCGCTCCATTTCCGTATGTCCGCAAGTCCTTTCCGGAAAAAAATAGAACTTTTCCTATTCTTGTTCTTTTTGCAGACAAGGATAGTCATTGTTACAATGGATCTGCAAAAAAATGGATGCAAAACATACATAACACACGGATGTCATCCTTTCTTTTGTGGATCTGTGTTTTGCGGACCCCAAAATACATGCGGTCGTGTTCCAAACCCCTTATAAAAATTGCCTTCAGTAACCATCAGACAGGAATTTCAAGTACATCAAGTAAGGCCTCATGCACACGACTGTATGTGTTTTGCGGTCCACAAATTGCGGATCCGCAAAAACAAACGGATGACGTTCCGTATGGCATCCATTTTTCTTGCGGATCCATTATTTTTGTGGATCCATTGTAATAATGCCTATCCTTGTCCGCAAACTAGAAAGAAATAGGACATGCTCTATTTTTTTGCGGAACGGAAATACGGAAACGGAATGCACATGGAGTACCTTCCGTACAGACACGGAAAACGGTATGGACACGGAAAGAAAATACGTTCGTGTGCATGAGTCCTAAGTTTGGTGGAACGCAGATCTTATCTCTCAATTACTAATTGAACCCTTTTCCTTTTTTTTTTTTTCATTTTTGCTTTTCACTACCAGCCCTCCCAAAGCCATAACTTTATTTTTTCATTCACATAGCTTTTTTTTATGAGGGACAAGATGCACTTTCTAATGGAACCATTTAAGGTTGCATACAATGTGGTGGAAATCCAGAAATAAATTCCAAATGGGGTGGAACCATTAAAAAGAATAAAACATTCCACCACAGTTTAATGCGGTATCTTATTACACCATTCTTATGCGGTAAAACTGAGTCAGTATGTACTATTGCAACGATACCACATATGTATAATTTTTCTTCCATTTTAATACTGTGTGAGGGCTCATTTTTTGTTGAGTGATCTGTATTTCTCATTGATAAAATGCTATGGTCTGTTACTCTTTGATCACTTTTTATTCAAATTTTTATGGAAGGTGAAGCCATTTTGGCTTTTTATTTTCATTTCGTCATTTGTCGTATTGGATAAATATTTTCAATATTTTAATAGTAGAAGAATTTTCGTACACGACGATGCCCATGATGGTAAATTTTTTTAATTATTTATGTATTTTTATTTTTTTTCACACTTTTTAATAGTTCCCATTGGGAACTATAACAAACAATCACTAGATTGCTTTTCTCATATTGTTTCTCACATAGTTTATGAGAATTACACTATGTTTCTACAGAGCTCTGCCACAGACAGGGGCTCCGTAGGAACTAATGTGCGGCAGCCTGTACCATATATGATTTTTTTTTTTTTATTATTGTTATTTTTATATGTAAAATACGGAATGGGGGATCATTTAAACTTTTAATTTAATGGTTTTTTTTAAATCCTTTTATTTAGCAACTATTAGCCCCCTTAGGGGGCTAGAACCTGAGATCTTTTGATAGATTGTCCTATTCATCCTAAAAGCCCTTGCACACGACCATATGCCCTCCGAGATATATGGTCCGTGAGCAGGCCATATGTCCCGAAGCTGCATTGATCGTGCAGACGGGAGCACACAGCATCATAGATTACAATGATGCTGTGCACGTCGGGCCACCCGCGGGCAGGGTCGGTGCAAGGATTTTTGCCATCCTAGGCAAAAGAAAAGTTTGCCGCCGCCCCCCCATGTGACATCACAATGCCCCACCCATATGATCTGCCATATTAAAGGGGTTCTGCAGTTTATTTAAACTGATGATCTATCCTCTTCATATGTTTGAATAGGGAGAAGGGTAAAAGCTACTGCCTGACTACTCTGGAAGCAGCTTATGTACTCAAAAACTAAACGATTGAGCATTTGAAATCCAACATCTTAGTAACCCCAACATCAGCCATCAAGGGAGCGTTGAAAGATCACCGTACACATTAAATGGTCAGCATAATTACAGCAGAAGCAGAATGATTGTTGTGGCGAAAACAACCTCGCCACTGGGTTTTGGAGGGGACAGATTGCCAACCTCTTGCCCCAGGATTATGGGCCCTCTCATCAGCCCATGCTAAACGTTTGAACCCCTAGTCTAATTCGTGCCATTTTGGGATATGTTAAATGTCTGAAAAGGGTGGGACATTGTATATTTGAATAGTGATGTCTGTCCCATTGTCCCCACGTGTGTATTGGCGATTTCCCTTTGTCCTGAGAGATAATTGAATGACTCCTCGGTTGTCTCCAGGACAGAAGACATTGTGTATTCTCCTGCCTGTGATGATTGTATTAACCCGTGTAGGGTAATTGTATCACAGGCAGAGGGGAGGATTTTGTGTGGGAGTGTTTTACTGTATTGTATGTGCCTCAGTCTTCCTTCTGGTCCCCTAGGGGAGTGTCCACCAGGTGGGAGACCTGCATAAATACTGGGCAGGTAACCCTCAATAAAGAGAATTCCTGTTTAACCATCAATACGGAGCCTTGTCTCGTACTTGGGGGGGAATTGCTACTTCAGAACGTTCTCTTGCCTGTTCCAGGAAAGGAGGACTTCGTATGGTTTCAGTTCCGTGGATTCGAGTGGTTGTGGGTTGCTGTGCTCTTCGCCAGGGAAATCGCCGGAACTGTATTAACCCTCACTATACCGGGTTATACCATAACAATTGTAAACGGTGTTAAGCGAATCAAAGTAAACAAAGTGGATTTCGATCAGAATTCCAAGAAAAATTTGATTAGGCATAAAGCTGAATTTCCTCACTTTTATTGGTAATGCATTAATTTTTCCTGAAGTGACATTAAAAAACATAAAAATACATAATTACTTCATCCATTTGCTCATGGAGAGGCCATCGCGGCCATCTTGATTGAAAAAAAGCGCCAAATCTCTTGAACTCTGACATGTGACATCACCACTCTGGCACTCTCAGCGTGCATATGATTTGGCAAGCAAATGGATCAGGTGAGCATGTATTTTTTTCTTTTAGACCCCTGATTTACCCCTAAAAGGCCTGAATGTGACTGTCAGATACTGCAATCAGCGTTAAACGTGGCATCTAAGGGGTTCAATGAAGGGGCGCCGTTGCAAATCATTGCGCCCATTTCATACAGTATAATGGAATGCAATTCATGACAAAGTCGTAGCAAATGAATTTCTTTGTGAACTTTGGTGAAGCAGTGTTAGCCCAGCTCTCCGTGCCTGTGCTGCTGGCCTACTCGCTAGGACGGGTGCTGGGCTCCCTCATTCCCTTCTGTCATGCACCGTGCTGACAAGCGTGTGCCGCAGGTAGCTTAACTGTTGTATCTATACCAGAGCTTACTTCCTGCTTGAATCCTGTACAGTGGTTAGGGTCCTTTGTGAGGAAGCACGTACATGCCCTCTATTTCTCCAGCCTATGGCTGGGTTGTAGGAAGTATTTAAAGGCACTTCCTGCCCCAGGAAGGTGTCTGAGCAATTTTGGTCACTAGCTTGTCTAGTTTGTGGTACTTTTCTGTGTACCAGACCCTGCTTCTTGATTCAACAGACTTTGCTTGTTTGCTGCCTGCCTATGACCTTTGATTTTGTTGCTTGATTCTTGCCTGCCCTGACTCTGGACTTCCTGACTATGTAATTCCCCTCTGTGATTTGCAACGGTATTCTCTGACCCCCTGGTCTGCTGCCACTGACTCCAGGACTGCTCTGGAGTGGTACCTGGCGTCTACCCTATGGTCCAGGACTATCATTATCATAAGAGGCTCTAGTGAAGACCAGGTAGTCACTTAGTCACATCCCTCCAGGGTATAGTCAGTCAGTGGCACAGTGGGTCCAAGCCCGCTGGCATAACAAGCAGGTGAATCAAATTTTTTTATAACTTCACTCATCTCTAATTATAAAGTACAGATACTAAACCAGAAGAATTAAAAATAGTAACATCAGGTAATTTCTCCACACTTTTTGAGCTAAAGACGACTCAGTAAGGGGAGGAGTCACATTTTTCAAAACTGACATGTGTCATTTTATGAGGTAATACTAGAGAAGAGCGTGTCAGTTCATAACATTCCAAAGTTTTGGTCTGCGACGAACCAGAAGCTGTTCAGGTTTCTTTTGGACAAATGCAGCAAAACGGCACACATTTCCATTTTACTGCACATTTTACTGCAGGAAAAAGCATTATAGAGAAAGAAGGATGCTCACATGATCTTGAGGAAGTGGGGTGGGGGGGGGGGAGCTTTCCATCATTGGCTCACAGGCTGATAGCCTGGATGAGCCAATCAGTGCTGCACCAGGCAACGTGGTGCCCTTGCAGAGGGAGCAGAACATCATTCTGCAGGGGCTGTGAATAAGGATAGATGGGTCTATTCAGTGTCTGACAAAAAATGATAATAGGGACCGTGCACAATCACTTCTATTCTAGAGTGAGGGACATAGAAGCGAAAGGCTAGAAAGAAATTGTGTAGAATAGGGAAAGTCAGAGAAAGCTGTCATCCAGGGAGTAAAAAGTGAGGAGCTAAGGTTGGGTGTGGCTGGCAGTGCATCCCCAGGTGGTCTATAACTGGTCAATGGACACCTGTAGCTGAGTTGCTTAATCGGTTGACTGCGCTGAAAGCATGGCCCGAGTTATAGGAGGATCCAGCCAATTACAAGAAGTGGCAATGGTCATCTTAGACAACCAAGAAGACAATTTGGTGATCAGCACTGACAGTTGGAGAGTCAACAAGTGGAAGATTCATGGAAAGCCTATTTGGGGAGGAGAAGAACTGTTGGAGAAGCTGTGGCACAAAGATCAAGAGATCAACAAAGCAATTGGTCATGTTGACGCACATTCACCTGTGACTTACCTAGACAGTGGGGCTAACAATTATCAGCTATCATTAGTATGACCAGTTACAGTCTCTGATGAAACAAGATGATGAAACAAATGTGACAGAAGTTTAAAGTAGAATGGTGGATCCTGCCTTGTACGCTATAGCAAGGTGGGCACATTAAACCAGTGGACATCTTGGAGAAAAAAAAAACATACCACTGGGCAAGACAACAAGGTCTATCAATTCAAGTTGAGCATGTAAAAGCTGTAGTCCAAGAGTGTGAAATATGTGCAGAGGTAAGAAAGTGGCCACTGTTGAAGAAACCAACTGGTAAATTGAAAGGCGGAATACAATAACACTGTGTTGCCCGAAACAACTATTCGCTTCTGCAGCTACCTAATCAAGAAGCTGAAGCTGGCACAGTTCTCTTTCTTGGCAAACTATATGTTGAAGATGTGGACTGTAAACTAAGCTAAGTAGCAGCAGTTTATTATCATTATTTAAGTCTTACTAGCTAGATAACATCAGTTAAGTGCTTATTGCCTACAATTCTATATTGTGTCTGTTGTAGTGTTGAGCGAACAGTTCGAGCATAGTTCGGGTTCGTACCGAATTTTGAGGTGTCCAGGACACGGACCCGAACCCGGACATTTTCAAAAAACACTGATTTGATTATACTCACAACTAAATTGAATAGAAAAAAATCACTTCAGTTGGTACCTGTTCACATTGGTTAGCTCCCCTGTAGCTAGATCGAGGAAACACCAAATCCTGTCAGTTAAGTCGTGCAACAGAATCCCTGCATTCCCTGAGATTTTTAATAGAGTACGACCTACAGGAAAGTCTCTTTATTATATTATCGGCTTCCCTCTCATATAAAGCAGGTCTGAGCAATTTCTTCTTGCCCGTACCATCTCTCCTCTGGGAATATTGTGAATCACATGTTTCTAGTGGCATGACCTGGCATGCAGGGTGGTATTCCCTGCCAGAGGTTTTCTGTAAGTACGGAAATTAATTATAGGGCTATCAGCATTACCCTAAAGGCACAAGTCCAAAAAACAAATAGATGATACATCACAATGGACTGTGAATTTGATACTCGGACAGCAAGAGTTGATATATTCTGCAAAGCGTGGCATGGCCGCCACATCGCCCGACCATACTATAAGCAGGTTGTCGATGTAGCGACCGTACCAGCGCATTCAGTGAAAAAATGGTTGGGTGTCGATGAGGAAGAAGTTTCTCTCCCACCATGCCATAAAAATATTGGCTATGGAAGGAGAGAACTTAGCCCCCATCGAAACTCCTGAAACCTGCAAAAAATATTGCCCATTAAATAGAAAAAATTGTGCTTGAGAAGGAAGTCTACTGAAATACCCACAAATTCACAGAGTTCCGCTGCATAGTCACTATATGTGAAAAGGAACCAACTGAGCGATTCCAATACCAAATGATGTGGTATACTTGTGTATAATGACACCACATCCGCAGTCACCCATGCAAATTTTGGTTCCTATTGAAATTTTGAAAGAGTAACATTGCATTGGTATCCTTGATAAAGCCTGGAATCAGAGGAATTAAAGGCTGCAATAGGGAGTTAACCCATTCACAGAGTTTCTCGCTAAAGGATCCTATTCCTGCTACAATAGGGCGGATCGGGGGTGGAAAGACATCTTTATGCACTTTGGGCAGAGCATGAAACACAGACACGACCGGATGATCATTGTAAATATAATCAATTTCTTTTTGTTTAAGAATGTCTAAATTAAAACCTTGTAATAAAATATCCCTCAGTTTAGTCTGATAAAGGGGGAGAGGATTGCCATCCAAGAGTTTATATGTGTTAACATCATTTAACATTTCCATAATTAGTTTTTTATACATAGTACTATCGAGGACGATAATCGCTCCCCCTTATCAGCCTGGCGTATTACTAGGTTGCCTCTGTGTTTCCTTCAAAGCCTTCAATTCACCTGGTGTTAAATTATTACCACCTACGTTACACCGAACCATGCTGGTGTGATCTGCGGAATTATGACATACCGTTACATCATATAGTTTAAATAAATCCCTCTCTACCCCCTCTTGAAATCTGTCCAGGGCAAAGGAGCGGGATTTACTAGGATAAAAATCCCTATTACTGACCTTAAAACTAGTGGACATCATAGTCTGCTCCTCATGTCACTGTTCAGACCTCAAGTTATACAAAGAGCACATGTGTGCCATATCTATGAAATCAAAAGTATTCACCATATTACTTGTCATAGGCACTTCAACATGTGAAATTTGTCGATCACATTTTGTAAAGCGGAACAAGACATACCATCAGCATTCACAGAAAAATGCCTTTTCAATGTTAGGTTACGTGCCAATTTATTAACGTCCAAAATGGTGCGATAAAGATCAAAATGTGAGGTAGGGGAAAAAGACATCCCTTTCTTCAAAACATTGATATGGTCGTCCATTAGAATCGTAGCAGTTAAGTTGATCATTATTTCCTCTGGTGAGAGGGAACAAATCAGTGCCATAGTTCGCAAACATCCTTTTGCATTGGGTCAGAATAGAGACTGGTTGTAGTGAAAGGAGATATGAAATGTGTAGCACGTAAAGCACCTACATTGGGTAACATTCTTAGTCCCAGTTTATTTCTAGATGACAGGAATAGAAATACAATTTCAACTTGGTTATCGGTAGAATTGAGCGAACACCTGGATGTTCGGGTTCGAGAAGTTCGGCCGAACTTCACGAAAATGTTTGGGTTCCGAACTCGACTCGAACTTGACCCCGAACCCCATTGAAGTCAATAGGGACCCAAACTTTTGGGCACTTAAATGGCTGTAAAATAGCCCTGGAAAGGGCTAGAGGGCTGCAAAAGGCAGCAAAATGTAGGTAAATGCCCTGCAAACATATGTGGATAGGGAAATGACTTAAAATAAAATAAAATACAGAAAAACAATAAATAAACATTCTAAACTTGAGCCCAAGTGAGTGACAGTGGCACCTGTCACCCAGCAAACAGAGGATGTGGCGGCAACGCCACCACATCTGTCATTGTCACCAAGCATCTTCACCAAATCCCATGGAAGTGTTCAGATATCAGCTGAAGATCTCCCAAACACTGGAGAGAAAAAGAAATAGAAAGAGGAAGTACCCCCCTACCCATGGCTCTGAATGCCTTATTTCAAACTTAATATTTGCACAAAGCTATCTGTGGCAAGGTCCACATAACCAACAACACAGTGGGTAAATGTAGCGGCTTGCCCAGAGGCGGATAGCATTTTTGCGAATGTCCTTCCGCCCCGAGGATTGCTCGGCATTTTGTTTTTGAATCTGGTTACCTCCTCCTCCTCATACTCTGCTTCCTCCTCCTCTTCCACCTTCTCATCCGCTCAGCGTAACACCTTCACCACCACTTTGTCATCACGCCACAACAAACTGCACCACTAGCAGATCTGGAAAGTCTTAGCAAGAGGCAGCATTTCAGCAACATGGTGGAAGAGTACACATACTGACTGATGGGTTTTCCCAGGGGCGTAGCTACAGGGAAACATGGTAAGCTACTGTTTTGGATCCCTGACCTCGAAGGGGCCTATCCAGGAGGAGGAGGAGGACTAAAAGTTTTTGTCAGGGCCCCCTAAACAATATTATACAATGAAATTATATACAGTGGCAGTATAGACAGTGTAGAAAGCGGATGGAAAATAAACCCAAACAGCCTCACACCCTACACACTCAACCCCCCCCCCCCCCCTTTCACTCAAACCATTAACAAACTATTTACAAATTTACTTAAAAACATATTAAAATAAATATAAGGCAGCTAAACTAACCATATAAAGAAACAAAACTATATACACGCCTTTTCCGTAACTTAAGTATCGAAGAAGTGAAATCTGCACAACCATTAACTTTGGGTGATCATAAAGGACCGTAGTAAGTATATGTCAAGAAGATCTATGGCACACCAAAAAGTTTGCTTTGCAAAGTGGTACTTTAATGCATTAAAGTAGCACTTTGCAAAACAAACTTTTTGGTGTGCCATAGATCTTCTTGACACTTATCCTTAACTTAAGGCCAACCAAAACCAAGTGGCTAGGAGGGTGGGTATCTGCACCAACATAGGCCCTGGCCTGGAACACAATTGTCCAGCCAGGGCACAGTTCAGGAGGATGAGGAAGAGGAGTAGGAGGAACGCTGGTGGATACAGAGGACACAGACGATACACCTCCCTCAAAGAGGACAGCTTGTCCTTGCCTCTGGGCAGCCTGGCAGACATGAGCGTCTACATGCTGCAGTGCCTGCGCAACGACTGCCCAGTTACTGCCACATTCTAACTTGTGCTGATTACTGGGTGGACACCCTGCTGCATCCCCGTTACAAGGACAACGTGCCGTCTTTAATTCCCTCACTGGAGTGTGATAGGAAGATGAGCCCGCTAGTAGACACTCTGCTGATGGCATTCACACCTGACATAATAGACATGTATACCGGCCTCATCCAACCATTGTTATAATACCGTGCACTTACACTTTGTTTTATTTTTTATATTTGCCCAATGTTCTTGGGTCTACACTAATTTATTTAAAAAAAATAAAAATAAAAATAGTTATTGGCGACTACCAATACTGTCACTTATGCAGTGCAGGGGTTTGTACCTGGCAAAAATGGTAATATTTCACCCAACAATTTAAAATCTATTCTTTGCCGGACAGTATTAAACTTGGCCAGCCACAGCTGGAACCACTGATTTATGGTATTGCTATTTTGGCAATTGAATTTCACCCCAGAACAAAATATATCCTTTGCCGGACACTATTAAACTTGGCCAGCAACAGCTAAAACCACTGATTTACGGTATTGCTATTTTTGCAATTGAATTTCACCCCAGAAAAATATCTATCCTTTGCCGTACACTATTAAACTTAGCCAGCCACAGCTGGAACACCATATTTAGGGGATTGGTATTTTGGCAATTGAATTTCACCCCTCAATAAAATATAGAAATTTCTATCCTAAGTTTCTAGGGTTAACAATAAGCACAGCCAAGCCCCAAAACTACTATTAATGGATTGATAGACTTGGTGGCAGTTTGTGCTGGTGCACCAGAAGACACAACATGGCCGCCGATCACCCCAGAAAAACGCTCTGGTTAGCCTAAAAACCAGTGAGCAATTAACTAGCAGAAGTTCAATAATTCAAAGCTGTAGATCGATCACTATTCACTTCATTACGTGTTTTTGCTGAGTTTTCCCTGCCAAATCTCGCCTTCACAGCAGCTGCATCCTATCCCTATACTAATCAGAGCAGAGTGACGTGCGGCGCTATGTGACTCCAGCTTAAATAGAGGCTGGGACACATGCTGCACTTGGCCAATCACAGCCATGCCATTAGTAGGCATGGCTGTGATGGCTTCTTAGGGGAAGAATTAAAACGCTAGAAGATTGGCTGCTGTGCAGCCCTTCAGAAAGCGGGAAGAAATCGCCGAAAAATGGACCCGAACCCAAACTTTTTTTTAAAATGTTCGGGTCCGTGTACCGAACACCCCAAAATTCGGTACGAACCCGAATTATACAGTTTGGGTTCGCTCAACTCTAGTTATCAGTAAAAAGTTTTTATAAATGTGGGCACAGAAAATGTATCTGCTGCGATCATGTCCTGTCAGCTAAGAATTTCAAATCTACTGCTAATAAAAACTTTCCAATTCAATCATATATAAACTGCAATACAAAATTTGTGGTTTACCTTATAACATGTGTATTGTGTGAATTGCAGTATGTTGGCTGTACCACAAATGCGGTTAAACCTCGTGTCCGCAAGCATATCTCTGATGTACCCCACCATGAGAGCCGCAATGTTTCAGCGGTGAGTCTTCACTGTGTGGTCTCCCATGGTGGGGACACCTCACATCTACTGTTGCAAGGTATAGAGAGGGTGAATATGCCCATCAGAGGGGGCGATCACAAAAGAAAATGTTTAAACCACGAGGCATGCTGGATTTTCCAGTTGAACACATGTCAGCCTTGTGGTTTAAATAAACGCCATGATCTTATTTTACATT
This sequence comes from Bufotes viridis, assembly GCA_033119425.1. Classification (NCBI taxonomy): domain Eukaryota; kingdom Metazoa; phylum Chordata; class Amphibia; order Anura; family Bufonidae; genus Bufotes; species Bufotes viridis. Next base: position 358,869,225 of record CM065589.1, read on the forward strand.
ATTAAACAATGATGTTGTTTTCCCATTGTAAGTGTTTTTTTTACCTTTTATACATATGTGGTTTTTAAATTCACTTTGATGTATTCAGCACAGGTGTGAGCACTGATTCGGCTTTGATGGAGTGGGAGGGACACTTTTCCCCTCCCCCTTTCTTGGTTTACTCCAACTAGTATTTAAATCCAGATCAGTGCACATACCCTTGTCATGAGTAAGGACCCTAAATTATAGGTGGTCTGAAACGCGTAGAAGCTGGGACATGTAACTGCATGACTTTTTATCAATTTATGGTTAATAAAGTTTTTTCATCATTTTCCACGGAGCTTGTGGAGGACGTGAAGGGTGAGAGCTGCTTAATTATTATTAATTCTCCCTGCATGGCATACGTTATTAACTTAGATGTGTACCAGTTTTTTAAAAAGTATACTGGCTTGTGTAAGGTGCTGGCAATGTCCAGGAGACTATCCTCACATTTCAGACTGTCATGGACTTGCAGCGACATTCTGCAACATTCCAACTTGCTGAAATTCAACATTGCACTTGCTACAGCACCTATACGAGCAGCATAAAGCCATGATGATTTTGTCATGTCAGACTCCCTCAGCAGGGGAATATGTGTTGTTTTGAGGTCAGGCAATGGCAGTTCATCCGAGATGCCTCTCAGATGCTAAAGCTGTTTTAAAAGGCCACAAAGTTTATCAGCAGGGACAATGGCATGTACGATCTCATCCCTGTCAAATTTATCTGAGAACAGATGCTGACGCTCATACAGCAGGGGACAGCTAATGCATCTTGCTGCCCTCCCTGTAGCTCTTGGGGACCCACTAAGAGAAAATTCCATGGAGAAGGAGGTTGAGGAGCTGCCACTGGAAGAGCAGGCGAAGGAATACTCGGAGGTGGAGCAACCAGAGGATGACGATGACAATGGTGTTGTCCATGACACCTAATCGTTAGTGATGAATGAGCACCAAAGTGTTCGGGTACTCGGTCTGAACACATAGCGATATTCTTGTGCTCGGCCGAGCACCCGAGTATAATAGAAGTCAATGGGAGACAACCAGGCACCGCCTGCTCGGATGAGGGGAGGGTGCCTGGTAGATTGGAAAAGGTCAGAAAGTGACAGAAACACCACCAAAATGGATCTGAAACAGCATGGGGACCATGTCTGGGTGCATCTTGGACTCCAATGTCACTACTGGGAACCATATTGTCCCAGTTGTCAGCCACTGTTTCATATCAACAAAATCACGCCCCCTCAAATAAAATAAAAAAATATTTTTAGAGGTAAAATTGTTAGGAAACATTCTTTCCTGTATATTCAATTGTATATACAGTGCAAATGCTGCCAAAATTACAAGGAAGAAGCACTCTGATACACCCTGTATATCACATAAAGAAGGGCCTCATTCACACGGTGCTGCAATTGTTCAGGTACACTGCTACACTCATAAAGCCTATGCACTAAGTGAAAGGGCTGGCAAAGATTACAAGGAACCGACACTCCAATACACCTTTACACATAAAGGAGGGCATCATACACACCCTTGAAAAAGTATGATTGATGGCCTGCTGGTGACCCTCAATAACATTTGGAGCAAGGGCCTGCTGGTTACTCTCTGAAGGTGAGCTGACCTTATAAAAAATTGTAGTGAGGGCCTGAAGGTGAGCGAACCCCATAAAACATTGCAGTGATGGCCTACAAGTGAGCAGACCGTATTAAACATTAGAGGTGAGGGCCTGAAGCCGAGCAAACCCCAAAAAACATTGCAGTGAGGGCCTACAGGTGAGCAGACCATATAATAGATTGGAGGTGAGGGCCTGACTGTGATCGAACCCCATAAAACATTGGAGGTGAGGGCCTGAAGGTGATCAAACCCCATAAAACATTGCAGCAATGGCCTACAGGTGAGCAGACCATATAAAACATCGGAGGTGAGGGCCTGAAGGTGAGCGAACCCCATAAAACATTGCAGTAATGGCCTACAGGTGAGCAGATCATATAAAACATTGGAGGTGAGGGACTGAAGGTGAGCGAACCCCATAAAACATTGCAGTGATGGCTTAAAGGTGAGGAGACCTGAAAAAAACATTAGAGATGAGGGCCTGAAGCCGAGCAAACCCTACAAAACATTGTAGTGAGGGTATATATCATCTGTATGGAAGAGGAGGAGGTGGAGGAGAAAACAAGATTTAAACATAAACCTTTTTTTTGCGGTGAAAAGGGTGCATCTGAATCTTGTGGATTGAGTACATTATAAAGCATACATTTAAATTGCGTTTTTGTTCCTCATTAGCTCAGCTTTCCTCTGGTGGAGTAGAGAAGTCAGGGGCAATCCAGGCCCTGTTCATTTTTAACTGAGTCAACCTGTCAGCATTGTCAGTGGACAAGCGGATATGCTTATCTGTTATAATGCCACCAGCAGCACTAAATACATGCTCAGACAATACGCTGACGGCAGCCCTTCCAAGGCGTAGAGCGCAAGTTCGTGCCACGTGTCCAGCTTGGACACCCAGTAGTTGTAAGGCACTGAGGGATCATTTAGGACGTCTGCAATATATTCCTTCACTATCTTCCAAAACTTTTCCCTCCTTGTAGCACTAGGCCACGCTTCAGGTTGAGGTTGCTGACGGGGTGTCATTAAAGTGTCCCATGCCTTGAAAAGTGTTGCCCTGCTTCTGTTGGAACTACTGTGTGTTCCCCTTTTCTCCCTTCCTAAGGAAGTACGGACTCTGGCGACCACATTGTGAGATGGAAAATTTTGGAGCAATCTGTCAGCAGGTACCTTCTGGTATTGCACCATTTTACCTGTCATCTCCACAAAAGGAATGAGAGATGAGAAGTTCTCTTTGTAGCGGGGGTCGAGAAGGGTGAACACCCAGTAATCTGTGTTACCTAAAATGCGTATAACGCGAGGGTCGCGGGAAAGGCAACGGACTACAAGTGCAGGATGTGCTCCCCTATAGAAATGCACAACTGCATATGGGTATGAGCGCATCCTGCTTTTTTAACACCACATTTTTTGATGGTTTATATATATGTACGGAGGTGTATAATCTCCAATTTAAATGTGCCTGTTTTTCATCTGCAGGCCACATTTGGGTGCACCTGCTAGGCTCTGGGCTATATCAGTCAGTCTTGGGTGGGGCTCATAGACACCTCCCACCTCCCATTGCAAGCATGGCTACATGCTGGAGGTAACAGAGGAGATGTTTGTGAGTCGTCCTAATGCTCCTGTAATTGCCCACTGGCCCCTGATATCGCCCATATGGCGCAGGTAGGTGAGTGTTAGGGCCTCGGGCTACTTGAGAGACCTTGACGCTGGTGCCCGAGCTTAAGACATGTCCTCTTAGTAGGATATGTCGAACTAACCTCTCAATTTTAACATCAGTGTGAGGGTTTAGTGTGACGGCAGTGTGCACCTATCTCTGGTTCTGTGTTTGTTCTGAATACTTGCCACATCCACATAAATTTCATCCTATGTAGGATGTCCATTGTGGTACTTGTAGTCCGTTGCTGGCATCATCCTTTGTATGCATTTTTTGCTGGTGATTGCCATTAGCAACGGACTACAAGTGCAGGATGTGCTCCCCTATAGAAATGCACAACTGCATATGGGTATGAGCGCATCCTGCTTTTTTAACACTACATTTTTGATGGTTTATCGCGGGAAAGGCAGCCAAACATTAAGTCAGCCATGTGTGCCAGAGTATCAACAGGCAAGACGTCAATGTCAACTTCAGGATGACGCTCCATACCCTCATCCTCCTCCTCCTACTCATCTGCCCATCCACGCTGAACAGATGGAATTAAAGTTCCATGGGTACTAGCCTCTGTAGCAGAGGTAAGTGTCTCCTGCTCCTCCTCCTCTTCTTCATGGCCCAATTCACGCTGAGAAGACGAACTGGGGGAGGTCTGGCTAACACCCTGTGTCTTCTTCTCCCCCATTACCTCGTCTGCCACATTCAAAGCATCCTCCTTAATTGTGAGCAGCGATCGTTTGAGCAGTGGGATGGTTACGCTGACTAGAAAGACAACGACCATGTTGCAGCTGGTATTCCACAACTGCCCTCTGCTGCTCACAAAGCCTGGCCAAAATGTAGAACGTAGAGTTCCACCGCTTGCTCACGTCACAGTCGGTGATCTGGTAGTCGCAAGCACTGCTGCAGCATTGATAGACCGGCTGAAGTTGTGGACGACTTTTGGAAATGGGCACACAAGCGTCGTGCCTTCACTAGTAGCTCTGCCAAATTGGGGTAGGTTTTGATAAACCGCCGAACCACCAAGTTTAAGACATGGGCTAAGCACGAAATGTGTGTCAGGTTGGCAAGCTGCAAAGCCACCACCAAGTTACGCCCACAACCATGCCTGTTTGTTGGTAGAGTGGCGAGAGCCACAGCTCGGTTTGGTCCCTTATACCTTGCCACAGCTCTGCGGCGGTGTGCTGTTTGTCCCCTAAGCAGATCAGCTTCAGTGCGGCCTGTTGACGCTTACACACAGAAGTGCTACACTGCTTCCAACTAGCGACTGATGGCTGACTGCTGTTGAAAGGGGAAGTGGAGGAGGAGGCGGAGGAGAAGGGGGGTTGGAGCCAGTAACATAGCCACTGGCGTAGACCCTGATGGACGTAGGGCATGGGTAGCACCTGTGCCATCCCAGGGTACGACTCACTCCCGGCCTCCACGGCATTCACCCAGTGTGCTATCAGGGAAATGTAGCGTCCCTGGCCACCAGCTCTTGTCCATGTGTCCGTGGTGAGGTGGACCTTCCCAGTAAGTGTGTTGGTCAGGGCACAGATGATGTTGTGGGACAGATGCTGGTGTAAGGCGGGCACGGCACACCGTGAAAAATAGTGGCTGGGGATTGTGTACCGAGAAATGGCTGCCGACATCAGGCTGAGGAAGGCCTCAGTGTCCACAAGCCTAAATGGCAACATTTCAAGGGCCAGTAATTTCGAAAGCTGCACATTTTAGTGCTATGGCCTGGGGGTATTTTCGCTTGCATCAAATGCCCTTACGGATCCCCCCCACCTCTGCTGTCCTCCCTTGGCTTTTTACCTAACCATGTTGGGTCAGTGACCTCATCGTCCACCACCTCCTCTTCCACTTCCTCACACTGCTCTTCCTCCTGACTTGACCTAACCACAACCTCAGTGATTGACAACTGTGTCTCATCATCATCCACCTGGTGAACAAATGATTGCCATTCACCACCGTCATCTTCTTGAGACTGTGAAGGCTCAAGAGGTTGGGAATCAGGGCACAATATCTCAGGTACCTCTTCAAGCATGCTTGGCAAGAGAGCCAAACCAAGTACTGGCGATGAAAAGAGGTCATGTGAATATCCGAGTGTGGGATCGACATGTTTGGCCAGACGCGATATGGTGGGAGGAAGGAGGAGGATTCGGTTGACCTGACTCTTGGCTACAGAGACTGGACTTAGTGGAAGAGAGGGTGGTGCTTAACCGACTGGAAGCATTATCTTCTGCAATCCAACCAACCACCTTTTCGCACTGGTCAGACTTGGACAGTGTTGTCCTGAGCCATCCAGCTAAGTTGGACATGAAGCTGGGTAAGGTGGATTTTTTTGTTTTTTCTGGTGCACTGGCAGCAGGCACAGATTCATTGCGCCCAGGGCCACGTCCTCTGCTTGCACCGTCAACATCACGCCCAGGGCCACGGCCTCTGCTTGCACCATCAGCATCACGCCCACTTCCCCGTCCCTTTTTGCTCGCCTTCTTCACAATGGTTTTGTCTGTAGATGTGGCGCAGATTGTTTTACTGTCCGCTACAGACACTGTTTTCTAATACAGCACAGTACTGGATACAGAAAAATACAGATTTTGGCCAGTACACTAGGCCCGAGAGAAAGTAATTTTTACGATACACACTGTATTGACATGCAGTAAGGTACTGGATACATAAAAATACCGATTTTGGCCAACTACACTAGGCCTGAGAGAATGTAAATTTTACGATACACACTGTATTGAGATGCAGTAAGGTACTGGATACAGAAAAATACAGAGATTTTGCCACTACACTAGGCCTGAGAGAAAGTATTTTTTGCGATAAACACTGTATTGATATACAGTAAGGTAGTGGATACAGAAAAATACTGATTTTGGCCACTACACTAGGCCTGAGATAAAGTAATTTTTACAATACACACTGTATTGACATGCAGTAAGATACTGGATACAAAAAAAATACAGATTTTGGCCACTAGACTTGGCCAAAGAGAATGTAATTTTTAATATACACACTGTATTCGGATGTAATTCTATATTGAATACAAATTTGTCCCAAATAATATGTATTCTCTGCTGGAATACTGTATATACGGTTGTGGTCTAAACGCACACAGAGATGTGCCCAAAAGTAGTTAACTATGGCCAAAATATAAATCACTCTCTGCTGGAGTAATTAATATAGCGGTTGCGGATTGAACGCACACAGAGATGTGGTAAAAGTTAGGTTAATATTCACAGAAAAAATAATTTCTCTGATGGTGCAGTGTACATATCAGTACCAAAGGGAAATAGGGACTAACAGTGTGTGTTCAGTTTTAGAATTCAGTGATGAGCAGGTGTTAGGAATCAATGAAGAGAGATAGCAATTCACGTAGCAATATGTAGCAAGCCTGTGCGCACAGGGCAAGCTACAAGGTGAAAGGATACAGAGTGAATATCATTATATTAACTGCTGTGAAAGTAACAGCTAACAGCTAACAGAACCTGCTCTGAACTGAGAAATTTTAAACTGCTAGTGACAACAATATAAGAAGTAGATATACAACATATTATTTTAAAAGCTGTATTCATTAAAAGTTATATTTTAAAATAGTCAGCAAATGAAAGAGGACTATTTGTGGTCAGGAGACCAATAGATAAAAAAAAGTGTTAAGTATAATAAGTCCTAACATTTGCTGAGAGGTCTTTCATGAAATGAGATATCTCAGTACCAGGCACACTGTAGTGAATAAGCCCCTTTTTATAATGTCTGCCCAACACACTGCTTTATGATGGTGCAGTGTATATCTCAGTACCAGGCACACTGTAGTGAATAAGCCTCTTTTTATAATGTCTGCCCAACACACTGCTTTATGATGGTGCCATGTATATCTGAGTACCAGGCACACCATAGTGAATAAGCCCCTTTTTATAATGTCTGCCCAACACTCTGCTTTATGATGGTGCAGTGTATATCTCAGTACCAGGCACACTGTAGTGAATAAGCTCATTTTAATAATGTCTGCCCAACACACTGCTATTTTATGGTGCAGTGTATATCTCAGTACCAGGCACACTGTAGTGAATAGGCCCCTTATTATAATGTCTGCCCAACACCCTGCTTTATGATGGCATATTGTAGATGTCACTAATCTAAAATCTTTCTGTCTTTTAGAGGTTTGTGTAGTTAAAAAAGCGATTTTCCAGCCCTGCACTATCTGTCCCTTCCTGGTGACACCTGTCCCTGATAGTGCTGAATTAAAGTCCTTCTTTAAAAAAGGTGCTGCACTGCTGTCAAACACACACTGTAGTCCTTAAAAGGACTGTTAGGTCTTTTAATAAAGTTTTTGGAGCAAAATCATTAAGTTTAGAGCAAAACTCTATCTGTCCCTGCCTACTCTGTCTGTTCCCCCTAATGCTGAATGAGCTGCACGCCGGACCTCAGCTCCTATATGAAATGGTATCAAGTGTTCCGGCCAGCCATACAGTGTAAGGCTTACAGCCAAAATGGCTATGGCCTTACACTGAGGGGAATTACTTACATGGACCTTTATTGGCTGCTTAGAAGGCGCCAAAAGTGCGGGGAGGAGACTTCAGCAATGCAACGAATACACGTGGTGCTCAGCCGAGTAAAGCCGAGCGCCGAGCATAGTAATTCTCGAGCCGAACAAATACTCGGCCGAGCATGCTCGCTCATCACTACTAATCGTCTCAATGGGGGGTAGAGCTGTAAAGAACCAACTCTTAAGGTATGGTGGTCAGAATGTATAATATCAAAAAGTAGAAAGATTGTGGCACTCACCAGTATAAAATCTTCAACTTTATTGAAGAAATAAAAAAATACAAGCAGGTAACAAGACACGGCAAGGGCTAGCAGGCAACAACTATTTTGCAAAGTATGTGCTTCTTAAAGCCTCCCTGATGAAAGAAGGTGCACCACCACATATATACCTGTGCGCACCTGTGTCATCGGAGACTTCCTTCTTTAACTCTTTATGCAGTGCAACATGAATATTTAAGGTTTTATAAAAAATACACTTATATCTTGTTGAAACCTAACGGCCCTTGAAGCATTGGGTTTCAAAATCAGTCTAGCTTCTTTTTAGAGTAACTCTCTATCACGATCGCTGCATGTTAGTGAGGGACAGACTAAATATACCAGCAAAACGCAGTACCGTTGGGTCTGCATTGTGGATTTCTTTCACATGTTCAATTAATCGTGTGGCGTCATGCCCTGTGGAGATGGAATTGAAACGTTTGCACATCCTCTCATTAGTCTGAGGTAGTAGCTATTGCAGGGACCAGGGGTGCGCCTAGCCTTTCTGCTGCCTGGAGGCGAAAACTGAAACGCCCGGCTCAGGCAGAGCGATAATGAAGACACCCACCTCTGAAGGGCTACAGGAACTAGGACTGAAGCCTATTAGAGGAAACAGTGGGCCAGAGAAACATCACTGCCATCACAACTTTCAACTGTATTGCTGTCCTGAGTACAACAATGCAGTTGAATATGTAGAGATGAGCGTTTCCACAATGAAAGCACTCATTGCCCATGGCCCTTCTGCTGCCCCCCCTCTTGCCCCTACCTGGTGCTGCCTGAGGCAATCTCCTCACCTGGCCTCATTAGTGGTACACCCCTGGCAGGGATATAGTATAACACAGATCACAAAGTTAGTTCCACGATAAATAAATACATTAACAGTCCAATTAATGTTCCCTAAAAAAAGATTCCTGGACTCTCTGTTGTAACTACAAAAACAACAATATCCTCATTTATTATTCCCTTTAGGTATCATTCTGTCCAACCATTTTTTTCCTGAACGATGTAATTGGAGCGTAGTTTTAAAAATTTTGACTCAACTGATTCGCTGAACTTGGACAAGAAATCAGATTTGTCCTGAATTAAATTGTCACAGATCATGATAAATCAGGTGTACCCAGGCCACTTTGCCTAATCATATTCATCCCACTTGGTGGACCTCTCTCTGTGAAGGTTTGGAAGTTAAACTGCAGGGAGAGTGCATCACTGTGTGCATTACGTTCTAGGGCACCCACATTATAGTTCTTTAGGTACTGTGCCATGTCATGCCAGGCACTGTGTTTTACAAGCAGGTGTAATTGTATTGCCATCTACATCACTGTGCAGTGCACCAAGATTCATAGCTAATACATTCTGTTAAACAAAATGGAAAGCAAACAGCATTCTTCAGTAAAGGAAAAAAAACATATGTGCACCAAAGAAATGGAGGCAGCACCAATAAAGTAGTGGAGAAAAAGTGTTCCTTCAATGCATGTTGTGGCAGTCGAAGCACATGCTTTTTAATGCCTTCTGTTAGCTGTAGATTTACTGTGCGTCAGTATTACAGGTCAATGTTACCATCAGGTCTAATTTATCACCATGGACTTAACCATGCAGTGCCCCAAGATTCAAGAAGTGCCCCCATGACAGAGTGGGGAGGGCGGCAACAGTGTCATGGGTCTACTATTGTCACTGTTACTGCCAGAGTGGGGAGTATGTCAGCAGTGGCAGTACCAGTGACAGTAGTGGCCCCATGACATAGCAGAAATGGGGTCCAACAGCAGGGTCAGTAAAGGCAACAATAGAGGCCCCATGACAGAGTGGGAAGGGGGAGCAGCTGCAGTGATAGGGATTATAGTGGCCCATATGACGGAGTCGGGAGGGGGGGGGGGCAACTGTACTGATATACAGCACAAGATGGTGGCAGATCACACTAGTAGTAGCAGTGGCAATAGGGCTGTGTTCACATTACTGTTTATTTTTGCATTCTTTTGATCAATCAGAAGAACCAAAAACAAAAACAAAAAAAATCACTATTTGATCAGTAACTGTAAGTAGAGTTGAGCGAACACCTGGAAGTTCGGGTTTGACGGGTTCGGCCGATCTTAACAAATGGCGATGGAGGAGGAGGAGGAAGAGGAGGTAGCCAACTAACAATTTTTTTGTTGTTTTTTTTTTTTAAATTGGGGTAGCCCCCAAAATAATGGGACAAATAAAAAAAAAAAGAAATCAAAGAATAAGTGCACTTAAGTACAAGAATGTAAGCTTGAGGCGGGTATAAATATCTATTCTGCACAAGGTACAGACAAGTCTTGTGGGGTCCAAGACTGGTTCATTTTAATGAAAATGAGCTTGTCCACGTTGCGTTTGTCTGTAATGATGGCCCCTGCTGTGCTAAATACACGTTCAGACAATACACTGGCTGCATTGTTTCGTCATCAGAGATGTGATGAGGGTGGTATTCCCATGTCCTCATCCTGCAACATCAGTGGTTGGGCATCAGTGCATTCAATGTCTTCTACTTCTGGGGCAGGGCTATGTGGATGGCCCGGCGAAACCCTGCCAGCAGAGTCATCCAAAAGCATAAGAGTCTGCTGCATGACTTGGAGCTCAGGCTGCTTGGCTGCTTTACAAGGGGCTGAGGTGAAAGACTGATGGGCATGGGCTGCAGGTGCAAACTCTGAGCTTTCTGCAGAGTACTGGGTGGGAGACACTGTGAAGGAACTGGCGCCACTGTAAGCCACCCAATCTACTATCGCCTGTACTTGTTCTGGCCTCACCATCCGTAGAGCGGCATTCGGGCCTAACAATTACCGCTACAGGTTCTGTCGACTACTCGCACCTCTGGAAGGTGTTCCACTTGGACCTGTAGCTGGCGCAGAACGGCCACGTCCTCTCCCAGCAACAGGAGCTCCACCACCACAACCATGTCCACATCCCTTATTTGATGTTCTCCTCATTATTTGCGTTCACCCACCAAACTAACAGATGGTTTATCTCAGGTGTCAATTTAACTGCCAAAAGTCAACAATTAAGTTCACAAACAGTAAGGCACTGTCATGAACAGAATAAATTTCTTTAGGTCACACAACAGTGTAACGGAGCAATTCAATACAATTACTTCACTATCAACAAAAGTTAGATTTTTCAAACCAACAATGTAACAGCAGAGGTTAACGGTTTAATTTGACTGTCAGAAATGCAGCGTACACCGCAAATGTGCTATCTTCCACAAAACCGGTGTTTTTGCAACCAACCATGTAAGTGCAGAGTTCCACAGGTTACTTAAAATGACTGAAATACAGGGTAGGCCTCAGATCTGCTATGTAGCATAAAATCTGTGTTTATTGCAACAAACTACAAAAATGCAGTATGTCACCCAAAAATTATAAAACAGTTTTTTCAGTGTTGTATGCAAACGTACTCTGTGGCACAACAGTACGGGTTTATTACAAAACTACAAAAATGCAGTATGTGACCCCAAAAATGATAAAACAGGTTTTTCAGCATTGTATGCAAACATACTCTGTGGTACAACAGTACGGGATTATTAACCCAACTAGAGAAATGCAGTTTTTCACAGCAAAATTTGAAAACAGTTTTTTCAGCGTTGTATGCAAACGTGCTTTGTGGCACAACAGTACGGGTTTATTAACCCAACTACAGAAATGCAGTATGTCACCGCAAAATTTTAAAATAGGTTTTTCAGCGGTGTATTCAAACGTGCTCTGTGGTACGACAGTACTGGTTTATTACAGCAACTACAGAAATGCAGAGCAAAATTTTAAAATAGGTAATGTAGGGGGACTTGACCTGCCAGAAAAAATGAATTTTTCCTCCACTTTGCTACCAAAAAATAATTAGACTGATGTCCCTAGCAGGCTGGCACACATGCAGGTCACATGCAGTTCCAAGGACACTGCAGTTGCTAAAATGGCCGCCGACCCCCACAACAGTAACAGATGGATTAAAAATTATTTTGCAGTATCACTGGGCTCAGGGCTGGGTAGAAATATGTAGCATATCACCCTCAATAATTGCTGTAGTTTGAAGAGTTAACACCACCAAGTTCAACAGATTTCTTCCCTAATCTCTCCCTAAGGCTGGGGACACACCTAGGCGTTTCTGAATCGCGCGTATGACGAGCGTTTTACGCGCGTTTTTGGATGCGCGTTTTTGTAACTAAGAAACGCGCGTCATACGCGCGATTCAGTGATTCTCCCCTATGGCAACATTGTCCATAGGCGCGTTAAAACGCCCAAAAGAAGCTCATGTACTTGTTTGGGCGTTGGGCGTTTATCATCTCCTCCAGAACGTGAAGGTGGGGAATGACATCATTCATCCCATAGTTCTGCCACGGCGATATATAAGACCGTCATTTAATCAGGGGCGGATTGGCCATAGACCTTACAGGCAAGTTTTTTTTGTGAAGGACTGTGGTATTTGGCTCTGTTGGGGTGTTAAAATGTGCAACAATATGGGATTTCTGGCCCTACCTTCCATTAATTTGGACCCAACTTCAAAATGGGTCACTTTTAATATTTTTTCCAGGGCCACTTTAAGTTCCCAGTCCACTCCTGCTTTTAATACTGAGGCACAGTAAGTCCATCTGTAAAGTAACAGACTAACTATGAATGTCCAGCGGTTGAACAATATGAACGGATGAGATTTTAGACCGCCCTTTAAGGCCTCATGCACACGACCGTCGTTCTGGTCGGCATCCGAGCCACAGTTTTTGCGGCTCGGGTGCGGACCCATTCATTTCAATGGGGCCGCACAAGATGCGGACAGCACCCTGTGTGCTGTCCGCATCAGTTGCCCTGTTCCGTAGCCCCTAAAAAAATATATAACATGTCCTATTCTTGTCCGTAAAATGGGCCGCCCCGTCTGTTCCGCAAATTACAGAATGCACACGGACGCCATCCGTGTTTTGCGGATCCGCAATTTGCGGACTGCAAAACACACAATAGTCGTGTGCATGAGGCCTTATACTGATGCGCAGTAAATCTATCTATAAAGTATCGGATTATCTATGAATTTCTCAGCAGTTGAACAAGATGCATGATGTGAGATATTTGACCGCCCTTTAAAAAATACTAAGGCACAGAAAGTCTATATGTAAAGTAACTGAGTAACTATAAATTTCGCAGCAGTTGAACAAGATGCATGCAGCATGATATTAGACTGTCCTTTAAGGCCCCATGCACACGACCGTTGTTTGTATCCGTGTCCGTTCCGTTTTTTTTTACGGATAGGATGCTTACCCATTCATTTCAATGGGTCTGTCAAAAAATGCAGATGGTCAACCGTTTTTGTTCCGCATCCGTGATCCGTGTTCTTATTCCGTCAAAAAAATAGTGCATGTCCTATTTTTTTCACGTTGGCGGACAAGGATAGGCATTTTTACAATGGATCTGCCATACAAATCGGATCCGTAAAAAAAAACGGTCCATCATCCGTTTTTTTTGACAGACGCAAAATTTGTAGGAGGAGCGGACGCGGAGGCAGGCAACTGAGGCACAGTAAGTCTATATGTAAAGTAACAGATTAACAACGACTGTTGCAGCAGTTGAGCACATTGTGATATATTAGACCGCCCTTTAATACTGAGGTACAGTAAGTCCATCTATAAAGTAGCAGATTAATTATGAATGTCGTAGCAGTTGAACAAGCTGCACACTAGCTCTAGATCTAGCTCTCCTCACAGTCTCAAACAACACTCCCTACAATATGAACTGTCCCTGCACTCTCCCTTTCCATTTCTTTAAAACTGTTTTCAGCATTCATCAACACTGTACCTAGTGCATGAGCGCTTGCAATGTCTCTCCCTATGCTCAGCCCACAGTGAAATGGCAGAGACCATGCAAGATGATGTTTTTATAGGGCTGTGACATCACTGGGAGATAGCTATCATCGGATTGGCTAGCTGCATGGCATTATGGGTAATCTCACGTTCCCAGCCTTTTTACTTTCACTCTAACATTTTTAAAAAAAATGCAATGGTTACAACGATGTGCAAAGAAATTCAGATTTGTGGAGAATCAAATTTTTCCTAAACTTGGGATCAAATTCCACTTTGGATGCTCCAATTCGCTCAACACTAGTTATAATAGGTTTTTCTTTAGTAAATGACTGTAGTTACCTTGCAGAATGTGCAACTTATTGTCAATCACTTTTCTAATAACTGATACCATAGGGCTGTGCTTAAAAGAAATTACAACCCGATTTTCACCAGTTTATTTTTTTTTTTTGCTACTTTTTTTTTATTTTTATTACTGCCGCACAGTAGCATAGATTGATCACATTTTCTGGCCCTCTGCAGAGCTTAATTTAGTTTTTCTGAATAGCCCCTCTCTAATAACCACAACTGTAAAGATTGGGCCTGTTGTTTAGGATATGCTTACTAATATTTATCCTTCTCAAATGAATAAATTGGTCATAAAGGTTTGATCTTTTAAGGGCTCATGCACATGGCCATAGTATGTTTTGCGGTCCACAAATAGAGGATCCGCAAAACACGGATACCAGCCATGTGCGTTCTGCATTTTACGGAATGCCCTGCCCTCTATCGAACGGTCCTATCCTTGTCCGTAAAACTGACAAGAACAGGACATGTTCTATTTATTTTTGAAGTGCAACAGAATGGACATACCATGTGCTGTCCGTATCCGACCCACAGAAAATACAGATCGAATGAGCCCTAACACTGTTCAGGTCAAAGTTGTCAAAGTGCAACACTTAATTTGTTACAGTGGGCTTCCTGTAACCTTCTGTTGTAATTTATCAGTCTTTTTATCTTAACTCTGATGTTCCAAAAATTCCACCTGCTCAGTGTTATCATTGATGGTATTTAAATGTTTAACAAAATCTCCAAACTGTTACTCACTACTGGACCATATAATGAAAACATTGTCAATGTATCTTAGAAAATTCTTGATATATGGCACAAAAGTAGTACATTTTTTCTCAAGCTAAGAATATATTTCCTAAAGTGCATGCTACTGTTGTCCCCATTGCCATACCAGTTACTTGACAGTACCATGTATTATGAAACCTAAGCGCATTACTGGTAACAATGATTAGGAATACTCAACGGCGGACTCACGACGTCACGACACATGCGGCATCATGACACATGCTTACATATACGTACACTATATATATACACACACACACACACACACACACACACATAAATACACCATATACATGATACACATACATAAATACAACCTTTATACACTACACATACATGCCACCCAACTAAGGAGCTAAACTATCAGCGGCGCGCAAAGCAATGGAAGTAAACATCTCCAGGTGCCCTGCCGCCTCCAGAGCACCAAATGCGGATTCAGCCGGTAACATGATTCTCCATTTGTAATTTTAACAACCAGAGCTAGAAAACTGGAGGGCACCCCATGCTTGGGAGTGCCTCCTTAATTAACTCTATGTAACTCTGACTTTTTCTAGTTGCAGTTTGAGTGTCACAGGCAGTTTGTACTCTCAAATCCTGTGATATCTGTGTATATAAACTTTCCACATCAATTGTAGCTAATTTAGTCTTCTTGCCAGGTATATTCCCGCAATTGTTGCAGGAATTCTTAAGTGTCTTTTATGTATTACTGGAAAACCTTTAGGAAAGGTCACAGCCAATCCATATCCAACCAGTCCATATATTTGGATAAAGGTTCCATGACTGAACTAGAGATCAGCAAATTGAATCCCATTAAGTGGAATTTCATCCGAATTTCAGGATAAATTCAATAAGCCTCGAAGCCGAATGTCCTCGTGCTTCGTGTAAGCAAATCGATTTAACCTGAAATAGTGTAAAAAACCAAAAAATTGTTACTTACCTCCTCCATTTTCTCATGACGGGCCACCAGCTGGCATCTTGATTGAAGATTGCGCGGCACTAGAGCAAATGGAGGCGGTAAGTTTGATAAAAAAAATAAATATTATGTTAATTTTACACTGAATTATTACTCTCAGATGCCGATATCATGTATGAACGCGGCATCTGAAAGGTACAATGACGGTTGGCAGTACTATTGCAGCTCCCAGTCATTGCACCCACTACTTACAAAAAATGTGCTTCGTGACAAAGTAATTCGTCATGAAGTGACATTTTTTATTTTTTATTCGGCAAATCAGCCGAATCGTACTTTTGAAAAATTCGCTCATCTCTAGACTTAACCTATTCCGGTAACAAATGGTTGTCCTGGAGGATGTTCTTTGGTTTTATGTACCTTAAAAATACCAACTTGTTTTTTAGGGGAATGGTGAATATGTTTTTTCTGCTATGTTTGTGGATAGCCCTCCACATTCTACCTGTTTACGTAATAGTGACTGTATTCGATTCTGGTATTTTTTAGTGGAGTCAACTTTATATTTGTAATTATTAGTGATGATCGAGCACCACGATGCTCGGGTGCTCTGCCCGAGCACCCGAGCCCTATAGAAGTAAATCGGAGATCAAGATCATTATACCAGGCACCCCCTGCTCTGAAGAGATGAGGGTTCCTGGTTCATAGGAAAAGGTCAGAAATTGATGGAAACACCAATGTCGCTGCCCGAGTTGTACGTCAATTTTACAGACTGACCATAAAACTCACAAAACCGAAGATAAAAGCGATTTTAGATAAAAAATTGTTAGGAAACATTCTTTCCTGTATATTTACTTTTATATAAATAGCAATTTCAGACAAAAATGTTCATGATTTTCGGAACTGGGGCCATGACTAAGAGGGACGGCCGGTGGCTTCAACTGTGTTGACCGGACTATCATCTCATGATAATGAACTTGTAAGAGGAACAGAGTGGACGTTGAGCTGACCAGTGACCGTGTATATAAAATTGTATGTCAGGATCTGCTGCCATTTGTTAACTCTAGATAACTTCTAAGCTGATCGCATGTCCCCGTGATGTTGACAAACTATCGATGTCTGCTCTTTCAACTTTCAATGTTCTTTTATGCGCCTACCAAGGTGATAGCAAGTTCAGGTAAAAATTTTCATGATTTTAGGAACTGGGGCCATGACTAAGAGGGACGGCCGGTGGCTTCGATTGTGTTGACCACACTATCATCTGATGATAATGAACTTGTAAGAGGAACGGACGTTGAGCTGACCGTGTTAAAAATTGTAGGTGAGGGTCTGCTGCCGCTTTGTTAACTCTAGATAACTTCTAAGCTGATCGCACATCCCCGTGATGTTGACGATCTATCGATGTCTGCTCTTTCAACTTTCGATGTTATTTTATACACCTACCATGGTGACCACGAGTAATGGGGAATCAGGGTTCGCTTCCGGAGAGGGAGCCTGTGGGATGGCCACGGCTACCACTTCCAAGAAAGGCAGGTGGGGGCGCTACCAATTTCCCAGTACCTCCTCAGTGAGGTAGTGACGATAAATAACAATACAAGACTCTTAAGAGAGCCTGTCATTGGAACGAGTACAAAATAATTACAGGGAGTGTCAGAGGTATAGTATAATTGATGGCCTGCTGGTGACCCACTAAAACATTAGGTGTGAAGGTCTTCAGCTGAGCTGCCCATCTAAAACATTATGGGTGAGGGCCTGCGGGTGAGCTGACCATCCGAAAAATTATATGTGAGGGCCTGTGGATGAGCTGACCATTGAAAACATCATTTATGTGAGGGCCTGCAGGTGAGCTGACCATCCGAAAAATTATATGAGAAGACATATAAGCGATGGCATTATATGCGACAATTAAGCATGTAGATATGATGGACGAGGAGGATGAGAAAAGGAAGATTCAACAATATACCCTTTTTCAAGGCGGAAGGGGTGCATGGGAATACAGAGTATTCAGTACATTCTAAACAAAACATTTAAAGTGCATTGATGTTCAGTCGTGGCTTTCCTCTGGTGAAGTGGAGAAGTCACGGCAATCCAGGCCTTGTTAATTTTTATCTGAGTCAAACTGTCAGCATTTTCAGTTGACAACCAGCTACGCTCATCTGTTATAATGCTACCAGCAGCACTAAATACTCGCTTAGACAAAACGCTGGCGGCAGGGCAGGCCAGCACCTCCAAGGCGTAGAGCGCCAGTTCGTGCCACGTGTCCAGCTTGGACACCCAGTAGTTGTAAGGCACTTAAGGATCACTGAGGAAGCTGACACGGCCTGCTACATACTCCTTCACCATCTTCCAAAACTTTTCCCTCCTTGTGACACCAGGATGTGCATCATGTTGAGGGTGCTGGCGGGGTGTCCCAGGTCTTGGAGAGTGTTGCCCTGCTTTTGCTGGAAGTGCTGTGTGGTCCCCTTGTCTCCCCATCTCGTTTGTCCAAGGAAGTACGGACTATGCTGCCAGCGCTGTCAGATGGAAATTTTTGCAGAAATCTGTCAACAAGGAACTTCTGGTATAGCACCATTTTGCTCGTCCTCTCCACCAGAGGAATGAGAGATGAGAAGTTCTCTTTGTAGCGGGGGTCCAGAAGGGTGAACACCAAGTAATCACTGTCATCTAAAATGCATATAACACGGGAGTCACGGGAAAGGCAGCCTAATAGAGATGAGCGAAAACCTGGATGTTCGGGTTCGAGAAGTTCGGCCGAACTTCCCGAAAATGTTCGGGTTCGGGATCTGAACTCGACCCGAACTTTATCCCGAACCAAATTGAAGTCAATGTGGACCCGAACTTTTAGGCACTAAAAAGGCTGTAAAATAGTCCAGGAAAGGGCTAGAGGGCTGCAAAAGGCAGCAAAATGTAGGTAAATGCCCTGAAAACAAATGTGGATAGGGAAATGAATTAAAATAAAATAAATAAAAATTAACCAATATCAATTGGAGAGAGATCTCATAGCAAGGAATCATGCGTCATATCACCCACCACTGGAGAAGGCC